>OZ021701.1:0-1200000 GCA_963978495.1 Athalia circularis | reverse complement strand
GAAAATAGTATTAGGTTTAACTCAATTTTCGATCTTTTGGCGTTTGCCGCTGAATGCATAACAGCGTTCAATTATTGTTTTTGATTGAAATAGCTTGGGTCAGTTACCTTAATTCCACATCTCTACTTTACCGATAATTATAAAGCAATTCGATCGAATTGATGGACGAATGATTGGTAATCACTCATATTGAGTTATCGCTGTACGAACCTTTTCACAATAATAAATTGTTGTTTATACCAATAAGAGTTATTCGGAAAAACGAAGACATTAACAAACCTTATCAGATTCCAAACATGAAATCCTATATTAGTTTGTAAACACGATAGCATGAATACGTACCTTTGACATTTAAGACAATTCGTCTTCGATTAGAAATTAAAATAAATCTTCAATCTCACGTTCCTTAGATGTAATCAATTTGATATCATTATACTTATAAACGATTCTACAAAATTCGAATTAAAGTTCTATCATTGAAAAATAGTAAAAAATCTTCAACCCGGTGTGAAAATATATTTTCTACACGCGGTCGCAGCTCAACCGTTGACACGAAAACTGAAAAACTTAGCCCTTGGGTACCTTATACTCAACAGGTATGCATGTGGTTTTAGACCTGGGTTCGCTTAGCGTCTTGTCATTGGTCGACCATATGAGAGGGGCCAAACTTAAACCCTAAACTCAGCCAATAGAATATAATAGGCAATTCCCTCATTAGGGGTAGCCCAACATACCGATTCTCGGAATCACTGCAGTCGTTTTAGGACCCTTCCTAATAACTGCACGCAAAAAAAAGTTCTTTTCAATACAAAAACGCAACGGATTTTAGTGTTCCAATTTTTTTTTAATGTTATTTTCTCTTTCCTTTTCCCTCCCATTCGACTTCTGCAATACGTCGTTTAAAACCCCGGACTACCATAAAAATCCGATTATGTTATACCGATTTTCATATCAATAAATATAAAATGTAATTGCAATCGATAGCTGTTTATTTTTCTTAATATATCGAAGATGAAACAAATTATTGTCATTTTATTTCAATATGCACTCGTATAACTGCGCGGCGGCTTTGTGACTCACGAGTATTCATATTGTATTGTGTACAGTTTTTTTTTTTTTGCCAAGAAAAAGGTTTGTAATGATAAATGTAATCTCCAGCGGAATAAGCTTGAGCAGATACGTACTCTGAATAGATATATTTAAATAACACATACATGGATAAAAGTTCTGATCCAAATTAGATAGTGTAGAATTTCATTGCTCTCATGTTCTCATATCAGAAGTCTGCAGGCACGATTATACAAGATAAAAATGAATAGCGGCCGTGATATGACTTACAATATGTTATAATTAAATAAAGATATCCCTGCTTCAGACATGGAATACTAGTTGCACATATAGTGAGAAGAATCCAAATTTTCAGGAATTATTATTGATAGCTAATTTTTATCAATAACCCCTCTACTCTCTCTCGCGAGTTGAATATTTTCGTGACTTTTATCGGGAGCAATTAAGCATCGCACCATTTCTGGTGAATTTTTGGCTATATTTGGATTAGAATTATCTGATAAAATTATATTTTACTTGTGAATTGAGGTCGTTTAGAGCCGAGATAATAAATAATTCGATAAATAAATAATATTCAGGATCTTCGAATGACAATCCCATCAGTTTATTGGTAATCTCACCGTTGGAATATCCGCAAATTTTTCGACTCAGAAAAAATATTCTAATACATCGCAATGTCGTGCATCATTTGATTTATTAATACTCATTATTGCTCATATACTAAGGAAATTAGCACGATATTACCCTGGACGAAAAAACGCATAATTTATTGCGTATACAACCACATGTATAAATGCAGTGATATATATATATAACACTGGGAGTTCCCCGCCATTTCGCGGAAATCATTGCTTGTACCACGTGACATATGGTGGAGGGGAACGCATCTATTCGATTAGTCGAGCGGTTGGGATTTCACGGGGAAGAACCTGACGAGTTTATCAAGGTTATGCCTTTGACGTATACGAAAAAGAAAAGTTAGTTCTGTACGGTGAGTACATTGAATACCGTGAGATTGATAAGCTAAAGATCTACCTTCCTCTATTCATAATAATATTCAACAAGTTTAGTGTGTTTCTCCGACAGCTTATACGTTAAAGGTTAATTTGCTTACCCATCGTGTTGTGCATCAACGACGCAGTTACAAGTGGCGCATCTTTCTAGACGAGTGTTAATTTCGATATATCATGCCGGAGGTTTTTGAAGATATGTCTGTTTTGCAGGCCCTTGGGCACTTCAAGGATTACAATTATCAATTTCCAAGTGGTAATTAGCACCAGGCATTCAGCTTAATTTTTTTGTGCTCACTCTCGTTCACGAAATGTTTTATACATACCTTCAACAGTCTATGGTTTTGTTTTACTTTATCTTTTTTTTTTCTCAATAAAACCCGTGCTAGGTATTTGAATGAACCTCAGATTTTGACAAACGTCGTGGTGTCGGAGAACCGAGTGTTCCTATGACAGTTTCAAAGATGCAATATGGTACAAATATATTCCAATGAAGTCATTAAATTGTTGTCACTGTAGTTGAAATGAGGAATATAAATTGCAGGGACAGTCCCGACATTTATTTCATAATTATATTCATTCAACTAATTTGATCGTGGGGTTCTTTGTATTACGTACTTATATTGTTTTCAGATATGAATAACCTCGGTATTCTGAGTCCGAGTAATAGCTCGCAAGATTCTCAGATGACCGGCAGCACGCCATCCCCAATGTCGCTGTCAACATCACCTTATCATTCACCTGGGGATTTTATAACACTCAGTAATGCCACAGGTATTTATTTATTAGGATCACTTAAATTAATAGATTTAATTTATTTACTAGGGATCTTTGATTGAAAACTTATAACAGTATTGAATATAACTTACAGTTTTGGGCAATCCTTACATAGAAATTATCGAACAGCCTGTTGACAAGTTTCGATTTCGATACAAATCTGAGATGATGGGAACTCATGGGAGTCTAGCAGGCGCTAATCATTCCAGCAGTCGAAAAAAACATGCACCAACAGTAGAGGTATTTATGGGACATAAAATAAAAAAATAAGTGGATATAGGTATTGTTCATTAATGAACTTGAATATTGTGTGATATTGGAGAATGCTAAAAAAAAATGATTGGTTTAGCTTCGAAATTATCCTGGAGCAGCTGTTATTCGCTGCACACTTGTAACCGCAGATCCTGAACGTAGGGGTCCCCATGCCCATCGGCTAGTACGTAGGGTCGGTAATCAAGACGAAGATGATCCCCATGAGAATAAGGTCTCACCAGAAACAACAATGCAAGTTGCGTATGTAAAAATTCATTGTAATCAACTCTAAAAAAACTGATCTCGAAATCATTATCTTAAATGAGATTTCCATAAAATAATATGATTCATTATATTCTTTGTGTTACTGCGTTTAACCAGATTTCATGGAATGGGTATTATCCATACTGCAAAAAAACATATTAAGGAGGAACTTGTGAAGAAAAAAAGATTTTTAGCGCTGGAAGAAGCAAAACGCAGGAACGTTAATGTCACATCATTGAGTGTTCGCGAAGAAACTGACGTAATATATTTATCATTACAGTTAATGAAAAATCATAGTAATAACTGATATATATATATGTTTATACAACGTAAAATTTATGATTAAGATCAAAATGGAAGCAGAATCAGCTCAGAAGTGGATGAGTTTGAACAGGGTTGCACTCTGCTTTCAAGCATTTTCGCCGAATATTAATGGAATCTTGACACCTGTTACTGAACCCGTTTATTCTAATGCAATAAACAACCTCAGTGAGTGAACACACATACTTTCCAATTATTATGTCCTTTGTTCATAAGGTATTCTAATAAATGATTATACTTCACAGAAAGTGCACTCACTGGAGAGTTGAAAATTTGTAGAGTTGACAAAATTGCAGGATCCTGTGATGGAAACGATGAAATTTTTATGCTGGTCGAGAAAGTAGGAAAAAGTAAATATCTGCCTTCATTACTAGCAAATTAGATTCAACGAATTCATATTATTCATCTTTACTTTTGTTTTATTTTATAGAAAATATAAAAATTAGATTTTTTGAAACAAACGAAGATGACCAAGAAATTTGGAGTGATATTGGCCACTTTTCCGAACTGGATGTGCATCACCAATACGCTATTGTGTTCAGGTAAGTGCCCTGTCAATAAAATTGTTAAGCTACCACGATTGCGGAGCAATTAATTATCAGACCAATAAAATGTCCTTTTTTATTTCAGAACTCCACCTTACAAAAATACAGATATATCCGAACCCAAACAAGTCTTTATTCAGCTCTACAGGCCAACAGATGGTGACTGCAGTGAGCCTGTACAATTCACATATAAGCCAAGCGAACGAATGAATAGTAAGTTTTGTTCATATTTGTTGACTTTTGTCATTTTTGTTCCTCAGTACTGATACTGTTTGTTATTTTACCAAAAGGTAGAAAAAGACAACGTATGTCTTTTGGTAGCAGTGAGCTTTTGTTTCCTGCCTTGAATAATATTACAGCAGCTACAACAACAGCACCGACACAAATTGATGTTTCAATACCGCCAAATAATTCAGCGGAATTAGCAAAACTACTAGCAGATAGTCTTCCATCAGACGAAATGCGTAACTTGTTGACAAGTCTAGATCTTGACAGTGAGTCTTCAACAATATTCATTTACATAGTTCTGATAATCAAAGTTATCGATCATATAATTATCGAAATTACCCAAATTGTTTGTATCATGTATCGAAATATTTTTTTTTTGCAGAGTATTTACAATATTCTCCTGATGAGAACTTGAAGTTTGATAGGCGTTCGTCGAATCAGGTAAAATAGCGAATCTGAGATTGCCAATACTCACATTCTTCCCTGTTTACTATAATATACGTATCCTTGAATATTTCTATCATAACTTTTCAGGACAAAGACATGTTTGCAAAAGACGTTGTTCAAAAAATCGCAAAGTTACTTAAAAGTGGTGAATCAAATGTAACAGAAAAAGTTCTTGCATTGCTCAAAGAGCGAAGAGTCTATGGGGACACTCCACTTCATTCTGCCCTGAGACATAGGCAGCTACATTTGGTCAAATTCATTCTTATGCTAATTGCAAACAACCCAGTATACGAATCAATCATTAATGCACAGAATAGTTCTGGACGCGTAAGTTTCATCACTCAATTACATTCTGAAATACTTTGCGTGACAGTGACCCTTACACATATAATTACGTTCTCTAGACTTGCTTACACTATGCCGCTGAACAAAACCAGCCGGAAGTGACAAAGGGCTTGCTCACTCTTGGCGCAGATGCCAATGAGTGTGATGACGATGGTTTTTCTCCTCTTCACGTAGCAGTGAAAAGTACGTTATGTTATTAAACTATACTAATGAGGGTATACAGCAAATAACATTCATTTCATGCGTAATTATCCATTGTTACGTTTATTCTATAGTACCAGAAGCTGGCGAGTGTGTAGAAATATTACTAAAAGATGGGAATGTGAACATCGAAGCACGAGTCGATACTGGATGGTCCGCTTTCCATTTAGCCGCTGGAGCTGGTTCTATTCGAGCAATTGAGGCTCTCGTCAAAGCAAACGTTGATGTTAATAGTACTGATGCATCCTATGGACGAACTGCGCTCCACATTGCTGTTGAAGGAGGACACAAAGAAATTGTAGATTTCTTACTAAAAAAGGTATAGCTACCTATCCTAATCTGAGTAGTCCACTAGTTTACTATTTTTTGTTTATTTTCAGACTCAAATTGATGTCAATAAGCGAAATTTTAGCGGGAACACTGCTCTACATAGCGCCGTTGTTAATACTGGTGAACGAGCTGAGGAATTATGCGAACTACTTATTAAATATGGTGCTGATCCATTAATTCAAAACCATAATCGAGAAACAGCAAAAGTAAGCACTGGTTACTATATTCTAAAATATATCGCTATTTGACCCAAAAGACTTTCAGACAACATTCGTAATTATTTTGTGATTATTTTACTGCTAGGAGTCTCAGATACCTATGGTTAAGAATGAAGTGGAGTCCGACGAAGAAAATCACGAATCCGAGGGTCAAACATCATTTGATTTAGCATCTGAAAAACCTGAGGTTAAAAATCTTCCATTTCGATATAATGTTTATCATGTACACAAAGTTGAAGCACAACCACAGATTCTAATTGAAAAATTTTTGGGTCAATAGATCCTGAAATTATTGGCCGGCGGGTCAAATTCTGTAGAATCTGCAAACTCGTCACCTGGAATGACAATAAAGCAGGAAATTGTGGACGAAGAAGTCGGAGATGGTAATAAATTCTTAGACGAGAAAACGATATCTCTCTTAGTTCCGATACTGGATGAGTCAATGGCTTGGGAAAAGTTGGCAAAATTTTCAGGATACGATTTCCTACGGCCTTCGCTTAAAACTAGCCCTACGAGCCCATCTCGCACGTTACTAGATTACATGGACGTAAGTATCTGACAAATTTAAACTTTTTTTTTTATCAAGGTTTTGGATAAAGTCTGACCGCGAATTTATTATTTTGTTAGTTGCAGGCTGATGTATCAGTTGAAAAGCTGCGAACACTATTGCTCGAAATGCAAGAAACAAAAGCTGTTGAAATTATTGACGAAATGATTTCGAGGCGGACTACGCAAATCATTTGTTAATGAAATTCTGATGTTTTTACATTAATTACTTCTGAAACCCTCGTGATTGTTACGTTATTTCATGAGGAAAATACTGGTTTTCACATCATTCAGAAGCTGGGTTAATGAATTCTGTGTGATTGATAAAATATATTGCAACAATGATGGGTAGATTTCTATATAATGCATATCAGGCCGTTCAATTCAAATAACTCATTGATAATATCCTGGCCATAAGCTTAACGTGAACATTTATTTTTACCAGACTATTTCAATATAATAAATAACCCACCGGTATTAATACTGTGAAAAACATTTTATATTCTTATAGCTTATCTCGATATTACGTAAAGTAATCGTTATAATCATTTTATCTCTCATTCTTACATGTGGATGTCACTTGAGTATATTTCAGAGTGAAATGATGTGCCAGTAACATGACCGGTAAAATGTATATATTTATATATTATTGCTTTTATGAAAGTTCACAAATTTTTACTACACAATTCGCGAAATAATAAGCACAGACGTAATACTTAGTTGTAAATGTAAACGCAAATCGATCAGTTATACCTACGTATTTACTATAATGTTTTTAGTTATGCGTTTCAATTATTTCGAGGTTTTTATCCTTCATAGTTTATTTAGAATAATATCATTCATCATTAATATTTATAAATTAAAGTACATCATGAACGTTGAATTGTAAGAGTGTAAATTATAATTTATATCTACTTTATCGTTTACTGAAACCTTATTTTGATTTCAATCATCCGTCTATATCATCTCATTAAAAAATCCTTTCTAGCATGATGAAGAAAACAAGATGTTAGTGACAATCGCAAATATAATTATGCAGACTTCACTCACTACACTTAAGCTCTTATCTAATATGCATCTGTAATCGGTGTTCTATTTATATCAGCCATAACATAGATGTCTATGATATCAGCGGCAGAGATTAATCTCTGTCAGCGGAGCGGGTCCATAAGCGGAGCAAAAGCGAAGATAGCACTCAACTAGAGTCCCCTAGAGACCCTTTACTGAGTCCGCAACTTCCTCACTCAACGCGTCTCCAGTGGCAGTAAACGGAACTTGTCTAGTACTCTCTAGTCCTTGGTACGTCCAGCAGAGTAATCTCTGGTTCCAGCCTCTTCATTCAAGTTTTCATTCTAAATCGTCACGATCCATGTATCACCGGAACTTTTCGCGCGAAAATCTGTACACGATATGAAAACAGGTTATACTCGAAAGAGGTACCGCGAATTGCCTTCGTAGTCTGATACAGATTTTTTATCGTGTAAGGTCGGGCGAGACAAAGGTGCGTTTCGCACCGCGCCAACATTCTGTATCACACTTGTAAAGTTTCGCCAGTGCAGTAAAAATGAAGTGTACAATTCCGGAAATATCTTGGCATAATCGTGATCCTGTGTTAAGTGTTGACCTAAAACCTGGAGTAAATGCATCACCTGATGGCAATGATTTCTGGCGATTAGCCACTGGTGGTGCGGATTCACATGTCTTGGTAAGAAAAAACCAAATATTTTTTGCTGTCAGAAAAATATGAAATCAGGTACACCTGTTAATGCCTTGTACAGTTTTACACAACAGTGGCTATTTCTGTTTGGCACCGATGCAGATATACACTGATGATTATCTTGTCAATCGAGGGTAACTATTGACAAATTTCATTACTTAAACATTCCTTACAGATTTGGCATCTGAGAGTAAATGAACTTGGAGCAACAGTAGTGGAATTTGCTGCTGATTTAAATCGTCATCAGAAAGCAGTTAATGTTGTACGATTTTCACCCTCTGGTGAGATTCTTGCATCTGGAGACGACGGTTAGTAGAAACATGACGACACTGAATAATGTTGCATCTGTGCATAAAGAGTGATAATAACATAACTAATATTCAGAGTCTGCGATAATACTATGGAAAGAGCGAAGTGAATCAGAGCCCCCACCACTTGCGGGAGACGAAGCAAATCAAAACAAAGAGCAATGGAATTTGTGGAAAGTTTTACGAGGCCACATTGAAGATGTCTATGATTTAAGCTGGTCACCGGATTCAAACTTTCTAGTGTCAGGTTCTGTGGATAACACTGCAATTTTCTGGGATGTTCAAAAAGGACGAAATACAGGAATGATCTCGGAACACAAAGGATTTGTTCAAGGTGTTTCGTGGGATCCATGTAATCAATATGTCTGTACATTAAGCACGGACAGGTAATATCGCATTTGCAATCACCACGATTTTGCAGGATTCTATACAGCTCTATATCTGACCACATGTTATTCATAGGCAATGCCGTTTGGTTGATATTAAATCTAAGAGAATACTTCAACGGGTTGGTAAAGCCAAAATTCCAACACCAGATAATCATCCGTTGAAAGGAAAGACAGTACGTTTATTCCACGACGACACATTTCAGTCCTTCTTCAGACGTCTCACTTTTTCGCCCAATGGCTTATTGATCATCGCACCATCTGGCATTATTGAGCCCCAAGAATCATCAGAAAAGTTATCTAATGCAACCATAGTTTTCTCACGGCACAACATCAAAGAGTATGTGCATCTGATTTATAATTTTTTTATTTATATGTTTCAGATACTTCATATTCATATTCTTTCAGACCTATCATTGTTCTACCGTCTTTGGAGCAATCTACAATAGCTGTTCGATGCTGTCCTATTTATTTCAAATTGAGAGAAGATGGTCCGGTATCTTTAATTGATCTTCCATATCGAATGATATTTGCAGTAGCTACACAGAGTTCAGTACTTATATATGACACTCAACAAGTTTCTCCTATCGCAGTAGTTTCTAATATTCACTATACCAGATTAACCGACGTCACTTGGTAAGTTTCTGATATGCTGATTTTGAGTCATCACGTTATCTAATATCAATCTTTTCCAGGTCATCTGATGGACATCTATTGGTTGTGTCATCGACGGATGGTTATTGTTCTATAGTTTATTTTCAAGATGGAGAACTGGGAAAAATATACAAAGCTAACCCAATCACAGAAAGTGTTGTGGAAAACAAATCCTTCCAGTTAATATCATCTGAAAAGCCTAACGTAAATGCTACCGATGATGGAAAAGCTGAAAAATTAGCATTCATTAGTGATGTGTATAGTGATGCGATGGATATTGATATCACAAAAATGGTAAAAACAACAGAATTGGTAAGGGAGTCATTAGTTGTTGACAATAAACAGCACAGAGAAGACGAAAGTGTGAGAGAAACGAATGCTACTGATGCCAATGCTCCAGTTTTTGAAGAAACAGAAGATATTCAACTCGTCTATGAAGAAAGTAATACGGGAATTAACAATGATGCTATTAAAAAAACCCCACCAAAACCTGTCGTTCCTACTGTAAGGTCTGTCAAAACTCCTCGAAGAGTACAGCTCATTACACTATCCAGTCCAAGGGGTGGAAAAAAAAATTGACTTGTAATTTCAGGTAATTATGTTTACAGGAAAAAAGTGTCCGAACTTCCGAAGGAAGAAACGTAATGATAGCAATTAACTAAATTAAAGAGAGACTATAATTTTATTTTTCGAAATTATATAAAAATAGACAATGTGCTACATTAAGTAATTACAAAAGATTTTTTTCAAAGAATTTCTTCTTATCCACTGGGTTTGGAATGATCTGAAACAAAATATGCATAGATGTTGGCCTATCATTGGGTTTTATAGTTATCTTATTACTCTCATAAGTTTGTATGATAGATACTCTCATTCATTTAATTACAGTGTGTGGATAATGTATTTTGTTACTTACAGTATCTTGCCCTGGTTTCCAGCCAGCAGGGCAGACCTCCCCGTGTTCGTCTGTATATTGGAATGCCTGTACCAAACGTAAGGTTTCATCGACCGATCTTCCGACTGGGAGATCGTTCATTGTAATTTGGCGCAGTATTCCTTTGCCATCGATGATGAACAGAGCTCTGTAAATAATCAGAAAATTATTTGACGATATATATTATTTGCATTTTTATAAAAAATAAATAATTAAAAGCGTAATTTTATTAGTAGACTGAGAAGATCATCTTTGCAGCTACCATAGAATTATTTCAAAGTATTCATCCTAACATCACCTTAAAGTATGCCCAAGATCCTCCAGATAAACTCCGTAATCCTTTGATATTTTATGAGTGAGATCAGAAAGCAACGGAATCTTAATTTTTTCTAGACCACCTTCCTTTCTGGGTGTGTTGATCCAGGCAAGATGAGTGAATTGAGAATCGACAGAAGCTGCGATTACCTCGGTCCTTAGCTTTTTGAACTCTGCTAACCGATCCGAGAACGCTAATATCTCAGTTGGGCAAACAAAGGTACTGAAAATGAATACAATTTAATTTGTTGCACGAAATTGAATAAGGAAGAGAAGTAAGAGGGATGTATTTACTTACAAATCCAAGGGGTAAAAGAAGAATACTAAATATTTTCCTTTAAAATCTGATAGCTTTATGTCCCTAAATTCTCCGTCAATGACAGCGGTACCTTCCCAAAAGGGTGCTTGTTTTCCAACTACAACAAAACGTACTCCTTTGAAAAATTTTATTACATCTCCTATACAAATCAATGTACCTCAATAATTCAATTTACTCAGTCAATATAATCACTGATAAGATAAGGCAATAGCAATCTCAATTCGATCTGTCTCATAGCTGTGAGACGTGTAATTGATTGTATAAAACTATCAATCTGATCAGAAAAATGGAATAACTCTTATGTATTAGGCAATACCTCATGCAACATATTCCTTGTGGATATTATTATCATTGAGTAACTATACTTTAGTACGAAGTATAGTTACTCAATGTTATTATCCTCAACAGAGTATAGATATTGTTTGGAGTAATCTAACAATGTTGCTTTGTCACAAACGGTTAGTTCCTAATTGTTGGAAAATTTGAGATATCGACATTTTTGAGGCGTAAAAAAATATCAGGGTTGTTCTTAGCACAATAATAATTCATTCAAGATATTAATATCACTCACTGACGGCTTGAGTAGTTTGCAACTGGTGGCTCGCGTGTTTAGTACCGGTTGGATAAACGGTACCACCAGCGAATGAATAACATGCTTCGTCCTCCCCGAATAATCCTTGACTTTTTGATATAAAGCAGCACAAAACGCTCAAAATAATAATATAAAGAGTATAAAACATGTTAACTAATTTTTTTTAGGCAGCACTTGTTACATTGAACCTACTTTGTTGTCTATCTACTAATCTATACTCTACGTGATAAATTGACAAGTTTTTAAAAGGCGCTTCAAATAAGTACAGCGCCTCGGCGTCGTGGTTGACCCACGAATCAACGTAAAAAAAGAACACAAGGAAAAAAAAAAATTACGGGACACGTTGAATATCATCAGGGAGGCGTATCATATTGGCATTACATCCGGTCTTCAACTAGCGCCAGCTGATACTTTAGCGGCGTATCTGACCAATTGTGAGTAAAACAGCCAAATGATATCAAAGTGATCTTGAAAGTTAGCTGTTTTGAATCTCCAAGTGACTCGCTTGGAAACTTGAATCAAAAATTCGAACTTGAACCTTTGCACTCAGCTAAATATTCGCGTGATCTAGGAATATATAGCTGGAATACGTCAATGTATTGTATCTGAATAGTGTGACGGAACCAGAGGTGATACTTCCTTAGTTTATTTTGATAATTAATATTTACTTGTATTATCAATTATGTCGATTCTTGCAGAAGACACCGCTGTAGAATGCACGCCATGATAATATGGATCATACGTTGAATTTGAGTCTGAATAATAAACATGAAAATACATATTCATCACAACTACTCCAACGCAGAACAATATTGTCCAAGTTTCTTGCAAAACTCCACTCATAATCACATGATACTAATAAATCATGTACTGTAAGGTTAAATATCAATATTTGACGAAATCGCAGAGTATGATGTTTATTATGGGACGATATCAATTCACATGTGACATGATCAATGATTACAGCATAGCTAAAAATTATTTGAAAATAATTTGTGTTATTGGCAGTCAATTTCGGATAATTCTTTTTGTTACTAAATTCAATTTTCACTACTCATATCCTGATATGCTTGATGTATGCTTGCTCGTAGTGATCGAGAGTTACGTCGAACGTAGTATTGGAATCGCTGTTCGATTTTTGTAAACAACCTACTCACAATCAGCGAGCCAATCAGCTGATGTGTGCTGTTACATTATACCCATACACCTATTTTTTTTTGTACTGGATTAACTGGATTGAGAGTAATAAAAGATAATAAATAGAAAGCTGTTATCGGGCTCAAACAGTCCCGTAGAAAACATTTTAAAAATTGAATTGCAAATCAACGGTCGGTCCCGGTTAAACCATTTTTCCGTAGATACAGATAGTTGCATTACAACTTGATAACTAAAGAATTCATAAATATCATCAAAACGTCAGATACACGCGTTATCTGTGTGATATCACAGCTGTATTCTTCTGCCAACTGGTTTTTATCGAATCTTACTTTTCTTCAAGAGAGTCGGAGTTTGCCTTTCAAGCAAAGACCCCCCAGTGAGAGGCTTATGTAGTTGGAGATAACTAACGCAAAATTTTATTGGCTCTCACCTACGCTCGCGCCGTAACCAGTTCCACGGGCACATCAAATTCGTTGGCTCAGTCAGTAGTCAGCTTTATCACAGCAGAGAAGGATGACGGACGTTGCTAATTTTTCTGGTGTTATCAACTTTGGTGCGGGACCGGCAAAACTACCGCAAAAGGTAATATTCAGTCATTTAAAATAACTCGACAATGTTTTTTTTTTTTTTTTAATTGGATTATCTACATATTTAATTTTTTAGTGCCATTTTTACCATCACTTCATTCATTTTTGTCTGTATCTTCATTTCTTTTCATAATAATATTTGATAATCGTTCAATGGAATTGCTGCGAATATAGTCTAATCATCGGACAATAAAACTTGAGCGGACAAGTTTCTTCTCCAACAATGCTCCATAGATAAGTATGTATTGAAACAGTCATTAGGCATGGCACTCGACCCAACTTTCGAATAATGAGACTATGATCTATTCGAGAAGAGTTTTAGATTTCAGGAATCGAAATTGTAAAATTGCTCAACTATGTATGAGAAAAGCAACTGGTAGAATGGACTTTCAAGTAAAGTCAAGAAAAGTAGACAGACTTGATTGAAATAAGAAAAATTGATCAATTGATTCTGAAGAGAATGTTTTACATGTGTTGTTCAAGTCAGCCAATTTCATGTTTTATTCAAATTATTATTTGAACATGATTGTAAAATCATGAGAGTCTAGTAGACCATTGTGGAAATAAAAATCAAACCACAAGGAGTAATAACCCAATACTCTGCAGTGTCACTAAAGCAATTGGTCCCAAACATTCAACTTAGATAGTTATACATATACAGTGACAGCTGATAAGAAATTTGCAAGATTTGTATATTTTATTTATTTTTTCTAGGTACTCATAGATGTGCAGGATGAATTTCTCAGTTACGCCAACACCAAAATTAGTGTTGTTGAGCTCAGCCACAGGTCGAGTGATTTTGCAAAAATTCTGGAACATGCCCAATCCAGTGTCAGGGATATATTGTAAGTGTGAAGAAATGGATTAATAATATTCTTACCTAAGTACAATATTCAAGTATTTTCCATAGCCTCAATTCATTTTTTTACATCAACTCTGAATTGAATGTTCACTGTTGATAAGACAGAACGCCATTGGTTGTGCGACAGGCTTTGGAAATAAGTTTATTATTGTTCCTTCTGTTTGGTCGTGTTATGATGGTGTTTATGCAATGTGGGGTAATTTCTCCAAATCAGATGCAGCAGTTATACGCATGAAATTGCAAAATGAGTTAGGAATAGTCAGGATATAGATGTGTCGAAACAACACTTTTTTACAGAGATTGCGTTATTTAACTAATGTTTAACGCAATTCAAATCCACATCGTAACACACGATTCGTCACTGTCTTTTATTATTGATTAATCTTGCATCAGCACGCGTACGGAGATAACCCAATATATCCATTCAATTATTGACGATGATGTATTGGAATCTATGGCTGTGAACTAGTCCGTGTCTTGTGATAAAGAAATTTTCGAGTGCTTCAACATTGATCAATCAACTCCTAATTGAAGATTTAATAATTTCTTTGTAGGAATATCGATTTATCTCATTTACCGAAAACTTGACCTTTCTAAAGTCTTTGATAAAACATTGGTATATCTACACTAACGACCTAGAACTAATTTGAAGTAAGAAGTGATTAGTTGTTTGGCTGACTGTCTGTGTTTTAACTTGAAAAAATAATCGATACTATCATTGGAACTAGAATTAACCAGTTTCATGATGTTATCCAGGTTATCGAATATTATATGATGACTGTAAAAACTTACACGCTTGTACAAAATTTAGACTATCATCTTTAATTAAATAAACACATTGCGTACCGCATAGAAATCTCTAAAGCACGAGAAAACTCGTAACCGGTACACAGTGTGTTGAAATGGCGTTAATAATAAATAAAAGACAAATATTTTTTGTTTGCAATGTTTACAGAAAAATTCCTGAGAACTTCCACATCTTGTTTCTTCAAGGAGGTGGAACTGGTATGTTTGCAGCTGTACCGCTGAACCTTTTGAAAAAAACAGGAACAGCTGACTACATTGTGACTGGTAGATAAAACTATTATCTGCAACTCATGACAGAAATATGCTCGAAAGTTAAATATAAAAATAATGTTTATTCGAAATCTAAATTTAGGCTCATGGTCTGCAAAGGCTGCAAAAGAAGCAGAAAAATATGGAAAAGTGAACTTAGTTCTTCCTAAGACAAACAAGTATATTGATATCCCTGATCCTTCGACTTGGAACCTGAATCCAGAAGCTTCTTATGTTTATTACTGTGCCAATGAGACAGTCCATGGTATGAATGAATTCGATTTTATTTTATTTCCATAAAATTTTATTCTTTTGGCATGCAATACCCGATTTTCTGTCTAATTTATCTAGGCATCGAATTTGACTATATCCCCGAAGTCGGAGATGTTCCTTTGGTGGCTGACATGTCCTCGAATATTTTGACACGCCCCATTGATTTTACAAAGGTGCAGATAGTTTGTTTCATGCTTGTTTAATGCTACACTAGTTATCCTGATTAAAATTCAGTTAAAATTAATCTTGTCATTAAAGTTTGCAGTTGTATTTGCTGGAGCACAGAAAAATATTGGACCTGCCGGAGTTACATTGGTAATAGTACGAGATGATGTATTGAGAAATCCTATGCCAATCTGCCCTACCGTTTTAGACTTCACTGTTATGGCAAAGGATAATTCTAATCACAATACACCACCTACATTCCAGTACGTATCCATTATTACATAAGTGTGATCCTTGCACCATGTATTTGAACGACCGATCCGAGGCATTGTAGAACATGGAAGTAAAGTCTACATTGTCTCGAATTTTTTTTGTGTATTGCAAGTCAGATTTGAATCCGTAATTATTACTTCCAGGATATATGTGGTAGGCCGAGTATTTGATTGGGTTAAGGAGAATGGCGGAGTTGAGGGCATGGAAAAGTTGGCCATAACAAAGAGCAAAATTCTCTATGATATGATAGAGAACTCAAATGGCTTTTACTACAGTCCTGTTAAGCGTAATGCTCGTAGTCGAATGAATGTTCCTTTCAGAATTGGTGGGGATGATGAAGAATTGGAAAAGGCGTTCTTGATTGGAGCATTATCAAGAGGGATGCTGCAGCTAAAGGGTCACAGGTCAGTCATTATTTATCATCTATTTTCTTTCTATGCCGGATTGAGAGGAAATTATTTATTTACATAGACAGCTGCAGAATCATGATTAGAGTTTTGTTTATTGCAGATCGGTAGGTGGTATACGTGCATCTTTGTTTAATGCGATTACCATCGAAGATGTGAAAGCATTGGTGAGTTACATGGAATATTTTCATCGCCTTCATCGCAAGCAGGAAAGCTAAACAGATCAGTAAGTTCAATCTTATGTCAACATTAATTGATTTGCCTTATTTTATCGTAATATTTATCTCTAATTTCGTTCTAAATTTTATAATTATATGTAAACGTACGGAATGTAAATCATTAGACTGTTTATAAATGTGCAATATTTGAAAACTGTTCGCTCGAATCGCGTATATCCATGATAAGTAATAATCTGCAATTTCAAATCTTCGTTAATCACTCATGTTATATTACTGAGTATTATATCAGCCGGCTAGCTTTTCTGGTGCTACATAACAACTTCAGAGCTTCCGTAGCTTCTTTGTCTCCTGGTGGGAGATTTGCCATTTCTTTAAACTCAGGCCGTTTTAAAATTTGACTTCGAATACGCTCTACAGTTATTGCTTGGGGTATTTTCAAAACTCTTAACCAATCGGCCTGCATGTAGTCGATAAGAAGCTGTAACGAAATTGAGTCAATTTCAATTGTAAATTGACATTACTCTATTGATCAGATACACATACTTGATCGAAAGGTTTGCATCCAATATGAAACATGACATGCAAAAGTGGTTTTGGCACAAGTGTGCCTGGGATGTGTTTTGGAGCCCCTATTATCATCTTTTCCCCTTCGATCCCCAAGCTATTCAGTATCCAATCCGAACCATGAACTACATATTCATGGATCACCTGCAAATTTTGATAACAGCAATAGTAATAACAACCAGAATAATGATAATGATGAGCGACCAGATATTCGGATATCCAGAACGAGTATTATTCGTGACCATACTTTTATTGCAAGCCGGCCTTCGGCTGTAAATAAAAGCTCATCGGCGTAAGCTTCGGCTACGCTTGTCAAACCCTCAGAATCTATTCCCCGCCAACTTAAGTTTTCAGACTCCACTCTGAAAGGAGTGCAAATAAAATTAATAATAGAGGTGATAATTTAATAGCTAATCTGTGACAACTATTGTCAATTATTAATACTGTAACAGCAAATCTGGAAGTCAAGCTGACCTCTGGTTGACTAAATCCAACAAAGAATCAATTTGCAAAGTATGTTTGTCATCCTCATCGATGCTGCAAATTGCTTCTCCCAGCGCAATGGCCAAGGCGGTGATATCGTTTCGATCGAGACTACCGGCAATTAACGGGGGTTCATTTACCGGAAAAAATGACGAAGAATCAGTTCCAGCATCAGCTTTGACTTTTAGGAAATTAGTGTACAAAGCAGTGCACAGTATTTGAAGAAGTACTGAACCACCTATTGGGTGGCAGTGAGCAGGAATGTTATCGTTTATCTTCAAAACCGTACGAAGCAGACCAGCTGGTGCGCAGATATAAAGTTCGCTGAAGCAGGCCAGGGCTAAAGACATTGTTTGATAAATGCTTGCTCCCGTCTATGAAGTCAAAATCAAAATCTGATTTAAAGGTCTAGAATAAGGTCAGCAATATTTCATATTGAAATTATACCCTGATAGCATCGAGCAGTGTCGTTACAACAGGTGCCATCACGGGATATAAGGGTGTGAGAAGAGCGTGTAGCCACGGCGGTCTTATCTGATTCCAAACCTAAAATATTTGGTAGTATATCAGTTGTTTGATGGTTGGTTCATTGATTATGTAGGCATACATTATTACCTGCTCTCTATCCAGGCACTTTGACCAATCCGAGTCTTGTAGGAGAGCCGGAATGATTACATTTATTGCATCCATGTCAGCAATTATCGAAATGTAAGTAAGACTGTATGACCATAATGCTGGGGTTGAAGCAGGACGAGAGCAGTCGTACCCGGAGCACAAAAATCCTCCACAGCCCTCCTGCTCTTCTTCTTCAACTTTACTTTTTTCTTTTCTAGTGAAACTATCGTCCGATTTAAAACCAATGCTTTGTTTGAAAAATTCTTCAAGTAGCATCGCGGAAACTTTACTCTTTCTCATTAACAATGTCTGTAATATGATGTACAATTGCCTTGGTGATATTTTAGGTGACTTCATGAAAATTTCTCGTATGAAAAACTACGGCATTACTTTCATTAATTGACACCAGTCAGGCTGGGGCTGAGCTCTCAATATTTTCATCTCGATCGCGATTGCTGGACCATCAGCAAGAAGCTTCAAGCTATCAATATTTTCCGATGAAGGTGGTAAGAGATCTGGCATACTTGTTATTAACCACGGAGCTGGACCTCGGCGCGGTAGCAACATATCTAAATCTTCCAATCCATCGCGGAGAACCTGGATCAATAGTTGAATTTAGGGAGCGATTTTAGCGCTCGATGAAGTCTTGCATAGCTTTTGGCAGCCCTACCTGGAACAGTATATTTAAAGGCGTTCCTCTCAGTAGCAGGGAAACGAGTAATTCGCCACATTTAGCATGTATGTCTCTTGAAATTATGGATAATCTGTTCATATTGAAGCCAACCATCTCGCTGCCACTAACGAATGTAGCTAGTGACAAGTTTGCTGTGCAGCATAAAACGTTGAAAACGTCTGCCCAAAATTGACTACAACGAGCGAGACTGGGGCGGCCCTAGAAGCGACCAGTCAATAGTTTGATAATCGGTGATCCTATATCGACCTATGAATTATTTTATATTTTTCTATTACATGGACAAAACGTGCTGTAATAATGGTCAAGGATTCATCCAACATCCCAGAAAAAACGCGCTGTGCCATTTTCGGGGGAACTGTATTCCATAGGTCATCCTTGGTACCTGAAAAAGTGCTCATTCCAGAAGAACCTGGATTAACGATAACAGATATGTACAGATTTCTATTTACCTTGCATGTAAAGCCACCACATTTGAATCACGAAAGAACAGCGCTCTTTTTCAAAGAATGGTCGACAGCTTTGCCAATCAAATGAATCGGCTTCATTTAAAATGTACAACGAAATTAAACGACAATGTAGATCGAGGAGCCGCTCCGCTAAAGCTTCTGCTATTTCTTGGTACGATTTGAAGCACTTGTGTATTTTGTTACTAGAGTAGGAAACCCATGATCTCTCATATAAGAAAAGGTTTTGGCTGGTACTTTCAGCAATCTATCCTATTGTGCTTCGATACAGAGTGCAATTGGATTTTACCTCGACTGTGCGGGAGTAGATGTTTTTGTTTTCTGATTATAACTCCACAAACAATTTCGTACCAAAGCTGCTGCTCCCAATGTCGCAGTTAAAACTGTTAAATCAGCATGATCCAAAGCCTCTTGAGTCAGGGTATGTAAATGTTCTAGAATACGTCAAGAGATTACACAAAATATTAGTTTGCGTTGAGAGTTCAAATTATTTCTTTACCTAAGAGCTGTTCCGATGTATCGACTATCATGGTAACAAACTCTGCTGGCTCAGAATGTTTTACAACTCCCCCACAATTGGCTAAACCCGTATCTTTCGTGCTTGTGGAACTAAGGCCAGACGATTCTTTGAAAGTTGTAGTGAATTCAGCCTCCCACCAAGCCACAATTTTAGTTGCCGCAAAAGAAGCGTGCCTTGGAAAATCTAGTTTTCCACCACTTATTCCTATGCAAATTGTTTCGCGCAACACGGTCTGTTTCTCCTAGCATATAATTTTTCAGTTACTTATCATGATTCGTTAGTTAAGATATTTTTCATATTCTTTACCTGGTAGTATTTCATATCTCTTTGTAGCAATATCCGAACTCTATCAACTAAATTTCCATCTTCCATAATCTCCATCTGTAAGTCATAATTCTGTAGTTGATATTTCTGTCATAAGTTTGATCTGAATTGCTTTGGATAACTTGTAGAACAAAGTTTGCAGGCTTAAATATAGTACAGTGATAATAAAAATAGATCAACTGAAAAGGTGGCATGTGGAGTGCATTCGACAGAAGAGATTTATAGTTAATTTATGATACAATTTAATAACTTATCGTTTATGAATTTACATAAAAACAATATCTTGTGAACAGATTATTTGGAATCACTAGAACACTGAACGTACGTTTGTAGCAATTGAAACGAGAACTTCAATTTAGTTTAGCTTGGGAAAATTGAACAGGCTCTCGGTTTGCCAAAAGTCGATATAGTTGATTAGTGTTAGTCAGGAATAGAGTTGGATTCTCCTCGATCAGAATATTGTTCCATTCCACTATAAGAACATTTCTCAAACGACGCTTGGTTCCTTATAATAGCTGGTATTTCTTTGTTGAGTAAATCATGCAGAGATTTTCCATCATGTTTATATATCCACTTGCCATCCACAAAGTCATAGCGCTTAGGTCCCGACTTTGGAGAAGATAACCAAATCTGTTTGTTGGGAGTTTGACGGTTTATTACATAGGTTCCTTCTTGCTTTCCAAACTTCACAGTTAGTACACCGTCCTACAAGGGCGGAAATGAGTCAAGTTTTATATATTAATTTTGATTGGGTGAGCGAAATCTCTTCATCAGAGAATACTCACCCCGTAAGAGACATCGGCATCTTTTAAGTGGGCTGCTCCCTCCACTAGCTCGTCAAAGTATTCAGTCAGTGACTCTAAGGTATCGTTGCTTATCTTCTCAAACTGCACAGAATTGAGTTCCCTATAATATTTATCATTCTAAGGCTCCATGTGCATGTCAATGGAGATCCGAACAATTCATTAATTCAATGATGCGAAGGATGTTTTTTTTCATGTTTAAAAGTAAAGGGTTAGATTCGAGTTACGAGATTATTGTTATAACATTTTGTGTTATATTTATTTTACTCACAGTTCTGGTTTATATGGACTTATTGTTTCTGACGAATAATATGCCTTCATACATCTCAATTCGAGGAGGGTATCATTGCGGTCTTTTCGATTAGTTTCTATAATGCGTGTGAAATGATTTCGGAATTGTCGACTTCTGTTGAAAGTTCTGGCTTCTCCTCCAAATCTACGATTCGTACTGATATGAGGCGTAGCTTTTATTACCGTTCTAAGTACTGGTTTGCTTAGTACTATTCTCGATAACATTGTAATATTTCTTGAATGCCCGAATATTGATCAAACTGTGGATCAAGGAAATCTCAACCCCTTAACGTCACCCCCCAAATCCGAAGCTCTTTAGGCAGAGATTCTACTCTAGGCTTGTCCACGTGCAACACGTGTAGTATATGAACACGTCAAAGATGGTGCCACATGTCACTGAATCGCGTGGTCTGGAGAGGGCATAAGCTCGCGGGACTTTGCTACGGCAATTACCTATGATACCGCGAACGCCAATTTAAATTCTGTCCTAGTAATAGCATTGAGAATAGACTCATTGTCAATGGTAATAGGAGTTGACAATCCATCTTTTCATTTTAACTCTAGAAATGTAAAACCTATGATATCCAAATTACAAAATATAATTAAAAGGGGAAAAAGCGAAAATCCAAATTCGCATGAACGTTTGGAAAGTAACTTGTGACATTTTCACCTTCATGTCGCGTAGGCATACAAAAGAAGCGAGAGATCAGGTGATGCTTCTTACGTGTGGTATCATTAGGTCCCTGTAGCAATTTCTTACAACATAACGATACCTATTCGACAAAAAATGCTTCGTCAGATATACACGCAGTTCTTTGTATAGTGCGTTCCATTGTATGCGAAAATCTTGTAATAAACGATGAGAAGAATCCGTGCTGCGTGCGGTTTGGATGTTTCATCCCTTTATCGCATTTTTTCTTTGATTTTTCTCTCAGGTTTTCGTATCTTTTTTTTATTAATGTTTTTCTGCTTGCGTAAATATTCTGGTTCCTACCCGTGCGGTCATTAATTCTCATACTTCCCAAATTTCTTGTTTAATTATTATGCGAAGGCGTCATTATTATATTGGGGACCATAAGTCAAATAAAAGAAATTAAATCGTAATTGAGTGTACGTATTCCGTATTCGCTGATATTATAACCTCCCTTGTAATAAATTAGGGTGTAATAATATATCTGTTTAATTCTTTCTGTCAATAATTTCTTTGTCGTGGAAATTTCACGCGCAAATATTGGTTCATTGTCAGTGCAACGCTTTGTGATACAAGATTAATAAATTATTTTTCACCTAACAAAGTGATGGGTTTTGAAATTTGGAAAACAAAAATTTTCTTCTTCTTATATTTTATAATTTTTATATTTTTTTTCGGTAGCTTTATAAGATTTGTGTTTTATCTATGTTAAAACAAAGGATCATGTATATTCCTGCACCCGGTAACAATTTCCTACAGCAATTAGGACCTGATTGTAATTTAATTATTCACAAAAACTATATCACGCATCTAGAGCAGAGTTGGGCACAAAGCTACAATCTCTCCTGATTATCTATGTGTAAGATACGTAGTGTATACATATATGTATATTGTACATATATATACGTATTATACAGCGGGTCTCATAAGTTCTTGTCTATCCCAATTAGGGGTCGTTCAGCGGTATATTCTGATCGCTATATAACCCAAGGTATAAATTGGCTCATACCCGAGGTCCCCTCATCCTCATTCTCATCCCTATATATTCTTCGATATTATAATAATAACGGCGATAATAATAATAATAATGATAATAATAATGATAATAATAATAATAATAACAATAACTGTGCATGAAAAATCCCCACACACCTGATATGCGTGTAAAAAATTTGACGGTAAGATTTATTCTTTGTA
The DNA here is from genome assembly GCA_963978495.1 of Athalia circularis. Taxonomy (NCBI): domain Eukaryota; kingdom Metazoa; phylum Arthropoda; class Insecta; order Hymenoptera; family Athaliidae; genus Athalia; species Athalia circularis. The sequence continues at coordinate 1,176,617 of OZ021701.1, read as the reverse complement.
CCTTTGATTCCAAAAAGGACGATTCTTTGACGTATTTATTGATATACGTTTTTCTGCTATCTAAATTTGTAAAAATGTATTGTATAACATCTACGATTATATTGTAACAGGGAATGTTATTACGCACCAGCATAATGTGATTCAATTTTTTTATTTTCAGATACATCGATGTGGAAAGAACGTTGCGTTTGAAGAATGTTTGTATTCTCCCTGTCGGTGGGTGGGTTTTCATATACCTATATATTTTTGCACCTTTACGTAGCTGAGGCTTTTAGGAACTAATGTTTTTCCAACACATTATTATGACATATTTAAAGGTGGGGTGAGAATGAAATTTCAGGTATTTTGAAAGAGAGAGAATGGGGGGGGGGGGAAGAGAAAAACGAAGCAAAGTAATATTACCAGACTTTTTTCAATGGTTTTCCTAATTTTCTTCGTTAAAATTTCTACAAAGTTGAATCAACATATGATTCATAGAATCAATAAAACTTTTTCCATGCTTTCGTACAGCGAATATTATATTATTCTCTAATCTTTTTAGGTAAATATTATGTTTAATCCTTTTATGTTACATGCGGCTTAAGCTATTCGCCAAACACTCGATGTGAACAGCTGATAGGGGGATGATCGTTGATTAGTGCTAATCCTTTGGGTTTTTATTTTCAGTTTTTTTTTCCAATTTTTCCATTCGTTTTATTAGTAATATTTTTTTCCGTTCGATTTTTTCTTAATCGGTAGCATGTGGGTGTGTACAGGATGATCCCAGATATTACTCCGAAACGTGTGTACAACTTTACTGCTGTACTTAAAATCGAACCTATATGTATAAAATTATAGGCAAGCGATTCTATACACATGGTGCAATTTTATACGTTCGTCAACGGTGATATAGGAAACACAAATTACGAGCGGATATCACGGTGGATCATTTAAGCACAATTGAAATTCTATTGCAAAAGATATTAAAAACGAGACTTTCCCCGAATTTTTCATTTCTATTAAATTAACTTATACGACACACGTGACTCGCCGATTTTTATAATGAAATCGATTTTTTTTTTTTTTTTTCTTCCCCGACTCTCTCTGTACTCCGTCTGTTTATGGTACATATACACAACATACATATGTATAAATGTTATTCACGCAGGCAATGGTATTTTTTTTTATTTACAAATTTACAAAAAGTAGATAAAAAAAAAAGTTGGAAAAAAAAAGAAAATGAAACACATTCCATCGTGTTTGTGCAGGGACAAATTGAAGTAGCATTCGTTATGCGGGAAAGGTTCAATTATATTCGAATGTCCCCGAATTTTCGGCTGTCGTTTTATTACTTTTTCTATGATTATTATATTTTCATTACTATTATCATTATTATTATTATTATTATTATTATTATTATTGTATTGCGCGAATGTACTACCGTGTATTTACATCGATGTTATCATACTATATTTGATGCGTTTCCAAGGTATGAAATTCCTGCTTGATCGCGTAAAAATTTGATAATTATTATTGCATACTCATGTGTGAGTCGAAATGAATCCGGTGTACCTACCTATAAAATTTATTTCGGTATAGATAGATGTAGGTGTGTATGGTATGCATAAAGGATGCGTCGTTCATTAAAGGTGTTCGTTCTGCTAACGCGTGCAGACTGGTCATAAAATTACTACTGAATATTTTAAATCTCTGCAAAGGCGTCTTGACCATAATAATGCTGCAAATGGTGCTTGGGAAACAAGGGATTCTGGTAGCTAACCTCATTAAACAATCATGCGATACGGCCTCAATTCACCACAGACCAGTTTTCTACACAACGCCTTCTACCTGTTTTTCTCTTTCTCTCAATTTTCCCTAAAAACCAGCTACTGCAGCATATGCGCAGTTGCAAACTACATGCAATTCGTATGCATACGTGTACTGTACATATTAAAGCCCGTAACATATAACTACGTCTCGAAGCTTTTTTTAGGGGGCGTTCGCTTTAAGTTTTTTATTTTGATTTGTTTTCTCAGAAAGTTTCAGATTCTCGCTATTTTTATCATACAATCCGTGTATTATTTGTGTGATTAAAAGTTAATTAACAAATCATTTGATCAGATGAGTAAATAAATTAATTCATGCCGTGACGATATAAATGCGCACAGCCATTAACGCTTTGTCCATATTTATTCAATCCCCTCGTATTTTATTATAATACTTGGCAATTAACGCAGCCATTACTCATTTACGTATTTATATGTACATAGGTATATTTTAGCTGTTTTTACTTTTTATATAGCGGCGTTGACATATGGGGATAACCATACATTGATCAAGTGCAGGGTATTACTCATGCAAAATCAAACGTCAGTTTGACCATCGTATTAATATAATATCTTTACATACGAAAAACAAAATCGACGTTTTATTGAACCATAAAATGAACTTTTCCTTTTTTTCTGTTGTTTCTTTTTAGGTATGCAAGCTATTAAAAATAAATTAGTATAGAGAAAGCGAGAGACGGAATTTAAAGAATTATTCTTTCTCTTTTCGTTCCCACATTTTTCAATCAAGCTAAAAGCACACGTGACCCATGCGCGGCTAATTGTACCAGAATTTTTCACACATCTCCGCCGACGACATATATGCTTACGATCAGAGAATATAATCGGCAGACGTACAAAGAAAATTTTTGTCACCTTTTTTTTTTATTCTCCTGTTTGTGCATACTATATACTCGTCATAAAATATTTCTAGATTAATAAATGATATACCGAAAAATCTCGTTTCCGGCTTTGAACTTTTCGGGCGGAAAATTTTACGTTCATGGGAGAGAAACCAACTTGTGTAATAAAAAAGTTGCAGTTTTGTCAGTACGTAGAAGATGGATAATTCCGCGAAAAAAAATTCGCGAACCATTAAAGCAAAAGAAAAAAATTAATGGAAAATTCGGGATGAAAGGGTTGTAAAAAAATAAATAAATAAAAAAGAGAAATAAAATAAATACGGTGCGGAGGATGTCATTAGCTCGGTAGTCTGATTGTCAGTTTCTGGTGTCAAAGCATTTCGTCGTCGAGAACCGCGTCACTTTGTATTATACATATGAATAGGTACGCACAATGGACGTATAAAGTAAAATTTATGCGTGAATCCCAATTACGCAATTTCCATGGTTCTTCTTTATACCCTACCTTCGTTTTACTTTTTTTGCATACTACGACCCGATGAAAAAATTTATATTCACTTATTATAGTTCGTTCATTTGGTATTTTTGTGAATATAAAATATGAAAAAAAAATATTTATATCAAAAACAACCCCCCGTATCAATCATATATACATAAATTTATATATTTTTGTTCTTTTTCTTCACTTTTGTATATATTTTATAATATGAAAAAAATTATAAATCGTATAATACCACAAGTGAAAATCGCGCGGTGCAGTGTACAGAAACGGGGGATGACGATGATGCGATGGAAGAACGCTTGCGCACCCTGAAAACGTGCGTCTAACAGCCACCTGTGCGCCCTCATCCCCATGAGTAGGAGAGTAGCCCACGGTATATATATAAAGGGTGGACAGCGTTTGCCACAGTCGACATAACACAACCTTCGTGATCCGTGTGCAACCTCCTTATAAATATATAATAGTAACTATAATAATAATAACAGTAATAACAATAGTAGTAGTAAAAATAATAATAATACATATCCGTTACGTATATTCGTATAGAAATATAACAACTCGCCGATATTATTTGCAGCTCGCGATATTCGCACGTTTACTCTTCCGATCAACCAGGTAATTGACTTAATATTGTACCTTTTAAGAGAGGAAAAAAGAACTACACAGGAATGCGACTTCAACATTATTAAAAAAATTAAAAAAAGGACGCGAATTAGTTTTAACTGCAAAAGCTGATCGGCTGACTCACGATTTTCGATTATCTACGCGCACAATGTACATTAATTTACAAATGCTACACACGAGTATGAGATTTTAGATCGGTGAGCCTTTTTCCTCTCCTTTTTCTCTCGTTTAATCATGTGCTGTCTCATTTATTCGGTATCTTTATTTTTTACCCCCTTAAAATGAAAATAAGTCACCACCGTAATTTATTTTATTTTAAATGCAGGTTTTCCCGATCGCGTAGATAGTGATTTGAAGTTTTTTATTTACTTTTCTTTGATTCGTTGATTTTATTACATGTGATAAAAATTTGCCGTTTTATATGAAATGATACAATTGTTCGTTGCTCAATTAAAAGGTGACGAGAAGATCGGATCGACTTTTATTAATTTTTTTATTTTCAGTCACGATATCGACAATTTCTATGTAATCACATCGTTATTATACGTATATCCCCGGAGAATCAAAAGCGTGAAATTCATGTCGAACTCACGATTAACTTATTATCAGTAATGGGATATTAACGATATAGTTTTTTGATAAATTCATGACACTTTGATTTCTTTCTGATTTTTTTTCCAGTCTCCCGATAATTTTAAGTATGTTTTCATGTTCAAATCAACGATGATTATTCTTTTTCTTGTAAAATTCATTCGTAAAGACTGGCATAAAATTTTCGAAGTCAATTTCTTTTTGTACTATACCCTGAAATAATTATACATGACATGTTCGTTAGATTTCAAGTTAAAAAAAAAAAAATAATGAAAAGAACATAAAAAAAAAGAAAAAAGAAGACCCAAAATACTTTGAATGAATAAAACTGTACAACAGAACAGGAAATGAAAACAAATTTTCCCGACATTTAAAAGTGACGTGAAAATTAAAAGCAGGGTCGTATTAGTAACTCCAGCTTTTTAATTATTCAGGGAGCATCAGGGGGTGTAGAAAATTTGTTTATTTTTGCAATTTTCTCTCATCTGTTTATTCTCTTGTCAGTGATAAAAACAAACAAAAATAAATAAATAAAAAAAATACTCACTAATATATTTTATTTAATTGCAGCAATATTATAAGGAAACAAGAAAGGTTGTTGTTTCCCCCCGTATGTAAAAATAAAAAATTTATTCTAATCGAGAGCAAAATCCGAAACACAATTCATCCACCGATCGTAACATGTAATTCAAATTTCATATTACGTATTCGTACACGAAACGGAAGGAAGTAAAAAGAAAAAAATAAAATAAATGGGATTCGGAGAACGTTACTCAAAGTTACGTCCGCGCATACCAACAATTCAAGTATACGCTATCAAATGGTCCCCTAAAACTCAATCGTGTCGGGTAACCGAAACAAAGTTCAGGAGGAAAGGGTTACATGACGCGCTTTTGCTGGGTGGTTACGTTCCGGTATAACATTATACATAGGTGTAATTTATATAATATAATGATGTGATGTAGATTTTGGACCTTTGGTATTAAAACTTTATTATACACATATTTACTGTGAAAGGGTTAACGGGTACGTTACATATTCGCAGTCGGCTATTCTGGAGTTAAGTAATTACTATTAATAATAAGAAATGCGAACAATCTGAGATATACCTTCGACACACAAAGAAAGCTGGCCGAATGAAGATTTTGAGTCCTTCGAGTCAAAATATCAAATCCGCGAGAAGAAAAATGAAAAAAATATATGCTCGTTATCGCGCTACGCGATATAGTCGGGCTCTGCGAATCAGAAATTATTATTTCATAACCCAGAAATTTGTGTGTAGTGTTAATGGGAAAGGCGTATAATTTTCCGATTCTCTTTTTGGCGTGTGTAACTTGAAATTATGACCGTGTTCGCTTTGAAAAAGAGGGAGAAAAAAGAGAGGGAAAAAAAAAAAAAATTGAGATGTAATCACAAGGAAATTCTCTTCGTTTTATGTCTGGCCGCGCGCGTTACGTATAATAAAACTTAATTTGATAGGAGACGAGTGGGGTCGATGATGCAAATTGAAAATATCCCAAAGAGTTGGATCATTAGGTATATCATAACGCGAATGACTACGTTATATAGATTTAATATTATATCCCGTAAATTTGTTGATTGAAAGACTTCACAGCTCGTTGAAACGTTCTGTCAAGATTCGAGCTGGCGGCAGTGGGGGGAAAGGGGTGAAAGGTATTTCACGGTTAACGAACCAGATTGAAAGGAATGTCAAGTGTACATTTCATTTCGCGAATCCTGTTTTATACTCCTTTTGCCGTCGAGCTTAAAGACAAATTTTAATTCTCGCCAGCAACCGACTAACGATTAATTAATTACAGAGAACAATTTCAGAGAATATAAGAAAAATTGGAGTAAAATAATCTTGTACACAAATTTTTTTAATTCATTATACCGCTGACTAGATTACTGTCATTATTATTCTGATTATCGTTATTATTTTTCGAATTTGATTTTCTGCGCTGTTGTCTATATTTGTACATATGATGATATTATTATAGATACGCACTTTTCCTATTTTCGGAATACTCTAAGGTTCTTAATTAACGCAACCCTGAAAGACTTTCGGGCAGTCAGTCGCTGTGAGGCGTAAAACACAGACAGGGTAGTGATACCGCATAATCTACCCAAGATGATATAAGTTTCACTTAAAATTGATCAAGAATCTGTAAAGGACCTCACTTTATTACTTCTTTCATTTTTTGTTTTTTTTTCTCTTCAACGGTGGAATCTCAGAAGCGTGATCTACACAAAATTATCACGTAACGGTGGGAATGATAATAATTCAACGCGTACGAATAAGTAGCTGGCATATGCGTGATTAGAATAGAACTATTTTTATTATTAAACTCATTTGTCCGTGTCTATCGATTAAACGCCCCTATAGCTTGCAGCTTATCTGTCTCCGTTAGATACTGATATGCCTTGAAATTTACATTCGTTTTTCTATCGCCGTATTAACAACCTTATCATTTGATTAATACTGAAAGTCCTGCACCGTCGCAGAGGTCAGAGTTTATAAAAAGTAGGAATTATAATTCGATTGAACGACTCCCTCCCTTTTCTCGTATCCCATCGTATACTCGAGTGGTAGATAGTTTTTTTTTTTTTTTTTTTAACGTAAGTTTTTATTCTGCTTTTCTGAAAGATATTTTTATCATTTTTTTCAAATTACGAGGTTTTTTACTTTATACCCCGTATACATTTGATGCATGGCGAAGTTTGATCGAAGGTAAACTGTTATTGACGGATTTTCTGACGTTGAAGGTTTGTCTTGGAAAAAAAAGCAAAGAAATATTGCCTAAAAGCGATGTGATAAGTTGTAGAGTGATAAAAAACAAAGAGAACGAACGAAAGCTCTGCAGGCTATTTTTTTTTTCGGGGATTTTTTTTATTATTTTATATCACGGTGGATACGGTTTTAGCATTAAAAAGAAATGGATCATTTTCTTAATCGGCCATTTCATGCACGAATATATTATTACATCGTATACTCAGAGGTACACACATTTTAGGGAGTGCTCAAAAATTGATTGACTGTATAATATAATATCGATTTATCACATATCTATAGATATACATAGTTTTTTAATCGAGCGAATGAAATTTAATTTTTTTTTACGAAGTTACTTTTATCGAGGGTGTTCGCTTCTTTTTTCTTTCTCTTTACCTTCAAGCGAGTTACAGGTATTGAAAAAGTTTCCTTTCATTGCATCAAAAATATGAAAACCTCAATTTTCCTTAAACAAATAAATTTCTATACACCGTTTTAGGTGCGTATACGTGTATGATATGTACTCAGCATATACACGATATTGTTATTCTTCAAATAATGTATATATGTGTGTATGTACTTATCGTGTTGACGTGAGCGAAAATTTGGTTAGAGAGCAATAACATTTACCTTTCCAATGGAATATATTTTATTATATTTTATAATATTATTATTATTTTTTCCATCGTTTGTTGTAAAGAAACGTAAATTAAATTTCATATTTCTGCAACGTGTTATAGCGAATGTACGAGTACAATGTGAATGACCAGTAAAGAAAAAATAGGTATAAAAGCTCATCATACTCCGTTGTCTTCGCTATGTAGGAAAATTTACATACATCTGAATGTTCTCTTGTACGGAAAGTTTGTTTTAATTAAGCCAATAATTAAATACACAAAATAACTGCAGGGCATAAGGCGCGTGAAAATTTTCCCTCTAATATCCGGTTTAATTTATCGTACTAGCATCGCTCGATAACAATTTATTATTAATGTTTATTCACTTCAATTTATCTATTATCGTTTGTATTTTTCATATTTATAATCCACACCAGATTGGCTTGTAAATGGATATTTTTAGTATACGATTTTTCGGTGCGTAGGATTTAATTTTTTCATATAGAAAAAAATTGGTCAACAAAAAAAATTCGAGTCGTTCTGCCGCTCCCGCAAATTGCCCGGAGCGTTAATTTAGCTGCATCACACGTTGAGCTAACTTTTGAGAAAATTTGATCTACATTCTGGAACAGCGCTAACTTTACTCTCCTATCAATTCCCTCGCGGGTATCAACAGACGTGTGTGTGAATCGATGTCATTTCTCAAGCTTTACTTACTCTGATTAGAGAATTAGATTATCAATCAGGGTATACTTATACATATAGATTCTATGTACCCAATAGTGCAGCCTATACACACACAATAACGTTTTCCTTCCAAATGTATTCGCGGCACACACGCCATAACGATATGAAGATTAAATATGGAATAAGCTTAACAAAACTAATTTTATTTCAAGAGAATCTTGAAAATTTTTGTAACTTTTTTTTCCAATCACGAAAATTGTACGACGTACGAAGTTATTCCACGAAGAATGCGAGTAACTCGATGAGCGGAATTTGATACCTATAATACTATCCTCGCATGGGTATATCAGGGAGCACGGTAGACATTAAAATCTCCTCCATCATTTAGTTAATTAGTAAATTTCCACTCTTGCTCTATATTCGCGATATGATCGCGTGAACGACAATTGACCTAAAAAACGGGAAAAGACGAGGGGAAAAAAAAAAGAAAGAAATTCAATATAGTTCCCCAATCGATTTTCAAAGATAACTTTTCATAACGCTGGTATACGAAATTCAACCTTTCCATATTATAACGATATTGTATAAAATATATATATATATTTTCTTTTAGTTATATACGATTATACTTACGTGTTCTAGTTTGAGCGGAAAATATAGGTATAACATATACCTGTGTAGTAATTAATTTTTCAAGGATCAATTGAATTTCAAATTATAATATCTCGTTATTTTTATAATTACAGCATATACAGCGATTATGACATCCGCAAAGTGTTACGTAGCAGCGATGTTTCTAATAATTCTTATCGCGTCGGATGTTCATACGGCCGAATACACCGATTATGACGGTAAGTCCTAGCACCACGTACATGCTCGTTCATTTTTCTTTTCCTTCTTCTTTTTGTTCAGTCTCCTTTCCATCTGCACTTTCATATTAATTAATCCCGATATTACATTCCAAATGACCAACGCCTCATACATTTTCATATTTCTGACCCCTCTTGAAAAAAACAAAAAACTAACAAAAAAAGAAAAAAGCTACCTGGACCCGTTGGTTAATACCTCTTGTTATCATGATCATTATAATTTTTTCCTCCTTTGAGTGGTTATACTCGTCTGTACATAAATAACAAAATTAAATTGTCCATGTAAGTGTCTGCTTTTTCTCACCGCTCGTGCTTTTTATATATCTCGTACATGCCAGCTGGGATGTCGAGCATTTCAGTGAGTTTTTTTTCATTTTATTCTTTTCCCCCCACTTTCTTTTACGCCAATTTACCCGATGACCTGCATTCGGTGTATTATCATTATCATTATCCTTATTATTATCGTTGTCCTTATTCTATCGGTGGTGTTGATATTGTTAAGGTGTATTACTATCGTTATTATTATCATTATTATTATAAGTCCTTTTCACGGTCCTAGAGAAGTTGGGGATAGCGGGCGACAATATTAGGAAAGGATCTCGGCTGCTAAGCCACCAAGCTGAGTTTAACGTGTAGGTATTGCGTAGGTGTAGTTAGAAAGGGTTGGCTCGTGGCTAAGGACTAGAACTAGAAAGGACAACGAATTCTGAGCAAGTAACTTCAATTGTATAACTCCGTTGAAAGGATAATTCACCACCAACCATGAAATTGTGCCATGGTAGTTGGTTGTGAAGATATTCTAGCAATAATTTATAGGATAAAGGGAAAACGCCCGCTATCTTGTAGGTACATCCGAGTAAGTATCGGGTGCCTATAGAAATTACTTTGCACGTTCTGTCGTATGTTCAACTAATTTATTCCATGTTGGAATTCCCTTTCGTTACCTTGTTATTTTTACATTGAATTTTTCCTCTAAGGGATGTGACGTGTTGTAGAGGAAAAATACAAGGAACCTTCGACGTCTCTCGATCTATAGTTTAAGTTTCTCACGTATTACGTACTCTGGACTTTGGTCGTCGCGTCGGGGTGTACGTAGAATAGAAGAGAGCTACCCGGCCGAAGCTAACTTGGTTATGCAAAGGCGGTGAAGCGTATGTTCTCTCGGACGCGTGTTACCCTCTCAACCCTCTCAACCCTCCTCATCTCGTGACCTCTTCGTTAGTTCTATACACATAACATTGTACACATTGCACCTTACGCTTTTCATTATAGTGTATATATTTTATATGTAACAACGCAAATAATAATTCTTTCCAATCTACCTAAATACACGTGTAATGTCCTCGGTCTGTACACCACAATTTGAAAACAGAGGAAGAAAGAAAAACGGCTTATTTTATTTCACCTCTACTGATTGAGTTCCACAGTTTTATACGTGTGCATACTCACGATGAAACGTCGACTAATTGGAGTTTGGCATGGACTCTGAAAAAATTTGTTTTCCTTTTTCTTCATTTTTTTTTGACATACTGTGTAATTTTTTATTTTTTTTCCCACCCTTACAGTACCATTTTTATTTTTAACAGTTATTAACGGAGGTTAATGAGACTTTTTGAACGAATTCGGTATACGAGCATGCTGTACAGAAAATTTTGATGAATCGTATAATTTGTTTTTTAATTTTTTTTTCCTCTGGTTTTCTTTTTTTCTAATGTCTGCACAGCTGCGGAACCAATTTGTATTTTTTCAGAGCCATGATCCAGATGATCAAAATTCGAAAGGTTCAGCTGGTGAGAAATTATGTAGATATCACGCGCGTATTTCGTTGCCACTACAGTACAGTGATTTGATTTGATTCGATTTGTATTGGAAGAGCCTTTCGTTTATGATGGCCACTGTTGTTTGCAAAAGCTTATTGCCCGTCTTGCTACACATTGCAAGGGAAATATTTAATTTAATTATTTGATCTATATGCAGGTGTTGGTTCATCGGATTCGGAGGCACATAGTAACCGCGATTTATACGAAACTATCCAGCAATCTGGTGACCCGAACAGTGCTGCAAAATTATGGAATATTCCTCTCCAACATTTAATGGTTCGTAAATCTCAACGTTCACCTTCTCTTCGACTTCGATTTGGTCGTCGTTCCGATCCACTATTAGCGGTGAGTCATGAAAATCACGTGTTAAAAAAAAATCAGATTAATCTCGAATTCTATAATTATGAAGAGAATAATATTGCTTTTTTCAGAATGATATATCCAGTACGTTTCTTGGCCAGGATTCGGTAGATAGAAAATCTGTAAGATCTCCTTCTTATAGGCTACGATTTGGACGCAGAAGTGAAACCGAATATCCGGTAATTGATAATTATAATTTTGTAAATCCAACAAAATTTTTGATTCTTGTCTTACGGAGTGATTCTAATTTTCTTGGTTTCACCAGGAGGATTACATGGTCAGGAAGGCCAGCAGATCCCCGTCTCTTAGACTTCGATTTGGACGTCGCAGTGATCCTACTTTTTTGACCGTGAGTGAATCGACATTTTCTTCTTCTCCGTTTTTTTTTTTCTTCTGCAAAGTTGTCAAACTTATAGTGAGGTTATTAACAGAAATATAACTTACATCGGTTGTATACCTATACTTATACCTATATGAACATGTACTTCAATTAGAAACTTATAATCATCAGTCGGATTATATGGCTTGAAACTTTGCTCATATGTTGAGGTGCAACGCCACTTGTAGATAACAGCTTGGTATTGATCGATTGCAGCATGATTTGACAGACTCCCTTCTCGGTGACGATTACCTAGACCGGAAAATAATCAGATCGCCGTCTTATAGACTTCGATTTGGCCGGGCAAGTGACAGCTCAGTTGGTTCGGTACGTGTAATTACAGTTATATCTTCCCATTCTTGTTGCATTTAATTAATCTTATATAATGTTACTACTTTTTATTATTTTAGACGGAAGATCAGCTCGGAAAAAATTCAGAAACAGAATCTCCGGGCGCTGGCGTTGAAGAAAATTAACAACACGACGTATGACTTTAAATAAATTTGGTCGCCGGTTATATTCTTCATCTCTATCACATCAGATGCTCGCTATAAAATATCTTGTCTCAAAAATTTTTGAAACGAATATAATTAATATGAAAACAATTATTTACGTGTGCATATAATATTTCATCGGTTTGAAAATCTGAAAAAGAAAAAAAAAAAAATAAATAAAATCAAACAGAAAAATTAAAAGAATATAAAACCGTGATACTATAGTTTGTTTCAAGATTCATTTATTGCTTAAATTTGTGCCAAATTACGCAATGGATTTTAGTACATCAAAATAACAGAATACGTTCAAAGGGCATATTTGGCCTAAAATTTTGTCAATCCTTATCATAAATTTATTAAAAATTATAAATCACATAAGTCCACTAATGACAGAGACACGTAACGCGTCATAATCAAATCAGTGCAACTATTGAATTGAAAATATTTTTGATACACGTACACTTTGCATGAATCATTTAGTTTTTTTTTCAGCGAGATTTACTTGTATTATTTTTATGAACTGTATTGCATAGGTAGAAATTTAATTTATTCATTTTTTATAAATCATTTATTTATTTATTTTTGTTTCATTTTCACATTACATTTAAGTAATACACAAATAGGATTCAACGCAGTCAGGTGCAAGGGTTCTTGCACATTTGCAGTTCTTTTTTGTATCCTTACATTGTTTGGCAAATATTTTATCCAATGTATTTTCTAATGCTGCATTTGTCCCACGACAATTGTCCACAACTTTTTTTGCCCACTGCAAATGCGAAACAAATAATTAAAGAAATGAAGAGACTATAGTAAAAGAAAAATAAATCAAAAAAACAAACATGTACCTAAAATACATTAATATATATACCATAGTAGGTTGTATACATGTTACAAATTTATTTATACATTCACCCGTGAAATTATATATGTATGCGCTATTACTATTACCATCTGATAACCTGTGTGGGATATTGCTAAATTATTCATAGGTAAATTTCAGTCCGTAATATACCTATATTGTACATACATACCTGGAAATATTCCCTAACTCTGGTATCGTTCCATCCGACTGGTCGTGCTTTTTGCAAATCTCTCAAATTATATATCTTATCGGCCAATTTTACTAACTTTGCTTCTCGGCTTCGATTTTTCGAGGTAATAATTTGTTGTAATTTTCTTTCTGCCTTAGGAAGACTCTTGTCATCGGTAACTTCTTCAACTACTTTACTCACAGTTTCACCGAATTCCTTTTCAATCTCCTCAAAAGTTGTATCTGTGTCTTCAACTGTGTCGTGTAATAAAGCCGCAAGAATTACGACGGGGTCGTAGACACCTCCTTCGTTTGTCAAAATGTTCGCGACGCCTGGTAAAAGAAAATATGGTAATTGAAAATTATTATTAGAATAATTTTTGTAGTTAATGAATATGCTAATACAGTGTTACCAATTGGATGATTAATGTACGGCGTTTCTTCGAGGTCTTTTCTTCTTTGTCTACTGTGCTTCTCTGCGGCAAAGTTTGCGCATTTTAATACAAGCGACAGAACTTCATCTGTTGTAAGTATTTTAGAACATGATCCACATTCACCGGATTTATTTGCAAAAGGATCGCTAATTTTGCGGTCTTCATCTTTGTCAGTTTCATAATTTACCGTGTTTCCACAATTCTCATCAGTTACTGCTTCCTTGTCGGGATATTGGCTCAAAAACTTTGCCTTGTCCACGTGGAAATTCATCTGATCTGATTTCTTTTTTCTGTATGTATCTTGTACTGAACAATATTGCTTGTACCTATTTTAAACCTTGGAAATGTACAATTTTCTTGGTGAATTTCAGGTTGGACTGCTTGGCTGTTATCAGACAAATGTTATTAGAAAAACATCAATTGTCGGCACTAAATATTTTTGAATAGATTGATAACTATCGTCGTAAATTTGACGAATAGATAAGTTATTGTCTGTAGTGTCATCTTCTAGATAAACAGGTAAGATTTGTCCCGATTTCAGATTATGACCGTCCGCAGATAAATTCTTAGGCGTATAACATCAAACAGCCAGACGACAGCTAAAATTCACATTCGGACTGGAAGACTCCAAAAAAATGATGAATAACTCAAAATCTGGATTGCTAGGAGAATTGAGTACGATAAAATTGGGGAAATGGAATAAAAAAAATTTTTATTTTAAGATACTCACTTGTACACGTTTAGCGTGGTGCTTAATTTTTGGTTTTTCAGACCAGCGGTAGGTCCAAATCTTTTACAGCATCTGAAGATGTGGCCGTTGATGATGTAGATTTCTGCTATTGATTTTTTCATTCGTCAATTTTTTTATCCACAAATTGCGTGCGATAGCCTGGGATATAATGTTATCAAAAATATGGGGCGCGCAATGTTCGAACCGTTCCCAGAATTTTCGTCGAGTTATCACCGATTATTTATTTTTTTATTTTTAAATATTGGGAATAGCTGATTCAAAAAGCTTTAGAACAATATGCTCATTTTTTATTTATTTTTTTGTTTAATTTATACGAAGTTGTATTATAATTTTCAGCAAAAAGCGACTGCACGTGCGTAAAGTGGGTAGCAGGATGGTGCTGTGTACAATCACGAAGTCACGTGCCGTGCTGTTGACGTTCAATATATTAGAGGGAATTTTATGCACGGTTCAATACATTGAAAAGTAATCACCAATGTCAATAAAACGTGGACGACCGCTTTTCGAAATATCATCGCTGGTCCTCATTCCCCTTTTCAATGGTACTGAATAATAATCGAATTCTCCTGGGGAGAGGGTTGAATTAAACGAGTGGCAGAAATGGGAGACACGGAAAAAGTAGAAAAAAACCGACCGAATTAAAAAAAAAATAATTTACAAACCTTTAAGCGTTTTTCATTAGCAGAATGTAATTTCGAGTAATTGGTGAGATCGTTCCATGTATACCCCGTGAATGGAATCTTTTTTTTTTTATTTTTACACAAATTGACCGTGACGACTCTTTGGGAATCAAAGTTAGAGAGACAGAAAAAAAATAGAAGATTAAATTTCTGAAGATGAAATCCTGCGCCTCGACTATATCAATGAGAAGTTCCCACTCGCGCGCATATTTGAATGGGACCAATTATAAAATTGAGGCAATGCCAAAGTCCCTGGTGTATATAAATATATATCTCTAGCCTGATTAAATAGGCTTAATTCTATCGTGTGCATATTATGTACGTTGTATAAGGGGGAACAAGTTTCAAGTGTCGGGCGTGCGTGCGTAGCCAGACGAGGGGAAGCCGCATGTCGCGTGCCTCATTTCTCAAGTGTGTTTCGGTTCTTTGGTCATTCTGTAAGCCTCTGATGTGCGACTGGTTACCATGCTCGAGACTCGAGAGTATTTCCATAATATCATACCCCATGGGTCATAGGTATCCCCCTCTACACCTATTTACACCCCGTGTTATGAAGAATAGAAGAGGTTGAAAAAATAAAAAGTTCAACCTTCTACAGCAGCAACCACCTTTCTATTATTGAAATAAGCGGATTTCATCATATAGAATGAAAAAAAAAATAAAACAAACGATCATGATGCGCTTTGTAATTCTCTTTGTCAAACTCCGAATGCGATTCATTACTCGATTGCTCTTATTATTCTATAAAGTACTCCGGATCAATTTACGCCTTTTGATTTTCAATAATCATGGTCTCTCCTGATTATCGTTGTTCCATTCCCCATGGTGATTATTGTCGCCGTCTTACTGCGTCTTACCGCCATACTTTTCTGCACTGATTTTTCGTTTCTTGCGCGTGAGACGAGTCTGCTGGTAAAAAATTCAAAAGAAGGATTCGGTATACGCATAATGGAAAGTCCATGTTTCTAATAATGTCCCATGGGATCAGGAGGCACACGTTGTATAAGCGTTATTTTTTTCATTCAATCTATTTCTTTTTTTATACCTGCTCATAATCCGGGTACAGTTTTCGCGAGGACATGCAGTACCCCATAGTGACTCCGGCTATTAACTCCGAGCTCTCCACAACCCGCGTTTAGGGGTCTGGTTTTAGATGTTTAAGCACGGGGTGAGACACCGAACCAAAAGCCATTCTTATTATTCTGAAAAATTTTAGTCGATTTGCGGTGCCGCCGCTGCAGACTTTCAATAGACTTCCGCAAGACCACCCCGGTTGCCCGATCAAACAGACACATAGCAATTCTTTCTCTTTCTTTTCTTTAGGTTTTTTTTTCTTTCTCTTTTCTTAATCTATAGACTTATACACATACAGTAGCTGCCGGAAAGGGCGAACAACGTGTTTCGTCAAAATAGGTGTAACCGTGAACATCTACGGTTTTATGGGGTTTCACGGTTTCATCCCGCGCGCAGCGCCTTTTACTAGATGAATCCACCATAAATTCAAACTTGAGACCTAGCAAACAACTGTATTGTGTTATGGGACTTACAAAGGCCCATAACCTTTGACTATATAATAAGAAACTTGTATAGCTGTTTTAAAAATCACGAGCTAACACGGGTCAAAAAACACGTTTTTTTCCTCTCGATGATACTCTGTGATTATTATTTTTTTTTTTTTTAATCATTTTATTTTCTCAACACAATTATCAGGGAATAATGATTTTCATAAAATGATTAATTGGCCAGGGTTCAACTTTTCCAATAGCCTCCTCGTGCGCGGTGTTTCCTGAAGAATTTCCATTCTATTTTATTTTATTTCATTTTGTATATATTGACGGCTCGCCATTAATTGTCCGACACCTGTTCTCAGACGATGATGGCGTGATAAAACGAACTGTAGACATTTTATAAGATCCGTTACGTGTCCAAGATATTTATATTCTTTCTGACGCGAGCGCATGGCCGAGGATCGCTTCTGAAAGTCTTTATTAATAAAATCCAAATTCAATAATTAAAAAATCCGGGCGGAATTCGAAGAAGTACTTATACGTTATCGGGTTAAATAAATACATGCGGTTACCGCGGAGGAAAGGCTGAAGGTGAATGTTTTAATGGTGTGCTGACAAATTTTAAACTCGCAATTGTATATTTTAATCGGTTGATTTCGCTTTGGAGATAGGATTATTTCGAGGTTCATGTTACATCCCGCGGTTACCATGCCGTGCATATTATTCGACACTTTGTGGTGTTCCATCGAATTATATCCTGCAGCGAAAGAAGCCGAAATATTTACCGAGTCTGTTTTAGCGAATTTAAATAAACGAATTATCTCGCCATCTTTTCAAATATCTTTGTATTTGTCTTTCATTCCAAGTATTCTCGCGATCTTGCTGCGTATGGGATAGGCACGCGTAGAGACGAACTTTCTGTTTTTTTTTTCTCTCTCTTCTGAAAAATAATTAAAAGGAAATAACCAATTGTCTTTTATCTCGATACTTCGATCCATAGACATACCGATACCGCAATCATTTCGATACCGCATAATTTTGCTCATCGGTATATCGTAGATTTTTTTTATTTCACATCGATAAATTCAAAACCACTTTGTGTAGTTTTTTTTTTTTTTTTCATATCGTCAAGGATGGTCATCAGGAATTTTTATCAGCGATTCGAAATACTGCGAGAAATTCTAAAGTTAAAAGAATAACGTCGCGATGAAAATATAGATCAATATCGTTGATCAAGTACCGTGACGTATACTCGCATGTATAATAAAATTGAAGTATCATTCTGTAACGTTATTTGAAACGCTTCTCGTCTTCGCGGTTCTTTACGCTTGTATACTTCGTACCTCCAGTTCTCGGTTGTTAGGTATAGGTATAATATAAGCGTTTAAAGCGCATCGGGCTAAGATTTATACTCAGGACTTGTCCGTAAATTTACTTGAGGCGTAATTTGCCTTAAACAATCCATAAAATAAGTAAAAGGCCTGACGTTGGGCTTTAACATAGGGATGGAGAAGGGTGCTCGAAGAATAACTTGGAAGGAGGTTATAGGTATATACATAATACATATATATAGTTACACAGAATGGATCGCACGGTCTTCTTCAAGAACGGGACGACAGGGTTCGTCGTGTCTTCTGTCTCCAACTCCCACGTATTAGCATTTTTGCAACGCGTTCTTTTGTCTTTTGTATCGCGTACGTGTATATGTATATGTATGAAGATAATCAGCGGCAGATGGAAAGATCTGACTCTTCTTCTTTTCTTTTTTATTTAATTTTTTTTTCTTTCTTTTTCTTTTTCTTTTTCTGCTTCTTGTGGGGACGGATTGTACGCTACTAAATTTATGGTTGGCGCCCCTAAGGTCCCTTCCCTCGACTCCATTTTTTGACCATCGCACTCCTCAGACCCCTGCTGCATAACCGTGTCTCGTGTCGATTGTCTCCAGAGATGTGTACTTTTCAAACAGCAAAAAAAATATATATATATATAGATATGTGAATAATAATCGAAATGAAAGTAGAAAATGTGTCACGAAAAATGATCTTGTCATTCTCTCGTCGCAGAGTCGTTAATTATTATTTCATTTTCTGATTTATATGATGAAAAAAAATTCTTCCGATCTTTGTATTCCGATTTTAGTGGTCACGGACGTTATCTCCTACCCAATGCGTTGAAATTGAGCGTCATAACCGCGCGGACTGTCGACCCAACGAATGTTAATGCTACCTGTCTTGGGGGTTGGAGGAACGCGAAACCCCCTGGAGTTTTTGTCCCATGAGTATAAAATGACTCTTAAGCTAGCACTTTTATTTATTCCATAAACCACCCACGGTTTTTTAGTCTCTGATGGTTTTTTCTATGTAGCGTTTATACGTGTATGAGGAAAACATATTTTACACAACGAAAAACCCGCAGGAGTCCAAATCATGCAGTCAGTTTAGAATCGTGAGTTTATATCTTTGTGACATAATATGCTGCAGGTTATTCGGCAGCTCATAAAACTATCCCGGATTACCTCCTGTTGTTTGTTTTGAAAGGTGATGACTGCGTATTTAAAAAACTGCAGATCTTAACCATCGTTTAACCCTCATAAACGAAAAGGTTTATCGAACTGCATTTGCATTCCAGTTTCATTAAAATCGACTTCCGTATAGTTTTGTATACTCAGAGATCTAGTTGTGAACTTTTTACTCTCGACTCCCGCGCGGTGTACGGAGAGCGAAATATATTCGGAAACGAATTTTGAACCCGTGGGAAAGTTGCGGCATTTGTGCAATTTAGTTACATACATGCGAATACGCAGCTCACGTGATTCCCTACTGACACTTGTTCTAATGAACGTGATCAAGATTTAACATTTTCAAAGTCTGTATTTCGTCGGCACGATGCGCTGTATAATCATGGACAATCTCGATTACACAAATTGTGTATCTTGGCT
Source organism: Athalia circularis (assembly GCA_963978495.1). Taxonomy (NCBI): domain Eukaryota; kingdom Metazoa; phylum Arthropoda; class Insecta; order Hymenoptera; family Athaliidae; genus Athalia; species Athalia circularis. The sequence goes on along the minus strand of OZ021701.1, from coordinate 1,156,892 downwards.
TTATTAGATTACCGAGATGATACTTTTTTGCCGGATATATTCCCGGACCTGAGACGAGTCAAGATTTACTCTTCGCATGAATTCACCTAATATACATGTCTTCAAATTTTTATACGAATGCGGAAAGTGTCGGAGTCGTCTGATTTTTTGCCTGTTTATATACACATCGTTGCGTGAAAACGAGGCAAGACGAAGTCAATTAGCTCTGATAATTCTCTAGAAATACTCTCGTCATACACGGCAGGTGAATTTGATCGATGAAAATTTGATGAAATCGGATTAAACTTTCGGTTATATACTCGGTCGTTTCACGGTGCAGGACTTATTCGGCGATAAGATCGTAAAATTTTTCCGGTGAACGCTTCACTTCTGAAAACGCGGGTCTCCGATTATATCTGCTTTAGGGTTATCGAGATTTTAAATTTTCACCACCGCACCACAACACGGGGACAACCCTAATCCATAAAACTATCCGTTCAAACCCAAAGGAAAAGCAGGGAGAAAATACAAAAGGAGGAAGAAATTCACATGAATTCGTGCCACGGTGCAGGTTGAAACAAAAAAGTACAATGAATTGTTCGGAAATTGGATTTTTGGAATTTGGGAAATCAGTAAGAAGAAAAATTATTAAAAAAGTGTTTCTGATCCTTTCGTTTCCCTGCAGAGTGTAGCGATGCGAAAGGCGTATAGAGTAGGAGTATACCAGATGTAGGAAAAATTATTTCTATTCCAGAGTAAAATGATATATGTTGGACTAAATTAGAACTGGTTACGAAGATTAGCTTCCTGCTGTGTGCTTTTGAAGAAAATCGTTGGAACCGAATTTCACATATCGCGGGGATCACCCGATGTTGAAACACGTGCGAACCCTCTTACACGTTTACGGTATACGGGACTCATACTCGCAGCCTCGAAATCCAGATCCTCCTTCTCCCACGGGACGACCCGGAACCCCCGCCGTCGTATCCCGGGCGGATTCATTGTCCAAATTCTGTTCAATGTGCCGTCGCTGAACACATCAAAGCTTCGTGTGAGTTCCGACTTGAGAATCTTACTTATTTTATTCATTTATTTCGAGTTGAACCCGCCGCAGAAATGATTCTTGATTTTGTCTAGCATAGCCAAATTATTTCAGTTTTCTTTCCTTTTTATTTTTTTATTTATAAAAAAATAAGACGTAATCCGAAATTTGTGCCACGATGTGCTGAAAGAAATATTCAACTACGTCAAAAAACACGTTTCTCAAAGTGCAAGAATTATACTTTTGAGTTTCCTTTTTGTACGAATGTATCGTATTGAACATCTATAGAGAAAGAAAATAAAATTTCATGATCTTTTCTTCGCGCGTTGATAGACCAGACTGGCAGGATCAAAAACGTTTAGCTCGTCAAAATATCAATAGGTCAGATGCGTATCCTAAAAAGCAACGCGACCGATCGCCGCTTCAGAACTCTATTATTAAGTGGATCAGACCGATTAGGGTTTTCTGCTCGCGCTTTATAATTATCGGTGATTAAAAAGCTGTCTTGAGTCGTATCGACTCGGGACTACAGTTCGGTATGCCGATGCGTTCTTTTCTAATTTTCAAAAAGTCCTAAGTCAGGATCAAAAATTTTCTCATCAGAAAAAAAACAAAACAAAAATGAAGTAGCTTCTTCATAGATTTTTTGCTTCCTGCAATTTGTGTATACATAACTTGAAAATGAATTCATTTGAATTTCATTTATTTATTTATTTATTCATTTTTTTTTTAATTCTGTCGCACGTAATCGATGCATGGGATAATTCAAACCGTTCAAAATGCCTGTGAAATCGAAGTTACGGGGCCCTGAAACTGAGCGTGTATAAAGTATATACCTATATTATATTCCAACCGATAGAAAATTGGAGAAAGGATTGGCGAGCGAATGGATCAGCATCTCTTTCCAAGTCCAACGGCTCTCCAACTTTTCTGACCCTTGTCTGAGGTAATAGCCGACCCATCGCTAAGGGCTTACCTGCAGATCAGCGCGAGTAGTTTAGGTAAGGGTATATACCTATATTCGAAACGCAGGTTATACTTATTCGCATCTCATTAGTGCCGCGGCAGCCGAGGGAAAAGGGTGCGTACATAATACCTAGAGGTAACCAACCTGCGGTACGTAAAAACGAAGACAAGCGATATGCGATGCTCTTTCTTTTCTTTCTTTTCCGTCTCAACATCGAGTGTCGTTGATAATTTTATTATAATCCAATTAGATTTCTGATTCAATTAATAGCCTCTTCATTATTCGTACACAGTACCCGATACAGGAACTTTAAATGCGAACTGTGAGAAATTGCAGAAGACTTATAGTGAATTTATATCGCGTGGTGACCGAAAGGGGTCATTCAGGGTCAAGGGTCAGACGTTAAAGTCACTCCGAGTACCGGTAAAACGATTTGTTGCTTCAGAAGAAAAAAATAAAAAAATGTTGGAAAAAAGAAGAAGTACATTCTCAATCAGTGATTGTAGAGAATCTCCGTTGTTTATACTCCTTCTTTTCGCTTTATTCTCTTTTATAATTTGCGTATATTTCGTCTAGATTGTTAAATTTAAACGCGCGAGCTCTTCCATCTCATTTAATTATTATTATCTACCTATACAAGCTCGCTGGTATTGCATTATGTGTAATTCGTATACCTATAACACATAAGGCTATATTTTCTCTTCAGCTCTATATACAAGAGGCGGTAAAATGTATGATGAATTTTCACTCGACTCGTACTCATATAATACTATATAAAATATAATAGTAAAACGGTAGTAAAGTATAGAAGCAAACGTTAAAAATAAAATAAGAAAAAAAAGAAAAGAAAACAATAAAGAAGAGCACAACTAAAACGAAAAGTACCGAAGTGTCGGACGATCTTAGAACTGCTACACTATTATTCGATTTATGAATAACATGCGTAAAAGCTCTCTTGAACCAATTTGCGACGCACCTTAGGCAGATCTCGGCTATTTCTTAGGCCGTAACTTTACTCGTAAATTCGCTAATAACTCCCTCGTGAACTTAACTTTGTAAGGCATGTGTAGTCATCCCATTTCTACCGTGTGAGTATAAAAATTCGACGTTTCTGGATCAAGTTTAAAATTGAGGAAAAAAAAAATTTATGGAAAACGTGAACAGCGGTGTAATTTTTCTCACTATATCTGTCGGTAGATTATATTGATTTTAATTTACTCTTCGTATCGGCGAGCGTGCAATCGGAATATACGGTGAGAAGAATAGAATTGGCAAAGAAATATAATAATAACAGTTTAATGATAAAACACTTCCTTATTGCACGCGTTAAATTAGAGGGTAGTAAAAAGCTTTAATTTTCTTTGCAGGAGCTCGAATTAGTTCTCTTATAGTTATATTCGTATACATGTGTGGAAGGTATACAGGGTATGCCTATGGTACCGCTCGTCCAGACTACGACTAGTTTTCCTTCTTTCGTTCGCTTATAAGTTCCATTCAATTAGCCACGCTTCAGAACTCGTAAAGATGTTTCACGACGAATCGTAAATGTTTCGCACTTCTACCCCGCGTGTGGATACACATGTACATGTATGTATAATCTTTGCGCCAATTTTGGATTTAAGTAAGCCGAAGATTTGATTTTTTTTTCTTCAAGACTGGAGGATCGGTGGACAAGTCCATCGAAATCCGATCCTACTCCTAATTTTTTCTGTTCCTTAAGAAAACTGTCCAAACAAACCGCGAAGAGGAAGACGATGAAGGCGGAAATACATAGCCACTCGGGTCTTTTGTGTAGAAAAGAAGAAAAAAAGAAACAGAAAAATGAAGTGAAAAAAAAATGTAGGAATAGAAATACCTATCGCCTATGGTTTCTGGTGTGGAAGTGGGAACTCGTATAATATGACCTTTTGTATATATGTATAGTAAAATTCAGTAACTATAACATCCGAGGACTTTTTCCGGGTGGTTTAATATGGTGTCAAAAACGGTAAAGGTTTATGGGTTGAAAATGAACGGAGGTAGTGGAGCTGCTCTTCCCTTATCTCGTTTGTCCGTCGGGTCGAATTTGTATCAAAGTTATACGAGTTTCGTTACACATATACACGTGCATCGCGAGCCTTCTTCGATGACAAGGAAACTGCTTTGCTTGTGGTATAAATGTATAAAAACTTTATAGGAAACTTTTGTAGCGCCTCCTTCTTTCCTTCCTCTTTCCATTCTACGCGGCAGGAAGCGAATAATATGCGTACGCCGCGTCGCGTCGGCCCAGAAGACCGAAACTTCTTAATTATAATATCTGACCGCGAAAGGATATTACTTAACTTTCGATAAATACTGCTTCTTCGCCCGACGCGCAAACGTTAGTTCTTCCTATCTCGGGGGGAAAAAAGACCGGGGGGATTTCAGGGTGGTTATAACACGGCCGAGGATAGGGTAGACTTGTAGAGGCTCTCAAATTGCGATGAAACCTGGCACCAAAGTGTCTCACAGGGTTTCGGATGACAACGGGACCACCGATGTTGCTGCTTGTCTTTCAAATATCCTTCCTTCTTAACCAAAACGGCCTGTAACCGAGGTACTCTTTAATATACGTTCGTGAAACTTTCGTACAAAATTAACGAATCGTTTTCGAATGTTGTTTTTTTTTCTATTTTCTCTATGCTCATTTTATTCTCTTCCGCAAGGACCTCGGGTCGAATTCATCGGAAGGAGTCGGAAATGGAATATTATACCGCACTACCCAGAGTCCTAATTACAGTGTCGGGCGTTGAAAGATCCCCATGGACAATGGGAAACTGCAGGTACCTAGTAGTTTTAAAGATTCTTGGCTCCCATTTCAAAGTTTTCGGGACAAGAAAATTCAGGATGTGATCATGTTGGACGTACAGGAAAGTTGCGTGAGAATTTGAAGACGAAGAAATAAGGTACGTCGAGAAATATAGCGTGTAGATTTATAAGAGACGTTTTTTCTTTTCTTTTATTATCATTAATAATTATCAATAATTTGTATAAATCAAGATTTATGTTTTTCGATTTTTTTTTCGTTTCAGTCTCGTACGGAATGCTTAAGTCACTTTCGTCGCATACATAAATTAACTAGGCTATCTTATTGCTTAGTTAGTTTACTTATGTAGTTAAATATAATTGTAAGATATTTTTCCTCGTACAATTTTATATAGATACAATATTTACATTGAAATTTCTATCTACGAACTAGTTTGATTATTATTTACATAAATATTTATCTTATCAAAAATATATAATATAGTTCTTTTACAACTGAATACTAACGGCTTTATTTCTTTTATTTTATTCTTTCAGGAGTTTCACGTATCACAGGAGACTTGAGAATTTTTTACTGGCACTGAATTATTAATAAAATAAATTATTTACAACGTTAAATGAGAAGCGAAACTTCATCGAAGTCACTATTAAATTGATACGCTATTGGAGCAAATCGTACAGCGCTGTAATGTAGGATTGTGCCATTTGGAGTGTCTCGTATTTCGACAATTGCCTATCATTTCCCAAAGATGGAAGGTAAGTTCTGAGTCTATCGAAGGCCTTATTTAAATTTTGCATGCGACGTCTTTCTCTTGCATTGGCAGCCAGCCTTCTTTTTCTAACGATCGTTGAGCTCACGTCCTTTCCTCTTCTTCTAGGTTCATTTCCGCAGGATTCTTCTTCGTCCAAATCGCTGTCACCCGGGTCACTCTCCTCCAAATCCATTCTGTCGGACAGACCACTGCTACTGTTGCTGATGACGCTTTGACGCGACGAGGATATTTTTTCTACTTCCGTTCTACCGGCGATCGCGGTTAAATGATCGTTCGTTTTTGTCGCTACGATCAAAGTCTTGTACTTCTTTTCCTGCTGCGAATTACCGGAACGTGACATACTCTGATTGGCACAAGTCTCGGATTCTGAGGATACGGAAATCGTCGCAGGGCTCAATGATCTCAAACTTGCGGCCGGACTCGGCGTGTGCCAGCCATCGCTGTTGTGATCATAAGGTAGACACTGAGTCGCTGACAAGGTGCTCAATGTACTCAAAGTACTAACCGGCGGTAACCCATTTTTTTCCTTCAAATAAGTGTAGCTGGGTAGCTCCAGATACGTCGGCAGGGCATCTTCTTGAGGTGGAAACAAGTATCCATATCGGAACATCTCTTGCAACTCCATATTATCACCTGCACTTTGTCAATTGTTTTTGCTTTACCGTTTTCGTTTGCACCAACAAGAAAAAAAAATAGGAAAAATCAAGATGGACTCTTCGGCACGCACTACTTCTATAGTTGTTATAGTTCTGGTTTTTTTATTTGTTTCTCTTTGAAAGTATTTTGTTTTGTTTTATTTTTATTGCAACTTGTTACGAAACGAACAACAGTACCGATCGACTCACGGGGAGATTCTGAACCGGCTCGAAAGCTTCACTCCGATTTATGCGTTCCTGGAGCGAGGCACCCTTACGCAGCACGTGCCGCAGGACCAATCAGAAAAGCGAATCTTCCCCACCTAGATATTTCTACTCGGTTTGGGGACGCCCAGAGGTAATGCAACAGGTGGTCTGGCGCCTCGACTCTCGCGCCTTCATCTTCACGGGTACTCACCGGCTACCCTACATCCACCCATTTCTATACCTCGACTCACCTTAGCCATGACTTAAGTTGACTTGCGTAGGTGAAAGTGTACGGGGGAATTAAGCTCCCGAGACAGGACTACCTGCTGTATACGGGCGTCTAGTTTTTTTTACTTTTTATCTCATTTTTTTCTTTTATTCTCATTTTTTACACTTACATCGAACCCAAGACGTCGTGTGCTCTTGTCAATTGTGTAACCCTCTCGAAAAATTAGATCGGACGCATACGCGTATACGTAGGTGAGATTTTTTCGATGCATCTTTTAGAAAAAAGTGCGAGATGCAGCGAGGGGGAAATGATACGTTGAATGACGATGGCGTAGAGATCCTCGAACATTTGTTGAATCACCGTTATAAGTCAGCAACGTTGCGTTCGCACGTATACATCGTGTTTAAACGTAATTTCCTTAGTGCTTACACGCCGGTCAGGTCTCTTCGGGTCAATCGAGATGCTATTAGAATATAACCGAGACGCGAAATAACACTCGAGAATGACTAGACGTGGGTCTCTATAAACTTTAACAGCATTAACTTGCTGCAGGGTGAAGAAATAGAGTTTATCTTTTTATATTTTTCCAAATTCTTTTCTTTTTTTTTTTTCTTTTTCACGGCATGGGCCTGCGTGGATATTAAAAAAGTTGTATCGACGGAATATACGGTAACATTCTGCGAATCATTATTTTGACAAATGGCAAGCTGATATTTATTCTATTTTTGATTTATCTTTTTTTTTTCATTGCATAGAGATGGGAAGACTTGTGATTCTAAAATTCCAAATTGTGATTTGTAGCCAAGCCTAATAACAATACAAAAAAAATTCCCACTCTCTCCCGCAATGATCCGCGAAATATATCCAAGTCGATAGAATTATACGTGTGCCCCTGATGTCGGAATATATATACCGATCCTGCTGTTGTAGAAAACCGGTTGAGTATTTTTATTTTTTTCTAATTATTATTTGCTTAGTTACAGATTACTAGATTGCGTTTATGCTTTTGTTATACCACAAAGATAGATGTCTTGCGTGTGGACATAGCAAAGAATTGTGGATTTTAGACGCCGCAGGAATTTCTTTTCCTTTTCTTATTCCTGCATTTTACCGATGTCTTTTCAGAGTATATATTTTAACCATTTCCAAGAGATACTGCTGCAGGGTGAAATTGTACAAAGAATGACACAAATATTGAAATTTGTGCATCAAATCTCGGCTATCCCAGAGGCGTCAAGAAATCATTCGGTTTCCAAGCCCCTCCCGGGTTTGGGGAGGATGGAAGCCGATAACGACCATCGGTCATTAGCATATATACGCGCAACGTTCGAGATGAGGAAGAATTTTTTATTTTCATAAAAAATAAAGAAAAATCTGGTCATGCGAGGCGCGTCGGTTTCTTTGTGTTAAAATGTTGAAATAGTTAGAGCACAATGCACATCTCGCCGCGAACCGGGTGGGCTATGTTCTCTTCCCGTAGGCATCTTATTAGCCCTATTGTGATTTAGATCAATCTCTGAGTATTCCTACCCCTCTGCCCCCTTTTTGTCACGCGTTTTTTTTTGTTATTTGGTTTTTTGTTTTTCAACTTATGAAATTCCCTCTCTTTTCATCCGAAGCAAAATTACACGGTAGCGCGCCGGTATTCAATTTAAAACTGAGGTGATGGCACGCGCGAATATCTCTTGCCATTTTTGTTAACGAGCTCCTGATCCTCGATAAATAGGCTTCAAATTTACCGAATTGCTGCTGCAGTTATGTACTTATCGACTTTGTCCGTCATGTTTTAGCTGCACTGAAAGGCCCGCGGCCTGAATCTAAGTTTTTAAAATTATACTAAATATCAACCTTGCAGAGATCCTTTGTCCGTTTTACTAATGGAGTGTAGAAATTGGTCCGCAGTAAACCCCAAAATATATAGGTAAATTTTGCTCCACATATTTACCGATAAGTAAACTACTCGGAGGATGGAGAAAAATAAAAAGATATCGGTAAAACAATTTTTAGATCCTAAAGAAAACCGCTTAACCCGGTTAATCCTTTGTCCTTATTTACAGGGCTGTATATACTAAGACGACGAGAGATGGAACGAGAAGAAAGGACTATGGAGTAAATTGTGAAATTGACAATATCTGCAAAAAGGGTGCAAATACCTGAGGAGCTAAGGTCCAGTTACATCCTTAGTCGCTCAATTAGCGAAAACAGGTATGGGCGCAAAGGTCTTACCGTCACAAACCAAAGTTTTACATACTATATACAGGTACGAAGTAAAGAAAACGAGCCGATATTGCAGAGGAACGAACGTGACGCGACGGTGGTCCCACAGGGGAACCTGATCTCTGTCATTCCCGAATATCTCGTTATATCTCTCTCGCACGTTTCGTCTTAAGTTTCGTCACCGCATCGTCAGCTCTTTTTCAAAATTAAAAAAGCTCTCTAAAAACCAAACCGACTACGTATAGAAACACTCCTGATCTATTTTTCTAAAACGAGAAAAGACGAGAAAAAAATGAATTGATAACAAACAAATTTATGGGTCAAAATTTTGTGCGCATCGCGTGTAAAAACGTTGGCAAAATTTTGTAAGTAAAAAATTTCTACACAAGTAGGTATTTATTATAATATTAAAGGAATAAAAAGAAAAAAAGAAAAAGGATAATTAAGCGTCGTTGGACATACGAATTTATTAGTTTCATCAATTAAGTTTCCTATAGAGAAAATAGGATTGCCACGAAACCGGCAATTAGAGCCGGCTCTGATCCAGCCCACCTACCTACTTGATCTTTCGTATACCTACGTACGTATTATACCTATATAAACGTTTTTAGAACATTCAAAATCTTTAGCCAAAAAAAACTCGCTGCACATGTATATAATATAACGTATGTGTAACGAAGTTTGCAAAGTGGTCGGGAACGTGTTTCCTTTATTTTATTTATTTTTATTTTTCAATTTTGTATAATGGCTACCATGAGAAAGGACGCCCAAAAGTTCAACTTTGCTTCGGCTTACATTTCGGCGGAGCAACTTATCATATACATACATGTATAACGTACACACGTGAGCAGCGGTACAGAAATTCGAAGGGTCAGAAAATTCGAACATATGAGCTCGGAACATCGCGGCGGTCTGATACTCGGGGGTATCGTATAAGACACGCCCTGGGCGTGAGTTGAGTAATTAAATACAAAGTGAACTCATTTGTGAAACACGGTGGCAAATAACATGGTGTATAATATAAAGGTATGTACACCTAGTTATGACCATATATAATGTGCAAAGCTATATTTTGTTATTTATGAGCTGCCACTCGAGATTCGGAACAACTTATTTAATACAAACCTCTCTCATTAGCGCATCTCGGGGTGAATTATTTTTACATTCTATTACATTTAATTAACATTCTGACTCTGATATGCTTATCGATCAGCCGAATTATATCTTCACAGCTTAATTAAGATTTTTAAATTATGGAAATAGAATGTTTATCATCGGATAGAAAATATGGACTGATCCGACTTATTAAGATATCTACTCCATGGGGGATCTCTGCATGGGGTATATTTTTCATTTTTTTTTTTCCTTTTCTCTTCCAGACATTAAATATCACGAATTATGTACAACAGATATAATTGACGGCGTTTATAAAATTTAAATTAGGTATAGTTAGGAGTATATTTATCTCTCCAATTATCAGTCATACATATTTATATTCACACATGCAAAGAAAAACGAAAAATGTTCTGGATATTCGTATCAAATTCGTGATAGAAAAGAAAAAGAAAAGAAAATCAGAGTCAGAATTCACCAGACTCGTTCGCCTCGAACTCCTGCAGGTTACGGGTCGTCAGGGGAATTATTAACTTTATTCACGGATCACAGTTGATTTAAGGGGATTCTTATACAACCAGAGAACGTGTTTCATCCCTAATAATTTTTATACCTGAATTTCTAACCCTATCAGCGGAGCTGCTCAAAGTCTAATTTTCTTTTGGGGTTAAATCAGGTAAAGGTTTCTCAGATATCGTCCGCGCGGTGAATTTTATACTTATTTCGGTCTAGATAGTAGCAGTTTTTTTGCTCCCGATTTCTATATAATCTTTTTTAAATTGTCCCTTCGCAATACCTTGTTAAAAAATATTTCTCATTGTGTGAAAAAACCGTCCAGTCTACGGGGGTCTTGATTATTTTTCTACTTACACTTTTCACATTTCTTTTCACAAATTTTGCCGTTAGTCATTTTCTCCGTAGACTTTTCAAGCACGAGCATTTGCCGTTAGGAGACTATAGCGAAAGGAAGAAAAAAACCTTTCAACATTTGCCGCGATGCTTTTTGTGCCAAAGTTTTTGCTTTTTTTTGTACAACAATTTTTTTTTCTTATTTCTTTCTAATACTCTACAGTAACACCTCGACGTTGTGGCTTACGGTGACAACCCTCATTAGCCCTTGGATCTCGTGATCTGTTCTTGATCATCTTGCGGAGAGAAAAAAAAGAAAAAAAAGGATAAATAAAACAAGGGAAAACCGAAACGGGAAATTATCATTTCAGTTTTTATTTTGTCACCTACTACTAACTACATCGTCACAAAAACTTCTTTTTTTATCTCCCTCTCTTTAAACAAAGAAAAAAGTCGGAGGAAAAAAAAGAACAGAAAGGACAAATAAGCTACTTCTGTGTTCTTCTAATAGTCGCCTAGGCTAGGTTAGTATTTCGCTTTGGGTTGATGATACTATAAATGTTTGCCGCTCTAGTTTGTTATTTAAGTGCTAGGTTGATTTGATTTTTCTAGTCTGCCGCTGACTATGCTATACAGAAACTAGAATCCGGTATAAAAAGAAAGAAAAGAAAAGTTTGAAACGTCTCGACATTGCCTTGAGCGACGGACGCGATAATATTATATAAGTGTGAGAAAATTTATCCTCCATTCATTCATTGTTATTATAAAAGTCTCTGCGACTTTTGAAAAAAAATTTTTTGTCCACCCGCCCCAACCCAATCGCTTTTTACTTTCATAACCAGACACGAAAGATTATATCGGTAGCTCTTGTAATTTGGAACGCCGATTTTTATTCGGCGACTTATAATTTCACTAGAAATACACCGAGGAGAAGAGGAAAAAGAATTTTTCAAATTCTCGAGAATTTTGGAAATCGTACACCTCATTAAAAAATTAGGGATATTTTCAGGTCGTCAGGTCGGTGGCCTTACAGGGTGTAAAACTACAGGAAAACTGCGGTAAAGAAAATTGAACGGCTCTAGTTAGCGGAGGTCACATGAAACTCAAATGTCGGCAAAGTCTCCTTGACCTTGTCCTTAGCCATTGTCATTATATTGCTGCCGCGCGGTCAGCTCAAAAGCGTATAGAGTGGGCAGTTAAACGATTATCTTTCATCCTGCTGTAGGGATGTCATTACGTGATGGCGTGGCGGACACTGCCCGCAAGGGGCGAGCTGGTCAACGCAACTTTCCTTCGTTCGTTCTTTCCTTTTTTTTTTTCTATTTCTCTTTCAACGTCCTTCTTTTTTTACGCCGTCCTTTTCTGCGAGGGAGTAAAATCTAATTGCGAGTAAAAAAATGTTGTCCAAGGTAGTTCTGTACGAAAATCGTGTCCATCTCATGTAATCGCGCACTTTCTTCTAATTTTGCAATGATTTTCATCCATTCCAAACACAGAATTTTTTTATACTCGGACCACACCGTAGGCATATAAATAATATATCTCGTTATAATTAACTTAAAGTCTAATAGAGCGTTTAGTGTAGAGACTAGAATTTTGAGTAGGTCAGTTATACATTAGCATAAATCAACGGTCTGAGTTTCGGTTTGGGTTAGATATACATAAATGAGATACAGTTCATCACTATGATGACTAGAGAAATATTAACAAGTGGTCCTTATACATCGTTACATGCGGCTTGTCGTATTTTATCACGTCGTATTTTGCTCGCACCATGGATTTTTTTTTCTTCATTTTTTTGTCATCTCTCGAACAAAATACATAGAAGTACAATCGATGATTATAAGTATACGTCCTCCGATCCGTACTGAATTTTTATTAGATCGTCATCAAAAATGGTGAATGAATTTCTTTTTTTCACTCTTTTTTCTTTCGTCAGTTTATTGCAGCCTCATAAAGTAACCATCATCCATAAAATAAAATATCGTTTAATATTCGATGGAGAAATTGAATATGATGTTACCATTGATTTTATACATATGTATACCGGAGGTTGCTGAATTCTTATTATGCAAAAATATAATATATAATATGGTGATCGACATCTTGTGTGGTCCCGAAAATCACGAAGAGAAACAATGTGTAGAGTGCATTATTATCATATGCTAAGAAGAGAAAGGCTTAGAGTTGCCCTTTATTTTTCTCCTTGTTTTTTTTTTCTTCCAAATTTCGCCCCGCACGACCGAATGACCGGAAGAAAAATTTATTGTGAACAAATTTTCGTACACTTATAATTTTAATGTGCAGTTTATTTTCATGGTCATTGATTACCGATGGGTTAATTATTTTTGTGAAATTTCTTTTTCCTTTGAGATCGCTTTCAAGGATTTCAGTACGGCCGGTTCTCGCTATCAATTTTTATATGACTTCTCATCTGAGGAAAATGGTAACGAAGTGTGACCAGGTGAATTTGATTGAAAACGGAAAAAGGATCGTCATAACCCCGAGGGTTTTGTGATCCTGAAAGGACCCCAAGGATTTTTAGGATCGTCCCAATTCCAAAATACTCCGGAAAAACATATATCCACCTTAGGATTATAATCGCTGTTTCTGTTTTACCGAAAACCATAAAACGCGGAACCGTTTTTTGAAATTAACCCTGCCGTGCGCTTCGGAACCCTATGCAAGAAATAGAAGTCGGGAATTAAGGGGATGAAAAAGAAAGAAAAAAATAATAATAATTAACTGTTATAGCTCTCCATTTAGAAAATGTTTATACGGAAACTATAGCAAGCGTGGAACATATCCTTGCATCCTCGAAGTCACTTAGTTTTCCAAATAGTTTTTTCTTCGGCCTTTTTATTTATTTTTATTTTTTTCTAATATTGTAAAACAATCATGGCTCGATCATTGAAAACTGGAAATGCAGTTTGTAACGTCGTTATATCGGTAGTAAAAGATACAATAGAATTCCCTTTTGGCCTCATCATAGACCTGCGAAAACAGTTTTTTAGAAACCGACCAATTTTCAATGAAAAGCAACACAATACCAGAAAATAAAGTAAAGAAGAGAAAAAAATATACCACAGCCAATAACTGACACCAGAATTCATCAAAGAATACCGACCGCCTCAGTTCTACGAGTATAACTACCTGGTAATTTATATTACTTTCGCGAATGTGGTCGGCAAACAGAAAAATTGTACACCCTAGTAGATCTCGTAAAATCTCGAAAAATGTCCACTTAAATATAGGCTAGAAATAAATATACGCCGGTTGTATTATACCTGCGTACGATTCTCGATGATTCGTTGAAAAAAGAATACGACTCGTTACAAATTTATAAAAATCATCCATACGTAGGTACACATGTTCGATAACGGGACGCGGTTATGGGAAAATATCTCACGTTTGAAGAACGTTTCATTTAAACGTATAGTTATACATATTATATGTATATACGTATATATGTTATACTATATACCGTAAGACTTACGAGTTTTATAATATAATTATATAAGTGGAAGATACGTACGCCGAAGAGAAGTTGCAACGATAGAGAATCGCGTATCTGTTTGGTGTAATACACACGAGATTAGAGTGTCCATAGCGGTCAAGGTAAACTCGATGACTGTACACATCGCATACGCGAAGCCGTTACTTTTTACACTTTTTCGTAGTTGATTTTTTTTCACTTTTCTCTTTCTTACGGGGTAGTTTTGCCTTGTCATACAGGCAGCGCGTGTAGTGTTTGTCTAGATCAAAGTGCAGGACAAACGGCGTTGAGGAATAGACGTAGAAGTTTACTATGACAGCTATTATAAGAACGCATTATATTCACCCATCTGCCATAACGTTGATCAGCATTTATGATCTCTACTTCCATATCTACGTAACGGTACGCAATTTTCTTGTGTATACCCATAACATGCACAAAAGTCAAGCTTCTCAAACTCCACTCGAGGATCGCCGTTATGAAAGGCCATTCGGTATAATGAATACTGATCAATGGGGGGAAAAAAAGAAACAATTTTAATCTCCGGAGACTGATTAATTAGCATTACGACGCTTCTTTCGATGACTTTCGCGTGATAGATTGATTCAGACAAGCCGGGCTTTGTAGTTTAACGTAAAGATACCCGAAAAGTGCCCTGAAAAATCCTGCGATTATACCGCCGCGGTTTAACACCTTCATTCGATATTTAATAGGGAAAATTTATGCCTCGAAAGGATGATACGATGTATAATATAATGACCGTGATTTTTTTGATTTTTTTTTTCTCTTGGTTTTTGAATTTTGATTATATATATTGACCGGAAAATTAACATGATTAGTTTACTACCCCGTAATTCGAACTGATTTATTATAAGGAACTGCTGCACTTTCACGTAGTTAGTATTTAAATATTGCCCTAGGTCAACACGCATGGCCCGCATGAAAATCGATAATTAATCTAAAACCTACCCCAATTTATAATACACCACTACCCCACATCGGTGTTATTTTTTTTTATTTTTAAAGAAACTCTTTTTTGAACTCCGTGGAAATTATCCCCATGCAAGTTATACCGATTCTAAACTAGACCGATCTGTTTTTTGTTTTATACTTTCCTCACCCCAATTTCTCATGAATAATTCTCACGTATATCCGCTCCACAGATCCCGGTGGGGATAAGTTTTCGAAGACTCGCGTTTTTGCGCGGTCTTAATTTTCCTCGGAGTTGCAGAAAAATACCGACATCCTGAATTCGTTACGGAGCCGATGAGAAATTCAAGGTTGGAGGAGCCGGGCTTGCTTCTTCACGACGTTATTCGTCGTACCTGTTCGCCTCGTATTTTCGCTCGCACAGGTATGTTCGTACGTATATTTTATAACGTACAAGTGTCGAAGGAAAGGAGAAACGCACCATAGAGAAGGTCTTAAGCTCGCATGTTTACCAAGCGTAACCAAGCCGAACCAATGATCGGTGGCAAGAGTCCTTTCCTGGGCTAGGGCGACGTTCGGTTAGGATAAAAGGGGGAGAAGACAGCACGCGCCGGCCACACTCCACGTTCCACACTCCACGCTTCACTCCTCATGCGCACCTGGGACAGTTGGCAAGCGAGAGGACCCTTACCTTTAGTTCCTTCGCTTCTTCGCTGCACAACGATATTTTCTATCTCTTTTTCCCTCTTTTCCGTTTCTGCGTTTCACCAAATATACGCCACGATAATATAAAGATTTCGGTCTTCCGTTTCTCGTAAAATCAACGATTACAATTTTTCACCGAATTCGAACGATTTCACGATCAACATTCGTCGAGAGCTTTTTTTTGACGACTTAGTCGAACTTGCGTAACAAAATTTACAATCCTTGTCGACGACTGGTTACTCACGAAATTAAATTCGGTCGGTTACCGCCGAATGCTCCGGGCAATTCGCGTCGCCATTTTGGAGAACCGAAACGAACGCCTTATGGGATACGAAATATCCTTGAGTAAGTACTTAAACCAACCGCAAGTTTTGAAATTGTTGAAGATACCCAAAGAATAATTTTTATGAACCGGAAGTAAAATTTCGCGAAACTTTTTTTCTCAAAAAATCTTCTCTAGTCGTATCTAGCATCGGGTTTTTGGGATCGATCTTTCATTTTCGAACCCAGTTTGGTAAGTGTCTTCGATGTACTGTAATATGGACGAGTGAACGGATTCAGTTTTAGTTTTGCACCTGTGGACAAAAAATCCCGCGATGCCACCTGTTACCGCATAATATCGTAATGCTCTTTCAAGTTTTGTAACTTTGAAAAATCGATTCAGACGATTAGGTTTATATTATGCGATGATCTAAGAGGCGTTAGAAGTTGCGGCATTTATCTTAGCTTCTAATTTGAATCTGAAATCTATCGGTTCACGTAGAAAAAAAAGCGCTCTTTAACCGGGATCAGTGGGAATCCGATTTTTTATTACCTTCTTTTTTAACGAGAGCTGACTTCCGGGCTCCCGTGATTTGTGATGCTGTAAACCAAACAGGATGAAAGTAAAAGTGAGTGATAAATTAAGCGATTAATTTGAATTTGAACGAAAGTAAAACCACCTTTGTTTCCGTCCCTATTAATCACCGTGCTTTGCTATAGGGGATATATCTAGGTGTACAACCTTGTTGAGGTTGAGCTCTGAAAAAAATGTAATCTTCTGTCTAGAAACTCGACCGAATATCGTTCGCCGCGGACCTACTATACGGATGCAAAAAAATCCCATAAGAACACCTTATCCTTTAAATGTGACACGAAACTATAGGTATACCCTTTCTCATGGTGTTTCTAATAAAGGTGGCCACAGCCAGTGAAAGTAGACTTTATCTGAAACACAACGTGTATTTTATTTTTTATTTTGACACCTGTTGAACCACAGGAGGGTGGTTGCTCGATTTTACATGTTTCAAAAATCGAATTATTCTCACCAGGACTGATACTGATACACGGTTTTGGCGATGCGGATTATTTTAATTCATAGAAAATGGTGTTTGGTTTTTTTCACTATGAAAATGATGCGATAACTGTGGATTGTTCCATGGAAACTAAACCAAAACTATTGTCCTTCGCCCCAGATGACTCTGAGAATGGGGAGGATCCGGGGGAGTGGGACACCCCCGTTCGTCCAAAAGGTGCAGTAGTATAAGACGCAAATAGCCACCTGATTTTTTCGACAGTAGTTTGTCAGTAGATTAAACCCTTGAGGGAGAGGGGTCTGCTCACCGTATGCTCCCCATATGGCGGCCTCCCTCTGAAGCGGCCCGCGCGCGCCCTCGACTATTACCCACTTTCTGCTGCTCCTGCTGATGCTTTCTTCTTCTTCTTCCTCTTTCTTCTTCTTTCTTCATCGCATGACCTACCCATCGCCTCCGCATTTCCACCCCTTTCTCTCTAACCCCATCGCGCCGCTCCGAAAAACGACCCCAAGATGCACTGCTACACCTTCGAGGAAAAATCAACCCGCACTCTTCTGCGCGGGAAAACTCCGAATACCTGAATTCCCGGTTTTGTATCTAGAGTAAAAGTATATTCCGGCAGTTCGATCGATTATCGGTATGGAAATCGGTGGGTTGGTTTTTTCCGGGTTTTGTTTTTTCTTCCGGACGTTGTTGCTGAAAATTTGATTATCTTGATCATATCGATGCGGTGTACGAGAAAACGGGATGGATTCAAATTTCGTTTCCGTCAGCTAGCTTTTGTAAATTAATGAATGATTCTCGAGGAGTTCTCGCGTCAAGGAGCACCCGACTCTACGTTATATGGTACGAACCTTCGCCTCTATTCATCCCCGATGAATGGAGAACGGTATCTGCCGGCAGTTGGTGCGCAATCCTACTGACAGCTTCGAGATTTTCATCCCTGCTGCTGTTGCTTCTGATGTTCCTACGGGATGCTCATCCTTCCGAAAATCACCAACCAGACCAAATGACGAGATCCCATGTGACGCGTGACTTTCCAAAAACTTAATTTTTTCACCGTGGTGAATCGACGTGTATCAAGCAACCCTTCCACGAAATGACCTTATACACAAAGAAAATCCCAACGAAATAAGAGAGAAAAAAAAATAGAAGAAGAAGAAGAAGAATAAAAGTAAATTATTACGACAACGTAGTATATCCCCGAAAAAATTTTACACCGGAAGTTGAACCCCCATAAAACTAGAAAATGTGCTCGAAAATTCTCTCGACAAATATCCAACTTTTCTCGATTTCTTTCGGCAAAGAGTTTCGAGGTGAAAAATTTCGGGAAAAAGAAGATGATCGAATAAATCGATATCGAGATGAAGAACTGAATGAACAGCCCAGTGAACACATGAATGAAATTTACGGGCGAGGGGTTACGTAATCGAAACGTGAACGTTGCAGGTAGAGTTGAGCTATATAACCCGAGTGAAAGATCTTAGTATGGATAAATGTGCACCTTCGCGGCTCGAAAAACAACACAGAGATCCGTTACCTGCATCGTATATAGTATAACATCACATCGCATCGCATCGCCAAAGGTTATTATAGTTTTTGGAGCTGTAGCTGCACACATCGAGTTTATAAACGTATGTATTACACGTAGTATAGATATATAGAAAATTGGTCCTGCGCGAAGAGGAGGATCGAAGATTTATTGCATCCCAATTATGATAGTGGCTGAAACCGATCATGGTCCTGAGATCACGCGGGGGTAAACATAGTTAATTACGTCAGTAAAACCAACAAACATTTACCGATCTGACGCCCGACTGGCGGATGTGGGCGTCCCTCGAATCCAGAGCAACCCCGAATTCGACAGTTTACCCTCGATTAAGCCATTATGTCGATACTCAACGCCAAATTTTTGGGTCGATGATTTTTTTCGTTTATCCTTTTTTTTTCATCTTTCTTTCTTCATTTTTTCTTTTCACATCGAACTCACTTCATCCGACGTTCTCTCCATCATCCGTGTTTCTCTAAGGAGAGTGCGAATCTTTAAATTCACCGCATTGCTCTCACTTTTAAGAGAAATAGAAAAAAAGAAATTCGTTACGCGAATTCGATTGTATACGTATCGAACATTGGAGGTAATTTTAGAGAGTCCAAACTGCCAGCCTTCTGCTTTTTCAAAAGCCACCTCGTTTAGGATAATTGTGTTCACGTTTTGCCTTGTCATTCGCAGGTAAAAGAAAAATCGTCTATACGAATACGAGGTGTTGTTTGCTCAAGAAATTCGGAAGCACTTGTGAATTTTTTTTTCCTCCAACTTTATTTTTTTGTTTTCGTACGTAAGGTGAAAATCGCGTAGAATACACGCGCCGCACTATAGGTAGAGGTAGGTAAATATATTTTTTCTCCGAACGTTAATATTGTAATTAGAATCGGAAACTCGTAATAAAATACGCTTTGTGAGAATTTCTCGCATAATTTGTTCGGATGAAGAGAGAGAAAAAAAAAGGAGAGAAGGGACACGACTGACCATACCGGTACCATGTAACCATAATTTGATCATCCGAGCCCCAATTTGACGGGGAAAAGGAAAATGTTCTCTCCCACAGTATCCTCATAGATGTAAAAGCAGTAAAACAAGAGGAAGAAAAGAAAGAAAAAGAATGCCAGAAGTATAAAATGGGAGGCTGTTATTGCACCGTGTAAAACATAGAGGTTCTGTTGTAAAACAATTAATGGTCCTAGATCCAGATCAAGAGAGAGACTAAGAGTTTTGTGTGGAAGTAGATGGAATACGGTGGATGAAATGGTGCCTAAAATCCTCGTTTAGGAGACAAATACCAGCTGATTCGATCTACGATAACGCCGTGTTGAAATAGGTGCGAAGAGAAGGCGGCCGAATGATAGTCAGGGGCCGATACTACGGTGTTTTCTATGGTGTTTCCATAGTGCTTTAAACCTGACGTGATCAGATTACCAACCGCATAATGTTCGGCGGTATAAGGGGGTAGGTATATAACCTTTGGTTTTGTCTTCTAAGAGACGCGCGTTGGAAAAGAGATTTACAATTTCCCACCGCAAAGCGTCTTTCTTCTTTCTTTCGTTTCTTCTCGATATGTATTACGGGGGTGAGTTTTTACTGAATATGCATAAGTTTGAAAAAATGTCATTCCCACATCACGGATATAACGAAGAGATAACTGCCCGCACCCTTCTAAATCTATACGTTTTTGTTTCTTTTGTTTTTTGCAAAAACAATTACTTAACGCCAGAGAAAGAATTTCAAGTTGGACCTGACCTAACCATTTTCGAGTTACAACGAGAGTGAATATTTTCGGAAAGTAATTTGAAAATATCCAAAGCAGCAATAACACGTAACTTTAGATGAGCTGATTAAATTTTCTCCGTCCGACTAGGTGTTAAAACGGCTCCCTAATTTTTCGTCACGGCTTGTAATCCGTTGTTCCTTAATTCTTTAGTAAATAATATACCATTTACTAAAGAGTAAAAATACACCGTTAAATCAGGTGCAGGCTCGTTGGTCAGCAGCAGGAGTGCCTAAACCACAACATAATAGCAGCGCGTACCATTAATGCTTACAGGTGTTAACATTCCTCTCTGGACACTGGACACCGTAAGCGCGGGTCCTTCCAATCAGCCGCGTATATAGCTCCAAATATACTCCGGGTGGTCCCCCGACTCCCCTACACTTCTTTATCCTTACACGATCTCACAGAGAAAACGTCTATCTGCACTAAACCAGGAATAAAGGTATGTACGAGCTTATTTTCTCAAAAGAAAGAAAAAAAAAAAAAAGTGAAAACAACAAAATGAAATTATTCTGAGATATGCATGTATTATAAATTAATGCCTGGTTGGAACTGGAGAGAAGAAGAAAAAAAAGCAGATTTTATTATACATCTGAATTGGAGCATTCGGAACATTGATGTAAATTTGGTTTTAGTTCATCCCTAACGACGTCCGAATGCAGGTCTTCATGGGTGGCCTTAAATAGCTGGTTTCGGTTTTATGCATCTGTATTAGGTAAGAAAAGCCAAAAAAGAGAAAAAAGAAGAAATTAAAATGCATTCACGTATAGCCGCGGATGAATTAACGGGAAATTTATTATCTTTTTGGTTTTAAAAAACAATGGTCGTTTGGTCAGAACGATTATAGAGATTCTCCTCGAGGGCTAATGCGAAAGTAAATGCGGTGTGACGTTTTACAAGTTAATTTAAAAATGGAATCTGCTAAAATATCATTAACTCCTACGGAGTAATTAAGAATGTATAGACGAAACTCTGTGGTGAACTTCTTCGCACCACCTTCGGGCCAAATTTTACCTCTTATAACCTGAAAATAAGAAACACGAGACTACCATCAGGGGTGCCGTGTAAGTTCCTCTCACTCCATGAGAATATAATCTAGATATAATGATCTTTTCCTCACGAATTTAACCTTCCGGAAAAATTGGGGTAGGTTCGACTGTGCAGGGAGAGAAAATAGATTCATCTTGAAATTTGATCGGTGGCTGAATAAATAATAAAAATCAAACAATTATCACTCATCTATTTTTGCGTAGGGTGGACAAAGATCGAGATAAAAAACCGTGCAGCTTTTTTTTTATCTATTTATTTTTGTCTCGTATTATTTCTTTCGTAAAAACAACAGGTATAATTGGCCAAAACTATAGCTGTTCTTAAACACGGTATAGGTACAATAATCCGTTTGTGCGGAGCTGCAGTTTTGAGGAAACAATTCTGAAACGGTCCTTTGAGGTATTAGCTACAGTCTATTAAAGACAAAGGCTAATTCGTCCCGCGATGCAGAGAAAAGTAGGTATATAGTTATACAGAAAGAACTCTGTGGTATAATTTTTCTTTTCTCTCTATTTTTTTTTTAAGAAATTTGAAAATGTGACAAAACCGATGACCCAAAACGTCACGGTCAGTATCGTGTCCAAGAACCGACAAAGGTTTTCCTTTAAAAAAAAACAAAAAAAAAACTTTTTCTTGACCCACGCACATCTC
This sequence comes from Athalia circularis, assembly GCA_963978495.1. Taxonomy (NCBI): domain Eukaryota; kingdom Metazoa; phylum Arthropoda; class Insecta; order Hymenoptera; family Athaliidae; genus Athalia; species Athalia circularis. Next base: position 1,134,644 of record OZ021701.1, on the reverse strand, counting down.
ATAAATTTAGCGGAAGCTGGACTCGATATATCGTTAGATCCTTTCCACGCGCGTCGATAAAAAGGTTTTTTTTTTTTTTCTCTCCGTGTCTGTGTAAGTGTAGGTAAATAAACGAACGAGTTTCGCTGCTTTTTCACTCTGCCCTTAGTTTTCCAAACCCGTTTATAATAGACGAAAAAATTCACACCACCATATAAGACTTATCACCGTTCGCCGTCTCTCGTCATTAAGATTAGCCCTTTCAGCCTATTTTCAGACCCATTCTGATTTACGGTCCTGCTGAAGGAACTCGATGGCAGAAATGAACTCGCGTCAGAAAATCATTAGCGCGGAATGAAAAATTTTAGGGGTGAAAACTATAACAAAATGGTGCGTTACGTGAAAAGTATATTTATGCAAGTGACGATAAGAATATCACACTGCACTTATACTCTGGACTCGATTTCTGTTTGTTTTTTTGTTTCAATATATTTTTTAAAGCTCGATTCGAAATTTGCGGTCCCCGCGCCCGGTAGACTATTATAATACCTAATCTCCCGTACGGCTTATGGTTTATGGTGGTTTGAAACGTTGCGTCTTACGGAAGGTCGTATAAAGAGCGGCGGGTGGTTCCGGTGAGCGACTCATTTGTATAATCAAGCGGCAAGCAAGCAGCATCTGTGCGATCCAGCAATCCAGCGATCCAGCAGGTGCCCAAAAGCCTTTTGTCGCGGCGCTATGTTATACGGCTTCCTGTCCCATATGGACCAAACGCTCCGAATTATGGCCAAAGTCCAGTTTCGACTTTCGTTTAGAAGAAAAAAAAAACTAAAAATCAATAAAAAACAAAAAGAACAACAAGAAATATATATGTGAGCTGGTGTATAAGCTACCAAATATACCTATTATCGAGGATACACTCCATTAACTTTAGGTGTTGGGTAATAAAAATTTGACACCATATCTTGCGGTTATTAAAATTAAGATTCTTCTCGCTTTACTCTCCATTACGTTTTGACCACACGCGCCTCTTTTCGTAACTGTATATCACCCCAGCTGAGTTATTTCGACTTATTTCTTTTCCTTTTCGTTTTCTAAACAAAACAAGGATCGTAAAATACACTGCAAGTCAAGATTTCATCAATTGTTTCATCGAAACGTGTGGGTTTTTTTTTTCGCCTTCGGGAAGTCAAACGCGCGTGTGAATAGAAAAATCAAAATCTTCGTTTTTTCAAAATTCAAATGAATACGTTCACTGTGAATAAATTTTCACGTTGAAAATTGAGACAACTTAAAAGTATAATTAGCCGCGAATGAGGAGGCGTAATATTCATTACAACAGCAATTTGCTTCTCGGTAACAAATCACACGAACTCGTGTGGTGGTGACTAAAGTTAGTGAGCCTGTGTAGCTGAACTTGACAGATAATAAAAATAAAAAGCAACGAAGGTAAAGGATGATTAAGACACAAGCGTTTAACGACATATTTTTAACAGACTTCCCGACAACCCGAAGAGTTGTATACAACAAATCCTGAACAAATTTGAATTATTTTCTAGGGACATGATATCGACGAATTGGAGGATCAAATTGAAGGGTGATGGCGAGCCGTCGAACAAAACGGGGTTCTACAAGAAAGTGAGTTTCATTTTTTTCTCGATTTTTTATTATCATTCTTTAGACTCAAAAAACCGTCGTGTACCTGTAGCAGATCCCCGAAATTTATCGTTTATAAAGTACAGACTTCCGTTCGATATTTCCAACGGAAAGATCGATAATGTCTTAATTGAGCGTAAAACCTCTAGAATACTGCAAATTGGGTGTACGCCGCCCACATCCGCTCCACATAGGTAATATAATGAACTTTTAACTCGGCCGAGTTCGACATTGTCTCAAATTTTCGACTGTAGTTTTATTTTTTTTGTTCCTCTAGAATTCACAATTTCTATTACCTTTTCAACTATTATTTTTCTTCGATAAATTTATTATTCTATTTAGAATTTTCAACTGAATCGCAAAGTGTAGGATGCAAAAAAGTATGATTTTGAATATATTTTTATACGCGATCACGCGAGTTAAAGGCTTACGTATTTAATGTAATAATTATGTCCGAAGATATTTCGGGTTCTTCGGTTAAAAAGAGGTCGCCTAATCTAATAAAGCAATTAAGGATAAGTTGTTGGAAGAAGGCTGTTATTATATATTCCCTCTAATTATATGAAGCTAGATCGAGTCGGCATCAGTGTTATTTGATTATCCGATAAAACGCGCTTGTAAACCAACAAAGGGGCGGATCGGCCGAATGTGTTTTTCGTTTTTTCCGTACCTCATTTTTACATTTTTATTTTTATTCCTATACTTAACCTTGGATCAAAATGAATTTGCGTTTATTTATTGTGAACGAGAGAAACGAAAAAAAAAGAAAAAACAAACAAAAATTAATGAGATAAAACTACCGCGACGATAGAAATATACCACAGAAATTAGTCCGGAAGATCAGAAAAAGGAGTACACGGAAGAAACAAAAATATAATTTGTAAATCAATATAAAAATCAACTAATCGTTTGAGATCACCGTGTATAATTGAATAAATATTTGATGGCTCTCTCTGCCAGGTTTTTCGCCGTTCAAAAAAATTGGCTCGACTGAATAAAATCAGGCGTTAGTTTAGTAAATTGGGGTACCAGTGTTTGCATTAGCATTACAGATTTCTAGCTCCACTGCAGCGCGCCCCACAGTTCCTACGGTTATTTGTTTTTTAGTCGGTTGTTAACCCTACCGATTATTAACCGCCTCAGGCGTCGCTAAAAAATAAGCCATCTCATACTGCGGGAATCGCCATTTTCTAGCCAACGCGTTACACGTATATAAGCGCGTACAGGATGAATAAAAGAAAAAAAGAATCATCTTTTTTCCAAACAAAATGAACGAAATTGAAACAATTTTCAACATTCCTTGTTCTTTTTTTTCTTGTGTTTTTGTATCACGTGCCCTGAGTTTAGAAGTTCCCTGAATTTAATTTGAACAGAATTTCAAACCGGGAATAGCTAGTCCTTTTTTCCTTCTTCTTTCTTATTACGTGTATATCGATGCGTCGAGAACTGAAACGGCTCTTATGATAGGATCATACTTCGATAATTTGAGGTGTTTGTATAATCGGGGGTAAAAATATAGTTCGCATCAGTTTTTCTCATACGCGGCACGCGCCGTATATACTTAATATAAAGTCCGTTCATATTCTCCGTTGATTAGAACTCCGAGAGGAATTATGTTTCGGTATATTAAACCACGTGCGACGTGCGGCTATACGTTATAAGTATATACGTATATAATAACGCCGCACGTGTCTTAAATTTTTATTATACTAGCATCGATTCTGTTACATTATAAAATAATTAGCCCAACGAAAACTGGTTCGAATTAAACCAACACTCAATTTTTCTAATCAACTACGACAATAAGCATCGTTTATTTCAAATAGTTACTCAATTTTTACATTTGTTAAGTTTTTCACTTAATTATGTAAAATCGTAATCCAAGATCATCTCCACGGCGCCGCTGTAGCTTGTGGCTTACGTGACATGTGATACTCACGCCTCGTTCAATTACCAGTAGATACGATTACCCTTTTTTTTTGCAGTAATAATTACCCGCAAGAAATCTGCAAAATAAAAAAGTAGGTTATTTTTCACGTACATGCGAATGTGAAAAGTATTTTAATTTTTTTTGTTTTTCCCAAACGCGTTTTCATTCCTGGGAAACTAAATTCAGTACGTGTCATTTTTTTTTTTTTTTGTTCCTTTAATTTGTCTGGCATGTGTTTGATATCCTACTCGAACCATTGTGTGAATTTTTTTGAAAAACGTTTCGTACGAACTGGTTATTATATATTATGATAGTTATTAATAAATTGGGAGCCGCTGCACGGAGCAATTATAACTGACTGAACAAATAGTGATCGTTCGGTTTTCAACCCTCGAAAGGAAGGATATATTCAAAGATTATATTAAAGGTGTAGCCTGTTATTAGGTAACACTTTTGACCGGAGAATTTTGTTTCTTTTTCGAGGGTTAAAATGTTATACTAAAAAATATCGAACCATATACGTACGATGTGATATTATCTCGTCAAATAATAAACTTGTCATTATACATATACGTGCGTTTATATCCAATAATTTATTCTTCATCGACGGCACGCAAAAGAACGAAAGTAAATTTTTGAAGAATTATAAAATTTTGATGGAAACGTGTGGGGTTTATATTTACTCTGGTATTTTATAGTTTTTTTTTTTGGAATTTGGTTGAATAGGTAGTCGCGTCGAGGGCGTGTTTCTCCTGTAATTAAAACTGGAGTAAAGTTCCGCGTTTAGTAGGTTCAGGTTTATAAGTACTATACGGAAAATGGAGGGTTTCTGACCAACTCGGTGTTATTTATGAGATAGTCTAAACTACTTGGAGGCATGGCTAGAATTTCATTTCGCAAATAGAGATGTTCCGTGTTTATATATGTATGGATACATAACTATATACCCGCTTATGAATTATTTAAATACGCCATGGGTGGCCTCTGAATTAGAATCGCTAAGAATTCGTGATTGATTATTGAGTAAAGAACGATCTGCTTGACTAAGTGATTATAAAAGATAAAAGTCTCGATAATCACAGCTTTAGTACAATATATCATATATGCTTACTATACTCGACTCACCTCATCTTCTGAACTACCGTCGAAAAAATCATTGACTCAAATTTGTCAACGTCGGAATTATGCGGGATCAAGTAATAAAACGGTGCTTTGAAATTCACCTGCTTTTCAAAAGACAAATGTATGAAAGATTATCGCATAAATTTGCATAATACGCGGTCCTACATCTCGCCGCGTACTTCAGGTTACTCGCAGAACTCGCGAACGGTATTATAAACTTTTACTCAACGTATTAAAATACAATGCTGCATGCTCCGTCCACCTGCTACTATTTTAAACTTATAAATTTCATTGTTCAAAGATTATATTTCACATCAAATTAGATCACGTGACTCGGTTGTTTTCCGTGATACATATATAAGTCACGTTAAGTCGCGCAGCGAATTTCGGTACAAGATCCATCTAATCGTATTCACAGCATCGGCCGATGATAAACGCGGTGAAAAGTATACTTATCTCATTTTATTATATTTTTTAAATACCGTATTCAGTTGCTTCCTGAATTATTGCCTCGCTCTCTTGTTGTAAATAATAAAAAGTTGTTCCTTTGATCGAAGCGCCTGCACGTACGCACAGTATATACTTATACTATATTGTTAATACCTGCGATCCTAAGTCCTGTGATTTATGCAGATCTAACTAATAATCCGTTCACACGGTTTAGCTTCTCCCATTGCATCAGCTACATAATCCGGTTCTCCTTATAATATAATAGTATCCCCGTTCCTCCGTTGCAACCGTTCTCCCCGGGATCAAATCTCGGACAAAGAACGCTTTATGTACGCTACAGTTGTCACCAGGAATTATGTCTTTATAACACTGTCCGATTATCGAATATAAAGCGCAAGTTAACTCACTAAACCGCAGCGCGATTAGTTCACTTCAAAAAATTCAGCGCCAAAGAAAAAAGGAAGATGTCAAACCTATCTCATTATGAATGCTTTAATTAAATAAAAACTGCAAATAAAAATAACCGAACGAAGATGAAACGAGTTAAAAAAAAGGATCTTGAAAAATTTAAACAATCTTCGTCTGTAATAATGAACGCTAAAAAAAAAGAAACACGTCGTACCCTCGTGTCGTATATAGATCCGAGCGTTCCCCGATGTATAAAGTAGTCGATTATCGTCAACACCCCACTTTTAGTTCTTTTGTTAACGCACGCTAAACAACAGCGGCAAATAATATTTGCCAACTCTTTGTTGTTGGGAAATTGAAGGGTGGGCTCAAAAAATCTCATCACATATGTATGACTATACCAGCCACGTATAATAGTGCGCCCAGAATTGTTCTCAGACTACGATTTTGAGGCTGTTATAGTTCAGAGATGTCGATAACCCAGCGGCGGGTGTCTCTCGATTCAGAATACTTTTTAGCTACAGCCCCCGACAATTATAACGTCCATTGTTTTCTTGGTCGTCCTGCACGGTGGATGGGGTGATCGTTACTTACGTAACAAAATATACATATTATGTACACGTATTCTTATGTGGGGTGTTGTGCGTATGCATGCATGTAGCTTTTTTTCGATTCCTTTTTTTTATTTTTACGAGGCGCACACCGTAACCCGAATTTTTACCTCCATGTGAAAGTACATCGAGGATGCAGGTCCGACTATTTTTTATCTATATATGTACGAGCGTAATTGAGTCGCGCGTACATAACCTAATATGCCTGCGAGTTTTACGTGTGAATAAGTTCTTAAACTCGAAAAATCTCTTCGGCGTCTCCCGCTGCATCAGACTCCCGTAGGTATTTTTCCCATCGATGATCGAACCGGCGTGAACGATCTCATGGACCGAAGAATGCCACTTTACCATCCAGACGAGATATCTTCCCATCCAGCTACTTGACCCTGTGTACCAAAAAATGGTTTACGATTTCAGAGAAACTGATGACAAATTTTTTAATCGTTCTCACCTTCGCGAGAATTTAACATATGCGACTATAATTATTGGACTGCTGATTATACATGTAGATAAACTGGAGGTGGTGATAATTGAAATCGTTTGCGGGATGCAGGGAACAGGATTTGAATAATTTTAAGTCGTGCGTTGGAAAACGACGAGTGGATCTGAATCTACCCCGTAGTCAAAAGAATCTTTGACTTTTTAGGGTCATGTTCGCGTCGGTTCTGGACCAAGATGACCCTATATGGTTGGGTTGACTTACTTCTCATTGAGATAGGATCTCACGGTTGAAGACCACCCGAGGACCACCCGCGCTATTTCGAGGATCGATCGCCCCAGAGGGTGTTGGGTGTCCTTCTGATCAAGGAATGTCCAAACTTGCAACAAACTTTGGTGTAGCTTAGAAGTCGACACCACATCGCATAGTGTTACTGACTTACTCGGTCGACCACATAATTGACTGTCGCTTTTTAGATCAACTCGTATGATGACGCAAAGTAGGTGTAAGAAAAGTGTGGCTGATCGCGGTCCCCTTTGTTCATTGATTTTGCCACGTTTCAGAAATCTAATGAATTTGAATTTGCACCTCCAAATATTTGTGGGGAATCAAATGCACAAAATCCTGATCTCCGATTCTCTGTCAAAATCGCGTAAACTTAAATATGTTCAGAATTAATGGTGCAAGTTTTTCACGCGAGAAAGAGGAATCCTTCGATTGGATCAAGCTTGAACCAATACTCATTGAAATATTCTATTTTTTTCAGTCCACTCAGGACATCTGACGTTCCGCGAAGTCAGCAGTCGCAGAGACTCGCCGAAGGGGACCACTGCCAAAATAAGGACGTCGCACTCACTGACAAGCATCTCCTCACCTTCAACAGGAAGCGTATTTACGTCCGCTAATTTTCAATTCGGGAATTGATTGTCATACATGTATAGCAGATAATTGTTAACGTACGAATAAGTCGTTATGTCTTAATGTATTTTATTCCTTAGAATTACTAGAGCAATATTGTAATGATATCAGGTATAACGACATTCGCGTCAAATCAAGGAATATAATTTGGAGGTGGTTTAATGAACATAAACGAGTAATTCCGCGGGAGCGACCGATCAGATTGGCGATTGTTCCACTCTGCAAAAAGGAATCGAAATGGGCCGGGGACGGTTCTTTCGGAGTGTTCTCTATGTGCAGCAAACATCAGTGATATTCTTTATAAAAAATTTTTACGGATCCGAAAAAATTAGGAAGGTTTTTGCGCATTACGACTCCGCGGAACATGACTGACTGATGTGAGCGAACTTACCGCAAATTTGTTACAGAATCGATGGTTTAATGTTTTCAAAGAGTCGTGAAAGATGCGACATACATCCCTACCTTTTGGGGAAACAAATGAGTAAAAAAATTCGACTGTCCCGCGATTTCTACTTTGGTATCTCCGTTGCTCAACATCTTTTATGATCTATAGAACCGTATGATAAACATATACCATCAAGCGTTGGCTGTTAAAGTACCAATTACGACCATCATATTTTTATCCCAAATTATACGAAGTTTTCAATTACTTCTGATTAGTTTATCGGTCATCAGAAGAGGATCCCTCTTGACTTTTTCTTTCATTTGCTGTGGAAGTTCTCGTCGTGCACCTAATATTACATTAATATTGTGAATCAGTCGACTACAGCGCTGACCAAAATTATTAGGAACCAAGCATAAACATTGTCATAGCGTGCTACGTCATTCTTAACTGGAAAAAAAATTGAATCGAAAACCTGTACTCCTCTATAAGACGCATTTCGGACCACACATAGTCTGCCGAAATATACGTATGTGCAGCCGATCCGCTGCCGGAACGCGATTCAGTTGTGAAAAAACTTCGGTTCGTTACGTGTATATGCGGATAACATTTGTCGAGAGTGTATTTATGATAATATCGTATATATGGATCTTATCAACCACAAATGTCGGTACGACATCCGAGTCGAGCTTTGCGCTCAGCAGAAAACTCAAAGAGTTCATTCCCCCCCAAACTCGCGGAGGAAAGAATTATACGAACTTTTTATAGTGAGTTTAGTGCCGAGAATATCATACCGAGTGCCTTTAACAAAAGAAAATTCAGCTGAGAAAATCATATTTTACCTTCGCCATATTTCGTGATCAAGAAATTTTTTTATGACGTGGCATTGGTGATAAAAATTTGATGCGCTTTGTCTAAATATTAGGAACGTGAATTGAATTTATGCGATGTCAAGCGATAGCGAAAACGATTTGGATTGGAACGAGGAGCTTATAAATGCCGTCAAACAAAAACAGGGGAAATCAAAGACGATCACAGAGGATGACAGGATCGAAAGAGTTCAGGATTGTCTTACGGAAGGAGCGGAAATTGATAGCGTTGACAAGAATAAAAACACTGCACTTCATATCGCTGTCAAAAAAGGATATAAAAAACTCGTACAATTTCTCATCGAACAAATGGCAAGGACAGATATTTCCAATAAAAATGATCAAACCGCTCTCGAACTCGCGGTAGGACCCGTAAAAGAGGATATTTTGGCTATTTTTAGAACCTCAATTGTTCAATCTAATCAACAACCGGACGATCCTCTGATTTCATTTTTTTCATCTCGTGGACTGACGACTCATTCATTACTAGCGAAAAATTTTAAGAGAACTGCGTCCGACGTTGCGGATGATGAGACGCAGAAAAAATTACGAATCGGAAATGATGACGAACTTGACGATAATCGTGACGAAGATTTGGAAAGTTTAGGGGAAACTACATGGTCAGATGAAGATGAAAATCAAGACGATGACATGGCCGGTAAAGAATCTCTGTCTTGTTCTCATGGTGATAATAAATACGCTGCATCCGGTCTCAAGCAAACTTTACACGGAAATATTTATCAACTGAAACTGTTGATGTTGTTTTTACGACGCGGGCTCAAGGAAGGTTATGCTTTTCGTTTGGCGACCGAAATGGATTCTGCGGAAAAATTTGATGATCTTGTTTTTCAGTATTACGTTAACAACGCACCAGGAAATTCCACGACTACTGCAGGAACAGTTTTCAGATTTCTTCAGGCCAAGCACAAGCAGGATGAAACCAAAGTTATAAGTGCTCGTGATCTTCTTACTGAAAAAGACGACGAATTCAGCTTGCAGAAATATTTTATTTCATATCGAAAAGTAAAAAAAAATTCGGAATTCAACAGAGGAACTTTGAAAGATTTCATTATATGCACCAACATCGGTTTCGATGTCGAAGGATTAAAGGCTAGAATGATTCTTCTTGAAGAATTTGAAGACCATGACCCTTTACTTGAAATTAAAAGCTCGACAAAACAACCGTCGAGATATAAACTAATCGTTGATAGAAACTCCGAACTTTTCGCGGTTCTTAAAAGAACGGCCGAAGTATTTACCCTTGCGAAACTTCTGATCGAGTACACCTACGATTTGAAAGATAAAATGCCGATGACCAATCCAGTTTTCAGAACGTATCGAAGCGCGTTGATGGAAGAAGTTTTTGACGTGGAGAAAAAAGAATTCTTTGACAATTTTATAACCGGAAATAGTTTATCGGATAGAGCTGAGAATTTTCGGAAAATTTTTTACCACGAAAGTTTGAAGCAGAGAAAATCATCGGCGCGGAACGTGAACGAGACGGTTGTCTGGGAGGAGATTAAAAAAAATACGGCCAAATTGTCGAATCTGTTCAGCCAATATTTTATCTTGAATCCAAACCCGAAACTTACTGAGTTGGTGAAGTTTTCTGAAGAGTTCGTAAAATTGATAAACAACGCGGGCAATAATAATATCGTCAAGATTGATAGAAAAATCTACAGGAAAAACGCTAGTAAAGGATCGATCGAGAAAATCGTTGCTGATAACATAGACAAGCTTGCTGGGCATGTTCTAGTTGAAAGAAATGAGAATATTGAATTCTCCACGCAGTTTCTTGATGACAATTTCATGCCCGTCGGTGACATTAAAAAGTTCAGGGATTTTCTCAAGAAACAACTTAAAACCAGATATAACAATCTCGATAAGTATGGGTTTGAGATAAATAATTATAAAACTTGCGATGAAGAATACTTGCATTCCAAAACGGAACTACCAATCGATGACATATCAGATAAGGACATTGAAGAGTTTTTTGATAAGCTAATATTTGCGGTTAATCAACCGAACGAAGTTGAGCTGAGTGAAATAATAACCAGAGAAATTGCCGAGGATAGTAAATTCAATCTATTGAATGCGGATCTTGTTGGTGATTCGTTTCAGAAGGAAATGTTGGATTGGTTTAAAGAAAAGGGAACCGAAAAGGGAAAGGAAGGAAGATTTTTATCAACCGTTGACGGAATGAAATTCTTTGATTCAGCAGAAGAGAAAATTAACACCTTCATCTCTTCAGGACTCAGTTTGTCTTATCCGGAAGAGCTGAGGGAATACGGAGTAGATTTCAAGGACGAAAACCAACATCTCAGAGATTTTCTTACACCCCGCTCACCGATCTGCAATGAAAATCAAGTTTTATATTTAATCACCACCGGAGAAACACTGCCCATTGCAATCAGGGTTTATCAGAGTGTTCGCCGGAGTGGAAGATATTCTGAAAATGATAGTGTAATTTTTATGCGTTTGCGTACGTTTATACCGTCAAAAATAAAAAGCAGGGTGATCTCAGCATTCGGATCGATAAAAAGTCATCATTTATTAATCATAGATTGCGGGGCTGCGAAAAACAGAGATTTGCAGAAATTGAACAAGCTATTGTCAAAACCAATCAGTAGAAATAGTACAAAAAAAGCAATTCTCATAACTCAGGATAAAAGTATGCCGACTGCGAAATTGAAAAACTGTTACCACGCTCACGATGACGTTTGCTTTCGAGACTTGACGGTGGACTCTCAGAAAAAATTGCTCGGTAAATTTATAATAACTTTTCAAGGGTCAAAGAAAAAAACAAGTTTCCGGAATCTATTGAGCGACATTGGAAACGAAGAATTAGGGAAACTTAAAAGTGAGATAGACTCAAGTACTCTGATGAAAATGATTTGTGGGGAAGAAATAAAAATCGGAAATCAATTGAATATGCTGAAAGATGATGATTACATAGACCGTGAATTTAGAAAGTGTGTATTCCTCGATTACGCTCTTTTTGAATGTCAATCATGGGGACATGATATTCTCGCTTTTAGTGGCGAAACACAAAAGCCGATTCTGGGAAGCACGTTAGCGGAGAAGATAGAAGAACAAAATAAATTTTCCGATGCGAACATCCCTACTGGAACTCGAACACAAAATCAATTCATAATACTTGATGAAGGGCGAGAAGAAGAGCATTTCAAGGAACTCTGCCAGGCTAATTTTAACACTAATGTTCACTGGATAAAATGTTTATCCTTCTTAACGCTGAACTGGTACAAATCTCGAGGGAGTGTTCACAATCTGGCGAGCAATAGATACAATATCCCATTTGGCGAAGAAGCTTACAGGGCTGGTGAAATAGCTCACGAAACAATAACGGAAGAAGGGCTAGCTCGTGTGGATGATGATGACCGGAAGGTGGTGATTATTTCGGATGCTGCCGGGATGGGAAAAAGCACCGTGTTGAGAAATTTGGAGAGAATAATAAAAGCAAAGAACCCAGAACTCTGGGTAATTAGAGTCGACCTAAATAATTTCACAAGAGTTCTTCGGGATGTATCCAAGAGTAGAATCATTGAAAATGGCACGGACGAAGAGTCGATTGAATTTTTTATGGAGACACTTGCGAACCTCACGAGTTCTTTGGAGAAGGTAATCTTAAAACACGCACTAAAAAATACACGAGGCGTAGCTTTGCTTTTCGATGGCTTCGACGAGATTAGTCCTGACTATCAGGCAACGGTGGAAAGATTACTCGAAGCGTTGAAGAAACAAAACCTCAAGAAATTGGTTGTTACTACTAGACCGCATTTCGGAATGGCGCTGGAGCAAAAATTGGGAACATTTTTCTATACGATGAAACCGTTCGCAGATGATAATAGAGTTGAATATTTGGTAAATTACTGGAAAAAAGGACTAGCCCTACATGAGGCTGAAGAACGGATTCAACAACGATTGAAAATGTACGCTGAAACCTTGTCGAAAAAAATTGATGCGATGGTCTCAGATACGGAAGAAGAGTTCGCCGGCATTCCGCTTCAGACAAAATTGATAGCCGAAGTCTTCCAAGATAATCGGCTCGAGGATGATCGAGTATTAATTGAGGGTGCAGAAGCGTGCAAAGACTTCTTGTATTCTGATCATGAGGAGCCAGAATTGCCGGAAAATATCAACATTCCCGATCTATATTCATCCTTTTTCGAGAAAAAATACTCTATCTATAGTGTCGAAAAGAAGAAAGAAGATCCGACAAATTTAGCAGTAAAAGAAGATAGCAAGGTTCTACGTCGCGTATTTTTGGAACGGCACGAGAAGATGGCTTTGCGTTCCTTGTACGATACCGAACAATTTACAACACTGCTGCCAGGCCCTGAGGAAATGAAAGCAATAGATAATTTTATAGAAGAAATAAATGCTGGAAGAGAAAGAACAGGCATTGTCACACATGTTATAAACGGTGAACCACAGTTCGTTCATAGAACTTTTGCAGAATATTTTGCAGCGAAATATTTCATGAACATAATCAGAAATGGTGATAATAATCCAGTTTTGCAAACATTCATTGTGCAACATATACTCGTTTGGCCTAAGAGCCGAAACCTCTACTCCTTTTTCAAAAACTTTATACCACAAGAGGCACACGATGAGTGTCACTTCAAAGGACGCCTCACGCTGGTTACTCGTCAGCGGCATATCGAGCCCGGCAATGATCAGCTCTGTGAAGAAAGAGTTATAGTTCCGGATCAAGAGGATATCATGTTTGATTTCATCCTTAAGTACTTTGCAAAGAATCGTAGAAAGCAGGAGTCTCATATCGTCGGTAAAATGGTACTTGGGGACTGTGAAGTCAGCACAGTCATTTCCGACTATTGTGAAAGTAATCAGCCTGGAACATCCATGGCGAAATAGCTCCTCTTTGATCAACAGAAACCATCATAAGAACGTGTATATTATTTTACTTTAACTTACAGTAATCCCACATATTATACGTCCTTATTTTTACACTCTCAATTAACCGACTAAATTCAACATTTTTTTAAAATGATCTTTCTAGGCTTTTATTATCATATGTATACATAATTCGCAAATATTTGTTATCAATTGTACACTGCTCCTGATTCTATCTCAGTTGCCAGATGTCAAGTCCTAATTCTAATCAATGAATAATAATTATAATGAGAAATTTGATGCCGAGAGTTCAATTCTTTTTAAATCGCTCACTCTTATAGGATACGCCCTTATAGCAGCAAACGTAGGTTTTTGTGGAGGACCCACTTTTATTCGCAGACCCTGATCTGTTGTCAGTAGATGGTAATTGTTGGTATATTTCATGTTTTATGGTATAGCTAATTCAGCTTGAAAAGGACGCATCGGATAAAAGAAAAAATACATCAATCACAATTTTTTCCCAACATTCATCATGCAACACGACTAGCAATATTCATGCTTCATATTTAAATAACGTCACTCGGGCGCTGTGTACGATCTATAATAAAAATCGAGAATACCATTCGGCCTAAAATTTTTGAATAGCCTTCAGAAGCTTAGGAGGTGGAATTATCCTGCAGATAAAGTCACAGTTCACGCATAAATTATAAAACAAAACAGGTTTGCGCGAGAGACGCGTACAACGTAATATTATCGAAAACTGATTCAGTTCGATAATTACACTCCAGCGAATGAAGAGCATCAACGCGCGCGCGTATCCGCAGGATTGTCGCTTTGACAATGGTTTTGACTATTTTGTGCGTATTTTTGTTCAAAATCGTGGCTTTACAATCTATACTTGAATTATTTTTAACCGATCAAGAATAATTCTTGTTACAAAGAATGTTTGATTCCAGTTTTTTGTAGTCAAATGTGAACAAACTACGATATGATCAATTTGCGCTAAAATCATCCCAGTGATGAGAGAAGCTCGTCAGGTGCACTGTAATTCTGATAGTCCGAGAGTGTGATATTTGTTGCTTTGAATTTGAAGATTGAATCTACAGATCGTTCGTCTGGTAGGCCGACAATTCTTTACAATTTAGATATCGTTGAAGGATCGTTTTACCATGAAACGCAGATGGCACTCTGGGTTGGCGCTCTGGGTTGGCGCTCTCATTTTGCAACTTACTACCTTATGACTCTGACTTCTAGCAACTTGTCCGATCTAGTTGAATATATCTATGGTATATTAAAATGAACACATATCTTCTGAATGATATTGAAACCTTTGTTAACGTCAGCAATTATTAAATGTAACCTTTCTGAGTAATTTATCAATAAACGAGCATTTATTTTCAAATTGATTACTTGATTCTTATTGATTAAACTCCTGCACGTATTTCCCACTGACATCCTTCATCAGCGACACATCATGTCATCGAGCTCTGTCTCGAAACACCCCCTAGCCTGTAATGCAGAGCCTTGTAATAACTGAATTTAAACAAGCATATGATGATGCATACACATGATGAGGCATGTGATGCTTGATGATTCGGAACACCTCCTCGCCTGTCATGTTCTCCTGATACCTGAACAGATTTTTGGCCGAAATTTGCCTTTCATTTTCAGGGCCGGTATTGTAGGGATCTGCATTATCACTTCCGCTTTGGCAATTTTGGCCAAAAATCGATTTTGGTATCAGGAGAACAGGACAGGCGAAGAGGTGTTCCGAGTCAGAGTTTGATGATAAGCATGCATGTGATGATGTATGCTATCATGCACGATATATGATGTATGTATTTCGCCAACAACGAATATTAGCGAATGAGGTGTGAAGGGGTGTAATCGATAGTAATTGAACAATCGTGTATTGATAGTAGTTAATGTTTATTCATAAATGAACGGTCAAAAATACATGTTGGGACATCGTAATACCTATTATGGATTCATTTTTACAGATGCATTTGTTCTTGTATGATTATAACGAGTTACAATAGTTCTATTTCGATTGACATTAAATTGTTAATTTGATAACTCTAAAAAAAATAAAAACAGAATGTCAACATGACAATCATAATTTATACAAATCGACTACTCCGAACATATGATGATTGGCTTTGTAGATGCTCCGACGATAGTCTTGTATTCCCGATGAGGGGTCAAACTGTAGGTCGTAGGCTGCTCGTTCGTCACCTGAAAAAGAAAAAAACAAACAGAGGTGAGTATACATGATAAACGTAAATTGCAGCTGCGGGAAAATTGAGTTATCTTAGAAAATATTACTCCTAGCTTAATTTACTCGACGGATTCGTGTTTCTCAGTTCGAAATACGTTGAAAAAACATCCTGCAATTGATTTTAAAAACACTTCATTTTTTGTCCGAAAATCGCGAAAATCCTAAGACTATAGCCTTTGATTTTTCTCAAAACTTGGGTCAAAAATCCACTATTTTTTTTATGTAGTTTTATGGCGTATTCTTACGTATTTTGAGCCCAGAAATTAATTCTAAATATGATCAGAACAAAAACTATTCTCCTACGAAGAATTAAGTCATGTTATAGTTATAGTGCAACTACTCACTCAACTCAAGTCGGTTGTAAAATTTACAATGTGTTTGATCGATCCTCTTTGAAATGAGGTGTATATTTAGCATATCCCATATCTGACAGCGTGTTATTTCAACAACAAATAATAACCACGAACCATTATGAGGTAGTCAACGATCCAGAGTCATCCCTCAAACCGTTTTTATACGTAAGGTATACCTGTACATATAATACAGATATAGATGTAAAAAAATACATTTCACGGTCAAGAATAATAACCATATAATATAAGTTATACATATAAAAGCAGCAGTGGGCGCGTTACAAAAGACGATTGGAATAGGAAAAAAAAAAAAAACTAGTTGCAACAGAAGTCCTGCAGCTTTAGCAGGATGTGAATAAGTATGTTATACATATTCTTTTTTTTTATATGGTCATTCATGTCGTTATCCATACTGGAACTTCTGACTGACTAAAAATTGTGAAATTTTCGTTTGACCGCACATGCGTTTACTTACCTATATCTATATAGATCGGGCCGGCTAAATATAAGCGAGAGAAAGTATAAAGTTATAAATAAGGGTTGGTCAGTGGCAATATATCTGTAGGTCCGTTGGACCGAGCTGCAGGCCGCATAAACGAGATATATATTAAAAGATCCGAAGCAGTGTAGCGGGCATTAGGGAACCATTCATCAGAAGGTGCGCCTTGGCTGCCCCCACATAAGTCAGCGGCAAGCGACCTTTGATAGATCGACCCACCGCACTTCATCAAATAATGAACGCGATTTATTAATAATAATAAGAAGAAACGAAAGAAAAAAAATTCGGAGGAAAGAGGGAGAAGGAAAAAAAAACAATTTCTTCAAGGGGGTAAAATTAACCCGACCTATACCCAGGTGATAATTATGACACGAAATTGAAATCCTTCCTTTTTCACCCCATATTATTATAACACTTGAAAATAATATAAATATATCGCCTCGAATTATTTTTTTTAATTTTATTGTAATCAACTCTACGAGCGATCCTAATTAGGTATATTAT
This sequence comes from Athalia circularis, assembly GCA_963978495.1. NCBI lineage: Eukaryota > Metazoa > Arthropoda > Insecta > Hymenoptera > Athaliidae > Athalia > Athalia circularis. The sequence goes on along the minus strand of OZ021701.1, from coordinate 1,117,371 downwards.
ATCGACTTATTTAACATTTCGTGTAAGTCACGACGACGCGTAGATTATTTTATCGAAGACATTATCTTTAGCAACGTATAAATTGTTATCTCGCCGGATATGTAATCAGGTATCCAATCGGAATCGGAGGGACCAAACCGTTAAAGGAATGAAAGTTTCTCAAATTAATCTCACAGTGTGGTGGCGATGTCTTATTTAATGTCACCGCGGTAGCCGGACAATGATTAATAAGAGGACAAAAATTCAACTGTTCTTTTTTCATTTTTTATTTCATTTCAGTTTTTTTTTGTCGTTGAGTCCTTTTTTCAGAAGAGGAGCGCACAAAGAATTATGGGCTTTGGGACCTCGACACGTCCGATGGGCTGTACCTTTTCCCACAAAGATACACGCACAGAAAATGGTGCAAGGTTGAGGGAAAAAAACAAAAGAAAAAAATTGAGAAAAAAAGGATTTACGTACCGTACATGGTGATTCTTATTTTGCAAAATTTTATTGTACGGTGAAAAAAAAATCTGTGCAAAATTTTAAGCCACCCCCAAGCACCTTGCAGGAATGGAAATTCCCTGCAGTTCCAAATGTCGGGGGGAAAAACGAGTTTCTAAGGTTTTTATATTTTACTAAACATGAAAAAGTCTGGAAATTCTCTGCAATTAATGAAAAATTAGAAAAAAAAGAATGAAATGAAAGAATTCCTCACCGATAAAAATTGCTGCATTCTACTTAGGTACTTACAGTCGAGTGTATATAACGGGTATATATCGGTCGGTTCCCATCTTAAATTGCATGGGGTATATATGGAGGTTTTTAGCATCGCATCGTCTCGGCTCGACCCCATGGGAATCGGGCTCGGTTGAACGGGTCGTCGTGCGTGTAGGAGAGAATGAAAGCGATTCTACTTCCTTAAAAAATAAAAAAAGTTTGAGAAAGGAATAAAGTTAAAAAAGAAAAAAGGTTAACCAAAAGTCGATCAGTGTAGCAAGAGCACCCAACAGCAGCAGCAGCAGCATCTCCGTGGGAGTGTCTGTGAACTATAAATAAAAGTTGCGTGCGAAATATTGGAAGGGTAGAAAACGCACAAAGAACCGAAGGGGGTGGAGACGCCAGATTTTGTGGGAGGACCGGCTCAAATCGTACCACAAAATATACTATTAATTTTCACTCGTCGTGGGTGATCCTTAAAAATCCTGGCAATATTTTCTCTGCAAATTAGATAATTTTTCATCGCACCTGCGTAATCACTTTTTTTCTTTTTCTGCGTTTTCATTTATCCACTGGACCTAAAATTGAATTTTTCCCGACAGATAAGCGTCGATCGGATCGATCAAAGATTAATAAACTAGTACACCAGTTTCAGATTGCTTGCCGCATTGAATTCCCGCATATTATAATTTCAGATTTTTTTCAAAATTGTAAAAAAAAAAGTTGAAAGAATGAAGTAAAATAGTTGCGGGGGCTAGAAAGAAAAATTCGAAGAACTATACATAAATGTGTAGGTGGGGATTTTGAGCTACCCTTTGAGAAATCACTGCCTGAACTTTGAATTAGCGTTGGGGGTAGTGATTAGGGTTGTTAAAGTGCAGCTCGAAACGAGGGGGTGGGACTTTCCCTCGTAGCGCCATGACAGTTACAGATGTTCACAGGAAGTCAGTCTGCTAGTTACGACGGAAAGAAGTAAATTTTAAATAGTAGGTAATCAATTTTCCCAACTCTCGTATACATCTAATATAAGTCTGTTAAGAAATTCAAGACACTATGAGAATACCTCGTAAGAAATTTCTATCTATAGAAATATTAATCGCAAGATCAAGATATTATACAGTCAAAGATTTAAATTCCTGTCAACCGAATTCTCAACATTTTTTCAAAATTTTGAGGACATACGTATTGTGTCCATAATGACTGCTTGGATTATTAAGAAGAAAAAACTCGATCTGATGCGTACAGCTTCTACCGATTATCTGCAAAATATAGGATAATACAACTAGATGGAGAACTAAAAGAATAGAGACGAAAGAAAAAATGAGGACAATACGACGTAGATCATTTTGACCATTGTTCGTGCCGCGATTTATAGGTGATGAAAAATATACGCTTTGTATGATCTGTGACGAATTATTTACCAAAGAACAAAAATAAATTGATTTTCTCTACCGTCGCCTCTCCTTGATACTTGTGGAAGTATACTATAAGTATAATCGCACTGCATTTATCAATTTCATACCGTGTGATAATTATAACGCGTTAAGTTGCTTCCGCAAAATTCTATTTCACCCGTAAATTACCCATACATACCGATCTATATTGAATAGAAGTCAATAACACGTAACGGTGGAAAATCCATCAATTTTCATTCACTTTCTTTGTGCAGGGTGGATAGATAATATTCTATCCATCCTCATATTCTATAGAATATATAGGCGATCATGAGAGATCGAATTTTATACCGCAAAACTCAATCGATGAATGAAAATAAAAAGAATGATAATTCGTTTCACAGCAACATTATTTAAGAATTATTATGTTTTATTCTGTCATAAATTATACTTGAGCAACGCGCGCACGTGAATTATAATGTAGGTGGTGTATACAAAAATTTTGAACACTGCCCAATTGCATCCACTCTTTTTTTTCTCGTTTTCGTTCCTTTCTTTTGCCTATAATCATAACCTTTGGTATCGCACGCGGGTACCTATACCTCCTCATCCTATATCTTCTACTTCTTCTTCTTCTTCTTCTTTTACTTCTTTAGATGGTTTTATTACCCAACACGCATTGCAATCGAGCGATCCGCGGCGATCACGCAGGCAGCGTAAAGTAATTGGTCTTTCGTATACAAGAAAATAAGCAATTACTATATTTTGGTTGGGCAAATATTATAATAACGGGCTGCTGAAAGGGTTAACCGGGTTATCAACCGTGCGATCGCCGCACAGCTATATGGCGCCTTCAACAGCGCTAAAACCATCACCATTTTCTTCATTTTACTAATATAGTAAATGCTCTCAACGCTCTCATGGTTTCTTTTTTCAAGCATATTCAGCGCCGTACTCTGCGGTTCGGAAGATTGTAATTTCATGTAGTTATAATCTATGTAGACACGATAGGTACTTAACATTTTTATGTACTATGCACTGGTCCTCTTAATTTCTTTTTTTTTCTTTCTGGTCTTAGTTCATTGCAGCGATTTGCCAACACCTCATTGAAAGTAATTTTTTTTTTTTATTCTTTGCTTTTCGGTGGGTCCAGATTTCTGAAAGATGCTGCACACGACCGTGGCGCAAAGGCCGTAGGTATGTGTATAAGGATCTTTTGAAAAATCTTTACGATAATTTCCCACGTCGAGAGTTCCTGAGGATGAATGAGCCCGAAGATTCTTCACTTCCTCCCCATATATCTAATGCGACTTTAATGTCATTTGTTCTTTTTCAATTTTCCAACATTCCTGCGGGCATTTTCGTTTGTTTGGTAATATTAGTATACGGTGTATAGCGTATAGTCAATTATAGGAGACCCCTGCACCCATGACTTTTGTTGGTTGCAGTGTCATTCAAGAAAGAAAGATAGAAAAAAAGGCTCCGGGGTAGGAGTAGTCGTCTCGCAGAACCATCAAGTTTTATAATTGAATTAGATTTGATTTGACGTCCCGTTTCCTAAATAGCCTTCGATAAATCTTTTGCGGTTCTATACAAGGGAGATTATTTTCCACCCTTCGACGAAAAAAAAAGACTCGGGAATAAAATAAAATTGAATTGAAAAAAATAAACTATTCCAAGCAATCTCCAGGTAAAATACCATCCAGAGCGAGGAAAAGAATCTGAAATGATGTAAATACCAAAGGAAAAAAAAGACATCGACTCAGAGAGCACAGGATTGAAATTATTTGAAGATCCCGTCAGGTGAGAAAAGAACTTTCGAAAACAATTGAATGTATGCAATCAAATTGATTATATATGCGCCAACAAATATTGAAATGGAAGGTGATCGAATCGCTGTGTCGTGGTCACTGATTGCTTCCATGACCTACCGCAGCTTCCGACGCCGTACAGCAGACACTGTTATTAAATAAACGGTAGGTTTATACGGGACTCGATGTCCTAGTGAAATAAGCTTTCATTTTCTATGCGAGTAGCTGCAGGTCTGTCTACGCCAAACTTGAAACTTTCAATTTCTATAAAGGCATTCCAATTTCGGTGTCTTGGATAATTTGACCGATAATTTTTCCCCACAGCAGCTGATCACTGCGTGATGCCTGAGAAGATTGATCAACGGTTTATTTTAATTTTTAGTCCCGGAAAAAATATACTTGTTAATTTTTATTATTTTTTTATTTTTTTTAACCGGATGGAAACTGCAGTGTGTTCGTGAAGCGTGCAATATTTTGCGGAAAATATATGTAATTTGATTCCATTTTTATCCGAAAAAGAGCATAAAAGTTTCGCGAAGCCTGCTGATTATCAAGGAACTGCGTGTCGCTGGTTCAAAATGTGCTACAGGGACATCCGCTTGATTAAATTCATTTCCTAAGATGACGTATAAGTTTTATTATTCCATTATGTGTAGGTACGTCCATCGCCCCGAAATTTCTATATTATGACCTTCAGATATCAATAGGGTTTCTTAATACCGATCGATAAATATTCGATTGGAGATAAAGTATCCTTGAAAGATTTAAAAATCATAAGCTGCACGTGCACTATTCGCGGTGTTTTTTGACAGTAAAAATTTGTTTCCGGATTTCCGGAATATCCTCAATTTCGCGGTCATAATTTGTTAATAATTGTGCATTAGCTCGTTCGCTAGCCCGCTCGCCAACTGGCCCCAAACTGGCCCAGGTGTGCGCCCAAGAAGCGTGGCCGACGCGTGGCGTTGTTCAGCCACACTTTTGGGCCTCGTTGGAGTTTCGCTCTTTGGTTTTTTGAATCCTTATCTCTTTTCTCTCTTATTTTTACATCTTTCTCTCCCACTCGCCCCAAAAATGATCAATAAATTTCAACCAAGAATACCTTACACACACATACCTTATACAATTGGAGACGACCTTGATAGGGTCAATAAAATGCACACGATTGAAGAATCTGAAATTTTCGAAAAGACAGGTGAAAAGTAATGTACACCGCAGAGATAAATTTTTTTTAAAGGAATCGGGATTCGCTGTAAATGCCCTTTGAACTCACTTTCGGAATTTGCATTTATAGAAAGGTAGCAATTAGCATCTACAGAATAATATAATTATCAAATTAACTCTCACACTCCCCCACACAATTACTTTACGGCCCTGCTGCATTATTTAAGTGGATAATTATTGGGCAACGTAGGTCAAGCGGTCAGAATTTGGCAACGTCACGTGGCGTACCTTTACAGTGGCACCATGTAATTTATATGGGGGCCAAATTCTCGTCGATACGTTCTGAGGGCTTTAGACAAGACGAGATTCGACTGAGGTGGAAAGTCGATGGGGTTAACGAAGCCCTATTATTGATAAAAACTATTAAAATGATTCTAAGGGCTTCGATCTCGATGAAAAGAATCGAAGAGTTCGTTCAAAAACATTTTGTTACAAGTTCTTTAAACTTGTATAGAATTAAGAGAGCTAGAAATCTTCACGAATCTTCTGGTTTTTGTCTCACGAGTCAAGAAGATTTTTCAGGTACGCGAAACCCGCGTCAATTAAAACAAAGAGAAGATGATATGAAGGATGCCGCGTTTCATTGAGAACTATTTGGACGCGCAGTAGGGGTTCTACCGAGAGCATGGGGTCTCGTTCCATTGTTCGTCTCGGAAGGATTTTATTATTTCGATTGTTTTCCGGACTTTCCAAGAGTATATTTCATATTCTTTCTATTGTAATCGCAAATTAGCAACACCGACTTAAACAGCGTTCGCAATTTCCGATACCAATTTTATTTTTTAAAAAGGAACTTTGGACCGACCGTGAAAAATTTTGTAACGAGGCAGATAATCGAGTTTCATTCCCCTATTCCGCGGATACCGGTTTCAATTGATTTCGGACATTTGAAAAATTGGCAAGACACCAAAAGTCTTTTAAAAAAGCCTGTCTTTTCTATTTCGTGAGAAAAAATTGAAAATTATCATTCTATTCAGAATTTGGGTGGGCACTTATTTTTATAAATGATATGATGCCGGATGAGTTCGGTATTTCGGTATTCCCAATTTATATAAACCATAATTTTCTGGCTAAAGATAAATACACCCTTCGGCACCTTTATTTGCTTTAACCAGATGAAAACACGAACCGTTAATAACCGTAATGATTGCGGGAACACAATAAAACTTTGTTTGGACTTCCGTTTCCTAACAAGCCGCTAAATAAGCAGTACGTGTTTGCTGCCAATGTCACCAAAGTTAGCGGAAATATTGCTTGTCATTCTAGCAACACAAAGCAGACCCTTCACAGCCAATTTCAAAAAATTCCTTCATCTGAGGATAATAGATATCCCCGAACCAATTATAAAGCAAGCTACCGATTCTTGGCTGGTGAAAATAAATATCACGCTAGACTGTTGCCGAATTGATAAACACAAGCTTCAGCCGTATTGATGAAAAATAATGAGACACAGTATCTGTCGTTCGACGTACGAAATTTTTATAGTTGAACATGTATGATTTATGACAAAAATGAATATATGATAGGATGCACGAATGTAAAAATAATAGTTAATGTATTGACCTACCATGGATCGAACACACCTAGGCATGAAATTCTCGATTAAAATGGATGTATACAATTAAATGTAGAATTATGTATTACTGGTAATTACATTTGTACGAGTGTTTACGGCTTCCAAAGTTTAAGAAGACCATCTTCGCTATACGAACAGAGTAAATTTTGATGCGGGTGATGTGCCAGTCCAATCACATCTTTTTCATGGATCTGTAAACGTAAATTTAGCAATTAATGTCAATAAATAATTTGATGTTATTTTTAATGTTACTGTTAACCAGAAAGACGGGAATACTCACATTGAGAGTTCGTTCCAATTTCCCTGATGAAGTAGAGAAACAGTAGAGTACGAGATCCTCGCCGACACAGTAGATAAACTCACCACGAGGACTGACACAGGCACTTACGAAATCCCCACCTTCTCTTTTTCCACTGGAGAAAGATCGAACTATCTGTCCTTGCATGTTCATTATTACTACTGTGTTTGAACGATTACAAACAACAAAATGTTCTGGATTTCGAGGCAGAGGATGGATACTGTTTACGGTAAGATCTGCTGCCCCTAAAGACTTGTATGTGCCTATGCATTCTGTTGTCTTCAAACTCCAGAGCTTGACGGTTCCATCTGATGAAGCACTGCACAGAAAAAGTATTCATGGTGTAGTGTAAATTACCAAGATTTCATTTCAAATTATTTACCTTATGACGTTGTGACCGTCTGGCGCAAAAACAACTTCGTTTACGAATGAAACGTGACCCCTGAACTCTTTCAGAGTCTTGCCAGATTTTAATCCATGTATCCTGAAATGGATTAATAAATTTTTTATCCAGTTGAAACAAAATTTAAATTTCTGTTATGCGAAGTAAATTCCACTGATCTTGATAATTATATACCTTATGGTAGTGTCAAACGATGCGGATAGTATTTGGCTGTTGTCTCTGCTGAATTGTAGACAAGTGACACCTTTGGCGTGAGCTTTTTCAAATCTCCTTAGGCATTGACCACTTTGAACACGCCAAACCTTCATTTTACCGTCTTGTCCTCCTCCGGCAAGCATTTCACTGTCACGACTGAATGACATTGATAATACAGCTTGTTCCATCATCATGAAGTTGTCCTGAGCCTGGTACTTTAAGTCCTTTCTAATTTTTCCCGTTGTAAAATTCCAGACTTCTATAAAACCATCGACAGATCCGGTCACCAAATACTGGCCATCTGGTGAAAATCTCGCGCATTCTACGTGGGACTTCTGCCCAAATTTAATCTGCTTGGATAATTGAGTTGGATATTTTTCGTCCTCTTGATCCCGAACCGCAGCTTTTCCTCTGAACAAATCTATCGTGGTTCCAGGAGGAAGGAGCCCTTGATGTTGCTGCCATTTTAAAGCTTGACCAAGCAATGCTAACAACCTGCTGGAAGGTACCACTGAAACTTCACCTGCTAGAGCAGTTGCTATGTGAGCCCTTCGCTTCTCTTTTGTACTTCCATCTGGGTATGCTTCTCTGGGATCAAAGTAGGAGCGTGCGAGAAGGTTCTCTGTTAAAAAAATCGGAGATTCAACTATTACTGGTTCTGCACAAGTGTAACTGTAAATTTGATTGATCTTGATATTGAATTTTCACCTAGATGAATGTATCTTTCAGGTTCCTGCTGCTTCATCATAATCATAGGATCAGTTTGTCTTAACAACGATCTTGCCGCGCCCAATTCCCTCAATTCAATTAGTTCTAATACAACCTACAACAAAATTTTGGTGTTATAGCCTGGCCAATCATATAAAATATTGGATCTTTGGTAAAAATATAGATTCCTTGATACCTGCTCATAAAGATCAATAAGTTTTTTGTCAGGCAGTTTGAGGGACTGTGTAGCTTTTAATACTGTATCCCAATGGCCATTGTTAATATCCGTAACAAAACCATCAACACTGTCAACTGTGTTTAATGACACCCCAGTTTCCTCCTGTAATTTTAAATTAAAGTTGGAGAATCACGTAAAAGTTCTATGGTGAATATGGAAGTAGATAGTTACCTGCAATGTTTGTAGCGTTTTGACAAGATTCGACTCCTTTAGATATTGTTGAATCAGACGAATGACGCTAAAATTCAAAATATTTGTTAATTGTCTGACGTCAGTAATATTATTATCGTACACAATAAATACGCACTCGGCAGATTCAATCTCGATCGACATGTTGGTGGACAATCAAATTTTTGTTGGTATCTACCACTGTGTTTACTTCATCAAAACTTCAACTGCATTCTAACCAAAAATCAGCTGAAAGCACCGAAAAGTACGATCGATTACAATCCATGAATTAAAAATTCATCAGAATCGTATCCATCCACATCAACTTACACATGCGTCCCACCGTAGTCCATATCATCATTTTCTACCTATATAGTTAGTCAATGATTCTCATTGCCGTAGGGCTGAAATTAAAATACATAGAACCCTCTACTTGGGTATCTCTCGATGCCCCATGAAAGTGAGCTGTTTTTAAAGTAGGCCGGTTCGAATAAAAACAATTCTGAACAATAAACAATTATTACCGAGTTCAAATCAACGCCGCAAGAATGAGTAATTCAACTATTTCGGATCAATCCCTGATGGATAAGTCAATGCGGAGTGTGTTTGGTAATTATTTCTAATTAATTCGGAAGGATAACAAATTCCGTAGCATTTGTAGTGTGTTAACCTAAAATATAAATCCAAATACCTTTCAGTGGGGAATATTCCGTACGAAGCAACAGAGGAAAATTTAAAAGATATATTCAGCGAAGTTGGTCCAGTCCTGTCGTTCAAGTAAGGCTAATAAAGAATTAATTTCATGACTTAGTCTTTAAACTAAAGCTGCCGCATCACAGCAGAAGACAAGATTGAGTGTACAGCGCTTGATTTTTAACCATTTTCCAGACTTGTATTTGACCGAGAGACAGGAAAGCCAAAAGGATATGGATTTTGTGAGTACAAAGATCAAGAGACGGCGCTCAGTGCTATGCGTAACTTGAATGGCTATGAAATAGGAGGAAGAACCTTAAGAGTTGACAATGCCTGCACAGAAAAAAGTCGTATGGAAATGCAGAGCCTTCTCCAAGGGCAAAATACTGAAAATCCCTATGGGGAGGCAGTGCAGGCTGATAAAGCACCAGAGGCTATAAGCAAGGCAGTTGCTTCCTTGCCTCCTGAACAAATGTTTGAACTCATGAAACAAATGAAGCTATGTGTGCAAAATAATCCTAATGAGGCTCGGCAAATGCTACTGCAAAATCCACAACTTGCCTACGCTTTACTTCAAGCCCAAGTCGTCATGAGAATTGTTGATCCTCAAACTGCGGTCAATATGCTACACAAAGCAAATCCAATACCTGGCGTTATTTTGCCAAGTGATAAAACGCCGTTGCATCCAATTGTTCCGAGAATCGAAGAGCCTTGGACACCTAGGCCGACACCTACACCAGTTAATCCCCCTGCTCCTATTTTTGCTGGTAAATAAAAGGATGCTACTTTTCAGTCAGTGTAATGATGCATATTCAAATATTAATCTGAATTATTTGCAGGGCAAGACGTGGATCTGCGTACGTTGGATAGACAAATCGATCCAAGGTTGGCTAGAATGGATCAGGACTTGCGTTTGCCACCTCAGCTCACATCTGGTCCAGTTGCCCCAGTAACTATGGTTCCTTCAACTGATCCAAGATCGGCAACGCTGAATACCAATCTTCCAGAGCCGTTAGTATATTAATTATGCCATTTATGAAATGAAATTTAAAGTAATCCCTGGTCTGCCTTCTTTTACAGCATTCTTCCGGCGGAGGGTATAGAGAGGTGTTAATATTATATTTGTAGAGAATTTAGCTCAGATTTTGAATATTACAAGTTAATTATGTTATTGTTTCTAGTTTTGGTCGTGATCCAAGAGGTGACAGATTTGGAAGGGAAACACGCGATCCACGAGATCCTAGGATGCCAGTTGATCCTAGAATTGCCAAAATAAATCGTGAGTATGCCCTAACAATGAGTCTATCGTACCCTTATAGATCTAAAATTTTATCATTGGTATTACAGCGCCAGCTCCTGTAACATCTGTCCCACCAAGACCAATTGTAGCAACACCTGTACCACCACCCACTGTAAGTGGTATCAACCCAATTAATCCAGCAAGCCTGTCGACGCCGAGCACGGCCACCTCAAGATTAATGGCAGGCATGTCACCTGCTGGTAACATTCCCAGTGGCGCATCTGATCAAGAGAAGGTAACACATTACACATGTTTTCGTTGCGACATGTTTCATGTTGAAATGATACCAGGAAAATTATGACTATTCTTTCTTCTTTGTCCCACTACAGGCGGCATTGATCATGCAAGTTCTTCAACTGTCGGATGAGCAAATTGCCATGCTTCCACCAGAACAGAGACAAAGCATTTTGGTATTGAAAGAACAAATTGCAAAGAGCACTCAACGATAAATGAGTTATTTTGAGTTCAAAATACATTTATTCCATCTGTAATTTTGTATCAAACTATGAAACTAAGTGAATGTTAGACAGTGTATTTTTTCTAAATGAATATGAGAGAAGGATAATTTTATTGGAGATTCAAGCGGTATGTGGATTATGGAAATTATCATATCTTGTATTGGTGTAATATCACAGAAAATAAAACAATGGTAAAGATTAATACAAAACTAAAAATTACATTAAAATTATAAAAAATTAATTGAGGTCATTTCAATACAAATTCTGAATATCAGTCTTACGACGCGTTAGGAACATACGTTTTCTAAGAATTACAGGTATTTTAAACTTTTGGTAAAAGATTAAAGTTAACATGAATATATTGCTTAATATATTTAACCCGGAACAAAATTATTTAGTTTTTCTTCGACAAAATCGTCTCTTATTTTCAAACTTGGAAGTTACTTCTCTACCATTTCAAAGATTCCATCTTCAATGAGGGAATTATAACGCAGTTCGGTGCAATTTTCATCTGAATAAAGCTCCACGTCAATACAGTCAAGATAATGCTCCTGAAATACGATAATTTCAAAAATTAGTGCTAGCGATTACACGCTAACTATTTAGGAAAAATGCAAAATGTATTCGCACTCGGCAGTTGAATTATTTCAAAATATCTGATAAAAAAAATCATACCATTACTCGCGCGCGAATTGTACCTTGGTAAAAGATTTTGTTGAATTTGGGTAACAATTCTTTTACAGGTACTAGAGGATCTGCGCGAATGTTCCATAGTCTACATCGCATGTTTATCACGGGTACGGCCAACCACTCTTCTTTCAGTTGATGCACGCTAAAAGATAAATCAAACTGTGTGATCATAACTGGAAGAAAGTTTGGTTGCAGAGGCTAAACTTACTCGTCGATTGATTGATATTCCATGTTGCCAAAATCAACATACTGCACTTTGACCTCTTGACGATTGGGTAAAATTTCGACTATCTTAGCCCTGTACCATCCTGATTCACCAGCATCGTCGTACTTCGCGCAGCACGGAGCACCTGGAAATAATAATTAGTAGATAATTTTTACTCAAATAATAAAAATAATTAAATATAATTACCAAGTCTTATGTACACGAGCTTTGGCTGGGCAGGTGCTTCTTTTTGCATCTCTGCGACAACAGTTGCTATTTGTTCTTGATACTCGTTTATATCCTGAAAATAATTCAGTTAGAAAACAGAAGTCGGTCGATCACTCAAATACATTCTGCTGACAGATTTCACTCAACAAAGTAACATGGAATAATATAATTTGTTTCATACACTTTTTACAATACCTTGATCTCCATAGACTTGTCGACTTGTGCATAGAACACTGTAGCGCTTTCGATATGTAGTGGATCTAACTTGACGATTTCCAGATCATCGGGTACATATAAATACTCGTAATCGATACAGTCTTCTTCCTCTGTTTCACTGTCATTTTCATCTTCTTCTTCATTTTGCGGAGTAGAAGTTGCTCTCTTGAAAGAGCCAATCTTGGACTGCAAGTCCTTTAGACTTTGGATGCCAATAATTGGTTTCGGATTTCCACAGCCTTCTGTGCTAATATCCGAATCAATTGAGATTGCTTCTTCCGATATGATTAGTGATCCAGTAATTATATCTTCTTGTTTCTCGTCCGTCTTAACATTTGGAGATACGAGTTCTGAACCCGAGGATGAGCATTGGTTGACGAACAGGGATGGCTGGGCTAGAGCAGAGTGTGCATAATTTTCCACGCACTCTTCGACAATCACATCAGCACTGTCCAAACTGTTTGAGTCAGAGCCATTTTTACGAGATTCTTCGCAAAATGATTTTTCCGATTCCATGTCACGGATATCGAAGTTTTGTTCATACTTCAAGTACGGTAATAAGTCGATATTTTTGAATCCACTCAAGGTGATCGATATCTGTCCGGTAAAATGTAATAAAGTTGTTTAGAAAACTGATGTACATCGCTTGTATTTTTTTTTAAATATGAAAAAACTCACTAAAAGAAATTGTGGATTGCTATTATCTAAAACCGTGATTTGGCATCGTTTATCAACCAAGATCACATGTATGATGTCCAATTCCGACGTAGTCCATCGACCATCTGGCTTATTCTGAAACGGAGTCATTCCGACTATAATTATTCCTTCAAGTTATACTGGTCGTTGCGCTACATATAAGGCTTGCAAATTCATGATGAAAAGAATCAAATACGAATAGAAGCCAGGAAAGCTGCACAGTAAAGCATGATAATAGAAAAATTTACCGAAACTAATCCTTGGATCTTGCATTTTATCGCTTGTATTGGAATATGACCTGTAATAACACGTTTTCTCAATGTGCCAACTTCGCATTCCTCTATATTTCCATAGTCCACGAAAATGACCTGCAAGAACAGGTGTCTGTCTTAGAAAACAGCGGTACCACTTTATAAACAGAATTATAAATCAACTGATTATGCAAGTACTTTAATTGGACCATCCTTTGGAGCTTCAAGAACTTGAGCACGGTACCACTTTTGATCGGCGTGATAAAGAGCAATGCATATATCATTTGGATCCCAATGTAAATCACATTCTTCTGGTACTGATTCGATGTAATGATCTTGTAGCGTAGCATCGATGTGCGCTAACACCTCGGCACCTAATGAAACATCAGTTAGTAAAAATAGTAAAGATAAGTGGGTATTAAAATCATATGTAGTTCAGCATACTGTGTTCTATTGAATGTAAATATACGGTGCAATCTAGATCAACGTTGGTAGCGACCCCACAAAATGTCTTTTCTTTTAAAGGCACGGCTGGTATCCAGGCCGCAAGTGGAGGAGGTATTGGAACTACATTTGTGTCATTTTCAAGTTCACTCTCATCTTTGCTGCTTAGATCGGTCTCCGAAATAACATTTGATGCAGCACATGTTGATACGTCACTAGGCGCATTTGAGGTGCAACTTGACCCTCGAGTCTTGTCCAACCATTTAATATCAGTGGAAATATTGGGATCCTCATTTTGTAATAGCTGCTGTCTTACTTCAGTAGCTAGTACTTTTTCAGACTCATCTTTGTATCTACGCAACAGAAGGCATTACAGATGTTAAATTTTGCGCGTAAGATTTTTCGATTTAACAAATATATTGAAGTGCTCGAAAGTTCCATAGAGATTTTTTAAGGAGTTGACCTACCCTCTAACTGCGAGGGCGACACCCTCCTCAACCAATTTACGATTAATTGAATTGATTTCGACGATTGTTGGTGATAATGCGCTTTCTGTTCTGGTTTCTCGCACCCAAAGCTCAACCCATATGGCATTATCTTCTATTCCCGCCTATGAAATGATGAATGTTATTTACACACTACTGTACTCCACCCATTAACGTAATTGGAGAAAAAGCTATATCAACGATGTTGCGATGATTGAATTTTTCATGAGTTATAAATTTAATTCCGATTTTTGTCAACTTACCACTTTAGAAATGTAGAACTGAGAATCTCGATTTGCAAGTACGATTTCAGATAGCCTTTCACTCGATGCAGATACCCACGTGTTCGAGCCTCCGCAAGGATGAATACCCGCTAATTTGACTCTAAACGCTCTCGCAGGTATGGTAGAAAATTTCAGGTGTAACGATTGCAAGTCCTCCAATCTCACTGTCTCCATAATACCAATATCGTACAAGAATACGTCAATTTTATCCGGCGACTCGATTTCAACTATTCTGGCTCGATGGTACAATTTATCCTTAGCAGAATAAGCAACGCAAACGTCATTCTTTTTCCACTCAAAGTTCTGAGAAGATCTGTACTTGTTATAAAACTGTTGTATTTCTTCAGTCATCTTCTTTATTACTCTGGTAGACTCTGCGTCAGCCACATAAATGCAGTCAGGAGACACTACTTGCAAAATGTTTACTTGCAATTTGAACGGATCTGATTCTTCAGATCTGTTGGCGACCATCGTTTTTTCAATACTGCAATCAAGTGTTGAGCTCAATGTTTTTGATTTTTTTGTCTTTTTCTTTGTATGACGCCTTCGTCCTGGTTCTAACATATTGATCTCTTGCGAACTATAAAATTAAGCAAATAGTTTGAACAACGTGAAAATGAGTGACGTTGGATCAATTCATTTAGGCCTGAACAGACATTTTGTGGAATTGTTTGTTACTTGTTAGTTTTAGACTAGTTCCCTAGATGGCTGACTATAAACAATATATTTCGAAACATGGAACTAATTGCATGATACTTTGATTGCTACAGATTCCAATTTACTTATTAAAATATAAAAAGGAGAGAAAAGTGATATTTATCTATCCAGGCAGTGAATATCTACATACCTAGGGCCCGTGCTTTGAGCATATCCTCGTTTTACTAAGACGGAGTTGAAGTTGATATCTCTCTTTTCGTGAGGAAGATATAGAATTACTTTGTAACACTGATCTTCTTTAGATGTAACAAATATTTTCAAAAGTTTAGAATTTAAGCATCCTATCGTAAATTGTTTACTTTCGACACTCCATTGATTGTTTTCCGAGGGACAGACATCTTTTAGTGCGACTCTAAACGCCTAGGTTAAAAATATAAAAATTCTATACAGTTGTACTACGCGCTAAAAATTAATTTTTCTCACATAATCCGAACAGATTATTAAATATTTAATTCCATCGTGTACAATAACGTTGATGTAATTACCAAAGCATTCATGGACATGAATTTATACTGGAGTCTCCGAATTTGATCGTATGGATACACGCGTGTATTTCCGTAGTCAACAAAATATACCTCGACATTTCGATTTCCAACTAAATTGCTGACTCTTGCACGATACCATAGACCACTATCAAACTTTGCCGCACATGGCATTCCTGAAATAAATATGAGCTGATATTTCAGAATTTATGCACGTGCTTTGGCGTTATTAATCCAAAAGAAGTTTAAAGACGATTGCAAAGAAATCGATATACTATACGTGCGGTTACGGAAATAAAATAACATTAGACTAGTCATGTTAATAAATTTAAGATTCTAAACTCGTACCTATCTGGGGCGTATAAATAATTCCTCTATTCGTCGTACTTCGTTCATACTCAGCCGTCATATCATTTACCAGTTTTTCCAAGTACTTTCTAACATGACCAAACTGAAAAATATTTCACTGACAATTTCATATTTTTCAAAAACGGCCCCTCCTCTCGCATCCAGATTTCGGTTATGTAGGATTTATCAAGAGGAGGGAAACTAATAATAAACCATCATTACCTCCTGCACATAGATACAGTCTGGAGATTCTATGTGACTAACTTCCACCTCATAGGCATTTTCAGTGGAAATTTCTGCTTCATAATATGTCCGCAATGATTGTGGATTAATTCTCTGTAAGGTGAAAGATCAGAATAAGATTCACGGTATTTTAGTTGGACAAATAAACAGCTTACTCTATTTATGTGACTCAAGACAAACCTTCAATCTTTCATACGTCACGAAACAACCATATTCCAAGAAAATGAGAGCGTCTCTTACAGAAACTGACGAATCACCGTCGCCCGCCGAATTCTTCAAGATGTCAACATGGTAAACGTCGTCACAAACTTGATAGATGTGCATTATAGTATATTGCCTGCTAAAATTTAACTTGATTTTGGTAATGGAGCATATTTTTTGTACAATGAATCTTACTATCAGTCTCGTAGCTTACGCATTAACCATGGCGTGCATCGCTACGGTCGCATCAACTTCCCACTGATCACCAATTGGCGATATGTCATGTAAAGCACATCGTTTGCTCATTATAGGTATGAGCGAACTTTGCAACGACATATGCCTCATCCTAGCAATGGAAACTCCAGTTTCAGTGCTTCCATAGTCAACATAAAACACATCGCAGACATCGGCACCACTCGCATCCTTGTACACCTTGGTCACACGACCACGGGACCACTCTGAAGTCTTTGAGTAGAGTACAACGTACATCTTGTCTACGATAACCATAGGGTTAATTCAACATTTGCACCACCATCAGCCAATAGTTCTATTACTTAGCGAATAAGATGACTGATATACATACTTGGCATTATTTCCGTGGGTTTAGCCGCAGTGAGACCTTGCTTTGCAAGTGATTCCTCTAGCTGCCTAAGTTCTCCATTACGACACAGTAGTTGTACGTAAAAACAAGACGGGTCTTTGATGTGTGTAATTCTAACAGCTTCATTGGTGCCTGAAATCGGATGGATTTTATTTTGTAAATGCAAACCTGAACGACCCAGTGCAGATTTGTTAAAATTATGTTTTCATATTTTATACGAACCTTCGACAAGGCCGGGACCCGGGTTTCGGTCTACTGGAATTGATGTTGGGCTACTCCAGGTGAGTGCATTTCTGCTCGAAGTCATTGGTGCTTGTTTAATAGCAGATAGCATAGGGTCTGAGAAAATATGGAAATATCGTTATTCCGCAATGATTAGAAACGATTAACTCGAAGGTAGGGTCGTAAAAGACGAATATTTCTCATACTCGCGGTTTCCTCTCGTGAAATGGGTTCAATTTCGTGGCCGGCCGGTAAGTCATCGGTTCTCAGTAATGAGTAATTTGAAACCGATGAGAATTCAAGTGTACAGTGTCCCTCGAGAGATTCGACTATACTTTCGTCGATAGTTATCCTAAATAAGTACAAAGACGGAATTGATTTTGATTAAAAAAAAGGCACGGACTACTTGCTCGAAACAGTTAAGTGTACGTATACTGTCTTACATAATTCCATCATCAGGAACGCAATTGTAAACAAGATGACAAGGCGCATCGATAGTTTCTTCTAATTTTTGAATTATTGCCTCCATGTTTACATTAGAACTACTGTCCATTGCAGCCTCGGCCAGCTACAATAACATAAGCAACAAATCAGTGATTGATGTGCACCGATCAAGATGACGGAGTGCAAATAATTAAAAATAAAATGTGAGCCGTACCATCATAGCAGTTTCGATATTAGCCTTCTGGTCGTTTAGTTCTTCCTTAATTGCTTCCAAATTAATTTTCATTTTGTGTTGTCGTTCGTACAGTTGTTTGATAAAACGCATTTCAATGTTTTGTAGAACTCCGTGTAAATGTACGAAATGCCTAGTGATTTTGCCTTCGATTTCTTCTCTCTGTTTCGCATGTTCCTGCGTCTCCCCGAGCCAATTGTGAGACTTGGCCAATTTCTGTAACAAAAATCGCGAGGCATTGCCCCGATCATTTTTCACATCAATCGTGAATAACGTCCATATATTCGTTTGTGTTTCTCAAAACTTTATCACAAGCATTAAGATATAAAAACTCTAAGAATCGTCTTACGCAATAGATCAAAATCGGAACACAGCGTTTATGTGAAACTGAATACTTTTTTTTTTTGTTTTTCTTTAATCAACGACACAAGGTTCAGCTAAAATTCGTGAGAATAATAGGAGTCTTAAAGATGTCGAAAGAAGCTAAAAAAAATCTATATAAAAACCAACACGCATCTTAAGAAACGTAAAAGAAAGTCAGTGCGGACTTGATATAGGTGTAGGTAGCAGGTAGGTACCTTCTTTTCAACTGGGTCAAGACGCGGCAGCAATTAAATGCAGTTAAAAAACTATCTCATACTACACTTTATTATATCCTATAAAGAAAAAGTGAATGCTCCGACAAAATTACAAAATTTAGAGTAGCGATTACGATAACTTTTGTTGGGTTCGCAAAAAAACAAAAAGCAAAGAAAAAAAAAGAACTGAGATGAAAAAGACGACACTTGAAGCTACATGTCATATAAAAATGACGAATGACAAAAAATATGATATCGACGAGGATTCGAGATTTAAATCGTGATTTGTAGCACATTCATCTCCATTCAAGGAGGAGGAGGTGATGGCAGCGGATAGCGATGCTTTCAATCGTCGATCGAGACCAACCAGGTTGGAATGTCTCGGTGTAGATAGAATGGAACCTTACGGTTGAACCTAACGATGGAAGAGGAACTCGGAGGCCAGCAGCACTCCACTCCCTCCAATGTCTTCTGGCGGCCGATGAACGTTTCAGCTTCAGTCTTTCTTGTTCGTACAATCTGTGACGACGCCGTGAAACCGATTCATCATCGCACAGAGATTAAGAATATTTGAAAAAAAAGAGAAGAGGGATAAAAATAACTTGGAATTTTCGCGTGCTCGATGTAAAAATAGTCAATAAAGAATAAATAAATGCATATTATCCCTACAGTTCGAAGGATAATTTGACAACGAACGATATGCATAATATCGCGTCTTGTGCAACGTCCTGAAAATCGCTTCATAAGCGACAAAGAGTGAGAAGAAATTCCATTCATACCAAGGAGAAGATATATTCACTGAATATGAATTTTCTCAATATTGTACTAATTTTAATTAGTATTGAAATTATTCTACCAGCGGGTGAGTGTTTGGGAAAATTCAAATTTTGGATCTATGAATATTAATAGTGGATTTTTACTGCTTGTAATTTTGTGTCACAGAAACAATAATTTTTTCATTTGCCTATTGTACTTTATTCGAAGAAAATTCGCAAAAATAAAAACGATTTTTATATCCAATAATTTATATATATATGTATATCAATTAAAGTTTCACTGAATAACGACTAAGGCTTCTCAAGTAGAGTTTATCTGAATATAAAATGAATAAAATGAAATGAAATAAAATAAGTTTGAAATAAAAAGAAAAAAAAAAAATCCGTAGAAACTCTTGCGAGGTAAACAACGGAGCTGGGAATAGTAGAATCCACGTAGCGTCGCGAAATGGTGTTGCCATGACAACCGAATTGAGAGTTTCTCGACACCAGGAGAGAGAAATAGTTTCCAGGATATACACACACCAATATCATATGACCGAAGCTGTCACAGGCGACAACATATCCAAAAACTCTTAAATTTTTTCGAAAAAAAAAAAAAAATAAATGAATGGAACCAAAAAAAAAACCTTCAACTTTCGTAATAACGACGAACTTAGATATTTTATACGGTGAAAATATCTCCGCGGTTGCGACGCGTTTATGCTACGAGGCTAATGAACTTTAGTTGTTCTTAAAGTACCAGTAGGCGGTTGATATGCAGCAGAAACAGACGCAGTTCTAAGCTAATTGAAAAAGCAAATGTCTTCACTTGTGTTATCTTATTGAGAAAAATAAAGGAAAAAATAGAAAAGAAACGGTCAATTAATTTTGGAACTTCATATGAGGATCGTACGATGACTGAAACGATTTGCACGTATAAAAAATCGGATTCTTCTCATTTGGTATATGGGTAGTTAAAATGACAGTGTTTCATTTTCGTTCCTAGTCGACGAATTACGTCATATAATTCGGTCACGAATCACGAAAGTAGGGATTATGCGGGGATTGTGGTTTTTGATTGCAAGGCTCCGGAGGACTACGAGAGACGATTCATAGTTTGAAACATTAAGTGAAAATATAATATACCTTTTTATAATACCTAAACGCAAACTCATGGGAAATCGTCCGATCGCCCACACCGAAAAGAAATTAAGCAATTAAAAGATCAACGAAGATTCTCGAATTCGTGACAACCTCCGAGGCTTTTATATCGACTTGAAATGATTTAAAACTGGAGCTCAGATAATTCGAAACGCATATCATCACGCAGCATCAGGACGGTGGAGGAAGGTATTATTCGAAGGAGGGCAAGGTTACTTGCACGACAAGGACTCAAAGAATAGCTTCGTGTGTAGTTGAATATTACAGCATTGCACTTCTAGTACGTGATTTTATATAGGATATAACATTTTCCAACCGCAAAATGTTGAATATTTTCGAAAACTACTTTTTCAATCGTTACAAATTACACAGCGGTCAAATTCTCTGATTATACAATCAACCAGAACACCACATAAGGTGTATAATTATCACTCTGGTTTCATCTAATAATTTATTTAAAGTTCGTCAAAGATACGATCAGCCAGACATCTCGTCAGAATGCCTCGTCAACGTGATTACTTATACGTTTTCCAGAAACCATCACACGCGTATAATCAAAAACTTATTACTGCGACCGCTAACCTAACGCGTGTACGCTTGAAATTTATCTTTTTTTTTTCGTCTTTATCGCGATGCGAAAACATCCTTATTTTCAAGTGACTTATTTTATCCTCCGCGTCGTTTTATACAGAGAAAAAATAAATAAATTAATGAAAATGAAAAATTAATTAATAAAACGCAATGTTCCGTGAACAAAATCAGTATAATCATAGTTACGTACCGGGCAATAAGCCGTGACAACAACTCCATTACTATAACGTAGTTGCAGATAGAAATCTTGCCGCGTTTTTTAGAGCGTTGATAATGACGCATGTGAAGAATTCAAAAGACGCGCATATGTCGAGCCTTCCAAGGGGCACGGTAAAGGCCTGTACTAGAAACTTAAAAAAAAATGTATATTTACAATTTGGAAGACCTCGAGCATAAAGAGGATATTATATTCTGCTTCGGTATAAGGTATACGTTACTTTATGTTTTTTCCTCAATACTTTTATACCATAATATTCACATATATATATAACATATATAAAATGTAGCTAAAGCGACTCTGAAGGATGAGACGCGTTTCCATGTTATAACATGCCTTGCAGAACGGAAGAATTCTCTACAGGAAACGTGAGAAATATAACTATATACCTGCAATGCGCGGAGATTTTGTACGAATTATGTTGAGAGCGAAGAACTTCCTTCCCGCGTCTTTTGAAAACAATCACGTGCACGCTACATATTACACGAATATATGTGCATTTACTCTAATGTAACACAGATACTCGTACATTACTTTTCGACGCACCGAAAATTGTAAATTTCAAAATTTCAGGATTAGAAATAATTTATTCGCTATAATAATGCAAAAATCTAGGCTAAACAACAAGGTATGTATGCGAGCGTTTCAAGGCGGAGTTTCGACAAATGCTGAGACAGGATAGACAAAGAATGATATACATTACGCAGACGGATAGATATTTATTATATAGTGATTCATTCGGTAGATATATACAGGTAATAAATATTATACGCAATCGACGGCGCGTAAGCATTTCAAACTTTAATCTCTGTGATCTCTTTAGCTTTGGACCGTTAATTTTCCATAATAATAATAATAATAATGATACAATGATTATGGCAACGAAAACAACGAAACGTAACAGTTGCTACGGGATATAAACATGTACGTGAATGAAGTTGCGGTGTGTGAGAAAAAAAAAAAAAAGAAAAAAATTCGCCCAATTTTACTAGTGTGAATTCATTACAGGATTTAATCGTATTTTCTCACCTCATTAGCGGGTTACCTTGGCCTGATTATATTTGAGGATATACAAATATACAAAATAATGAGGAACTATGAGATTACATGAAATAACCGAGACACTAATTCGAGTTCATATTACATAACGGTAGATGTTAATTGATTGGGTAAATTACCATTGAAATTCGCGGATGATTTTAAAGCAAATCTCATACAAAGTTCATTAGTTTTATCAAAGAACACCTAGGAAGCGTCTTGAGTTTCTTCCGTCTAAGAATGATGATTCATTGGTCCACCTTGACTTCAGTTTTTGACCTCCGAGTATTTGCGTTACAAAAAAAAAGAAAAAAAAAAATAGGAAGAAAAAAATTAAGCAATCATTAACATTGAGCGTAATTTCATAGACTCGCGTGTGTAAATTGTAACTTACGTCGATGCTCGTCCTGTTAATTTTACCTATTAAATTGCTATCGATCAGTCCTTTGTGTTCCGTGTCAAAGTTTGATAATTTGAAGTAATAATAATAATAATGCGTATGAACTGTAGATGTACGTATGCGTGTATATCTGTATGAGTGTGAAGTCTGAAGTATATTCTGTGTAACTATACGAGGTGCAAAATTTCTTGCGAAACAAAATTAAGACAGAACTAAGAAGTTAACACCCGTTGATGGAGTTACCTTACATTAGATAACAAACCACCGTACCTATACCTATATAATATTGAACAACATTGAATTACTCGGTGTGTTTAGTAGTAGACCGTAAAATATGTCGGTTTATTTCTCGTCGCGCGGTACGCTATGCATCGGATCTGCACGGTACGACTGGACTAAATAGTCATACTTTTACATTCCTAAATAATTATTTACTGCAATTTTACACGTCTCTAATTTGTATAGTACATGAGAATCGTATGTACGAAAAAACGATCCAACCGCAATCGGATAATAAGCAACGAATTTTTTATCCGTAAACCAGATTATTGTAAATTTATACACAGGCATGGTAGAGTAGATCCAAGGTTGAATTACCGAGATGTTGATGTGATAATCGTTGCTGCAGGGAGCCAAAAAATAAAAAATAAATAAAATAATAATGACGATGATGAATTGGGCGAAATACGATATTGCCGTGGGAAAATTCAAAATCGTACGATAAAAGGTATATGGCCAATGCAGAAATTACGAGAAAAAAAAAATCAAAGAAATAGTTTTCATGTTTTCTACGTACGTGTATAATAATATAATACGTTGCCCTAAGTACTCGCCGTACGTATAACGTACGTGTATATATAGGTATACGTATTACATTAGGGCGATACTCAAGAGTTGCCTCTTTGCGGAAGAATAAAACCGCAGAGAATTGTTGTTATAATTCTAGTTCAACAAAAAAACTTACGAGAGACTTGTAAAAGAAGAAAAAAAATGGGAGAACATAAAAAAAAAAAAAGGAAATTGC
Source organism: Athalia circularis (assembly GCA_963978495.1). NCBI lineage: Eukaryota > Metazoa > Arthropoda > Insecta > Hymenoptera > Athaliidae > Athalia > Athalia circularis. The sequence continues at coordinate 1,093,453 of OZ021701.1, read as the reverse complement.
GCACACCCGACAGAACAATAAACAATGAATACGCGAACTGCGCTTGGTCTGAGAATGAGTCATTAAGTCATTCTGCTACTACTGAAAAAAAAAAAATTTGAAAAAAAATTAAAACGAAAAAATAAAAAAAAGGGTAGCTATTTACTCCGACAAGACCCACGTCTCATTCACTTGAAGAGGCTAGAAAATATAAATTTGCCACTAAAAAACTATGCATATATATATTTTAAAACATTTTACTAAAGCTTATGTAGTACACACCTCGTAATTACTCGAGAAATATATTTCAACGTTCGACAAAAAAAAAGTGGGGGGGAGGAGACATGTGCAACATTATTTCACATTCATTATTATTTATTTATTTATTCATTTTTTGTTTTTTTACGCCTCCAAAGCTGGACTTGAAAATTTTGTATAATGAAATTCAGAGTCAATTAAGTTAGCCATTCCTGCGTGTAATAAATCGCATTTCAATATATGTATAAAATCATACCTTACTAGGTTGTATGTGAAAAGAGGAAAAAGAAAAAAGAAAACTATCGTCACTAATAAAGCACATTGGGCTGGATATAGCTGGTGATCGTTGGACACGTTATACGCTGCAGAGAATACAAAATTGTCTAATACCTTTCGCAATAAAACACACTCCCGCTCTCGTTAGTCCCTATAGGACTTTATGGCGCAGGTAAGATATAATACATGAGATTGAGAAAATCAATTTTAATCGAAATTTTCAATCAACTGACGCTTAATTAATCAACGGGATAAATTTTCCAATGCCCATTCAAGGTGGTGTTATGAAACTATATACGTATATGCGTTAAATTCGAGCGATTATCATTTTGTAAATTAGAAAATTTCTTACCGCTAATTACCTTGAAATAGAAAAAAAAAGAATAAAAAAAAAAGGATGTCAAGACAAGCTAAGAAATGAATATTGAAAAGCAGCAACGTATATGATGTATTCTTGCGAATAAAATCTGCACATAAATAATATGATGGGCGGTAGTGTTTCTCCCCTAATTATTTACGAGCCACGAAATACTTTCACTATTGTTCATTTTTCACAATGATCAATAACAACAATATATCGTATCTTTGACATTTGTAAGCCGATTGTACGTCGCGAGTCGTATGCATTCGGCAAGCCGCGAATGGCGAGCCCAAAAAAATATATCACATACCTATTGTAGTCTCTACAAGGTACGAACTCCTTATGCGATACCGAAGGTAACCCCAACGGCTATAATATACATAACATAACATATGTAATTGTGTAACGAACAAATTTCGGATCGCATATATTATACAGTATTTGATCATAAGTGATCACATATGTGTGACAAAATACGAATTCATTAAAACGAAAGTAAAAAAAAGACTCGATTTGTCCTGTGAGATTTTTACATCGAAATGTTGTTCAAAAATTTTATCGATGGAGTTACGATAGAACTTTGTATTTAAATTTTTTTTTTTAACAATTGCACGGCAATAAACTATTTCCATACCGAAAACAGGAGCTTGTAATTTTTACAAACATCGGATTTAACTAATTACAAAACGATATTTTTTGAACCAATATTTTTCCCCCCGATAAATTTCTTTCAAACGATATACATAGCTGCATCGTGCAATTCTTTCGCGCGATCGATTACTCGCTGCAAAAGTCTGCAGTTAACTTTATTTCGTTATTTTTTTTCATCTTTTTTCACGACATATAATTTACGGAGGTTTTACTATTTCAAGTGAAACTGCAACAATATCCATAAAAGAAGGGATCCTTAACTCTACTATACCTCCTTTTCTTATTTCTTTCTTTTTTTTTTGTTTTTTCACCGCGCGCTTCGTCTCTTTACGAAAGCGTGCACATAGGTACTAAAATCGGAAATTGTTACAACCCTCCTGCAGCAGCATGCGCTGCACCCCCCCCCCCCCTTGCTTCCTTGCAGATCCGGTTTGGTTTTATAGTACCAAATTTACGATTTCGTTTTCCAATTTTTATTCTTACAATACTTTTTTCGTTCGTTATATACATTTAGTTTTTACTTGTTAATCTAATTAAAAACCTCCCCCCCCCCCCCCTCCCCCCCCTCCCAATATCGACTCGATGACGTAAACTTTCACATATACCTATACCGACATGAGAGATCGATTAATTCAGATAATTAATCTTTTAGAAGACCTGCGATATATTTATTTCATTTCAAGCTTCGAGTCATTTCATGTACAGTGATAATTACTTGAATTACATAATCCGCAACGATAATTATACTCGATAATTTACGGCGATTTCATTTATTCGATGCGCCTTTAAATCAATTGAACGATCGGTAAAACTTGATTAAAATATCCCATGTATATATACATTGCACATGTGTATGTAGTGAGGTATTCCATGCGAACTGGACCATTTTTCGACCCTCCAGCCCCCGATCTTTTTTTATTGCTTTGGCTTTTTTCGAGGCGACAAGTAAAATATGAGCACCCCCAAAAACCGCTGGCGACGAAAGGGAAAAAAAAAATAAATAAAATTAAAAGAAATAAATAAATGTATCGGACCATGGGGTGAATGAATATTGACCTTTTCATAAAATATGATATTAATGTAATTCAGTTTCGAGTGCGTCACTGCAGGCGGGGGGAGGGGGGGAATGATGGGTTGGTATTATAATCCGGAAGTCTGGTGCACTGCAGAGTTTTGGAAACGTTAAATTATAATTGTATATAATGAGAATCGAATATATATCAGATAGTTACACAAATGTACAGCGACTGCGGACTAATAAGCGTTAATTTCATTTGATTGACCCTTGACACGATCAAATGCTTCAATCCGTCGGAGTAGGTAGAATTTTGTAAATTTCATACGGAACAATAATTGCGGTCCGCGCATGTACGAACGGTTGCAGTATATATTTAGTTTTTCATTTTTTCAAAATCAAGCACGTTCTCCTCCACCGTCACACGAAGCTCGCACGATATATGATTTCTACAATCGATATATAATTCGTGTTCGATCGATCGATTGGAAAATAAGAAAAAAAAAAATGAATGAATGAATATAAGAAAAACACGGGTCACATACCATTTTGTAAATTTCATATAATCGCACTCTGAACTACGTCCTATATTTATTAGCGTAAAACTTAGTTGACGGCGTTTTCTAAATTCTGTACTACTTTTCCTACTTCCTTTCCGCACAAAGTAGGTATACACATCGAGCTCAGATGGTTTTCTATGTATGCGAAAGAGAAAGCAGTACCTATAGAATATTCTCTATCCACTATGACCCGATAAGCTATACGTGTATAATATATGCCATTCATATAATTCGCTATAGACGCGTAGTTGCATCGTTTCATTTTCATCAGTTGCAGTGTGTGCAACTAATTACAATATGCGCATCATATAACTGTCTACGCAAACTATATCGCATTAAAAATTTTCCCAGGTAATTATAAAAGTGGGGAAAAGAGAAGGAAACAAAAAAAAAAAATAACATATTTTAACTAGAATACAGAACGGCAGCGAGATTAAATGCTGACTAATCGAATGCAGGTTTACACTTTTTTCCCTACAATTCTTCACGGGGTAAGGAAAAAAAAGAATAGAAAAAAAAAACTTAAGAAGTGGGGAGTTGTGATCCTTGTCAGTCGAAGGAACTTCTAGGTTGTCAACTATTACGGGTTGCGTAACATTAATTCTGCAAAGAAGAAAGATAAGAGAATAAAAACAGAAAGAGAAAAAAAAAGGTTATAATAATATATATAAAATAGAAAAAGAATTGTAATCGCGCGCCGCGGCGCTCGCGAGAGAGATGAAGAAGCGAGGTAATGAGAGATATAGGTATGACTCGTTACCCACCTTCGAACAGAAAATAGTATGTATATATATTCGTATGCATGTACGACGACACACGTGAAGAGAGCCGTCAAGAGACAAGGCTGGCATTGACCTGCTTGCTGAATATATTGCATTATATTCGGGACATCGCTATACATTTCACACGACTTTGACTCGGTGCAGTACGTATTTTAAACCACGTTTGTTCATTCATTCATGTTGAATCGAACGCGTCTTTACGTTTTCCCCCCCACTTTCTTTTATTCGTTGAATTTACGAAGACGAAGATTTTAAATTAATTCGATAAACGATTATCGATCGTTGCGAATCATGCGGGAATGAGATCTGAAATTTCCTGTTTTCAGATATTTTCGGAAATGCTAAAGTAGCTATAAGTCGCTTTAAATATACATGCTATGCAGAAAGTTTGAGGCAGTTGAATCTGTAATGAAGCAACAGGTTACAGTTGAGATTCTGAGATAGCAACTGTAGGAGGTAGCTTGTTCAAGTTATTCGTAGTACACGTTTGAACAAAAGTTTCTCGGAATTTTCAAGAAATTGTGATTGCATATTTTTGAATACCGCCTAACCATGTGCGCATATAAAAATCATATACTAATTATACTAATGCGTTCGAAGAGAAATGGGAATAAAAATTTACTTACAATTAGTTATCCACAAATTCTTATCAATATCGATTTAACAAGAAATTTTAAATTCAAGATTCAATGATTATCAACATATGTATATCTTCCATTCCGCTTCACACCGATCCAGATGATTTTTCGAATATCCAAAAATTTTCACGTCTTCTATTATATAAAACGATAAAATTTAACGTCCGATCGAGCACAACTGTTCTTTGGGCGGCATCTCTTAGCTTTTGTCGAAATCTTATATCTATACGAAACGGGGTTGGTGAAATAATAATAATGGAGAGGAAAAAAGAAAAAAAAAGCCAAAGAAAGAATGAAGAACCAGGAAGAAAAGAAGGATATAAAAATTCGAAAGTATTCTGTATGCATGAAGCCCCTAAAATAAAAGACGATCGATTCAAAAAGGAAAGCTCAAACTTCGACTGCACATAGTATAGCCCAGTGCACGTGCAAGCACACAACTTCAACTTGAACTGCAGCAGAAATCGTGGATTTGTTTTCCCAGAAATTTCCCAAAAAATAAAGAAAAGAAAAAATCCGCGATCACGAATTGCGAGCCTTTGATTATACTGCAAAAAAAAAAATCACAGATTCTTTAACATCGCTAATAGATTCGATGGTATAAAAATTTTCTCGCACGGAAAGTTGTTTTCAAATCGTATATCTATGCGACATTTTATTTCTATGCGCGTATGCAGAATATGGGCTACGACAATTATAAAAATTTGTAGACTAAAGAGGAAGAAAACTGACGATAAAAAGAAAAGAAAAGAAATGACAGTTGATATTTGAAACGTTTCTACCAACATTTAAACTCATCTCGCTAGCTGCCGGTTTTATACCCGCGGAGTTACACAAGTCAGTCAGTCAGTCAGTGAGTGAGTGAGTCGCCGCGGCGTATACCATATTCCGTACGTATAGGTATAGTTGAGCACCTTAATTCGTTAATTGCTTAGCGCAGAGTAAATTATACCCGACTTGAATCAACGCCATTTACGTAAAATTAAAACTCCACCGCAGTTCGTGGGTATCATACTACAAGTAAATTCTGAAAAAAAAGTTGAAAGAAAAAAACAGATAAAAAGTCCTACAATTAAATCTGCAGGACAATTAAACGGACGAATCCAAAAAAGGATTCTCGCATATGGTATAATATCATACACGTAGGTATGACCGTACAAAAGAATTCGAGATAATTACGTAAGATATAACGCTCGTGAAATACGTTATAGGAACTGAAAAATAATTTTTCTACGAGGTGCTCGTTATGTAAAATAATGATAATAATTTTATTACCGCGCGATCACGTTACGTGTATATATATATATATGTATATCATCGATAGGTGTCAGTAACCTATATCTATAGGGTACACCGTGCCATGTCTCGAGAATACGCGAAAACAAATGATGACGAGGGTGGATCGGCAGCGGAGTAGATTGGCATTTGTATGCATTGCAGACTGTATTTTGTGTATGGCGTAAGGAATAGGACCTGTATGCCATTTCTACCCTGGAATAGTGAACTTTCCCTCCCCTCGTTTAGTTTCTCTTTCCTTCTCTTCTCTTCGTTTCTTCCCCTCTTCTGGTTCTAGTCAGCAGCCACCGCGCAACCACCGCCAACCACCTTTCGCGTCCTGATTACTGTTTTCCTTCGACACGGAGAGTTCGCCACCTCGTACCCCCGGGGACTACACTTTGTCGAGGCAACCTATTGGAAAATAGGGAAACCGGCTTGACGGTTTCCCGCAAGCTCTGCAGCACAGGCTCTGGAAACATCCATACAGCTACTGCCGCTGCCTGTTCACCACCAACACCACCACCACCACCAACACCACCACCACCATTACTACTAATACTAATATTTACTACCACCCACGCAGCATCTCATCCACCTCTCGAATCTAGCTTCGCGGTAGTCAAGGAGGGAATGGGATTCCACTTCTAATCACGTTTTCTACGCGGGCGCAGTTACGTATTTGACACCGGCCGTGACACGGTGCACGCTACCCACACATTCACATCTGTATCTGTACGGATTATACCTGCGTCGCAGCGCACCTGCATCTACACTACTTCTGCCAAGGGATAAGATAACGCGAGGCGCGACAAAAGCTACATAGAAATCGCCTCGATTTATCGAAAACAAAAACAAATAGAAATAAAAGAAAAAAAACAACCCCTATTTTAATCCGACAGTATCTTTCGATCCGTCGTCATCTTTAAGATATGTCAATTCGAAATAAATAAATTATTCAAATAAATAAATAACGCGATCATATCCCACAAATTGTTGTATTCGAAGATCGCATAAAGCAAGAGAAGATTATTGCACACATACCGACATCGGTGCGGCTGCAAGACGACGCGCGGTGGAAGTCACGTTAATTATTTGACAAGCGTATAACGGAAACTAGTTCGAATACATTTATGTCTTGCGAAAATATATGTATATGTAATATATATCTTAATTATAATACACCATATATATACTATAAATTATAAATTGTACGGGTCGGGATTGGAATTGCTAATGAGACCGTGACTTTAGCGCTTCTTCGTTACCTGTACATGATATACGTATACATATATCTATAGAAAATAATTGCACTCCGCGCAACTATATACCGTGATCATTTTTTACATGCATATGATATGTATTGTACGTTATACGTACGGTATTGTAATATTAATACAAACCGCGTATACCTTACGCGATGTAAAACGCGTTTGGCAGCGAATCTCAAAAGATTGAGTAACAAAAAAAAAAAAAAATGGTTACGTAAGAATCAGAGGTAATAGGATGCGTATAGAGCGCGAAAGGGAGGGCTGTATTACATACCTCTGCTCGACGTGAAAAGTAGGAGGATCCAGAGAAGCCGCGAGAGTGATCTACAAAAGTATATAACATTATATATACATTATGGTGTCGTCTTACTTTCGACCGCGTAATATGTACATGGCGCATGACCGCCGTTGATTCATTTTTATTATTTTTTTTTTTTTTCAAGTTACCTGAATGTAAAATCAATGGGATTAAAACCAAAAAAAAAGAAGAAGTTATTCGAAAGAGTCACCTTTTAAATAATTTATTTTCACACAATTTTCCGAAGGTAAATTAAAAATATCTAAATTGATGTAAACGCGATGACGATACCGCTTTAGCTTCGGTGCGTATATGTCGGTGATGCGATGCATCGGGAGTTACGCGGGGCTTTGGAATTAGGGGATGGAAACAGAATTGTATCCGCGTATCCGGGCGACACGAACCGCGGCACGTTCCGAATCCAGCGCGCGAACGTCCGAGCGCATTATCGCACGCAAAATGCGTGACCACGATGGGGTATTAACAACCCCAAAGGAGCGTCGGGTCACGCGTGCTCCACATATCCACTTGCGTGTATATCTCTGCACTCCGGTGCTTATAATTGTTGTAAACAATTGAACGACAATTTTTAGAATCTGCACATTTATGTGCCGCACGTAGGTGTATCCGAATGTGCCAAGGAAAAAAATTATAATGAATCCGCTCAACGAATAATTATAAATTGATGATTTTCCCCTTTCTCTCTTCACATATATTATAATTAATCTACCTGACATTATATATCGCGATGATAAATAAATATATCGAATATCATTATAATTTTGCCCGATGCATAAATCATGACGATTGAAGTATGCAGGGAATAATACATATGTGTATAATAATACTATACGTATATGCACGAATAAATTAAATATATCGAGAATCATCCCTTATACGCTGGGAGTCTACCATATGCTTTTCCCATACGTTACGAATATATAATTATTATTCATCGGTCCGATTGTCAAACAATTTTTTTTACTCCATTTTCGCAAAATTTTATTTTTCATATTCACAACGTATCTATCCGTTTACATATTTGCATAAGTGAAACCGAGCAGAAATATCGACAAAAAAAAGAAAATAACGAACGAATAAAAACCAACATATGATATGAAATCATGGTGTTTCTGTACGCATTTGTAAATAATAAAAGATGTCTTTTCGTGCACGATAATTTTACAAAATCACTTTTTTTTAGCTGTACGAATAAAATATTTAATCCTACATAAAATCGGTTAAACGTATCCCGGTTAAATTTACAATACAGACGTAAAGATGACAGATACCTTCACGAGGGATAATCTTTACGCTTATATTTTATACACACGTGTTATACGTGAACCTTTCACTTTATATGGCTGAGCAGAAGTATCTTTCTGCATAGGGGATACGTGTATAAATGGGAATACGATACATTTTTTCTAAATCAGAATTTTCTCAAGAGACCCGAAGCATTTATAAATGAAAAAGAGTCGGTCTATTGGTGCAGTCGATCGTACAGAAGGGGAAAAAATAAATAGAATAAAAAAATAAATAAAAAGTGTAAAATAAAATAAAAGCGGTTTCCGATCGATCGTACTCATCAAAGACTTATAGAGCACGCGGGTGTGTTTTGGCACTTTGCCTTTATAAACTGATTGGTTACACGGTACCAATAAATGTTACGTCAAATTGATTGCATTGTTTCGACGTTACGTATAATATTAGATGTGTAGAAAATCGTGCGGTGGTAATAAACCTGGAACACAAGAGAGAGAGAAAAAAAAAGTTGACAATCCGCACGTATCGCCGATTTATTATTTAAGCCCAATTGATATGGTGAAATTTTATTTTACACATTCGCAACGTGCGCTGCATTCTACGCCATATCGCTTGTGGTATTCGTACACAAAATGGCCTTTATCGCATCTCCTCACTTGACACGTATGTAAGTGCAATCGATGAATAAATTTTTACACGTCACGTCACAGTTTCTTTTGATTTTATTTTCAAATTTATTGCCACACTTACCGATAGAAACAGAGATTTACCTCAACGATTCAGTACCACCATGTGCAGGTATTTGTGCGAATCGAGTTTTGATCAGCCGGAAGTTGTATGGAAAATTGCAAAATATGTACATACGACTTATATAATTTCACGTATATAAATTGTTGCATAGAATGTAAAGAAATAGGAAACTGCAGGTTCATTGAAGTTGAGAAGTAATTAATTTTACGTCGACTTTCCTGCATCGGGTAATATGTACGAACATACCTATGTATGTACATAGGAAGAGAGAGAAAGAGAATAACTTACTTGGTTCCGACAATCTATTGAAGAAAATCTAAAACACCTGACATTGCGCGTAGTCTCGCTAACAAAGTTAATAATTTTTAAACGTTTTTAGAAAACTTTTTCATCTCGAAATTATTCTTCCTTTTATTTTATTCTAATTGTTAGTTGTTTTTTTGTTGTTTTCATTACGATATTGTTTCGTGTGAGGAAACATGCGTCGTTTATCGAGTATCGTTATTCGGCTCTCATAATGTATAATTGCAGATGGAGGAGGAGGAGGAGGAGGAGGAGACGGAGGTAAAGAAGGTCGGAATGTAGAATCTAAAATCACGAAAAGGGCAAAACCTCTCGACCCGGAAGAGGATGATTATTACTACGACGACGTCGACGAGCGAAACAATCCTACAAACGGAGCGCCAGTCGCGCCACCGGGATTCCTAAGCCCTTCCGTAAGAGAATATCTCGATCTCGGAAAATCCATACCCGGTAGGTATTACTACTCTTCAAACTTTGCTATTCTCCATTTTACCTCAATTTTTTTTTCCTCCCTCCCATCCAAAATAAGCACAAAAGTAAGAGCCTTTGAAATCAAACATGCACACGAGCGACCCTAGAGCTGCACGAGAAACGGAGAACGGAGAACAGAAATCGGAAAACTGAAAATGGCAACAGGATTCTGATGAGCCTGACATTTTTCAATAAAAAACAAAAACAAATGGAATATTTACTTATTTTCTCGAACCATATAATCCGTTCGTAATCACCATAAATGAGGAAAGAAAATGAAGGAAACTCTTGCGCAGTGATTTAGAAAAGGTTTCGGACGTTTCGTTTCGAGTGAAAAACCTGAGTTTTTATTGGCAATCGAGAAAACAGAAAAAGGGGGTCGGGTTTGGGGATACCTTTGGGGTAGAATTGAATCAATATAGCAGCTAAAAGTTATCTCATTGACCCAACGATTCTCAATCTCGTGAAGGGTTATGCTATTCCTGGCACTCTGGTTCAGGATAATGAAATACCTCTCCCTATTCCAGACTAGATCAACGTCGATGAATGCAGACGTGAGTCGGTGCAGAGCACGTACGTGTACGTATATGATATAATGTAGACATAGACAGACATAGTTTTATGCAGGGGTCAGGGCGCACAGCTAACCTCGCTTCGGTGGAGATTTACACATGTTGAAAATCGCGTATGCAACGATATCGAGTAACGGAAGTTTGTAAGTATACGTGGCCTTGGTTAAGGTACAAGAGAGCTAGTTTCGTTCGCTTCGCTGATTTTACGATGATGGCCAAGCGGAAATGTAAAAGAGAAGCTCTCAAACCTCCCCGAGCTATAGCACCCCTATACGTCCTTCATTTACCAAACATGAGAAATAGATTCTCATGTCAGATAACCAGTTTCCCCATTCCATCTTCATCACTTTTCGCATCGTCCACCCATAGCTTGATTCTCCACGGCATAATCTCCCCGTACATTCTTTAATCAACGACACACCTATAACTCGACTAGGTAGACAATTTCGAGATCCCATTCAACGAGCTAATCGAACTAAATTATCGTAACAACCTCCCGAATATGTTCAGTCATTTGCAGACAGTTCGGCTCCATCGATCCGAGATCAGATCCAAAGAAGATAATCATTCGTTTCAATTCTTACGCTTCGATCTGCATATATTTTTTTCATTTACACGGTTAGCAGACGACAATGTATCGCCGAGGTACTTCCACGGTCTATAAAACTCTCGAACAACTTTGTATACTCGTACAGTGATCGGAAGGGCGCGGATTAGTCACAGGGGGTTGATTCGCATCAAACATGACACATTTTTGCACACGTATTCATCATTCTTCTTTCTCCAGCCTCTTCATCGCCATTTCATGTATAAGCATATGTTCGTGTTGGTGACTCTTTTGTTCCGGTTGTCATAGTAACACTGTATCGTAATGTCAAACGTACGTATCCACCTACCGTGGAATAGGTACTACATATTATTGAACGAGATCCGGCACACAATTCTACGGACACATATATTTTCTTTTTTTTTTCTTCTTAATACGGGTATATAATACGAATGAAAGAAGAAAAAATTGTCATCCCTTCTAATCGATGATTAAAAATCGATGATACAGTCGCCGGAGTTCTCGTTTTAGTTTTCCATGTTTTTTTTCTTCGTTTCGTTTTCTTTTTTTTCTTCTTTTTCCTTACCAAGTGCGGAGTTACCGTATAACCATCGAACCATTATCCACGATGTATACTGACTCACTGACTTTTTTGAACAAAAACAAATAATCATCGTGAATGACGACGAGAAATCATGAGTATAACAGGGGAGAAACTGTTCGAGTCATCTCTAGATTTTTATTTCAATTCAAAAAGAGAGAGATATGAGATTTGTACTCTGATTAATTATCTTTTTTTTCTTTTTCTTACACTACTTTCGAGGATTACTGAAACTATTGAACGCTTGTAATTTTCGATTTCATAAATTTTCTTCTCATCATTTTTCTCTCTATTATAATTCGAAGTGGCGTGTAATGATATGTACGCGTACAGCGAACTGATTTCATGCACTTTACGGTTGGGCTCATGGTATATGAGTGTAACATAATTACTCGCCAACTTCGCAGAGCTTCTAAAACACCAAGAAGCGTTGATTATGCATTCAAAGTCCGCAAATTACAAGCATCTCTGATTGGCAAACCCGGCAGCATCAAACATATCAAGTTCCGCTGCGTGTGCATCATGTGTAATTTCTTACTTTAAACTTTCCACCTCCCTTATCCCGTGAATTTTATCAAACCCCGTTATTACGTACCGAAAATTAATTCTTCCTAACTTTACGATAGCGATAATTTCGAGAAAGAAAAAATTGACGTAAAAATATTAAGCAATCTAACGCCAGGAGCGCATCTCCTTGTGAATATTATATAGGACGATGAGGTATGTAATATTACATAAAATATAATTGACCGTTCACATTCCATATAGAGATTCCTCGCTTTAAAGACATGTAGAAAGTATATTCCATCAAATTAAACGCCAGTCAGTGGTAAGACATTATCAAGAGTTACGATCAATTAGGAATAACCCCTTATATCCCCGCACATAACAACAAGCGCGCCATCGTGTACCGAACGAATTCAGCCAGAGATTGGATCGATCGAATACTTTTTTTTCCATGTCACTCTCATTTTTACAAGCTGAATTATCAATTGACTATTTATTCATTGCCCGATTGATAAATTTTCGTTTTCTCTACAGGGAGGCCGGGAACGGATTATCCAGTCCTTGGAAAAGTGCCATACACAAATTTCTACTGCGACGATCAACCTTACCCAGGTTTCTTCGCGGACGTTGAAACTAGGTGCCAAGGCTGGCATTACTGTGACATAGACGGAAGACAAGCTAGTTTTCTTTGTCCAAACGGCACGCAATTCAGCCAAGCAGTTTTCGTATGCGATTGGTGGTTCAACGTAAGATGCGAATTGAGTCCAAAGCTCTACGTGATCAACAGTCGTCTTTATCAGAGGCCAACCGAAAGCCCCACGAGACCACATCGCGTCATCACCAAGGAACTGCTCGAAAATATATTCGTTAAACGAAAATGAACGAAGGACGGAAAAAACAAAACTCTGAATAATCTGCAATAAAAAAATTAGAGAAAAATTATTTGCAAATGGCAGAAAAATGATTGAAAAACAATTATTCTCTTGAAATTTATGTATACCTATAGCTATGTTATATCGTGTCCGTATAATCTGTCGAAAAAGGGTGCCAATCGATCACGTATTAAAAATCCATGGCATCGAACGAAAAAATTCGAAACTCTCATTCCCGTAGTTTTTGGTATTAATTTTGACCCGATAAATTCAATTATTGAATAATGACGATTGCGGTGAATAGAATTATAAATCAGCTGTCGACTAACGGCTGACTTAATTGCACACAGTCAAACACACGCATGTGCATTATAACATAATAATCGGAAAAAGTGATTAGCTAGGGATTATGTTCACCTATGTTCAGTTATAAGTTATATTGTATCAGACAGCTACTTTTGAGCGTATAATTTGTTTAGTTTTACATATCAATTTGTGTACGTATGTACATGTATCCATCGCCTACATACCTTACAAATTCTATGTGAACACGTACATAAACAAGCGAGTGAAATAATTAATTAGTATAATTAAATGCCGAGGTGACAGTGTGCTAATTAAAATTGAGACGAGTTTAAATTTGTTATTCTCAGATTTGTTTTGTTTTACGTTTCGTATTTGTATTTGTATTTGTATTCGTATTTGTGTCTGTATTTGTATTTTATTTTATTCTTTATGAACTAAGTTCGACTTTATTTTCTATAGTTGTCAAGTGTATTTTATTTTTTATTTTTTTCCTTTTACGTCAAATCCATTGAAATTTAGATCTAATTTATACTATACATATAATACGATGGTAAAATACGAGAAAGCAAAAAGTTATTTTCAAAAACAGCACCAGGTGCATGCGGGTTGCACTTTTCCGTTGAACGAATTTCTTCAGAGCTGTCTTGTTAATATTATATACCTGTGTACGTATATATAGGTATATCCAAACAATTTAGTATGAAAAACGTTTATCTAAAACGGGTCGAGGGTGCGATACGAGGCTCGATAAACTTTGAAAAGGGGTATAGAAGAAAACCAGGTGCAGGGTTTGACGACAGGTATATATACCGTGCATATGTATACATGTATACGTGTAGTGCGACGCTGGAAATTCGAAAGGAAAACGGTAAAAGAGAATCCATCAGGGAATCGGGTAATCAGGTAGTCCAAGCGACTCGCGAACACCTTGTTTTTACACATCCAATTTCGCTGTCGAACGAGGAGAAAAAAAGGAGAAAAAAAATCGTTTCCAGCAACGCTGCTGTATTTTTTTTTTCTGTTTTTTTTTTTCATTTGATTTTTATTTTTAGTCGCTGAAACATTAGTATTTTTTTTCTCTCTCTCAGCAGAAAAAAAAGAAACAAAAATGTAAGAAAAAATAAAAATCCACCTTTGCGGGGAAGAATTGAATCGAATGATAAGGTATATTGTAGGTGTATACGTATATACGTATTATCAAAAATTAATTAATTCAATTGCGTCGGTCGAGTATTTTTCTTTTTTCGTTTGTTTTTCGGAACGTGAGGGTAAGCAAAAACACGCATACAAATGTAAGAACTGAAATTATACGATACTTCACGAGCGTCTACGAGTTGATATACCTAGTTAATATAAAATTAGGTGAAGTTTAGTAATTTCATTGTTATATTATACAACTGTGAAACTGTATGGGATGTGAGTGCACAGAGTAAAGACACTGTGGTGTGGCACTGCACATGTGCTCGCATCAGTCGGTGGATAGCTGGTATGCATTTAAGTATAAGTGCGTTTGCCGTGAATAAGAAACAATTTGAAACTCGAGGTACCTACGTACTTTTTACTTTATTCGTCGTCGTCGTCATCGTCGTCGTCGTCGTCGTCGTCTACATGCGCATACGTAGCGAGGCTTTTACATACAGAGAAAATTATTTTTTTTCTTTCTCTTTATAAATATATAGAATATTATACACGTAGCGACATTATATGTAGGATTTTTCATTCAACTTTGAAGGAGGCATTTATAGTCATAGTTTTTATTTCTCACCGCGTATACTTATAGCGTGTATATGAAAAACAACCGCACGTTTCTAGTAATAATTATTATTACGATTATCGTGTACGCATGTATGTAATTTTTAATTCTCTCTTTTATATAGGTAAGTCGTAACAGTGATTCCAATATATTGATTCAGATATAAAATAAAATATACGAAAGAAAACCGAAGTTCCAATAATAAAAACTAATAATAATAATAAATAAAAGATACTTCCTCTTTTACGCCTCTTCGGATACGGTCGACCGCATATATTGTGCGTTTCTTCGCGACTCACAATCAGAGAACTGGCGATAGTAGGTTTTTAGTGATGAGTAGATAAGTAATCCCCAAAGTGTATTTGAACGAGAGGCGAGAACTTGCGAATCGCCACCTAGACCGATTCTCGTCATCATCTCCCTTGCCGAACTACGAGATGCGTTCAACTTTCCTGCACTGCAGGTTTCAAGAAATCTGTTCAATCAGCTCTTGATATGTATATTGCGTATCCTACGGTACTCGCGAAGTTTGAAAGTGATACTTTTTAGTTGGCTTAACGAACCATCAGATACAGACACCGAGTCACTTCTCGAAATTAAACACGATCAACGATCGATCGATCGTTCGATGAAATTTGATTCTTTCCTTTTTTTTTTGTTAATTCGAAATTATATCCATCGATTTCGAACCGCACGCCGATGAATCGAATGAAACTAACGTCGAGTACAGCGAGAAACTTAGAAGGTACGATGATATTCTTAATTAGTTTGAAATATTTTTTTATTTTTCTTCATCTATCTTTCTTCCTTTTTTTTTTCGTTTTTTTTTTTTTGCGATAGAATTTATCGTCGCCCTTAGCCAAATGTGCAACGGACAAGAGTTAATCAATGGATAGCTGGAAGCGCGTGGAACAAAATCATCTTTCCTGACAGACGCGAGCCCGAGGCGTGTAAACTAGTATGAATAATTAAAATTTCCCTTTCAAGTTTTGGCTTTGTTTATGCAAACGAAAATAATTCGTTCTGCAACCGATATATATGAAATACGTGAAAAGCAAAATGAAGCTTCGAGCCAGTGATTCGATGTGATCGAATCAGTACTAACGAATGAAAAAGTATTATTATTTATCTCATCGTTCTGTATATTTTACACACTTCACTCTCCACGGCCTATACCTATATTATATATATAAACGCGGAAACAAGAAAACAAAAATAAATGAAAATAGAATTTTTTTTTTTCAAATAAACGAATAAATAGATAAATACCGCAATTCATGATCGGTTGTATATTAAATCCACGATCTGCTACCAGAGGCTGCGATATTGTTAACGTAAGTACTCTCGACAACTTGTCGCTATTTATGGTGTGGAGAATAAGAGAAACGTATCCCGATACTTTTCTTTTTTATTGTACATCGTGGAAAACCCGAAGAAATATAAATTCAATTTTCAGTTCAACCGTTGCGAAAAGTGGTTCGAACGCTACTCAAGTTTTTACGTCGATATCGCACGTTGTTCAAACTCTTGTAAACGGTTGAAAGGATTTCCATATTATATCTATACAGAAGTGATGCGCATACGCTCATGAATTTTTTCTTCTCTATTTTTTCCCCCCCATCGAACGATCGCGATCTCGATCGAGGAAAAATTTCCAAACCGGCGAGAGTGTCGTGTCAAGTTGGATGTGAGTAGGTATTTAGAAGGAATAAAAGATAAAAGACAAAAAACAAAAAATGAAAAATAGAAAAATAACAAATGAAATAAAATAAAATGACTAAACCGCAAAACGGTCCGCAATTTACGACACACACAAGTGCCCGTCATACTTTGCGAGGCGATGGTTATAGATTTACTGTATATACTTATACGTTTACAACAGGAGTCCGGTTTGGCCCAGCTTTCACCTCTGGAAGAAGGTCCGATAATTCTCATCGCCCGCAATGTACATTAAATGCACCTGAAGCGGTTTAGCTTTGGCATCGTCTTCATGGACAAGGACGTGCCACATCCGTAGTATTTACAGCTCGCAACCTCCCAAGGCCGTTTCGTCTACATGTATCTAAAATCCCGCGGTATAATTAATGGCTCTTTGAACTGTTCGCGTTGCTCTGAAAATCCCCTTCTCACATCCGTACATACTTGTAGATAATTTTAAAATATATAAACTAACAATATATCTATATCGTACTTGTGTAATTATTTTTTCACAACATCCTTGATCTATTCGAGGCGTGGAAGAAAAAAAAATAGAAAAAAAAAACAGATGAATTACATTGACATTCTCTCCGCATAATGTGGAATAAAAAAGAGCATTTAAATCATTTTTTTAGCCTCTTTTTTTCCAGTCATTGATCGATTATATTTCGATAAATCACGGAACGTTATAACCCGCGGTTGCAAAATTTTCTAATACACCCGGGGGCGTTCGATCCTTGCCGATACGTCCATCAGGATAATTTTTGCGAATTCTTTTCATTATACCTACGTAGATATCCGGTATAATGAAATGAATTTACGTAAGCCCGCATAACGAAACTCGATCTTTAAAGAGAATTACTTACTTTACTTCATACTCTATTTAGCTTAACTTCATTTAACTTTACAGAAGTACGAATCACAATCTAACCGTAATCTTCGAAAGTATAAATTACTCGTGTATGCTATACGAATTTTGCACAGGTAATTCAAAGGTAAGGTAGGTTAAAGTAATTGTCTGTCGGTATCTCTCATAACTTATGGTATATAAAATCTCCAAGTAATTAGGTATACTCGGGAAAGCTACGCACACCCGAGAAACAAACTACGATCCATATAACGGATTGTTATAGATATTAAAAACATATGTATTTTTTTTTCAAATTTGATAAAATTTCACTCAAAAATAAATCTAAAATTAAACAGATAAGATTGTGCAAATTCCATATGATATTATTATTTTCGTCGGTTTTTCTCATTAGTGATATTATAATATTTTTGTCATAATTATAAACGTTCCTCGTTATCGCACGCGCGTCCTAACATCATACCTTATGCAGTGTAATATATACGTACACATAACGATATGAAAATAACTAAATCCTAGAGAACTGCGGAAATGCAACCGGAAGATATTTTACTCCGTACGATTTCCTTTCGCACAGGTAAAACTTCTGCGTTTCCAAAGTCACAAAGACAAGATATTATACTTATGATAATCCACGCGTACACCGACGACTCTCGTTTATATGAAATCTAGATACATACGTAGAATCCGATCGTACTCATTATTGACGGCGTATTAGATCGACTCTACGTTCCATTGAAGCGAGAGCTGCAGGAGGTATAAAGAGAACTGATATATATCCGTAATAATATATCGGTAGTACAGAGCGTAGAAACGCACACGATATTGGCTTTAGGGTTCGCATCGAGCATAGAGCTTTATGCCGCGCACGCATACACGGAAATAGTGACGATAGATATGAGGACAGCAAGTGAAGTGAATCGCGGTATACATACAACGTAAATGCAAGAGGAGAATATTATTTCATTACATTGCACACTGCGGCAGCAGCAGCAGCACATACGACTCGGTGCAATTTGCAACAAAATATCACACACATGTACCCTGCACATATAATATACTATGTTATATAGCAAAGGATTGTTTTATCACGCGTTTGCGCTTCGCTGAGTTTATTCCCATCTATATATCCATCTCTCTGTGCTCTGTACTTCGGAATTCTTGGTACACTGTTAGGTACACGTAGTGCGGATGATGCAGAACTGATTGTGAGCAGGAGGGTAGGCCTGCGTTCGATCAATCGGATGTATTTCGCAAATGATACGCGGATAATTTTGATACGCGCGGTAAGCAAAACTTCGTAAGAAAATACAACGCTAAATGACACGAGGTGTCGATTTTCGAGTGTCTTCGGAAACCTTACTTTTGCGATGACATTTGTTTACAAAAAAAAAATTGAAAAAATCGATCTGCCGTTAATTTCACGATCGAGTGTTAATTAATTCTGATTCTCAGTCAAATTCAGCGTCGTTATAAAGCGATGAGTCAAGAGTCATTATTGCCCGTAACATTTTTTATTAAAACAAAATTCTACGTGTACACCGTTCCTATAGTAAAGCATGACGATCATCTGCATGAAAAAGTGTATACATACCTATGTTCACACCGTTCGCCTTGATAATAATGTTGTTTACTTGCAATCTATCGTAGGACATAAGCTGTTGAAAGAAGCTTGGTAACACGTAGTATGTACGTACTTGTTATCTGTGTGCACACGGTACAAACTTCATTTTCATAATTTTATATTTCCTCTTTTTTTTTTCTTGTTTATTATTTTTTTGTTTATTTAATCATTGTTTTTTCTTCGTTTTCTCTCCGCCATATCTTTGTGTTATTGGAATTTCATACAAACCATATATACACGCGCGGGAAAATTGATTGATGGAAAAAGAAGAAAAAAAAACAAAAACCACGGCTGTTTATATTCGATGTAAAATAAATGCGACTGACGATCTTCTTTGCGATCTGTCGAAAGAAAAAGAAAAAAAAATTACATACGAACTAAAGAAACAAAAAAAAACAACGTAAAGCTAATTCTATTTATTGTAAATCAAACCAGCTGTACGGAGAGTAAAATGAAAACTTCACGTAGGTAGCTAGAGACACGTAAAAGAGGAGGATTCTATGCAATGATTATTCGACTGCACATTTGTTAACAGAATTAAACACGGTCATGGATTGTGTCGATCGTAAACTATATGCAATGTGTACAGCGTGTCAATGATTGTGCATTGTTTACAAGAATTGAAAAACTGTTACATTAGCAATTACGAGACTGTGTAGTCGAGTCCGTATAACGAACCTATTCAGATTGTTACTATATACGATATTTAGGTCAATTTATACTCATCCGTCTCGTAGTTTTATGAAAGAGAAAAGAAAAAAAGAAGAAAAAAGTAGGATTCAAAGAGAAAAAATATATTTTTCAAGAATATGAAGTGAGTTTAAAAAAAGAATGAATGAAAAAGAATCGACGGTAAAGTAGCAAAACTGTTTCGCTTTTCAAACCATACGAATATATAATACGTAAAAGACAATCGATAAAAAAAACAAGTGTTCAATTGATTTCCAATGACCAAATTTTTTTTCATTTTCCAAGCAAGTGTATAGGTACGTATATTGCGTGAGAACGTAGGTAGATCTATGTTTACGAATCACGTATTTACCGAATGGGTATATAGGGTATTATAGCTGTTGCTGGTGCGCTGCAGCTTCGGTATTATCCTATATCCTAACCTACCCGTCCCTAACAGAAAATAACCCCCAGGAAAATGTCGACTATAGTCTAGCCCGGCGACGCTCTTTCCAAGTTTTCTCTATACAGGATCGCAATACGTACGTCTGCAGTTAGCTGGTAAGTATTTCCAAATGAGAACCTCGTCAACTTGGGGTGTGCACGACCCCAATCAGCTAAGAGATGAGGGCAGTCACGATAATTTGCATATACGCTACACCCAGGCTGAACCATCATGAGCGGCCAACTAAACACGAGAGCGTGAAATTCCTTGTCAACGTTATAGACGCGTTACCTCCGACGTCCCGTGGGAGTGCTTTTCTGTTTTTTAAAACCGCGGGCGATTCGTCCGTCGAGAAAGATGACGACGAAACAAAAAAGAATCAATGGTCTCCGTACACCTCCGTTTATATGAATATTTAGAAAAGAAAAAAAAAAAAGAAAAAAAACGTATTGAAAAATTAATCATCTTTGTAGAAAGTAATATAATTGATGAATATAAAAAAAAAAAAAAAAATCGTACACGAATGGAAGGGGAAAAAGGTACAGAGAAAAATGACTTTTTTTGTTTTAAATCACTCTGTACGTGAGAATAAAACGCCTGTATCAGATATTTGCTTCAATTATACCACAAAGGCGAGGCGAGTATATGTATACGGATCTGCGATATACCGCGAGCGGTTATACACCTACGTATAGATAAAGGAGCTTTACCCAACGATCGTTCGTTCACAAGACCAAATGCAGTTTTCTCGTGGCTTTGACGTACCAATATTATACGTATAAATGCTTTGTGTGCAACGCTACGGTGTGCGACTACAAATTTCTATAGTATAATCGATGATATACAATTATGCCAGAGTAGGCGTGGATCGTTTCAATGGTGTACAATTCTTAAATTACGTATACGATTCGCGATGGGATTTGCAAATTTTCTGAGATAAACCAGCGCGTCGTCATTCTTCTGAAATGGAATACGATAGGTTGTAGCGTTTGGAAAATCTCGATTTCGGGTTGGAACTAAAAGTTTTTGATTCGCTGTATTTTTCACGTATTCTTCAGTATTTTGATCTCAGGAATGCGATTCCGTCAAGTAAATCAAGCTAGGAATAAATCGCATCGAGATATTTCGATTTTTTCACTTTTCAGAGCAATAAATTGGCAATATCTCGATCAATTTTATAGATAGATCAATTTAGCAAGCAGATTCGTGTTCCTGGGGTCAAAATACGTTGGAAAAGCGTCCTACGATCGATTTTAAAAATACTTCATTTTTGGCCCAAAAATCGAAAAAATCCAAAGGGGTATACCTTAGATTTTCGTCGATTTTGGGGTCAAAAATGAAGTATTTTTGAAATCGATCGTAGGACGCTTTTCCAACGTATTTTGACCTCAGGAACACGAATCCGTCGATTAAATTGAGCCAAGAATAAATCCCATCGAGATATCTTCATTTTTTTACTTTTCAGAGCGATAAATCGGCGATAACTCGATCAATTTTATAGATAGATCAATTTAGCAAGCAGATTCGTGTTCCTGGGGTCAAAATACGTTGGAAAAGCGTCCTACGATCGATTTTAAAAATACTTCATTTTTGGCCCAAAAATCGACAAAAATCTAAGGTATACCCCTTTAGATTTTTTCGATTTTTGGGCCAAAAATGAAGTATTTTTAAAATCGATCGTAGGACACTTTTCTAACGTATTTTGAGCTCAGAAACACGAATCCATTGATTAAATTGAGCTACGAATTGATCCCACCAAGATATCTCAATTTTTCTGCTCCGAAAAGCGAAAAATGAGCGATATCTCGATCAATTTTACAGGTAGACCCATTTAGCTTGCGAATTCGGATTCCTGAGATCAAAATACATAAAAATACCATAGAAACCCCAATAAAAAAAAAAATCGATTTTTGACCCCAAAATCGCAAAAAATCTAAGGTATACCCCTTTGGATTTTTTCGATTTTTGGGCCAAAAATGAAGTATTTTTAAAATCGATCGCAGGACGCTTTTCTAACGTAGTTTGACCTGAGGAACACAAATCCGTCGAGTAAATTGAGCTAGGAATAGATCTCATTGAGATATCTCCATTTTTCCGCTCCAAAAATCGTAAAATTGGCGATATCTCGATCAATATGTTACAGATTGATCAATTCGACTTGCGGATTCGGATCCCTGGGTTCAAATTACATCAGAATAGAATAACGATGAAAATTATAATTTTGGGTCCAAAAGTCGAAAATAAAATCGAAGGCTATTTTCGAAACCAATGATTGAATTTGTTTTTCTACATTTTCCAATGCATCACAGTGAATTCATTTCGACAATTCGGTGCGGCGCGCGCGCACGATCCTAGTAAGTTATAAATTTCATACCGGATTCCATCATAAGACATAATCATTTTTTTTATAAAATAATGAACAAATGAATATTCATCAATATTCTGCCTCCCATAAAGTTTTCCAACCAGGCATGAGCGGGATATATTCAATGATAATAATAAATATATGATGGACACCATGAAACAGTAGCAGCAACTGCAGTGCACCATCGCGTTATATACCGCAGTCGAAAAATGACCGTAAATATAATCTACAACTCTGCGGATAGTTTATTATTCCGGTTGCATTACGAGGGTTGCGAAAAAAGACCATGGGTATTTAAAAAAAAATAAATAAATAAATAAATAAAGAAAGAAAGAAAAAAAATCAACACTATACCGCAGAAAGTAATAAACGAGCATCGAATCAGCCATAAGTTTGCGGCAGGAAATTTATTTTTTGTGGCTAAAACCAATGCCATGCGGCCTGCAACCTGCCGCATAAAAGGGAGGTTCGTTGCTGATTGCTATTTATACATTTGGCGTGTAAACACCAAATTGAAACGAACAGCAGACTGAAAAAGCTGGCAAAGTGGTACCGCCATGCCTGTATATCCTGTGTACATATATTTCCGTATATAATATATAATATGCCTATAGGCCTGCGTGGAGAGTAGCAGGATATATTTAGTCTAGAAAAATAGAACCCCGCACTTATTAACACGGCAAGTTTTAGGCACATATATAGGTAAAATATAATGCATATATAGCACCCTGATTAATTCCTGAAACAAAAACGAGAGCCGAAAAGGAGGAAGAAATAAAGAAAAACGAACGAATGAATGAAAAAAAATGAAAGAAAATTACTATAAATATGTATAAAGCGAAACGATTTTTATATCGTGCAATGTTTTCCTTTAATTTTGATTGTTCATCAGTCGTATGCACATGTAGGTATAGTTGCTGCAAATTACGAGTACGGTATATAATTTTAATACGTCATATGGCGATCGCACTTGTAATAGAATCGAAAATATATGAGTTGAACGAAACAACTTTCATTGAATTATGTACATATATCTATTTTGTTCCTCGAGTTCATTGTGTGTGGTGACTCTTTACTCATTCCCGGTCTAATTATCAGTTTTTACGAGCTACAATAAGAATTATTGCAGAGAACTACTTTCACTTAAACTTTACCGAAACCATAAACACACATAGATGTAATTATGTATCTATTTTTGCAGGAAATCTCATGAAAGGCATTCAATTCCATTTAGATTATTTTTTCGTTCCTTTGATTTTCATTTTTTTGTTTAGCTACCGAGAAATAATAACGCGCGCAGTATAAGATATAACTAATTAAGATTTATCGTCCGATATAATTCCATTTGAAATTTACTGCTCGCGAGATGTAAAGAGGGAATAATTATGCAGCCTACTTCGTCATTTGGATTCGACGATGTTAAAATTTGGAGGGAAAAGAAAAAGGAAAAAAAAAATCGTTTCACACATTGCGATATTTGGAACATTGGATTTTCGGAACATACATATCGAATAATAATCGTCGATTCAATTAAAATTTGTTATACGAGTGTAACGATGCAACGATTGTCGAAAGCATTGCAGTGAACGAACGAGTTTTACGTACTTATGGGTACGGATATAGAACGATGTGAAACGTGGAAAATGAAAGAAAAAAAATCATATTTAAATACGTCAATTTTATAAATATTCTGTCCGAATTTGCAATTAACGATTTCCGAAATCATTGTCGTTATTTTATGCCATGAATAATTATTCATTTCGATGAGTTTTACGTTTTTATGATTGCGGGTGTATGTAAGACAGATTTTCTGATTCGCGTCGATATTTTACATTAAGCTTAAAATTGAATCAGTTGGAACGATTCGATTTGAATAAATGAAATCTAGTTTGAAATTTTGACGAATGAATTCGTTATATCAATATTTTTCTGCGATGTTTTCTATTTCCATTTATAACATATATGTGAGCCGACTAATCTGGCTAATCGTAACTTTCAATTTTCACGCGATATCGGTAAATACCTACCCAAATATACCTATACTGGTTCAGACATATTTCATGCCTTGTAGCGTACGGAATTTCTCCAAAAATTAGCGACCTCATACCGCACGTGCGGTATGCATTATTGTTATTATGACTAATTTCTTCTTTTCTTTCTTTCGTTTTATGCAAAGTTTCGCGGTTGTATCATTGAAATTTGAAATTGCAGCATATATACATAGAACTATATAACATGGATAAACCACGCGGTGATGATAATATTAATATCCTTTAGAACCTAATCACAAAGGAACGAAACGTTGAAACTTGTTAATTCACCGTACAAACTGAATAGCTAAAGTTCATCCCTTGTTAGTAGAATTTCCATACACATAAGCGCAGATGCATACCCTTGCAGATACCCATCGCCTTTATACATACGTGTATGTAAGTTACTGTAACTAATTAATTAAATAATTAGAAAAATAAATAGACACGTTGAATTGTAATTATCGTCTCGATATTGATATCGAATGGATCTGAAATCCATGATCTTCTTATTTTCCCCTCTCTTGCACGACATTGAAAAACGAAACGAAACGCAAGTTGGTTTTGTCTTCGGTCTGACAATAAGTTATCTCCCGGTGTCGTCCATTATTCATTTTGGATGTTAGGAGCAATCGTTGTTATAAAGCTTCGTTGCGTTATAGTGTCTGGGTACGTATAGATCTCGATGTCTATAATAGGGTAGTTATACTTGCTGTTAGTTGCTGTTTAGAATTTACTCTCGAACTTAGGCAAGGCGAGGTATCAATTAACAATGGCCATGCAATGGAACATGGTCTCCGTAAGCTTATTACCAAACGACGACCAGGCAGCAGGCTCGTTCTTAACAGTTCTATGAACACTCTATATACATATCATACCTACCTACGTAAGACAGTAAAATCAGAATCACGAGTTGTGTCTGTTTTCCCACGGGCCCAACCCGCGAGACATTCAGAATCAGATTCAGAGCGGTTTCATGCTTTCGTAAGATTATAACGCGCAGGCATTCTAACGGCGATACCTACGTACACACGACATTTCGCTTCTTGCAGGTCTCCAAAAATCATAATTTATATCGACTGATTTTCTCTAAATCGCTATTTAGATATTTTTTATTAATTACCTAATTATTTTTTCTATACGTATATACCTGAGACGTGAGTCATCCGAATTAATTGTACAAGAATAATCTCTTAGACATTGTTACACACATCGTATTCAATGCAGAGAAATTTCACACTTTTTATAAGAGTCTAAAGTATTTTACCCGCGGTTAGAAAGTTAATTTGATACCTTAAAAAAATTCATTCATTTTTTTTTTTTTTTTGTGCATTAAAAAAAATCAGGATGCTGGGACAATGATTTATCATTTGGAATATATTTTTTAGCTACTTACTTTTGTTAAAAATTTCAATAGTTAATTCCCATGATTAAATACTTTCAATTTTCTAATTTTTATTTATTTATTCCTATTCTGATTTTTTTTTTTCTTTATCTCAAACGAATTTCACCTGCTGCCATTACGTATAGATTTTAATTACATGTGAATTTTTTGCTATACATATGTATACGATACGTACGTAGCGGTGATTTCCATGACCGATAATATAAGCTAACTCGCGATGTAAGCTGACTTATTTCGTATCGTTGAATAACTGAAAATATAACTGAAGTTTAAATGTACTGTATATGTATTTGGGAGATAGATATTCGGCCAATATTAAATGGCTGTCGGTTTCAGGTCCACAATTGATATTAATTTGTAATACCTGCCGAATCGCGTATATATAGTTGGAAGAAGGGGGGGTTTATCATACGCTCAGTGCACTATAATCAAACAATTCAGAGCTTAACAATAAATACCATCAGATAGTATGCGTTCTCGATGTACGTACATTTATTAAACATATATCTACACACGTATTTTACATATATATTATTGGTCAAAATTGTTCACAGCTATACATTGTTTAATAGCGCAACAAATTATATCATCCGATTTACCATATACGAGGATCGATAAGTGATTTGCGAAAGAAAAAAGAAAATACAATAAACCGATAAAATATAAATAAAATGAAATTACAACAATGATAATAATTCGGCCGACTTAAATACGGAGATTGCAACGAGATTACAAAATTTCCCACACTGTACATGTAGATATACTCGTGATTGGGTGTACAAAAAATAATAATCTCGAGAGCAATAAATTGTGTACAAACGTAAAATTGCATCTGCACAATCTGCCTGCCTGGCCAGTTGTAGCCATCATCGCGTTATTTGCAAATGGAATTTTCTCAGCTTGATAATTTATATAAAGTTGTGAAACGTATACCTAGTAGATACACCGAATGTATAGGGATGTTGAGATCGTCCGATTTCCGCAGATACACGCGTCGGATCCGATCGTTCCTACGTGTATGACACGAACGATCTGCGGTACAGAGTATCATTTACTTGCCTTTTACCGCAGCTAAGAGAGAAAGAAGAAAAAAAAAGAGAAAGAACGTGTAGATTATGGAACGTCCCTTGCAGACTGATGTAATATACGTGGCTATATAAGTAGTCATACATACAATATCCCGAAGGTTCAGAATACCTTATAAAGTAAGGTAAAGTAAAATTAACCGATATAGGTAATCATGAAAATAACGTTGATATAGTCGAAATGATGTGAATCAGAATTGAAAATAATCAAGCTCGATGTATAAAAAAAAAATGATATAACAGAACCGAACATGGCGCAGTTATTGTTCCAAAATATAAGTCACTTTTATCGATAATCAATTGTGACTTTTTTTTCATCTCCCCCAAGTAAAGTATACTTCAGTAAAATGTAATTTAAGTAAAGATGCGCAGGCGTCGTTGATCATCGTGAAGTTGGTTTTCATAATCGTGTTATAGAGTTTGTAAAATAGATTAGTTCGGTCGTCCGATTCTATTCTTTTATTTTTTAATTTTGCTAATCGATTGTAGGATGACCTAACATGTAGCTATTGCAAGTGTGCACCTCGCCGCACATTCGTACGCATTTTGATCCAGTTTAGTTTTGGAATTCTCGAATTTCGTATCAAAGACAAGTTTGAAAAATCATAATCTAATTATTTTATTTTTAACAACTGTGGTCAAATGACTAGAAAGGCAATTAAAAAGATGACCAATAATCTACGCTGGTATTAGCAATCGGATTAAATTCTTGATGAAATCGACGCACGTGTCTGCTGTACGATCGATCGATCGATCAATCAATCAATGTAAAACTTCAAGAGCGTTGCAGCGTAGGAACGTCATGTATACGCGTAATGAACAAAATTAAAATAATTCCTAGATATAAAAGTAGAACAGCCTAGAACGTATAAGTGTGTACATTATATATCTATACACATATATTGCATGTACGCAGAACTAGAGAGTAATTTATGTTAGTATAATTAAACATATGGATGATCAGACATTTTTGCAGCACAAGATAAGCGCATCGATTCCACACATAGCCCACCGACACCGTCTGAGCCAATTTCGAGGAGATCAATCGTTGGTCTGGCTTTCAAAAAATTTTCGGGAGCCATTTCGTCTGTTATACGTTCAAATAATATACATAGAACTTTACAGGTGTGTAGAATAAAAGGAGAATTAACCGTCCTACAACGATAAAATTTCTACTTGCAATACGGCAATATTTAAAGCTGAGTGCGCTTAATTTGTTTGAACAAATTCAATCGCGGATTCTCTTTTAACGAGGTACTCTACAAATAAGTTGTAAATTACATTCACAACACAACTGACGCTTCCAGGTTGGTCTCGCTATATATGCAGTTGCAAAGTTGCTAAATTGTCACAATTATACATATATACCTACGGGCATGACCATAATTCTGTCGCGTTCTTTTTTTCCTTTCTTCTTTTTTCTCTCTCTTACCAATCCTACAAACGCATGTGAACCTTCGTGCCGGATGAATTTTATTCTTAAAAATTCACAAACCGAAGTTAGGTGAACCTATCGATGCACGTGAGCAGATGTGAAAATTAAATTTTCACAGTTCCAGCTGCATAGTGGAAAAAAAATTCTAGAAGGGTTGAATTGAAACTTGGAAAACATCGACGTTATACTCGCGACTTGATTATTTTTCAAATTCAAACATACCGTAATTGCAGAAACCTAATCGCACACGTTGCAAAGAGGGAGAAGAGAGAGTGAGAAATGTCGCAGTGCCCAATTGTTTCATCCGATTATGTGTACGTGAAATCTAAACTGTTGATAAGCTTAGTGCCAGAAACCAGTCCGTTAACAAGTTCGCTACATGTGCACGTATACATATACGCACCTATACATACCCATCTACCTACAACTCAGCGTTCGGTAATTAAGTTTTCAAATGCGTGCGAACTAGGTAGATATACAGGTGTGTATAACGTATAACGCACTCATAGTTTAAGCTTCTCTTGTCTCTCTGGTTTGCACGAATTCATTTGATTACGGCGAGGTGAGATATATTTGAAAAAAAATTTTGTTTTCTATACGAAGTGAAAGCTGTTATACGCTGGTCTCTGTTCCTAATGTGTGTAAAATGGATATACTTTGCCAAGAATTATGCATTGATCTCATGAATATAACATTCTCAAGGATCTTTCCTATAGACCGTACAAATTTTTACAATTTTGTCTTCTTTTTACTTTGGTTTTATTTATTCATATTTTTTTTTTACAACCCTCGTATTCAAACGCGAACGGATTGACATGAAATTGAATTTTCATTTTCCTTTTGCGCAGATTTTCACGTATAAATGGTATACCTGATGCGAATATTAAAGTTTTTTCGAAGTAATATACAGTTTAATTTTCAATATAAGTAAACTTTGAAACGTGTATAGAAAAATAGTTTCAAAACATTGACCAACTTTTCACACATGATTACGAGAAAAAAAAAAGTGTCAATAATGGTGATGTGGGAAACTGAAATTTTCGTAATTGGTAAAAAAATTTTTAATAACGTATACGAATGGTTTAATTTATACCTCGTTAAATTTTTCGGGAGGATACGATCGATCGATCGATTGATTAATTACCAACCGTATTCGACATTTTGTCGTAAAAATCATGCAGAAATAGAATTTTATACGACACGCGCTGCAGGCGCAGCGTATATTAAATACTGCCGTGTATGCTTTCCTGCAGTATAGTTGCAGCTGTGGAGCCCGTGAAAAGCAAAATCAAATAACAAACGCTTCTCTATTAAAAGCCGAATAAAACTGAGGGGATTATGATCGCATGTTTCAACCGCGGTGTATAATATGTACGAATAACGGACGTTTTATACGTGCAAGCTCGCGGCGCGGAACGTGGTGAGACAATTAGCTGGGGAGAATCGTGAAATATAAAACTCGAATCAAATTCAAACAAAATAAATCAAAGCTCATACAATTAGTATGATCGCATATTTCCTGCAAATTATGATAATGAGATAAATTTTATCTATATATTATATGTTTGTCAGAAAAATTGCCCTTTAAAATCTGCAACCGTAGAAATCGAGTCAAGATTGATGTGTATATTTCCCGGGATCACTGGCTTCTGCATAATTTTCTATAGATGCAGCAGGTACAATAAACTTTTTTTTTTCCCCCTCTTACTTTTTTTTCCTCCTTTTTTACCCCTGAACAACGGTAATACCTGCAGCACAGCGGTGGCAGTTGAGAGAAGGGCTCGTCTATAGCCTCCCCTGGATTTCGAGTAGCCGTGTGATTACCCTTGCTGCAGTAGTGGCACGTAGAACCGTATAAAGTACGCGATTACACAAAATTGAGTGAGAGAGAGTGAAGAATAAAAATGGTGGTACGAACACGTGTGTTCATATATGTATGTATACCGCGTATATCGCGCAAGGTTTGTCGACAGCGATCCTGCTGCGGAAATTCCAAACGCTGTAGGTTCAGAGGTTCGCCATAAGTCTCGCCGTAAGTACGAAGGTAGGTTATACACAGCTGAACGTATCATGCCTTCCATACCATAAGGAGTGTAAGCAATACTATACGCCTGTAGGAACTTGGACAGCAAACGTCACCAGAGCTCCTGTTCCTGCTTTTGCTCCTGGTTCTGTTTCCGCTTCGGCTTCTGCTTCTACTTCTGCTTTTGCTAGTGCTTCTTCGCCCCTCCAAGCTCTATCGACTTACTGGTAATTTGTTTTATCAGGGTGGGTAACGTGAAACTTATTGCAGCCACGGGGAGGAAAAGACGACGTGTGTGCGTATGTGCCATATATATGTCTATATATACCTGTTCCGTCGTACTACTATTTGAGAGAGTAGTAGAGGCCATCCACGTATTACACAACTTTTCAAGAGAGAACTTCGAACGGAAAACTCACGCAGCGAAAATAGTTCTCTCTCATACCAGATATTCTCGAAAATCTAACGAAACCATACACGTATACCTACCTACCTTATTCCTCTACCATACCAGTTTTTGTATAAAATCGATTCCGACTCCCCGGTCATCGTATAAGGATCACCCAAAATTTAGTATTTCAAACGTATTATGTTATCCCGTTTTTGAGTCATTTTCAAAAATACTCAACCGACGAGAGTTGAGCATCAACCACCGCATCACCACCGTAAAATAGGGTTGAATTTTTTCGCAGTTAGTCCGCAATTTTTTCCATTCGTCGAATGAACTAGTCTTTTGAAAATCGGCGAAAGAATATGAAAAAAAATCTGTTGAAATCCAAAGCGAAGGATTGAAATTATATTCTGCGCAAAAATTATGCAGATTTTTTGCTTCGGCAGGTATAATTTGGAACACCGATGACCGAGAGAGTCAGGTAGGTATCCGGTTTTCATTTGGAATGGTTGCTGCAGCGGAGAAAACTTTCGTACATACCTATATACCTATATTATATACCCATGTGTATGTATATATGTACACTGAAGCAAGTTTCTGGAGTTTCTTTCGGTTGATATTACACACTCGCAGCGCAAAGCCTATACGCTTGAAACTG
The DNA here is from genome assembly GCA_963978495.1 of Athalia circularis. NCBI lineage: Eukaryota > Metazoa > Arthropoda > Insecta > Hymenoptera > Athaliidae > Athalia > Athalia circularis. The sequence continues at coordinate 1,061,445 of OZ021701.1, read as the reverse complement.
GAGCGCAGCCTGCATTCAAAGCTGCAGTTTCCGTTTCGTCAAGTATCGCGTTTGTCTCAACTTTTAAAATTCAATATTTTCTCGATTTGGGGAGTGGTCGTTTTTTTTCAATTTCATTTCGCATTTCCATTCTTCATTCACATTCATTCGTCTATGTCCGGTCCACGAATGTTGAATCATTTCCTTCGCGGCTCCGATACCACATTTCATTTTGATTACATGCGGTAATTACTATTTTCAGATTACTTCATTTTTAATATCCGAGAATCAAGATTTACTGTAACTTTAGAAAATTTACGGGGAAACGCGTATAATTTTTTCCCCAGGCGTCTAGGTTTTTAGGTACATGCTCCACATGTACTTCACCTATGTACGTACATACATATATTCCTGAGGGATGTTCAGGATATCCAAGTAAAACCTGGATGCAACGGCAGTTTAACGCCACCCAATATGTCCCCGTAAGTTTATATACTTTATACACGTATAGAGTATACATACCCATAAAGAGTATAGCTGTACGTAAACCATGTAATTCGACGGGGTATAGAAGAATCTTCTGGGAATTTTTAAACGAAAGCACAACTTTTACAACTTTCATATATGTAAATAAAATTTAAGCTTCTACCCCTGATGCAGATGCATAATATACGTATATTTCCCCTCTAACACATATTATACATACATATGTGTACATAATTCATACGATAAAAAATTTTCATTTTCTGAATTTGCGTTTACATTCTTTTAAAAATGTAATTTTTTTTTTTGTTTCTTCCCAAATCTCTGAGCAGCGTGGAAATTTTAAGCCTACACGTGCACCGTATAAAAGTATATGTATTGTACACGTACATAAAAATCGGAAGGCAAGTACGTCGCATATATAAGTATATATAATAGCGAGTCACGCGCGTTCCTTACGAAGAAATTTACGCTCACTAATTATGCTAATTGCACGAGCGAAAGTAATTAAAGTAATATATAAACAGCTGGTCTTATTCAGAAGGAATGTGGCGAATTAACGTCGCGTCAAAATTATACACACATATATATTTCGTAGGTAGAAGGATCCGATTTTAATTTACCAAACAAAATGTGCAAAATCCAGAAAACCGTCGCGAACGTAATCGGGAAGTGATTAATCTAAAATTCAAAATTCAAATCCGCGAAAAAAAAAAGAACAGACATACGTAAATAGGAGAAAACGATGCGAATTTAATTTATGCGGATGAAATTTATCATTACGTATAACTACCCTATGTACTATAAAAAGGTACAGCGATTCAGCGAACGATATCGTATTATATTCGCGCGTATAAAAAATGGATCGAAGGATATAGGAATATTTTTTCTGGACCATTCTATACATCCGTTACATGATATACGCGCGTTGCCAGAAATTTTAATTTTATCGAATCAATCCGGATCGACGTATACAAGTTGGTATAGTTATGTATATACCTATCTACTTCAAAGAGACGAGAGGATAACCGCGCAGTGTACGATTGCAGGAGAATGCGAATGACGAGATAAATTTTTAATTAAATCAAACGCCGATGGTAACTGTAATACGGGAACGAAAAACGAGCAAAAAAAAAACAACAATATAATAAAGCAATAAATAAATAGAAATATTGAAAAAATAAATAAATAAATAAATATATGTCATCTGCAGAGGAAAGCATGGTTTCTGAACTCACAACGAAATTACTCGCGATAATGTACGTATACATTATGTACTATATAGTTGATTGTAACTATATCTGACTCTGCAGTATAGACTTACAAACTCTCATCTTCTGCTATACATATATCCGTGGAAATCGAATCGGGCATCGAATCTCCCGACACTTTTTTGGCGTGCATAGCGCGTACAGGATTTCCTGTTTTAAATGAACAGAGATTGGAATTTTTTTTTTTATACGAGAATCTAACTCGATAAGAACTCGGGAGTTACGAAGGTTCGAAGTTGCACAAGCTACAAACGGTAAGCGGCGAGCGGTCTTCATTGAAATTTTATTAATTTTTTCACACGAACAAGTGTTTCGGCATAATCAAATCCTTCGTTTAAAATGGTACACACTTTACGTGTATGTAAATACATACATATAGTCTACTCGAGTGTATTTCTACATCAGGATTCTAATTTCGTTTCGAACGTGTGAAGCGATTTGTAAATACCGTATGTAAAATACGTATCCGTACACGTATTATAGGGTATAATTTAGATCCCTGAGATTTAGGCGAATCAAATGGGAAGTCCGTTGGTCAATTCACATCACTGTACACACGTTATAATGGCGGGTGTAGGTATAGGTATATGATTTCCCTTGACAGAAGATATATATCTTACGTAACGCCGAACGAGATTCAGAAACTGATCCGCGTTAACCACACAATAGGTACGTACTACTGCACCAGATATACACTAATTACATTTGAAGATGCCGATCGCTCGGCGTACATAAACATATACACACACGTATACGTTATACGTACATATAAATACGAATCGATTCGATTAGACTTAACGCTTCGATTAATTAGTATTTCAATTCCCTTTCTCATTATCATACCAACAGATACGTCTACTCCGATCAACATTCGTTACAAATTCTATTTTACATCAACTTTACATTAATTAGTGCTAGCTGTGCTATTGACAGTTACAAATTGTTGTTTTAGGACGCGCTAATTGCGAATGAAAAGCTATTCGGTTATCGGTGTTTTTCCCTTGCGTTTGGTGCGTCGCTAAGTTTTTAATTATTTGTTTTATATGTTCGTCCGCAAATTACAAGACTGGATTCTTTTTTTCTCATCCAACATTAATGAAGTTTGATACAGCTGCGGAAATATTATCATGTCATTCGTAACATGTTTTTACTCTCTATAGCATCGGTGGTCATGGTCGAAGAAATATTTAAACTTTTTTTTACAGCTGAAACGCCGAAGAAACGCGAAGCGAGCGAAGTGGAAAGTGAAAAAATTGTTATTCAATCCAACGCGCTAATACAACTGGACAATATTTTCCCTGTTGCAGGTTAACGACCAGTCGATCGGTCTTCTTTTTCCGAGCCATCCGAATTATCTCTCTCCAATAATCAAATCGCAAGTAGATTCCCTACGTTGGGGGGAGGGGAAAGAAGAAAACAAAAAAAAATAACAAAAAACTGATAGAATTCTTCGAATGATTTTGTACAGTCGAACTTGAGAGTCCATGTAATTTGATATATTTCGTGTTTTCTTGTTTCAATGCCGTTTTTTGGAAAACTGCCTTGAGGATTTTTTCTTCCATACCAGGCGCATTCGCGTTCGAATTGAATTAAGCAATTTCCGAGACGCATGTAAGGAATCTGCTGAATTCACGCTTGAAGAAAACAGATAAGTAGAGGTATATGAAAATAATATATAAAGAATGAAATAAGACACGTTTTTGCCACACGCATATTTCTCCTTTCACTATTAGCTCGGTAACTATAATAGGTGTGCACTTATGTCTACACGATGGATGTTTATGGTATTTTTCATTTTTCATTTTATTTCTTTTTCTACTTATTACGAACAACGACGATACAGTACGATACTGCCACCGAGAAAAAGGATGAAAAAATTAACAGCAACCAAAAGAAAAACAGAACACAAACGATATTATTTTCCAAGTTCGTCAGCTTAAACTTTCCAGAAGATCGATCGTTACATTATACGTAGGAACAATCTGCACCTAATCGATCTATATATTATTATAGTAAGAAGATTGATAAATATTTAATCACTGTTATAATAATTCACAGACGATGCCGCTGCAGCTGCCAACGAACGTGATGTTTCAAAAAGAGAATAAGTTGGTGTAGTGCGGCGTGAAAGAGAAGAAGGATATTGTGCACTGTAAATTACGCATCAAACCTGCGTGACATTTCCGTGAGGAATTGGAACTTCCTACCCGATACTATGCATATGCGTACGGATGGATACATATCTATAGTTATACCTACAACTACCCAACAGATAATGAATTGCGGCGGTAATAAAAACGAATCGATATACCTAATATGATATCGACGTTTGCCGCGAACTGCATCGGTCGTATACCTACTCGTCGATCCAACCACACAATACATGCCCTGCATACCTATATTGCTCTAGTACATATTATATGACATATTTGACTATATGCACCTATCCAACATTATAAAGTAGGTGCAATTTTCTGTAGTTGTAATTTTCGACAACGCAAAAGTATTCCTTGTATCAATATTTTTTGTTTCGGTTTCTTGGAGAATACATGTGAGATAGAATTACTAAAATTGTGGAACAAAAGAAAAAAAAATTATAGTAACAAGATTTATACCTGCACACTCGTTTGATTTATTGCACGTATACTTATAAATGTAAAATATTATTAGAATAAAATTAGAATAGTTAAATCGAGCGAATGCATCAGCGAAACGTATAGTATAATAATAATATGTACCATACACATACGTACATAAGTGAAACTTGTGGAGTTTTTTGTATAAATTAACTGACTCTTCTGTATTTTTATATACCATTTGCATGTCTACAAGTAAACTACCGTAATTAGATAAGATATAATTAAAATATTATTACAGGTGAGTAACTATAGTACTTTCCCTTAAACTAGGTGTATAGGTATATATTCTCCGTTCTCTTATACAAGGTATACCCCATAAATTTATAAACCTAATCAATATAATGTTAAGGTACGTCATTTAAATTGATTGACGAGGGAAGAAGGAAAGAGGCTAAGAAAAAAAAGTAGAATAATCGAGATAGAAGTTTCTTCTCTATTTTCTTCTTTTTTTTCTATCTAGTTGATTAATTTATAGATCAGCTGGACGGTATGCCACAAAAAAAAAAAAATAAATAAAAAAATTAAATGAGGAGATGATTATTACAAGTACAAATGTGATAATCGATTTAATTTTTCTACAGCTATAATTTAGTACACCTGGATGAATGTATGAGCTAGAAATCAACGTGTCATAAAATTATATTTTTATTTTTTACAACTATTAAGATTCATCATTATCGCCATCATAGTCATTATCGCGAGGCAATTGAAATAAACTATGAGTTCACGATCACTCGTTCCTCGTTATCGTAGAAATACAACGACCACATGATGATTTGCATCTGTTCAATTTCATTTTTACGATTTTTTTCAAGTGTAAGACGTCTGTACGAAATTTCGTTCAAGCTTCGTCAATATTGTTGATGATAATATAATAATAATTTGTGATTTCTATATTCCATGACCCAAAATCACACTTCAAACGAACGTCAAAGAAAGTGCTTCAGCGAAATTAGGGAGAGAGGAAAAAAAAGCAATTAAAAAAAAAGCCACAGTCGATTTGTCCTACAAGTCCAAGGTGCGATATTAATGGACCTATACTGCGGATGACAAGCGTGAATAGAAAATATTCAACATTATTTATAGCCTGTACAACTGATCAGGAGTACAAGATATACAAAAAACAGATCTTGCATTCCTAGCACGCATCTCATATTATATCAGACTATGTAAAAAAATGAATAGATAAATTAATAAAAAAAAAAAATAAAAAATAAAAAAAGAAGCCTATCGTGGAGCAGAAATAAGGAAGAATTATAGATTGAGGTATCGGTCGAAATTGCATCATGTATTAGGTATGCGATTGTATAAGAAATGAAGGAGGTTGTGGCAAACCGTTGCGAGAACATTAATTTAGAATAAATATTAAATTGATGTATACATGGATCGGATTTATCAAATTTCTTGCGGGGAATTTTATTTTTTTGAGAACAAAAACGTCATACCACATAGAAACTGTTGCAATTCAGAAGAATGCAGAACTTTCACATGCTATAATTCAAACTTGGAGAAAAAAAATCAACAAATAATATAAGAAACATTATTCCGCAAGATTCAACTTTTTTTTCTATGAATTCAGTTCACCATGTGCCAGGAAGAAGAGAAAAGAAAATAAATGTTAACAATGTTTTTTTTTTACACGTTACCTACTATTCGAATACTTCGAATATATAACGTATTAAAAATATTTGCAAGTTTTTACGTTATTTTAGGTACTTATATATCTACAAATAATACTTCGCAGTGCCACACCCTGTATACATAAATATAACGAATGAACAGATCGCGGATTATTTAGTTTGTGCAATTATAGTTACAGCCGCAGATTATGCGATTGAAGAGGTTTATAAACGAGATGAGTTTATCGGGTATGAGGTTGGATAATTATGTAATCGTGTTACTACACGCAAGTCCGTTTAAATAAGGCGCATGATAGTGAAATGTTCTGTGTGCAGCTCCAATTATAATTATTATAGGTTCTACATACGTATGATGCACAGGTATTCGCTTTATATCGTCAGTTAATTATATGAATCGAAAAAATTCGAGCACGTAATAGACGTCGGGTGTTCCTCCCGTTGCGCCTTTTAAAATAATCCTATTAACTCATCGCATTATCATTATTTTAGCTAATTATTACACAATTACCCGATAATAATATATCGCACGTTACAAAAATGAATTAACGTAGAAATTTCATCGCGCAATTAACACGTGCGAAATAATATCATCGAATTTGTATATAGTAGGAAAAAAACAGAAAATGATAATAATTTGAGTACAGCGAATCTTTAGGCTTATATTTCAAATTTATCGACCGGCCCCATCGACGAATAATTTGGAATGTGTGGATGGCTGTATAGGCTAAATACGGCCGATTACGTAATTGAATGAATATAACATAACGATAAAAACTAAACCGATCAACCGCTTTCCATTCAAAGCGTCTATATATCAGCGTTAACCAGGCGTGGGATGATAACATCAAAAAATGACGCTAGATATATAACTGCGAATGGCTTTAAAAAAAGAACGAAGAGAAATATTTATTTATGGATATTTGATACTCGCATAGCAGCGGGGAACGCGGATCTTAAACGATCTTGCATACGTGTGATTCGCGCCAACATATAGCTGCCACATACTACAGGATACGCCAAATTAGTCAACTTTACGATCATAGAAAAGGAAAAAGAAACAATTCTGTATAATGTCACCTCCAATGCGAAACGCCCATTTGTCGTCCTTGACCCAGTTTGAATTTTTTTTTTATTAATTATACTATATCATATGTAAACGATTTGTTCTATATCATTGTAATTACAGGTATTAATCGAATCACTTAGCGAAAATAAAAATATCGGTGATTTTTTGATAATTATGATGAATCAATTACTCTACAGGATCGGTGTGGGATTTTCTGATCCAGTCTTAAGCCTTCCTAAATTGACTATAAATGAATTGAGATAATTTCACATGTAGTAAAAATTACCTCCTAGAGCTATTTACATTTGTAGAGCTATTATCGTTAAAAAAAAATGTATACATATGTACATTCAAATATATCACGTTACATCGGTAACATTTTCTCTTAGCAATGGAATGTTGTACGTTTTATTTATATCGCCTGAAATGCGCTTTATAATATCATGTAATACAGGTAAAGTTTATGAGGTACAATGTGCGTTCATCTAATTGAAGAAAAAAAAAACAATAATTATCCTCATATGTTATAATGGGATAATGATTACTTGTGAAATGGAAGAAAAATAACGGCCTTATCATCCGCACTGAAAATGCTGCCACTGTCCGTAACGATGATTTTTGAATTTCAAAAAATTTGTCACATGTCAACACGTTCCCAAAGATGAAAGTAAATCACGGGTATACGATGTGGGAAAATTCTATGAAACTGATATTGAAAAAAAATACGAATTTTTTTTCCATCACATTCAATGTGTTTATTAATAGATTTGACAAAGATTACATAGCGTACGTAGTTAATAATTATACTTTCTTCCGATAACACAATTGAAATATGGCTGAGAAAAAGTGAAAAAAAAAATCTGGTCATCGCTGAAGGAGGTTTGTTAGAAACAATAGATTTTGAAATATGTCTCTGAAACGTAAAGTTGATCGTAAGGTGTATTTTAAATCGGTTTCGGTCGCATGTATAACTATATAGATTTGACACATACCACACCGGTTGTATAAATTCTAGCACGAAAACGGAAGTCAAGCATTGCCAAGATCAAATACAATGAACTTCCCTGCGAAACGACCTTTGCCCATTGTACGTACGATACACCTAAGGGAAAGTCTTTGCTGCTGCTGCTGATCGTGAGTCTGAGTTTACAACCGATGCCACTGTAATATACCACGAACAAGAAACGCGAAAGTTACGAAACTTTCAATAAGAGCGCAAATAATTGGAAGCCATTAAAAAAAGAAAAACCCATGCAGATTAAAATCGGAGTAGGTCCGAGAAATCTTGTCCACCATTTTGCAATACGTGTGAAATTTTGTTTTTCTTTTTTAACCCACAAATTCAAGAACGATAATTATACGCGACTAAGATGTCACACATTTCGTGTCAATTTGAACTGCACCTATATCAAAATACGAATTCAAATTCAAAGTGTCGAGCGTATCGCCGGACGTAAATGCAGCAGCAGCAGTGGCAGAGCCGGATCGAGTCATCCTGGTGAAAGAGAAGAGAATTAGAGAAGAGAATTTCTGGATACGAAGTGGAAAATGGGAATCCTCTGACTGTACTACTTGGACTGGGATATAACAACTGCATGAGGAGTACGAAGAGTAGTAGTAGTTGAGTATGGCAGCTCAGAATATACACAGACAGGTTAATACAACCAGGTTACTCTCGCGTACCGCGGTAATTATGCCGCATGTGACGCTATAGAGACAGTTTACGACACGCCAAGCCAGGTAGATATGGTAGAAACATCAAGAACTGTACTACCTGTACAAGTACGTATAGAGAAAAGCTCGTCTTCTCCTCTACCCCTCCTGACCCTCCTTCTTCAACCAAGGTAGGTATAAAACCCAACCCTACCACAAGCGCACCCATGGACCACAAATATATGCCGTATAAACCGAGCCAATAGACAGACCCCCTTCGTACCTTCCGGAGAAGTTTGCGATACGTAGAGCAAAATGCTGGCTAATATTTTGCACACCACTAATTAATTTCTTCATCGTCTCTACCCCACGAACCGCCGCCGCCGCTGCTGCTGGTGCGAAGTAGAAATATATACCAAACTCTTGCTCTATATTTTTTTCACAATTCTACATTCCCCAATAATGTCCCGTTCTTACTGTTTCTTGTTTCCGGCAGCGAACTTGACATACCTTCGGTGAAGATGTGAAATATGTTTTTTTCGTTTTTTTTGTTCAATTGAAAATATATAGGAAAATAATAATGGGGCGAAATGTAGAGATTGTGAAGAATTAATGAATAAGAAACAAATTAATAACGATTCTCATAGTTCCTTGTGCAAGTTACAAAAATTACACAAACTTGTGCGAAGGTATTACATGTCCCAACACTTTATGCTTCAAAAATCGCACGGCAACTGGTTGTTTTTATACTCAAGTTACATTGTACAGGTATGTACGTCACATTCGTATACCATATGGGTGTGTAACACTTACTTCTCACTTTACTTACTCCAAGAAATTCAGGCTAAGGTTGCCGGCAGTTACGTGTAAAGAAAAAACGGTCTTCTACACGTTAAGTGTCTCATGTTTGAGTCGAGCATCAATTGCAGCGGAGTGAACGAATTCGATTTTGCTAGGTTTTATTTGAAAAGTTTCCTCAAACGATCCTTAATTGTCGGCTGTAACCTTTTTCACGATAATTTAGAACGAGAAAGAAAAACACGGTCGGAAAATTACTCAATCGGGTATGACCTGAATCGGAGTGAATTACGCATCACATTGCTTATTGGCGGCTAATTGAATCGCAAAGGCAACCGACCGAGCTCGACGTCTCTCGACTTTTCCTCGCGATCCTTGCGAGATGTGAACGCATCTTAACATCGTCAGAGTGAAGATCACGCGTAATTCGACGAATCTGGTAAAAGCCATCTCATTTTTTTTTCACCGATTGTAACTCGAGTTTCAAACAAACCGGCGGCCGTTCGTTTTGTCGTGATTCCCCCACGTTGGGTTCCACCGCCGCGGCTGATGTGCATCAGCGACAGCAAGTAGCAGGAGGTTGGTATTGTGGAGGCAAAAGCAAAAGGCAACTTTTGCCTCAAGTCGGCCAACAGTTAGTGAGTGGAGACCCACAGTCTCCCTTCGTGGACGTAACTCTACAGTTTCTTTAGCCATCCGTTCCACATAATCTCATACAGTTTAATTCCTCAGTTGCTACGCGACGCGGTATTCGTAATTTTACCCGCGCGATTCGAACGATCGAATTTTATAAAAGACTACCGATCAAGGACTATACCGCAACGTTCCACTCTTCGATGAGGATCTTAATCGCCGTCATCCTGATCACTCGTAAGTCGAAGGGAAAATAAATAATAAAATAATCATCAACCGATCAGAATCCTCGAGTATGGAGTCTGCGATGTATTTCGATGGAGTGCGGGGTAGAGTTTGCAGTTCCGACCATTTTACTGATATTTTATGTTTATGTTCCAACGATAAGATGATTTCCGCGGTGTTATATGATCGAGATGATAATATATCCCATAACTATAATAATGCAGAATCAGTATGACGTCAACGTAACTAACCTATTTGCAAATGTACGCGACAACGACGACGACGACGACAACGAACTATCGCATATAGACAACACCAAGGGAAATCAAGCATCGGATGCTTTTATTTGCATAAAATGATGGGAGTTGCGAGAATATCACGTTTGACCGACAGATAATAAACTGATGTTCCGCATAACTATGCGATATTCTGAATGAATCTATTTATGGGTATTATATAACGTGAAATGACTGATAAAAAGATCTTCCTTTGTTTTTTCAAATTAGAAAAAAAAAAACAGAATCGTGGAGGTATTTTGTACATTTTTTCTTTTACGACAAATGCCAAAAATGTATATGATGACATCGAGAAACTTATTTGAGAAAAGACCTCTATTCAAAATCATCATTTTACTTATATATATTCAATAATATGAATATTTTATAAATCTATCACTGTTGCGGTTCTGTAACGCAAGAACGACTTTGCAGAGGTATTTCTAATATCTTAGAATGTCTCGAATTATCATATTTAATTCAAACTAGAAAAACTCACTGACTCAACAATTAAACTTACTCCAAAACAAATATCGAACAAAATTTTTCAAATAAGATGTTAGTTCGTTATATTTGATTGAAAAAAAATGAAAGAAAAAAATTCAATACTAGACCATGAATAAAAAATAAAAAAAATTACCTTTTTTTGGCTGACAGATTCATCTGATTATGTATTAGAAATAAAAAATTTCAGCGAGCTTTTTCAAGCTCACGCAGGAATATAGTAATAAAAATAGTTGATAATTCGCAATACGATAAAGTACAATCATACTTCAAATAAATTATTTATCAATGGGATGTTTTTTTTTAAACTCTAAATCTAGATTTCAAATAATTCTCGTATATATACCGGTGAGCATTTCCTATGGGATGGTGGTGCAGATCGTGTTTTTTTCCCGCTTTTCCGCATGCACTCGTACAACGCTTTTATCCCATAGGGGGTGGCTTTCGAACGTCTCTTTATTTTTCGCTTCTATCTTTCCGTTTTTCTTTGGTTTTTTTTTCTCTTCTTCTCTCTTAGTCTTTTTCTCTCTCTTATTCCTATATTCTTCCCTTCCATATAAAATGCAAGTCACGTACGAACGAAGAGTTGCAAATAAAGTATATATCTATGTACAAGTCGATACATATAAATAAAAATATACATCCTATTCTACCCATGAAAGTACGAGGTGCGCAGCAGCAGTAGCGAATAAGTATATCAAATGCAATACTTGATCACCATAAAAATTTATATCACTTCGTAACAGTAAATTGTAAATTGTATTATATCGCGGTGTGAAGATCTATAAGGTATACATGTATACACGTACGATGTATATTTCATTATTTTTCTAGCGCGGTACCGCTGGATCGGTCCGGAGAAACATCAAAAACGATCTTCTATCATTCATCTAGATACCTATATAAATATGTATAATAATATATTACTAAAATATTGCAAAGTTATAAAATTTGAGGTCAATAAAAATGGCAAATATATATGTATATAATAAATACAGAACAACGGCAAAAGTGAAAATAAAAATACCCACCGAAGACCTTAAATATCTACCGCAGCTGCACCGCGTGCATATGGACATTTGGATACAACCCCCATAGAAAATATATCGTGTATGTATATATTATTTGATCTATCATCGCATAGTGTTTTTAATCATGATATATACAAAGGCGATGCTCATGGGGTATTTATAAAAAAAAAACTACATGGTTATCTACATATGTTATACGTATACGTAACTAAATGAATTGCTGTAGGGTCGTTAATTACATTGGACTTTGGTTAACGAAGCGAAATAGATCTGCGGATGCCATCATCGCACATTATAAACGTAAAAATATATCACATACGAAATTAAATATGAAAAATAAATTGCGGGTTCTAACTAAACGTAAATATATATGTACAACAGTTTTTTTCATCTTTCTTTATTTTTGTTTTTTCGTTATTTATTATTTCTTTTTACGACCAAGTTTTGCACTTTTTGAAGATAAGTGACATGCATAAATTCCAGGAGCATCATTACGTCTGTAATCCTGTCGCATTAGGTGGCATATTTGCATGATATAAAATATTTTTAATTGCCGGCAAAATGTCGACTCCTATATACATCAGACTCAATTAAAAATCCGGTATATATTAAATATATATACATATAGTTTAAGTATATATATATAAATAAACAAATAAACAAATGAATACGTAAATTCAAAAATAAATGGATAAATAACTTTAAAAAATCTGTACGAAAAATTTAAGAAACTATTCAACCGATCTGATGACAAAAATTATTTCAGATTCTGAGCTAATTACATTGATTGCGTAGTCGCGTCATGAGAAGAAGAAAAAAAAGTGGAAACATGTATGTGCGTCGCGAATCTGATTATCATCTCGACGTATAATATGTCACAGAAAATAATATAATTTCAAAATTATTCCAAAGTCACATGCGATGTTGCATTTTCGTCATAACCACGTGTCATATAAATAATATATAATCTAAAGCGTGACAATAACCAATTCAAAATTTTTACCGACCGTAGCCGCGAATTATTACGAATAATCTATTTTGAAAGATCAGATCAGTTTTGATCGTGTCATATACATTCTATACGACGAGACGGGGTTGTGGTCCTCACACGTACAACAAAGTACAACGGGAAACTAATAATTACACGCATAAAGTATGTAATCATAGAACATAACTTTTTCACATGAATGTGCGACGTAAAAGTGAAAAAAAAATAATTAATGATCAAAAAAATCATCGAAAAATCTTATTAATAAAAAGAAATTTCATCAATTGTATTCTACAACTATTCAGCAAAATTTTTGATAATAAGATAAATAACAATAATACGAATGCCCGGATGCACTCGCGTTTATATGAATAGTAAAAAATATTTTTCATCTATATAATGTTCAGGGAATGATGAATATATTCGTTTGACACTGGATATCGCTCTATTTAAATACGTGAATCAGATGTGTACGTGTACATCCGAAAAGTAATATAAGCTGATCATTTCTTTTGAAAGAATATTAAATTTGAACTAGAGCTTTTTCTCCTTTTTTACACAAACATGCAGGTATATAAGACATTTTCATATCGTATACCTATACATTTACACAGGTACGTATGCATGGTAAAACATTTGCCTCCAGAGTTAAACACAGATACATCTGTGACTAAATTTTCCCATTCAATATATTTCCAAGCAAACACATTTCACGCGTGACCCAACTTTTGAACTTTAATTAAAATCAATACCAATATACATCTACCCGTATTGTACATGCACCTCCTCGAAAATACTCCATCTAATACAAATAGGGAAACGTAGGCAAAAATTCTCGAATGCACAAAAAACGAATTTTGACGCACCGAAAGCTGAATTTATAATTTATTATTACATGAATATATGTGGTCAAAGTAATTATTGTAGTAGTGTAGTAGTAGACTATAGCCTTTGATTTTTTTGTCGGGTTTGAGGTCAGAAATCAATTTTTTTTTTTAATGAAGTATAATAGGATTTTATAGACGAGTCTTACGTATTTTTAGCCCAGGAATCCGAATCAGCAATCTGAATTGATCTAGCTATCAAATTGAACGAGTTATCGCCAATTTATCGATCTTAAAAGTGAAAAGATTAGGATATCGCGATGAGATCTACTCCTAGCTAAATTTACTTGACGGTTTCGTGTTCCTCGGGTCAAACTACGTTGGAAAAGCGTCCTGCGATCGATTTTAAAAATACTTCATTTTTGGCCTAAAAATCGAAAAAATCCAAAGGGGTATACCTTAGATTTTTTGCGATTTTGGGGTCAAAAATCGACATTTTTTTTATTGGAGTTTCTATGGTATTTTTATGTATTTTGATCTCAGGAATCCGAATTCGCAAGCTAAATTGGTCTACCTGTAAAATTGATCGAGATAGCGCCCATTTTTCGCTTTTCGGAGCAGAAAAATTGAGATATCTTGGTGGGATTAATTCGTAGCTCAATTTAATCAATGGATTCGTGTTCCTGAGCTCAAAATACGTTAGAAAAGTGGCCTACGATCGATTTTAAAAATACTTCATTTTTGGCCCAAAAATCGAAAAAATCTAAAGGGGTATACCTTAGATTTTTAGCGATTTTTGACCCAAAAATGAAGTATTTTTGAAATCGATCGTAGGACACTTTTCGAACGTATTTTGACCTCAGGAACACAAATCCGCAAGCCAAATTGATCCATATATGAAATTGATCGAGTTATCGCCAATTTATCGCTTTGAAAAGTGAAAATATGAAGATATCTCGATGGGATCAATTCGTAGCTCAATTTAGTCAACGGATTTGTGTTCCTGAGGTCAAAATACGTTCGAAAAGTGTCCTACGATCGATTTCAAAAATACTTCATTTTTGGGTCAAAAATCGAAAAAATCCAAAGGGGTATACCTTAGATTTTTGGCGATTTTTGGCCCAAAAATGAAGTATTTTTGAAATCGATCGTAGGACACTTTTCGAACGTATTTTGACCTCAGGAATCCGAATCCGTAAGCTAAATTGATCTAACTATAAAATTGAAAAAGTTATCGCCAAGTTATCGCTCAATAAGTGAAAAAATAGGGACATCTTGATGGCTTTTATTTGTAGCTTAATTTAATCGACCGATTCGTGTTCCTGAGGTCAAAATACATTAGAAAAGTGTCATGCAATCATTTTTAAAAATACTTCATTTTCGGATCAAAAATCGCAAAAATCCAAGGGGGGATTTTTTCGATTTTGGGGTAAAAAATCAAAATATTTTTTTTTAATGGGTTTTGTATGGTATTTTTATGAATTGTGAGCTCAGGAGTCCGAATCTGCTACTCAAATTGTTCTTTCTCGCGAAATGATCGACTTATCGCCAATTTTCCGCATTTCGTAGCAGAAAAATGATCATATCTCGATTTAGTCAAAGCTAATTTTAGTCAATGGATTCATAGATCGATACAGATTGCCGCCGTCGCTTCAATTTTATCCGCGTGTCCATTAAAATCCATGAAAATCTACGGAATGGGTGATACGGTTTGCGTCCTCGATATTTTTCTAAGAGGATACAGGAGATAAAAAATATAATATTACGGGAGTAGTAAGCTAAATGTATAAAAAAATATATATATATATGTAATATTTGCAGAGCAATGTATAATATCTCGAATCATAAAATCATACGCGGGTAAAATAGTGAAGGGAGTTGCAGGGCACACACACACAAGATTCTTAACAGTGGTCTCCTGATATATTTCCCGGCAGGGGTAGTTTATAGGTAAAAATAAATCGGTTCGTGGTAAAAGTACCCCTATTACATATTTTACGTCAACAACTATACTCGGTGGCGGGCGTAGGTATCGGAGGAGTCGTAGCCTTAGCCCGATGCTGCAGAAGGGTGTAAAGCAAGTCGTTTAGAATCACGTCGTCGCCGCTAACCGAGAACGCAGAATTTACGATAAACCAGCAGCTAGCTACGCGGTAAAACTTGAGCGGATAGCAAACGAGCTCCTCTCGTCGTCGTCGTCATCGTCGCCATACCCGCGGTCGTCATAGTTGTCGAGAGTAAAGGTTGCGCTACACAGCGGCACAATTCCCGCCCGCGTATACAGACGGCGCGGTATGTGTGTAGAAAAAAAACAAATGAAAAAAAAAAATGCAAAATAAAAAAATATAAAATCTCCCAACTATGCAAGCTGCGCCGGGGTAAATCAGAACCCTGAGATGTAGGTCGATATATCGGAACGCATACTGCAGGGACAATCGTGTCACCTGACGCGAGAGAGGGGCAAGTAAAAAGGTATACTGTGAAAGAGGGGGGGGGGGGGGGGGGGGGGGGGGACAACTGGAAGCAGGAAAAAAATATACTTATATATATAGTACCGCGACGTGATATCGCTCGATGAAAAGCGTAATTTTCAATTTTTTAAAGTGCTTTGCATCTGAACGGAAATTTTATAACCCGCGTTAATGTCAAAAACTGCAGGGTAAATGAATTTTCGCTGTTATTTTTATAAATTTTTTTCATTTTTTTTTTAAATCTTTTTCCATCGAACACAAATGCCTTGGAAGTATAAAAATCACATTTGTATCACTGAGAAGAGATCGCTTGATTTTCATCGCAATTATCTTACGGCGTACGTGGAAAATAAAGTAAGTTCGTATGGATATAAAGCTGCAGTTTAACCCTTCGGCTGAATGATAAGCACGTATACCCATCGACATAGCTGTTACATATATGATACCCGCACGACGTAACTTATACCTTATACAAGGGTTAATTTTGACCTGGCTCGATGCTTCGATAAAGTTTTTGCAGCTTATATGTAATGAGATTAGGATACACTTCGCCTGTTCGATCAGCGATGCGAGAGGATATATATGCGCAAGATACGTAGGTGGATAGACGTAGACATAGTGTATCGTATTCCGGATAAATTTCGATTAGAATTTCATATGTATATCGGATAAATATTTATCTGTTACGTATCGTGCGTTAGGTGAGGTTCAAATTCATGTAAAATACGAGTAATTTTTTGACATATATTCACATTCGTCGTTATAGTACGTACCTATATCGCGAGAGCGCATCATTTTGAGTAAAACGTTCTCATTGTTCATTGTATCGCTATCTATTCGTGCGGAATACGACGCGACGCGCCGCGGCGTCGATTATTTTCCGCAACGCACTATATATGAGACTACAAATATATGTGCGCATGATATGTACCGGATTGCATATACATGCATGGAACTATCGCAGCTTCCAACAGGATTCGAAACAACGACGCTATTAGTAGGATTAAGTATAAGTATATGCCGCACGATATTGCAATGCGGTATAAAAACGATTTGCAAATATTCCTGATGCAACAGATCTTTATATAGGCGCAAACATATACCTTATATATCACCAATCCGATCGCTACATATATAGAATTCGAAGCGCGAACCGCCTGCGCCCTTTAATTTTTTTCTTCACATTCATTTTTCTTCTTATTTTTTTTTTCTTTATATCCTTCTACGCAAGATGCAATACCCGTTTCGTCACTGCGACACAAGATCGAGAGAGAGAGAGAATAATATTTGCCGGTAGACGAGTTTGACTCCTAACGGTTTGAAAATCATAATTTTTTCACACGTTCCGTTTTGATGATAAAAAATGGAAAAATTATAACATTTATTTTCCTATTTCTTTCTTTTTATTCAATTGAGTTTCTTTTTTGCTTCTAATTTAATGCGAGTCAAACAAAAAGTCTATAAATTACGCCCTTCTGGTGTTCAGCCTCTGCACGGATATGTGACATCGGTATCATATAAACTATGTATACAAGTATATGTATGGGGTATATATAATGCACGATACAAAACAGGCTCCCAGTTTTACAGAGACAACAAATTATCACATCCAAGCAGCGCAGTATGTTCTGGGATTCATAGAAAGCTAGAGTATCACGTACGAGGCACGTAGTCGAGGCATTTGCGGCTCAGCAGCTGTGCTGTTATATACCGCGAGGTTGACGTACACGTAGGTATATGGCAGCGGTAAATATACCATATGATATAAATCGCGATGTATCCGAATTTGCATATCCATACGTACCTATATTATTATAATTTAACGTCGTTCGGATAACATTTTCCTCCATCCTCCAACGATTAAAAATTAAAATTAATCAATCCGCGATATAACATCTGCGCGGGACTTTCTAACGTAGTTTCCAGAAATACTACTTGGGATAAATTTCAATTATTATAAACTCAAGATTCGAAGCTCGGTTGATCGGCATAAAATAAATAACAAATACAAAAAAAATACAAAAAACATTAAATAAAAATATGAAAAGGCAAAAATTTGGGATAAAAATGCGTATCATATCTGCGGGTGAGGCCCCTTTGCTGAAACAACATTCATTCCACGTGAATAAACTGCGCGTGACTCCCATACGCCACTATACCTATATATTATATATTATACGCCACCTGCACCGCGCAACAGAACAGCAGAATTTTTTATACACCGCAACGAGCAAACAATTTTTTTTTTTTCGTGTGCACGTGAAACACTCGAAACTATCAGTCGTTATTAATATGGCAGTATTTAGTTTCAAATGGGGAGGAAATATATGCATGGAAATTTTTTATTTTTCATTTATTTATTTGTGTTATTTATTTTTTATAAAAAATATACAAGTAGTTGGTGGAGTATCGATGTGGAATTAGAAAAAAAAGTACATCAAATTCACATATAATTTACATTATATATACATATAGGGCAGAGTTGAATTCGTTTCTAACGAATGGTTTCCGATTTGTGTATTGAGATGAGAAATCTGAATCTTCAAAGCAAATTGATCCTCTTCCGGATATGATCAATTAGTTATCACCGGTTACGGTATAGGATTCTGATATGGAAAAAATTCACGACTTCATAGAACTTTGAAAATTTTACTGTTATCCCATAATATTCTGCCCTCTGCATACCATTACCTTTTCTCACATATATATCATAACGCTGTTTTATACAGATATAAAAATATATTAAACATAGTACCCCATATAAAAATATATCCTACGTATAGATATCCTATATCTTTTTCCCCTATACTTTTATCCGTAGAGCAGCTTCAGAGTGGAATATATTTCCGCTGCAACGCGGCATGCAAAATTTTGCGGGAACGAAGGCGAGTTAATCAAGAAAATTCGAGTAATAATATACATACCGTATAAAATTGAACGAAAAATATGCCTACTTCGTATCCTGTCTATTTTTAATTAATGTGCTCGCCGCGAGACTACACTTAATTTAAATGATGAAAATTAAAACAGAAAAAAAAAAACAGATTGAACGCAGAATTAAAACGATGCGTTACAAATTTCATCCCTGATATAAATATATCAAGATGTAATATTAATTAAAGGCTGATAGATAAAAAAAAAAAAAAAAAGTCGTCCTATCAATGGAAAAACAGGAAAAAAAAGAAAAAAAAAACAGTTAAAATCTCATCCGTTGGATGTACAATTTACACATCGTTGCAACGTGTATATATATAATATAAATAGAAACCACACATCGTACATAAATGTACATACCACCTTTACATATACATGCAGAAGAGGCATCGAGAACAGATTGAAACTACAAACGTCTGGTGTACCCACCGTCTGTTGCAGAACTGAACGTGAATCCAATTGTCCCTATGTACTTACTTAAGCGAATCCAAAATACCTGCCAACACCACACCATTACCAACGTCAATTAACACTCGCTCAACCTTCTGATTAATCCAGATTCTATCTACACGACTGCAGTCGCCCCCCAACGCCACACCGTAATGATTCCCCATAAACATATATAGTGCCGCGTCGCATACCGTTGGCGAAAAATAAATGAAAGAATAAATAAAACAGAAAACAATACCAAAAAAGCAATTACAAAATTTTCGCCTGCAATATTGGGATAAGAAAATTGTACGAACTGTATAAAGAGCTATTGGCATGTGGCGTGCACACGCGAGTACAATAAGGTTGTGTTTGCACCGGAGTAAAACTCTTCCGCCGCACGGTATTTTATACGAGGTAGATTTGCTGCTGCAGTAGCTCAATCCAGGTATATTCCATGTATATGTACGAAATGTATACACGTATATATACGAAAGATAGTTAAGTTTTACGATCGCTAGCTGTTCGGATGTGTTTTGACAATTAAGTATCGCCGTAAAATCCCTATAAGAAGACACGTTTAATTCCGAAGCAACCGCACAGCGCGCGTTTCTACTATACCGCCACTCGTATAGATTGAGGGATGTAAGTATAAAGTCGACGGCAAAATTACAAAATGCGGGAATACACGCCATACATATACAAAGATTCGATCGATTTCATTCATTGAATCATAATCATTCGATTCAAATGGCGGCGGTTTTCGATGAGTTCATTTAATCTGTATCGATAATCAGCTACAAGTTTAAACGCCACCGATTTAACCTGTTGCGTTTGTTTCTTCTTATTTCTCCTCGGAATGTTTATTATAACTAAGAGTTCTAAAAATATACGTAGAACAATTTTCATCATTTCTATGATTCTTTATCACATTAAACGCAATATGAGATGTATAGAAACGGCTGAGAATGAAAAAAAATAATAAAATATATATAATTTAAAATGAATGAAAAAATAAAAGAATATTATAAGATAGGGAAAAGCGCTTAATTGTGACTTTACCGAGACAGGGTCATTATGTTAATTGCTATACGTATAACCTTCCAGCTTTTTTTTCAAGCAGATGATTCCGCGGTCAAAGATACGTACGTACGACACACATAGGTTACGTGTGTGCAACTACCGGTGCGAAAGCTGCAGCTACCCGGAATTTGTCGACGCGTCGCTGCGTGTCGTGGAGATGTTAAACCGACGGTATATGCGATAATAATAACATTTTTAAAGGCAGGTTACGAGTGAAAAGAAGAAAAGAAAGAAAAAAGGGATTGCTCAAAGCTGCATAATTTGTTATAATTATACGATATGTATCAGAAAAAAAAAGCTGATATATATAAATATAGATACGTATATGAAAGTAGGTGATTTTACGCGTATTGTAGTACGTATAATATGATATTATGTTCAGCTTGATACGGTATGGTGTATAAAAACTGTCAAGGTGCGGAAAGTAGACTCAGGATTTTCCAGAGTTAAACTAAAAATAAACTAACAAAGATTACAAAAAAAATAAAATAAAATAAAATAATAGAGAGCGCAGGTAGAGCCACTACTCTCAAGTTCTGACTCCTCCGAGTTAGAGACTCGAGTCAAAACTTGAGTCAAAACTTGAGTCAACGCATTGAAGACTGCAAGTGTATGCATATATGTACGTAATTATATATATGTATTCATATACACGTATACAATATGAGTAAGGCTGTGTGGGAGGAAAACCTGCAGCAGTATAACGAATAAAGAAGCTGTCGAGGCGAAGACTCGCGATAGGAATAATTAAAATTTTCCAGTAGAAGAACTTAACTTTTACTATATACACAACTGGAAAGACGCGAGTAAAACATGCAGGCAAAGAAGACATCATCATCTTACACTCGGCTACGTCGTCTTTTAAAAAGGTGTTGGTGGTATGCTGCTATATACCATTACAAACTACGCACACATACACATACATATACCATACCGACTTCAATATAATGTTGCTACTGCAGTTTTATACATAAATATACCGTACATAATGTCGTAGACAGTTATATAGAGATAGAAAAGTTAAGGACAAGTTTGTATCTTCAATGGATTTAACTTGATATTTTTCAACGGATCAACTTCACATATAATTAATTGAATAATCCGCACGAAAAAAAAACAAAAAAAAATCAAGTCATTTGAATGTGTTAAAATTTTTTATTTTGTTCAGAATACGAGCCAAGAACTGAAATTCTTGTTTTTTTTTTTATAAAACCCAAAGTCTGCGCTCATATTTTTCACACAAATGCAATTAGATTGAATAAAATAAGAAATCCAAAAAGTTGTACACCCTATCGGTCATAATACCTGAACTAAGTTGAGAACGCGATGTATGACACTGCAGCAATGCAACATATAACATCTGTTGTTGCTTGATCTACCGTGATAACGGATCGGTAACAAAACAATTTTTATTTATTTTTTTTTCTTTTCAACAACTCGCGCGCTCTTAACTTTTAACGAATTTCGATAAACTGCAGCACAGAGTTCTAAGAAAAGCAAAATAAAAAGCATAAGTTGCATACATATTTAAAAAGGGAAAACTTTCAGAAAAAAAAGTTAACAAGCTATTTTTTTTTTTTTTTTTTTTCTCACACGACCAATCCCAAAGGCAAAAAGCCTGCGTTTGATAAATTCAAGGACGATACGTTTTTCGAAATCTGGGTATGTATCGAATCTCGTTAATTCATTATATTATATTATATACGCGCGATTCTGGGGTACGTTGCATACCTATGTATGTTTTCCAAGTCTCTACGTCACCCCTGACCTAGCCCAACGTGATCCACCTTAACTTGAGTTCGCCTAGTTTAATTTCGAAGGGGGTAGGAAACGTGGTCAAAAGCATATGTATGTACGGTACATACAGGTATGTACATTTCTATATGCGAATGTGCGGAATCTCTATGACATTATGAATGCTGCGGCGAGTAGTTGCTCACTCCACTAATTGGACTTAGTCGCAATTCGTCATTTCCCCGTATATACATTTTTCGAGGTCGCGTTCCAATTTCTTTTCACTTATTCGCACGTTGGTATATGTACGACATGAGAAATATTATTTAAAAAAAAAAAATCAAAAAAAATTCCATCCCTAATTTCACATACAGATTACAATATTTCGATTGTACATAACACATCGTACGCGAAATTACATCGATTCATATGTTAACGACTATAGTATCATTTCAGTAACAATATGATAGAAATTTTCCATCAATATACACGGTTGAAATGTATTTACGGTGAGAACTAACGGTAATAATTCTCATATATACATATACATAATACGTCTGTAAATTTAGAGATATATCTGCAAAACTATACATAGGAAAAACAAGAAACAATTCTCTTAACACGGGCGTGCGATGTGCCGTAGTGGAATACGCCGCTAAACACAAATGAAACTAACCGCAAACTACCTGTCGGCATTGCTAATTAGATACGAGATCCCCCCCCCCCCCCCCCCCCACCCCCCTTATTCTCATCCCATTCTCCTTTGCCTATATATACGGAATATTGTCATACAGAGTTTATATTAAATGCGAACAGCGCCACTACCTCGTTAACGCCACTAAAAATTACCCTCGTAATAATCACGCTCGAAATAAATAGCTGAAGATAACTCGGGTCTACATAACAAGATATGCTTTGCAGACAATATTATTATAAGACATTGAAATTGTTATAGCGTACTTTAATTATTAATTATAATTTTTAATTTTTCTTTTGTTGTTTTTATATCGGGAAGAAATACAATGATGTAAGTATCAAACGTTGGTAGATTATCAAGTGACGTGGAATGCCCCATATACGATCGTGTGCACGTGCAATATAAGTTCCGAATTTACGGGAAGCCAAGTTATTCCCGTTGGGGTACAAAGGACCTTAACTCAAGGCAGGCAACGACAAGTTGCAATAGTCACTGGAAGATAACAAGTTCGAGTTAGAAGGCTAACTAGACAAGAAACAGCGAGTGTAGCTATACGAGGTAGTATTATACAATTCTATCGGCGTTCTGGAAACGTGCAATATTGCATGTGGGGTCCACCCTATGTGTACCGCATCATCGGTTATTACTTATTAACTCAACGTGTAACTATACGACGAACTGTGAATCTACCGGAATTTCTGTAACTCCGCGATACGCCATTGTACGTATAAATCCCCAATGCCCGATTCAACTTGTACATATCTCCTCTGCTCTCCCCGGTGCTACACAAATCAAGATACGGTGTATTCGGTCCTCGAAGGATTTTCACGTCGGTAGAGATTTCGGACGCCTGATAAAAAATTGATGAAAACCTCAGGATTTATGTTAAAAAAATTACAAGACAATTTTTTTTGTCATTTTTATCTAAATCCATCGCCCGTAGATCCATCGTCGAACGAAAAATGATTTTTTACCATATACGTATATGCATGCGTGGGTAGATTCACAACAAACAAATAAACAAACAAACAAACAAACAAACAGACAACAATTCGAGGTACATATGGATGTTATAGAAAGTGGAGGACAGCGCTTTGTTCGAATCAATCTATCCAACAATATAGTGAGTTTGGCGTGGCTACTACTGCTCCTGTAGGAATGACAATATTCACTTCACGTTTACATTACGAGAGAATTGAACAATTACGCGCGTGGGATTGAATTTTACACTCTATACCTATCGAAATGCAACGGCTATATTCTGGTATCAATACGAAATGGGAATCCATATGCTATACATACAGCTGCTGAGGAACGCGAATATACGTGTACGAACTCAACAGCAATAACTGCAGCAGAACTGTAACATCAAATTGTAAAATGTAAAATTTTTATTCCTCCGATAGGTGCGGCGATTATACCTACATACCTCGTTTTACGTACATCTATATCGATAACTGTACGACTGTAATAATAAAAGTGCCTGCATGCGGATTGGCGAGGTGAAACTGTATATAAAAGCTATGAAAACGGTAATGATCAAACATACGTGCGATCTGTCGCTTTTTTTTTTTTATTGTAACAGGTGAAAATTAATCCGCGAACCTTGGAATCGCAGTTTTAGTTCTTTATTGTGCGCGGAACGTTGCGTTACAGATTTCGTTACATCGTACCGTGTGCACATACAGATATACGCATTCTCATATTATTACAAGACACACCTACGTCCGCGTATTACACGGAGAGACCCGGAATATCACATGTATATAAGAATGGTGAATTGAATGAAATGAGTTCGCAGCGTTTGCTATTTAGCATAGGAAACACGTTTTGCTTCGAGTTACTGCAATAAAACTCGAAGAAACGAGACTCTTTTGTGGGAGTAAATAGCTATGCGCAATCCACGGAGAATTTGTAAGGCGTCAAATTACATGTCACTAACTTTTGGTATTTTCAACAGTTCTTTGTATTTTTCCTAATTCAAATCCTCTACCTTGAACGAATTTAATTTCGTACATATCGAACAAATTTATATACCCCTACGAATAAAAGTTGAGCCATTCATCAGGAATTTAGGCAAATTCAATATGAGGACTCCATTTCGTTTGGTTTATAATGTATGGCTGAATCCTTTTTTCTAGACTTTCTCCAGTTGATCCAACAGATGAAAAGTTGGTTTTTGACAAATCCATGCCTGCATACATTTTACTTAATTAATTACTCAATTAAAAATTCGAGTGAGTTACTTTTCTCGTTCATGAACACGATGCCGATAAAAAATATGTTATTATCGCTATCATTATTATTATTTTTTTTTTTGTGAACTATGCACAAGTTATAGAACTTGTAAAGAAGTAAGTCTAGTTCACTTATCTCGCGTGAAGATTCAATTGTCGATCATAGGTAGATATATTAAATTTGAACGTCGCACGGATATAACGGTACATAAGAAAATAGAAAGTCGAATAACGAACTAGCCCAAGAAGACGGGTTTAATTTCACTCTTATACGCGGTTTACAAATATCTATAATGATATGCATTCGGTAAGTTCTAGGTACTCTCGTCAAATGACACGTTAAAATCCGGGGAAATGGGCGCATCGATTGAATATGATAAGTTACATTCGAAAATATACGAAATACGAGTTCACCGAGGATATTTCGTCGAAATCATCATGATGCAAATGAAGAATTTCTCATGGGTGTCGCATGAATTTTTTCTTTATTGCTTCTACTTTACCATTATACTCTCCCGTTCACAGTTCATTCCGTGTTTACTATTTAGGCCCTCCGGCGACTGATTTGATTGAGGTATTTCAAAATTTACATTTCTTGCATATATGTACATACACATCTTTCCTTACAAGCATGATAATTGCATGGATGCAAATTTCTAACAGATTTTGTTGTAACACTTCAAGATCTCGGTGAAGGTCATTGTAAAGGTATTGCACGCGGTAGAAAACCGCTTTGAAAGTTATAACCCGTTTTTACGTCCCATATTGCAGTTGACTAAAAGCATCGAGAAATCGTAAGATAAAAATAACCAGTGAGAAAAAAAAAATCCCCATTGCTGGAAACAAAATTAGAATCAAAATTCAAAAAAAAATATTATAGATTTAATTAAAATGAAAAAGAAGAAAAAGATACAGTTGGAAGCCTATACTGTTAAATATTTTCGCATAAAAAAGTGAACAAAACAATAATAATAATAATAATTATAACGCGATAGTCTACAAAAAATGACACGTTATTCAAGAGGGGTAATCAACGCTATGTTATTTTGTATCTAACGTGTTGATACAGATACCATAAACTGGTTTTTCTTCGGTCTTGTTTGAATCCGACCCCACGCTTGATCGCAGAGTCTATAATCATTACTTGTTGCACCTACTTACGTGAAAGTGAATAAAAGGTGGTACCGGAAACCACGGTCTTCACGTTTTTCTTCTACAATCGGTCTACTACATGATCGCGACATTACGAAACTTACGAAACAATTCTTGCTTTTATTTGCTTTCCAAACATAAATAATATCTGTCCCAGGGTTATCTGATAAAAAACTGTATAATGTATTCGCACATACGTACATAATCCTACAAATTTTTATCGCAATATGGGAAAACACAAGTATGCTTTGTGTAAACGATAAAGAGGACATTGGCTTCCGGGGAGAAAGTTCAATTTGGGTGACAAATATCGCGGCTCGAACCAATTGTAAGTACAGTTGTATCCGGTCGATGCAGTTCGTTGCCAACGTGGAAGTTCAGACCTCGTGTATATGCAGGTCATATTCATTAATGGCATGTATGAAAGGAGATCTAAACGTTTTTACTAAACGTGTCGGATATGCTCCTTTGTTAAAACTTACATATAGATCGGAATAGTTATTTGTGGAATAAAAATTCCGAGTGTTTAAATCTTAATTCAGCATTCCATGAACTGGCAATTGATAGGATAATGGAACTCGTTGACAATAGATGAAATTTATCGGGGGAATTAGCTGATTATAACAATACGATTCCTTCTACTTCCGTGAATCTCGCATCACGTGGCCTCTTTCTTTTTCTAAACAAATTGAGTACCCGCAGTTTACCAATATGGACGTACCGTATGAGTAAACAATAGCCTTGTAAATACTTCCGATCGATTGTTCGTCACAACGGCTTGTGGCTACTTGTAAATGGAAACTGCGAGCATTTCAACATTTTTTCAGCCGCAAACGACTGATAGTCACGTGGTGTATGTAATCTGATGAAATATTTAGAAACGTATGTCGTAGCAATTGTACGGGATAACAAAATTTCTATCACAGTGGAAATAAGAATTTATGTATCCAAAAGACGTGCGCGAAAATTTGATGAAGTACAAAAATGTTGATGATATATATAATATTACAATTTTTTTTTTTTTAAATCGTATTTGAGACGTTAATTTCGTTCGGCATGCCAGAGTAAATGTGAAGAGGGAAGCGAACGGGATCTTCGGCAATTGCACCCGGCGCCAGAGTAAAACGTAGTAATTCAGTAGCACGAGAGCAAGTTGGAGGGAGAATTTAATTAGGGAGTGGAATATTCGTAGCTATACACGTGTGCAACGTTAAAATTTCTACCCTGGTGTGTAATCCAGTGAAATGTTCCTGGAACTGTTCGAATTGTTTTGTTTGACGGTGACCATAAAAATTGGTCGAATTAAAAGGGTCAACGTATATCGTAGCAGCGTCGATAAAGAACGAAGAAGAAAATTGCTGGTATTTTTCGATTTTGAAAGAATATATCTACGTTGAAAGTAATATTCCGAAGTTCGGCGGCTCCTTTATTCTTTTCGATAAATTAATCTGATTTTCAGGTTCTGGCAAATCCGTTGATAAGGCAAAAGAGATTTTAGCACCGCGGTTTCATAAAGGCGCGAGTTTTATCCCAATTGGATTCGCAACTATACACCTGTAAACTCTCTTTGATGTGCTGCTGCTGCACGCACTACAGACTAATGCACTCTTTGTTACAGATCGCCACGGCGAATAATCGGTTTATAAAAATTCATGAAAACCTGTCCCCAACCCTGCAGTACAAACTAGATGTGCTACCACGCAATACCCAAATACCTACCTACCTCCCTATCTATCCACCTATCCCTGCCTGCTACTACCTGCTGTATTTTACCGAGCTCTCGTTACGTTTCGGTGCTCGATTCTCTCTACCGTTGAAGTTATATTATACGTATATTGTCGCAGTTTGCAAGCACCCTGTGTATAACGAATTCGAGGGACTTTTACGTGTTGTAAAAAAAACTCTCGAAGAAGTCCCCCGCGGATTTATCACCGTGCGGCTTCTACTTCTGCGCTTCACACTGCAACAATTATTCCGAAATAAGCTCACCATTTTTACAATTACCTCATTTGAAAACTCTGCAATAACTTCCCTCACGATCATGCAACGTGATACCAGGATTTAAAAGGGTTTTTTTTTTTTGGCGTACTCATTCACACGACGACAATACCGTTGATCATTTATTTACGATATCGACGAATATCTCAAATAAAATGTTGAAAATTTGAGCAACGTTTCCACATATAATGATTTAAAATTTGCCATTTCATTATTTTCAGTGACATGGTCGACTGGAAGATGTTCGGATTCTGCCGGAGAAAGAAACTTGACGGAAACGACACTAGAAGATGAGGAGCATCTACCTTCTCTGATGAATGAGACAACCTTCAGAGAACGATATCGTAGACTGATACCTTATATGACATTTTATGTCGCTAATAATTATGTGAATCCGCAAAACCAGCCATCCTCATCATACCAGGGCAGAAAATCACCAACGCTTCAGAGAAGACCCCAGTACTCTGGTACTAGAACCAATATTGCCGCAAATAATGTGGCTGCCAGTAGCTCTAATAAGATTAGAAATCAGTACTATATTAGCCCGCCGCTTCAACATGAAAAATTCATACCATCTGTTCAATACGATCCAAAAGACGTTGACAACGAAGATTTTTTCACTCCTGTGAGATATAACGCAAAAAATAATTTTGTTGATTATCAAACACCGCTCTATCAAAGATATCAAAACATAAGACCTGCTTCGACTCAAGCAACTGTACTCGCTAGTTTACAAACAGAACAGCAATACTTCACAACTCATCGACCTACAACGATCAATTTTACACCTGTATACGGTGATCTTCTAGTCAGGAAACAAACCTTGAAGCCATTACCATTAAAACAGGATTACAACATCAATCACATCAGAAGACCAGCGATAAAACCATATAAAGTCGACGTAGTAGCCGAACCAAATTATTCAACAAATGAATTCGAAGCCCTAAGATACGCGAGTCCTCAATCGCAACACCAATTGCCCCAGCCCTTCAGGCTGCCTGCTGAGCAATCTCTACAGAGACCTCGATATCCTGATCCAAATCTTAACCACATAATAAAAAGTCTTCAATTGACAAATCAACTCCCAGAGATGCTAAATGCTGACAATATAGATAACAGTATAAAGACTCTAGTGGAAATCCTGAGCCTTTTGAATAATGGAAGAAAGTATGAACTCCCAACTCGTCGACCCACAGTACCGGTAAATGTGTCTCCAAAATATGAGGACTATGAAAACTACGACATTATACAGACAAGACCTAAGGATATCGCTGAAAGGCCTTTCAAAATTATAGCCAGGCCAAACGTGGTTCCAGAACAAATACAGCCTCAAATAACGCCGCTGCAAGATAACGGCCCATATCATGTTGACATAATCGACTCAAAGATGGAATATCCGCCGAATAAAGTTGAAAATATTGCGGAAGGAAATGTGAAACAGTCGGAGAAGGAGCAAGTTATTGAATCTGCAGAGTTAGATAACGATTACAAAATTGCTCAAGAAGTTGCTGACGATATTCTTGAAAAGGAGATACTCGACCTCCCTTTGACCACCGAACAACCAGCTCAAAATTACCCGGCACCCGACGGTGTTTCCTCCCATACTCAAAACTTCCCCCCAACTACTATGAAGTATGGAGCAACGAGAGGAAAACCGAACGTTGATTACCCAGCATATGCAACGATTCCAAAAACTGAATTTAGCTGTACTAGTCAACGTTATAAAGGATTCTTTGGAGATCCTGATACCGGATGTCAAGTAAGTTAGATTATATATTTCTTTATCAAATTTATATTGGAGAAATAATACTTTCAAAATTTTTAGGTCTGGCATTACTGCGATTTGAATGGTGGAAAATCTTCGTTCTTGTGCCCAAATGGGACAATCTTCAGTCAAGTAGCACTTACTTGCGATTGGTGGTTCAATGTTAAATGTGAATCAACTACACAGCTTTACGTATTAAACGAGCGACTCTACAAGTACATTCTTCCAGTGATGCCAAAATTCCCAGAGGATTTTACAGGCCCAGAAGTAGACCGTTACTTGGAACTCAAGTTTAAAGAAATGGAAGCAAAATTGAAAGAGAAAAAAATCAAAAAGCAGCAGGAAGAGAAGAACAAGACTAACAATAAAAGCGCTCCCAGAATTGATAGTGAGACCTAATAGAAAGACAATCTAATTATGAAGTTACTCTCTTACCATTCAACAGATATTTGTTAGTCCCAGTAACCGGTAGTACTTGACGCTATTATAAAAATAGGAGCTACTTTTTTTTATCTCAAATCAATCCGTAATTGCATAATCCAAGTAATTGACGCAATTATTTACTTAAACCAGAAATACTATCTGCTCGACGCAAGTGATCAGTTGTTGGAGTACTTTTCCCACCCCTCTAGTCATAATAATTGTTATAAAGTAATTATTTATGTGAGATTGTGACAAGCCCATCCTTCTGGTGCTATTTGTTATTAAGAAACGTAGTCGCAAGTCTAAAAATTATTTGTATCCAGGATGGGAATGCGAAAAACTTACTGTATTTCACAGGAGGAATATATTTATGGTGATGGATCAAATTTTCATACTATGTAATAAAATTTTACCAGGAAATACTATTTTCCCCATTGCTTTATATGGGTAAAGGCAAAGTTTGGAAAAAATCTGATGTACACATAATCCTATTTTCTACCTATTCTAACTATTTTCTTATTCACATTCCTTTTGTGTTCGCTAGCTTGTAGTAGACTTTTGCTTGTTACAGTATATTTGTATCGCAGGCATTGTGTTATAGAACTAAATTTATTCTACGAGAGTACCTACTTTATTTTTCTAGTTTCATTACCAATTTATTGAATAAAATTATTTATTCATTTTCTACAAACCTTGTGTCGCCCTTGTTTCCATTTCCACATAGCAATGTAATCAATTTTTCAGGTTCAAAGAATTCATAGAAAAATGTAATATGTTATTTTACTCACCCTTGCAGCCCGCTTCACTCTCTGGCGAGTCTCTGCTAATTTTTCAACTGTATTTTGAAGCTGCTCTTTCATCTCTTCATTCTAAGAAAATGAAAGCAGATATAATGTGAGAAAAACTCGATCAAAAACTTTCTGATGCTCGGCATTCATTCAACGCAACACCAAACATCAAATTACTCTCGACGCAACAGAAAATACGATAAACGAATATTGAAAATAAAGTCGAATGAAAATACAACTATTAAAAATATACAAACAAACCTTTTGTGATTGAGGCACGATCTCGTGGCCTTGATGTGACAAGAACAAGCAGTATGCACAAGCAGAAACTTTGCACTGGATGCAATAGCATTGAATGTCCTGATTGCTGTGGTACTCACATTTATGGGACAACAGTTTGTAAACGTCACCAGGGTTATTGCCCAGTAAGATTTGTTGATGATTCTGCAGAGCTCTACCATGGATCTGTTTCACACATATAATTCAAATTTTAAATGATGCACTTCATTCTGTTGTCATCAGCAAACAGCTTTCAAAATATAGAAGAATTGAAAGCGATCCAACAGAATGAAAATAATGATATGAGGAGAGAATCAACACACATAACTAAATTTCTGACAAACCTTTGTGTAGCACGGGCCACAGAAAAAGACCTCGCATTGGCGACACTGGCATTCAGCTTGACGTCCACATTCTGAACAACTTTCTTTGGGATTGAAACAAAAAAAAACAAATAAGAATTCCATAATATATCTGTACAGTGAATTGCTTAATAAATAAAATTAATAAAGTGTTATTCATGAGTGGGTTCATCAGTAAGTAGAATAAAAGTATAAGCAGACAAAAAAACTTTCTCTACAAACCTAGATTTTCAGGCAAAGGCTGTTTTGACCGAGCTTCTAACGAGGGTTGGAAGTCAAGGTTTGGCTCATTGGATAATGCTGATGTTTGATTTGAAGTAAACAATCCCATGAGGTATGTGTTGATGGGTAAATTAAGATAATTTTTTGGATCAATCTTAAAAACTGTCCCGCAACTATTGCAAAGCTTTTTAGGACTTGTTTTGATACAATGCTCGCATATTGAGTGTCCACATTCAAGAAGCCGTGGACATTTGCCTCGATAGTTATTTGACCCTGCAAATTGAAATCAATGCTATGAAAATAAAAATATGGATATAATTGGCAGGCTGGCAGGAGATAAATGAGACCAATGAAGTCATTTCAGAAGACCTTAAGACATAGGCGAAGCATCTGATTCCTTGAAAAAAAATCGGGGGTATTTTCGCGATTCCGTGTATAGTACTTTTTTCATGATTTAACAATGAAACATGATTGTATTCAACAATCCACTCACATGTGATACAGTCTACTGATTAATTTCGAGAAAAAAAAGAGTCAGATTTAACAACACAACGAGAGTGTAAAGAATTTTTGGATCATCTCGAAATGCACAGGCTTTCGACAGAAGGCAGTTCTAAAAATTTAGTATTACACTTCCATGCATTATTAACACAAGAAAGGAGACTTCGATCGTGATCTCATAGGTGTATTCATTAACATGCGGTAAATAATTAGCAGTTCTAAATAATGAAAATCAATTTGAATTACAGACAGCCGACCACGTGTTAACTTTGATCTTCCCTAGTCTTGTTTATCTAATTGCTATCGTAAAATCGTTTACACGAGTTCAGCCAGCATGCATAAAATGTTGATACAAGAAATTTAGAAATTGAAAGTATTAATACCTCGTACAGCGAAGAAGACATTTTTGCAGTTAACACAAGCAAGATATTTTAATCTTGTCCGCTCAACGGAATACATCTTCATGCGACGATTGCCACTTTACAACTAATTTATTTATGTACGCGAAGATAAGCACGCACATGGGTACAACACCGGTCTACCCCGTTTTCAGAACCTTTTGTTGTCATTCAAGCCACAACTGCCCTCTCGGATAAACACGGAACCAATGCCATCTGAATTGCGAACTTATACCATTCAAATAATTGTCCAGTCAGCTGCTCGATGGCAGCGACGCGATGCGACTTTCACACCCGTCGCTGTATTCACGCAATGTCTGTCTCATACTATCTGACGTCGTTATTGTTTCCTTCGCCATTTGAAATCAGAAAAACTTACGAAACATTTTTGGTTCTACAAAATTAAAGGAGCACCGAATTCTCTCCGTAATTAAGTCGGCCAATATCGAATGAAAGTATTCAATCAAACAGCTCACTTCGCATCTAACAATACTTACCTACAGAGATGTACCGACGATAATAAAAATCTATTAATCTATTTAGTACAATAATTTAAAAAAAAAATATATATATAGGTATACATATTAAAGTAGGTCTATAATTTTTTGATTATAAATTCCTGGTCCAGCCAGATCAGAAGATGACAGATTGAGAATGAACCGTGATCGTCGATAAAGCTTGTGTCTACCTTTCGAATTTCGTACACGTGCGATTTTTTTTGTTCTATTACATTCTACTCTTGCAGCTAATTTTCGCTTATCTTTTTTTCTGCATTTTGGAGATACTGTAACCATAGAATTATAAATTTTAATATCAATCCCACAAAATTTACGACATGCGTCGATGATGTGCATAAAATAATTGCGCTTTAAATTTTCAATCGAAAACGCATAATGGTATTTATTATAATTCCTTCATTTACAAAATATGTTTATATAGGTATACAGGGACCAACGGTAGATGTAACGGAATCGTAGTTCTTAGTATATATTCTCTCTATTATAATAGGCACTTTCCTAAACGTCCTAAGCTTCCGGTCTTCTTGCGAAATATTTTTGTGGTATCGGTGGCGCCTAATATTTTTGTTTCAAACATTCACGCGTGATTGTACGGTATCGTCGAATACATTTTCAAAACATTGCAAAGATCTTGATCTCTTGATTACCGATCAACTAAACTTAACATTTGCAAACCTGATTAATTAACATATTCGACTATCGCAAGACGTATGACGGTACATTCTTTAATTTCCATATATATACGCATAAATTAGGCTTTAAGTTATCCCACCTACCTAGCTCTAGGTGCGGTTAGAGAGCGGAGCCGTTATAACGCCAGTTGACCACCAAACAAGCACATGCGTCCGTTCATAGCATTCGCATCAGGCCTAGCCGTCGGGTAGACAAGGTCTAGGTTGCCATCGTTACGCTTCGTGAAGCTATGTGTACCAAGAGTATAATGAATGCACGTATGTATACATATATATATTATACATGACGACACAATCTATGTATGTCGTATCCGCACATAGGTATGTACGTACACACGTAATATACCACCTCGAGGAAGTATATGTGTCACTTACGAGAGTGTAAATTGGTAGCGGTAACAACATACCGTACATGGATGTAGAATTCTGTATCCGAGCACACCCGCGTGTGCATAAATGCAGGTATATGTGTGTCCACACTCGTCTTCGCGGTTCAAGGTCATATGCTGAGCGCGAAGCCCGGATCCGCGTTTCCCCGACCCCCACTATACCTCTGTACGCCGCGGTGCTCTACGGTTTGACTATCGCCCTTACATTTCGCTCTGTGCAGCATCGATTTATCCATAAAAATACCGTGCGCTTCAATCTATTATTTCCCTATCGCTCCTGCAGCCTTGCTCTGATGCAAGTGAATGTCCGGCATCATATCCTAATGTATAAAGCTAAAATGAGCTATACTGGAGATCACGAACATCCTATTCTCCGAGAATTTTACAAACCTTTCGTAGATCTCTTTATATAACGTTGCAGACTATTTTGTTATAGTTACTCCAGAACTACCGCTCTATGTAATATCATTCTTTATATTAAAAAAAAAAAACTAACTAAAAAATACACGTAGCATCCGCTGATCAGATTTATTATGCATATGTAATATATGGTGGTCTCTCTGTGGGATTCGGTTCCATAAATTTTTTTTATTTATCGACCTAGATTCTGAAATACCGATTACAATAATTAAACGTAGTAATACAGATACTGCAGTACATGTGGTATTTTTTAATTTTTTTTTTCTTTTTTCAATTCTTTTATTTGTTTTTACCTTTACCTAGGGCAATTTTTTTACAATTGTATAGGTAATACGAGAAAGGATGAATAAATGCTGTACATTGCATTGTTCAATTTCACATACGAAGTATAGGAGACGTTATATTTATATGCTGCATATGTGCAGGTGTAGCAGAGGCGCACGTGGAACTACCGAGTATGTAGTTGTGCGTTATACGAGTGAAAAGAGAAGGAAAAAAAATAGATTTTTTTTTCTACATAGCAATAAGAGGTGTGGAAGTGTGAAAATACTTTTGCAAAACCGAACAAAGAATGCGGGTGACGTAAGAGGGTCTACTGCAGGAATTGTACCAAATGCAGAGTGGCAAATATGCGACGGGAGAAAAACAGTAGTGTGTACTGCATACATATACCTTCAGAAGAAATAAAGAAATAGAATGAATGAAATGGGTAGTCAGGAGTGCAATCTCAAAGTAACGCTGCAGCGATTTCGTAACGAGTAAATAAACTCTCTCATAGACATTGTCAACCGGGTGTAGTTAATTCCGTGTACATGAATATGAAAAATAAAAATATAAATAAATGAATATAAAAAAAAAAGAGATAAATGTAACAAATCGCTAGGTGCACACGTGGCTCACCTCCTGTAATACATATCCATGCATTATATATGCCATGGCAACGTCTACTCCCTTCCACCCACCCCTACAACCCCTCGAGCTTTCTGATCCCTTCGTATTTCGCACTGCCCGTCGTAAACTCCATATAGTATATAGTAGTGCTGTACGCCTACAGTTATCGGAGCAACAATCTAAGATGCATAATGCATGCATGCATGCAGAATAGTCATATATGTAGTAAAATGCACTGAACACGGGATGTATGTAAATACGACAATACGTTATAACGTATACCTTTATGGATTACAATTAAGTAGGGTCGTTCAGTGATTGACCTTTTGCGGAATTTCGTAGAATAAAAAATTGAAAAAAAATCACCTTCGTTTCAAGTGTGTGAATTTTCTCCGGGAACAGCTCACGCATTGTATTTTAAGCATAAATAAAAAATGAACAATAATAATAATAATAATTATGATAATAATAATAAATGAAACAGCAGATAATACTGGAACAAAACCGAACGCGATATACTATACGCTACATGAGGTGCACATCGCTTCGCCATAAGTTTTCAACTTTCAAACTATTATACATACATACCCACTTATAGGAAAATTTATAAAGTTCGATTGAAAAGTGATAACCGTTGCTTCTCTACCGTATTAGCTACAGAGCTTGAACTTCGAGCGGGTGAGATTTTCACGGCTGGTGATCAGAAATAATCAGTTCTCTATGTATAATAAGAAAGATATAACCATAGATATACAATATATCTGTGATATAAATTTATCAAGAAAATTATTACACGCAGATATAGTACCATAGAATTATAATTGCGCGAATGATGAATAATGATTTTTTTTATCGTCGTTACTACCATCATCCTTATACCATTATCATCATCGTCGTCGTCGTCGCCGTCGTCGTCACCATCACCTTAGTAATAATAATAATTGAATGTCGTCGGCAAACGTATGTCAACGTCGTCTACTATACTTATGATGATACGCAATATATGTGTATGAAGTACTTTATCATTTTCCCGGTTTCTCGTGGATACACATTTAAGTATTTAACAATAAGTGGTCAATTTCCGTTTCCAGGCAAAATACACCTACATATTTATATAAATTTATAGATACACATATGTATGTAAGTAATCTGGTAATTCCATTCATATGTGCGGGCGGCGGGAGGGGAATCCAGTGGAGTTGAGAATCGAGTTCCGCATATATGATCATTGGTAACATCTTCACGAGTATTAGGTAATATGTGTAGGTGATGGTTTTTGGTTGATATAGGATGTTGGTTGCTGTGCGGTTTTGTTGCTGGCCATGAAGAGGAGAAGTTCGCATCACTTACTCTCCTACAAGCAACGCAACAGAGTAACCATGAGAGAGACTCTCCTTCTCGCTCGACACGTGTATCCACCCTCACCCCTCCCGTCATCCCCTCACCCCCTTTTCCCCCTCGCCACCTCCCTTCATGCCTCTATCGGGAGTCCTCGCCGCGTTTCCACCTCCATGAAACACCCACAAGTAGTTGTAGCGAACTACATGTTGCTAATAGCTTGCTAGCTACCTGTCGCTCAAAACATCCTCGGTATATATATAGCATGAGCCTGGCGCACTCCTTTTCATAAAAATCTCTTGACGCCAGTATCGATAGCGAAGAAGACGTTATATATAGTCGCTAAGCACATACTCGTACGTCATGTTATGAAACATCTCAATCTCAGGTCACTCGAAGCATTAAAGAATATTATACATTTTTTGGTTCCTCCGACAAAATCGTGTTTCCACATTTTTTAAACAAATTTTTTTTGTCAATTTTTGTTGTAATCGGGACAGTTGCCTATACCTATGCAAATACAGAAATTATAAAAGTCACGGTCAACAGATTTTTCTGTAAAAATTTTAGTATTATAATTATAGGTATACCTATAAATAGGTACGAGGGTGATACGTGGAAATACTTATAAAATGTAAAACCGTACATCGATTGTGATTCACGATGGTAATTCTTTTCATTCTTCAGTTTCATCTTCTTTTGGCTGCTTATAACGTCTCCTGTAATACGCTGTCACATTTTACTCGGATACTATATTAATCAATAAGGGGTTCATGGTATGAGGCTGTACAGTAATGTAGTAACTCGGTGTGACGTGTCGGTACATCGTGTTAAGTTACGCTAAACATGCTTCCCAGATATAATATCAAATTTCACAAATCGTGGAGCGTCGGATCAAGGATCACAGACACATGGTACAGCTGCAACGAAGAATCGTCATAAAAATTTTGAATAATTGATCGAAACCTTTTTCCAAAATCACAAACCCTTGGCTCGGGGTGTTAATTTCAAGTTGAAATTTATTATATTTAAAAATATATGCGTCATGTACCGCGAAGTAGGCGACATGACGATTTGTCTGCTGCATTGACGTGCAGTGTATAATCGCACTAGTGCAGTCAATCAATCAAGCATAAAATTCTTCCTTTATATTTCCCACAGTCAATCAGCGGTGGGGCCGGGGTGGTTTGACAAATCAAAAAAATTCACTTATGCATACGTACCTACGCTATACATATATGTATACACCTGGATTTGCATGCGTATACTCGGCATGTATAGGAATTTTATATACACATACCTGTACAGCGAGAAAAATGAAATAGTAACGTACCTGTTTTTTCACTGGAAATAGAAACGAAGAAATAAAATAAAATCGGATTGACATGCGCCACTTTTTTATAAATGCTTATTTACATACAGTCGAAAAGTGATATTCATTTTTGCTAAAACAATAACGAGAGTCGTAACCAAACGTATAATTGATATCTCAAATTATTTTTGCTCCTTGCAATTACATTTTCGCGCGCTCGAACCGCGGTTGTATCGATGCAACCAGCTGATCAGATGGAGTTTCACGAGCTGTTGGTACCTGGGATTGTAAATCAGTGGAACTATCAAAGGGTGTCGGGTACCCGCGGCATATGTTGTTATTTTCATCGTGGAAAATTTTCTGCCCAAATCCATATAGCAGGGCGAATAATATCATTGACAGGATGTAATGAGGGGAGGACAATATTACATGCGGTGTTCGTCATGCGAAAACGTAAAAAATAATTGGAACGCAAGTTGAGTGTTCTTGCAGGATCGTTGTGGTGTACGTTTTCGGAATATTCCTGGAACATCCCTCCGCACGAAAACCGTGCGCTTTTCGATCACCAGACGATTTTGCCATCCTGGTATCCATGCGGTCCACTCAATTTGTGTACCCCTTCCGTCGTCGCCGGTCGTAGTTGTCATAGCCCGTTGCCGAGGATGGATCTGCGAAAATCGAGTCCCGGATACTGGATTGTGGGGCGGTGTTGATAGGGGTTGGTTGGTCCGGGTGGCTCGGAGGGTGGTAGCAGTTGAGGTAGAGGTGGAGGTGGTGCACATAAAATCCTTCGCACATGCCTGGTGCATTCATTAGAGGGGATATGCGGCTGCAGCCAACACATCCCTGCATCATTCCGCGGCGTGCACTTCGTGCGCAACCCTCTCGCGAACCACCCGTCGTTTTATCTGGATCTACCACTCGAGAATCGGCTAACGCACCCCTGTTAAAAAAAAATTAATAATAAAAAATCCATTTTATTCAAAGTTTTCAAGTGCGGGATGTACCTCCGTTTTTGTGCAAATCGGATAAAAATGTATTACATGTATTACATTCAACGGTACATGTAATCACCGAGATTTTATGTTCTTTAATCTTCTCAACGTGATTCATCATTGCGATTCAATTTCTTATGAATATAATAATCTAACCGGTCCTAATAATTTTTAGTTACAGTGCGGAGTTTATCGTTAAATATATAACCTAACAATTGATAGAGAAAACAAATTAAAAAAAAAAAACTGTAAATGTTGAAACTATAGTGCAACGTTGTTTGAATTTTCCTTTCTGAATATTTAAATCTGTAAAGTTTGTTGCCTCAGTTTTTTGGTATTTACAATGCAGACAATTTATCATTGTTGTTATTTTAATACATAAATCCTGAAGCATCAAGGAAGATTCTACACGGAAGAAAGGCTCAAGTCCTCCGACAACCAACGATTGCCGCCAATTCCAACTTCATCGTACCATTAGACCCGCGGCTCTGGGCAGCCGCCAAAAATTCCAAGTCCATGAATTTCAGTAAACCAGGTAACAATGCGCTCTTTGAAAATTGTGTGCGTTGCTCAATTTATTATTATATGATCTCTAATCCGTCTCGAGGATTCACATTCGAAGAATTCACTTGACGAATATAAAAATGCAAAATTGTATACACGTAAATACGTTAATCGGGATCAAACCTATGAAGAGCGAAGCAAAGAAGAAGAAGAAAAATTCTACACGTGTAACTCGTGGTTGTATTCATTCAAAGTAATTTTGCTCTTATATCTGTTCAATCATAGATCTGATAAAATTTGCGTCATTGTGTATTCCAGAGTTATTACTGGTTGATTTTACTTTGAATGGTCGCAAGATAATACCATGCAAGGAATATAATATCAGCTACAGTTATTCACAAAACAACGTCAAGCTGAAAGATAATAAATAATATGTTATCTCACTGCCGAATTGTTGGCCGTCAGACATGAAATCATTTAATTTTGTCTTTCTCTCTTGTGTCATCGTACAGAATATAGCTTGTGCATGCAATGAAACGTACCATGGTAAAATAGGTATACGTCTCATTATTTTTGTTGGTTCAATCTGATGTCGACTCATCATTGAAGATCAACAACGAAGATCAACATCGAAGATCGGAAGTTTACGTATTTAAATTAGTGAAAATAATAACGCATTAGATATCAGATTTGGTATAAAGCGCGTGTTCGCAGCTATCACATTTCTAATAATCACAGACTGTACCCTATATACGAAACTCTAAAATCGTTATCCCATTCGACATGCTGTGAATATTAAAGCTGAAATTAGGTCAAGATGTACAGTCGGGATGCATACGTTTACGTAATATGTTTGAAAATATTGAAAAACCTGGTAAATAAAGTGAAAAAAGTAAGCCGCTACACGCATCGGCGGGCACGCGGTGATGTCGCGTCCAATACGGTGTTTGAATTTGGGCGCCCTTTTCGCTGGCTGGTTCGGCAGATGCACGAAGGTCAAAAGTATTTTAAAAATAAGGCCGTAAGCATTAGCAGATTGATATGGCAGTGGATGTTAAGGGTCGGGTGGCGTTGTAATGGCAAAAAGTTTGCAAAAGGTGAGTAATTCAACGAATATCAACAAACCCTCGTTATATCTCATTAAGCAACGTGTTCAGTGTCGCCTTCAGATTTGTAATGATATGAAAAATCTTCAAGTTGTGTATCGCGTAGCCTCTAAATGTATGATAAATGAAAGTAAATTTTTCGCAAAAGAGCGTAGGTACCAGAAATGCACAGGCAAGCGACAATGGCGACCAAGCTTCGCGAATCGTGCGACATTGTCGAAAACATTTACTCCGAAATATAAGAATTAACATATTTGTGGGTGGTGTATATTGCGACGCAATTTCCACTCTAACCTCGTCGATAGGCTGACTAGTGGCATTTGAAGGAATTTGCAATCGTGTTACAGTAGACTCGAGGTCGTGTTGCAAAAATGTTTTTGACACGTGTAGTAATTTGATCGTGAACCCTGAAGGGTTTTACAGTTATATTGCAATGTGGCACGTTTGCACAGTGTGGAAGAAATAGAGATTGTGGAGTGAGTGTTTAGAGTTTATGCTCTAGTGTGTAAGGGTTGCTTATATCCGCAAAACTAATTTCGAACTTTGGAGTAATGTTATTCATTTATTTCTTTCTTTCCTTCTCAAACCTAGGGCCCATAGTTTAGCGCAGTTAGTTTGATTGTAGGGTTGGGACTGGAGATAGACAACATGGACCAACAGTATTGCCTCCGGTGGAACAACCATCCTGCCAACCTGACGGATGTTTTAAGTTCATTACTTGCACGTGAAGCACTTTGCGATGTCACGTTGGCCTGCGTCGGTGAAACTTTCAAAGCCCATCAGACTATACTGTCAGCTTGTAGTCCGTACTTTGAAAACATATTCCTTCAGAACACTCATCCGCACCCAATAATATTCCTAAAGGATGTTAATGATACAGAAATGAAGGCCTTACTGCATTTCATGTACAAGGGAGAAGTTAACGTTAGTCAACATTTGTTACCAATGTTCCTCAAGACTGCGGAAGCATTGCAAATTAGGGGCCTCACTGATAATAGTGTAAATAACAAAACTGAACCGAAAAGCCCATCCCCTGAGCCAGAGACACAGACCAGTGCAAGGCATCACGAGTCGCCCAACCCTCTATCACACCCAGATAAAAGGAAACGAAAGAATTCTGCCAGCTATGATGTCTCTTTCACTGGGCCGCCAAGCGAGAGATTTATGTCTGATTCTCAGGTAAGTTTCTTTGCAAAATCTTATATTTTTTTTTGTCGTGCTCTTCCAAATTCACAATAGTTTCAGCAGTTTCTCACATAACTTGGTTAGGTTGGATTTTACGCAGGAAAATTAGATTCTGATATTACTATTGAAGTGTGACTCGTACATCCAATATATTAGGACTAAAATGTTCAATATTTACAATACATTTTCCATGTATTTCTATGAGTATTTATATTTCAGCTTCACCTTCATAATTGCTGCGATTCATTGTATAGGCTACTCATTACGTTTAATGAACAGTAATTTTCATTGTAGATGTTCAATTTGTTAACAACAAATTTATATAAAATGTGGAGATCAGAAATATAATTTAAATTCAGGTTCCTTACTTGGTGTACGTACTCAAAAAAGTAATACGCATTTCTTAAGAGCCCTGGACTTAATTCAGGTGGCAACAAATGTTCTTTTGCACATAGTCTAAGTAACTTGACACCTAGAATATTTCAGTAAAACACAAAAAGCTTAATTATCATGCTTTGAGTAATCCTTGACTTTAAAACATAATTTGATCATACGTGAGAACCTTGTTGGCACGAGAACCTTGACATTTTCTGCGATTCTCCGTAGAAAAAAAATCGAATTGCT
The DNA here is from genome assembly GCA_963978495.1 of Athalia circularis. Lineage (NCBI taxonomy): Eukaryota > Metazoa > Arthropoda > Insecta > Hymenoptera > Athaliidae > Athalia > Athalia circularis. The sequence continues at coordinate 1,017,989 of OZ021701.1, read as the reverse complement.
TTAAACATTCATGCAATAATTTATAAAATATTTGAATCGTATTTATATTTGAATTTCGAGTAATGCGTTTCCAATGATTGGAAAAATATTGATAGATGTAAGCTTATGTAATTCTAAATTTGCTTACTTATTTTTGTCCCTGTACAGCTGTTCAGATAAGATTAGTTCCAACAGTGGGTTTGTGTGTATTGCAAACATTTCAAACCGACTGATGGGTTTTGAGTTGTTTCGTATATATCAGTTTAATGGATATTATCTTTCCTTTTTATTGTTATATGATTCTTAAAAAAGAATGTACTCACAGAATAATTATCTCACAATCAATGAAAGATTCAATTCATAGCAAGTTTCTTTAATTTCAGGCATCATCTCAATGTAGTTACAAATCAAGTCCCCCAGTTATTCCGAAATTAAATAACACACTGGGAAGTGATTTGGAGGATGGTGGAAGACCCATCTCTCCAGCATCCCAGCCTCAGCCTCCTATAAAACAAGAACTTGACCACCACATGCCTGACTTCCATGACAACATCTCCCTTCCTGTAAGTATACTAGAGTTGGCATTGCTATCCGTTCATATTCACTATGCGATATAGAAATATCATTTTTAGGAGGTTACACTTTTTTTACTTTCAGACTTTATTTGTTCAATCTATGAAAATTTCGCGATAATTTTATTGTAGACATAAGTGCTGGCTTTATCTTGGAGGCATGTCTGTCGAAACGTAGCAATGGCAAACCTTTGTTGCGTGAAACTAAAGACCTAGTTTGACCAAAGAGAAGCTTGTGTGACAGTGTATTTGCACCATTACTTAGTCTTCTTTAGTGCCAGAGCGGAATTTTGACCAATTCTACCCAAGTCATCAATTAGGGTTACAAGAGCATTGTACATTTCACAACTCATCATTAGTCCAATGATATGAATGTCAATATTAAAAGTAAGGCTACTTGTTGGCAGATACTTTGTACAGATCATATTGATAACGTTTATTTTTGCCGTGATACAGTATTTCATTTAACAAGCAAGTACGCTAGTTTTTGATCCGGTAATTGGTATGCTCTGAGTTTATTTCTGTTCATTTTTCCTCGTGTTCCAGGAAAACTTATTGATATTATGCAAGTCAACAAATCATCTGAATAAAATTGATATGAATCTAGATACTGAGAGACGTTTGAGAGAATTTGCTTTGTTGTACTGGATAATGACACGTTCTAAAGACACATGGTTTCTTTACTATTTCCTAAATAAAATCAGTAGATCAATCATAGCAATATGCCATCCAGCAACATCTCACATTAGTCAAATCAAACATCTGAAGGAAGGGATATTTTATTTTAGTGAAAAAGAGAATAGCTTGTTAATCTTTTGGGAGAAAAAATAAAAATGTGTTGATTAAACACACGTCCTTTCCTTCTCTGTTGACAGACTAATGTGGCGTGGAAAGTTCAAAGAGATGGGAACAGTGAGGAAACTATGGATGATCAGAGTGTGATTGATTCTAACAATCACAACTCTTCTCTAATGCATATCTCCCGCGAAACTGCTATTATGGCTGGTGGCCACCTTTCGGTCAGAGCACCAGATGCCCTATTTTACTATCAAGGGAAAAGTAATGAACTCACGGGATCTCTCGTGCCACCGCGAAATTCCAAAATGTTTGAGTCACACAGCATAGTAGAAACCTTTTCTGGACAGTCTTGTAGTAGTGTATCGCAATTAAATACAACTACCAATGCGTTGCAGAGTAATGATCATCCCGCTAGTACTATTGGTTCGGAATACTTACGAAAAAAAATATCAGTGGTCCAATCAAGTCCCCGGGAATCGTTCACTCGACCCCCATATCAAGCGAAAAGAGTCGGAAAGTTCAGGGCGAATTGGTTAGAAATGTATCGTTGGCTTCGGTATGACGAAGAGTTACATATAATGTTCTGTAGATATTGCAGAAAGTGGAGTGAAACTATTCCGGACATTCGTACTTCCTTTGCGGCAGGAAATGGAAATTTTAGGCTTGAAATAATTAATCATCACAATAAATGTAAAGCACATAATTTATGTGTCGCAAAAGAACTTGAATCTAAAGAATTCGTATGTCTTAACATGTAAACCGTTACAATTCATTCAGTGTTTCTGTTGCATTAACAGTCGAGAAAAAAAAAAATTTTAATGTTACTTTAGGTAAATTAATATTCGTTTTACAATTGTTGGAATAATCTTTTAATATTATGTATACAGAACCCCAGGTTTATATAAAACTTTATGGACTGTTACAAATTTTTTAGATGCGTGGGAACGGTATAATATATTTACAGATTTTATACAATCCAAAAAAATTTATATGAGATTATGAGTTTTGTTAATCATTAAATACGTTTAATAAATATAATTGTTATTTCATACAAACGCAAATTATTCTAGAGACAGAAATTGAATACAGTTTCAACATACATCTGCGTAGTGTACCCTTATATTTTGTGGAGTGGGTAGTAATTTTTTATTTCTCAAGGCATAAGTTTTGCAAGTTACTTTATTAAAATAATCATTATATAACATCTAATGATGACTTGATTGTCGTGCGCAGGGACATCCTGTAAGTCTCTTAGGAGAGGATGGAGGGCCTCCTACAGGTGCCCTCAGCGACGGCGTACCAGGAACAGAATCATCCGAACACCAGAACCCACACGAAATGCTTGACGGACTTGATGGTAAGATCTGAACTCATTAAAATAACATTTTAATATTCTCTAACATATTTCCTATGCTACATTAATAAGCATTTGTTTTCTGGACGGTAAATTGAAGAAAAACACTACTGATACATGCTTTCCTGAATTAGAACTTTACTATTTTGATATCTACAAAGGGGAACTCATATTCTAACAGATATCTATGGATTTGTATATGCGTATACAAACACATGATCTTGAATTTAACACTGCATTTTTAAGTGTATTTCAGAAGTTCATAGCATTCAAATTGTACAGATTTCTGAAATCAGACCATTTCGGTAATTTTAGGTGCATTTGAATTTACATCATTTTAATATTCATATACATAGTTCGAACAAGTGCAGGTCTTCTATCGATTTATCGAAATCTTATCCATGAATTAGTTCTTTGTGATAGGAAATATGTTAGATGAAGTGAAATCGAGGGATGTGCATGCTTGATAAAATTGAAATTTCAAATATTATAATGTAACCTAAAGTATCCCTCTATTTCCAATGACGTGGGTAGTCATGTGTAAATTATAGGATCCAGGTTATTATGTAAATTTTAGTCTTGTGGTGATGGTATTGTGCATTTGCTGATTCAGTGTGTTAGAATTATGCAAGCGTGTTATCATGACAGCACCTAACAATTTTGCTTTGGTAAAACTATAAGCAAATGGACCATACTTGCGACATTTGTAAATGACGTGTGGGTTGCAAAGTAAGCTTGTCGATGACTGTTGAATTGTCATGCATACAAGGTATTCTTTGAAGGTATTTAATGATTCAAATTTCCAGCATTTATATAGACAGAGCATGAGGAGAAAATTCTTTCTTTCAAATTATTGTAATGAAAAAAGGGTCTATTGGCAAGATCTTGTGCCAGTAGTCACTTCTGAGTAATGTTCGATATTGTTGCTTTATCAGCAGGTAAATTTTCAACCATGGGTAATGACGATGATAAATTAGTATTTTTTCGTTATTTTCACATTTACGCTTTGAAGTTTGTAAGGAAAATTAGATTCTTGTAAACTTTGAAGTCTCCTATCATCTAAAACTTGATAAAAACTGTCATTTGGTCTTAGACAATACTGGAGATAGCAATGCATATTGAAGACCTTCAAAAACCAGAATATGTGAATGCGCGAAGTGCGTGTGTGTGCGCGCGTACGTGTGTGTGTCTATGTAGGAGGTAAATGTGATGTGTGTATGTATGTTTGCAATGTTCAATTGCTGATTTAATAGTTTCGTATAAATTGGGGTTTCCGGTGCATGCCTGTATTCTACTCTCTTGCATTCTTACCGTGTCTACATCAAGTACCCCGCGAACTCAATCATCATTCCCAAATCTTAAACTGTTCATTTGATGCATGGTGTTATTACTTGACACTGTCGTTCCGAAGGAAATAAAATAACTGCGTTTAAAAATGCGAGTGAAGAAAAAAAAGCAACAAAACTGATGAAGGAAATATCACTGCCGTGCCGAGTTTGCGTTCTATTTAGCAACAGTCTTGACAATGTAGTGTGTGAAATAAGTAGAAGAGCCGAAGATGAAATGACGTCGTCAGTTGGCAATTTACGATGTTTGAGAAACGTAAGCATAAAAGTATCGCTATTAGTATTCTTTTTTACTTTACACATAATTAAAGTAGGTGTGTGCTTATATAATATATTTGCTACAGTAGGTTCGGTATGTTGTTTAAATTGATTAAATGTGTTTTCTATTAAAAGATTGTAGAGCCTGGACCTCTTTGGTAGATTCAATTGTCATGAAACATTAAAGATTCAAAAGGGATGTTATATTCCAGGATCGACAGGAACTAACGAAAAAGAAAAGGACATAAAATATGACAATTATAAAATAGACACACACCTTGGTTTGGAATGTTGTAAGATCTGTGGAAAAAGCGTGGCCAACGTTAAAAAACATATGAAATCTCACTTCCCTGATAAATATCAGTGTCATATATGTCTGATATCGTTAACCAGATCTGATAATCTGAAACGACATATTAAGCTGAAACATGGGATTCGAGAAGGAAATCTTTCCTCGTCATTTATGCCTTTGGATGCGAAACATTTTTTAGGAAAAGATAACTCGGAGTATCTCACCTAAGCACAGCCAGGCATCAACACATAATCGATGAAAGAAAATTATAATTGAAAATTCACGCACATATATATCCTTCCCGATATCCAAAACGCCCTAAAAATAATATATTTTTCCATCGTTGTAATTGCCTTCTTGATTATTTATTTAGGGAAAACAGTATTATACAAAAGGTTGTGAAAAACGTCGAAGACTGAATAAGAATTTAGAGTCATTGAGAATATGGCTCCATTAAGTCATTATAACTAGTCTCAAGCCCATAGGCTAATGTAAACAGGTTTTAGGCTTTCTTGTGGTGCCTTTTAGTACAAGACTAATCAATATTTAATCTTTAATACATAATTTATAACAGTACCTAGATTATGCATGTCTGAGACCAACTACAATCCACCGCAATTCTTTATCTTTTAGATGGTCATTTTTACCTTCACTTTTCTCTATTTACAGATTCGACATTTTTTACTCCTCCAAGCATTGAAAGTGTGCCGGTATCGGATATAGAGAAAGTAAATGTGTCAGATTTTTATGAAAAGCTACCGCATACGTGTACCAGTAAATGTAAAATATGTGGGAGAATCGTATCCAATCTCAAAAATCATTATTTGACGCATAATCCAGGAAACTATGTGTGCCCCATGTGTGGCTGTCATAGGACAAGATTAGATAATCTGAAGGATCACATTAAACGCAAACATCCTAACATACAAATAGTTAGTAGCAACACATTTTTTGGCTAGACTAAATCTCATCTACAAATTTGATGAAAGTTTAGCAAAAATCCAGACCATTGTTATGTGCTCCAAAAAAGCTGCGAATGCTACTGCAGCTGTTACTACATCATTCAGTTTTTTATTCATCCTTCATATGCTAATAGTAGGACGACGTCAACACCACGTACAGCCTTATCATTCACCATTACTTTATACAAACAAGAGATGAAAGGTGAATCACATAACGAAATTATGATTTAACGGCGATCGTACCAATTACCAAGAAGACGCAGTCCTAGTATTGCCATAGTGAAGATATCGATCTAATACATGATTTAATATTTTAGATAACTAAGATATGAGTGTGACTAAATTTAAGTAAAAATTATTAACATAATTGAGAATCGCTACTCGATATAAGAGAGAGAAACGGTCAAAAATTTTGGATTAGTAAGTGAATGATTGATGGCAGTGAATGTGAGTAGTGAGATTGCAAGATCATGTGTTGCCAAGGGCTAAGGGGGTTCTCCTCTTCTCTCTCTCTCTCTGTTCCAGTGTTGGCCAGTGATGTCTCACTGAAGAGAGAGGAGGAGATTTCCTTTCTAACACAACCAGCGGAGCTCCGGCTTTCCTGCTGGATGCCTCCTCCCTCGCGTCCCCCGGATACATGGGTAATGACAGGGGCAGAGGCAACCAATGGGTATAACATGTTCATTCCTATACCTGGTGATTGCAGTCGTCAATTATACAGCTGTCGCCAGTGTGGTAAATCCGTCAGCAATCGTTGGCACCACATCCGCTCCCATCAATCGCAGAATTGCCATTGCCCATTTTGCAATACTGTATTCACCAGAAGTGACAATCTTAAAGCACACATAAAAAGCAAACATTCGTAATTTGTGTAGACGATAATCGCAGATTAATTGTTTCCGAGTTGCATTAAAAATAATCTAGCGTTGTAAGTGATATGTCGTTATACATACTAGATGCTCGTTTTTAACCAAAGCGTATAAACGTATACTAATATTATCTGATACCAATTTCAATTGAAAGATTTTTTATGAAACTGATACGGATATCAGAATTTCATTCCAACTCGCTGCACCATTTAACGTTACATCCCCCCTCGCAATGTATACAGAAAACCAAACCTTACAATTAGCGCTGAACGAACTCCCGATGACTGAAGCCCACTAGTGGTGCAACTTCATTCGCTTGAGATTGAGCATTTTCCTTTCAATAGGTAACAATATCTCCCTCTCCACCTGCGTTTATTAAAGTTGCGGCTTTTGAGCCTCAAGTTTCTTCGTACATTTGGTCAATTTTTCACTATGCATATTGTAGGTATACTTATACCTACTAGACGTGGACTGCAAAAAATAGAACGAGTGATCAAACTGGCACATATTTGCTAGTAATCCATATACGGGCTATTTCAATCTCCAATCTGGTACTTTGTGTTCAAAAAATAAGCTTCATTACGCATTGATCATTATTGTACCCATGATGTGCCATACAAACATAGTCTTATAAGTATTTAATTTGCTTTTGAAGCCTAATTTATATTTAGATAGTAATCTTAGACGATACATTATTATAATCTAAATTGTAATATTTTTGTACTGGCTATTTGTGAAATAAATGATAATTTTACTTTAACAGGTATGTGTTTGTTGGTGGGGTGCAGGGGCGGGAGGAGGGGTCTAATGAAAATTGAATGACGTGTTCCCAACCATTCGTCGTCCCAAGCTGATAGTTCCATTGTCGAATTCGAAATAATAATTATCATTTTTAACTGGTGTTTCCCCTTTTCTATCTTTCTATTCTATCTCTTCCTTATCTGTCGCTCTCACAAGTAATTACATGCAACTGACACTTCACAAGAATCTAATAATCTAACAAAAAGGACCCTACTTTAACAAAGGTACTCTTATCGTTCCCAATTTTGTGTATATAAATGTAAATTGCTACTATTCCAATTGATCAAGATGTCAACTACCGAGATTTAGTGTGCTGTCATGAATAATAAGTATTACTTCAGGCTACGATACCACAAATTAGCAGTGGCTAAACTAACTCATATATTAGGTGTACAATAATTAAGGCAATTGATCTAGCTGACATTGGCATAGTGTTTATGTGATCTTGCTTTATTCAAATTCGTTATCCTCATTCTAAATTCATTGCTGATATTTATAAAGAAATAATTAAATGTTGAAACTGTTTAATTTCTGAGTTCTGTATTATGTTCTGACAAGTCGTAATTATCTTGTGTTTTCAATATCTCATTAGAAATCTTGTCGAACATGCTTATGTAATTCATAGTTAATTCCATTAAATTTTATTTGCTTCTAAATTGAATTTCAAAGGAAATTGAGGTATCCACTACATAAATCTGTCAAACACTAGATCATTGCACAAAATATAGCGAGCATAGGTGGGGAAGATGCAATTGAGTGACTTGTCTTGTGTTGATGTTGCAGGTTCAAAAGCCTGGCACATGCGGCTGACGTTTGACCGGGTGCCAGGCGGCTGCAACCTTCACAGGTGCAAGCTGTGCGGCAAGGTGGTGACGCACATCAGGAACCACTACCACGTCCACTTCCCTGGCAGGTTTGAGTGTCCTCTCTGTCGTGCCACGTATACTCGTAGTGACAATCTGCGCACACATTTTAAATTTAAACACCCTGAAGCGAGAAAGATTGATCTTAACGATTTTATGGCTAGTTCCTTGGCACTGGCTGCCCATAATGATACCATGAACACACTTTCTTAGGCGCTAACGGTAACGTTCCGCTCTAAGAAGAGGGTTCGATCATTTTCAACACCAAATCTATAGGTTCTACGCTTAAAAAAATAGTAAAAATAAATTGTTGAGCTAAGATCTATGAGGAATGTTCAGGACCAAGAGGGCAGCCTTATTTTTGGTCCAAATGTTATGGCAATTAAAAACTAAACATAATCGGGAGCAAATGTGGTGCCAATTCCTCCCTGAGTTGCTGCTGAGTAGCGTTGGCAAGTTGGCCGCCAGAAAAAATATTATTAATAAAAGAAGGAAAAAGATGAAAAAAAAAATAATTCATTCGATTTGCAGGGTGAGTCATATAGTTGTTGAAAGTTTTTAGTTGAATTTCATATTAGATTATATAACTATAATTTCAAGTCAATAGCAATATTAAATACTATAATACACCTTAAATGTTAAAATTTACTAATCAACAACGAAAATTCTGTCCTACGTATCGCCAATTTTGATATATATAACTAACAAAGAAGGAAAAAACCACACACAAAAAAAAAAGAAGAAAACTTATTCCTTTCTCTAATATGAACTTTGACTATAAAACGTTACTTGTTACAAACACCTAAAGTCTATATAATGATAAAACTGCACACCGCAACTGTAATGCAGCAAATAGTGGAAATTATGAGACATTCCACGATTGGGACTTAAATCTGTAGGCAAAAAATAATTATTATTGTATTGGATGATTTATAGTACTATATTTTATACTTTATATAATCTACTGTTATATTCTACATTGGTTGGAGATAGTAACGTTAAAACACAATTTATCCAAGGGGTGGTTAGATATTCACAACATCATTGCACATTAATATTTAATTGGTTGGGGTGCAATTCTGTTCTTTTTTTTTTATCTATATTTTTTTTTGTCTTTTTTTCTACATGAAAACATGTATCATATAACGACCTATATTCTATTGATGACAAATACGCAGTCCAATAGCTATTCAAAGAGCAATGTTCAGCAAGTTACTGGTATTCAACTATCTTATTTCTAATTTCATTTCTTATACAGCACTTTGCATAGTTATGGCTACATACATACCTATAATTTAATAATATATAACCAGAATATTAATATATTATGCAGATTATTAAGTATAATAATATATTGATAATTTATTTAATATTGTTTTATTGTTTTATGATTTTATATATTCTATTACTGTTTGATGAGGGCGTATACAGCTACACATATTAATTTATTAACATTGAAGAAATGTCAAGATGCACCGTAGGCCTACCCCTGGCAGACCAAACGCTGGTTCTTTATTATTGTTTCAAAGATACGGTCAAATACTACGCTGTAGTTGTTCTACAGTAGCTCATACTCCAGCTTACCAAATATTTGCCGGGTGTTTAGCTAAAGTAAACCCTTATTTTTCTTCGGAATGATGAAGAATCATCCACTTCTTCTAATCCATGTTGTTTGTTTAATATTTTTGACTATAAGAATTCATATTTTATACTAGATTTCATTACGAGCTTTCGACACTCGTAAGTGCTATCTCAAGTGTAACTTTTGTCATCAAAAGTCACTTGAGATAGCTCTCTCGGATATTTTGCATTAATTTTCCATAATGTTGGCTTCGATGAAGAAATACTCGGCACACAGATTTCACAAAACAAACAGCTTGCACTATCGCAGGCTACTTGGCTGTTATTGAAACTTTTATTGATTAAAATTACTACTACATATAGGTATTTATATATTTACAACTGCGTGGTGTGGAGTGGAACATTGTGATATAATAGATTGGTGCTAACACCTTATTGAAATTGAGAAGAATTTAAAGAAATCGTGCAATATTGCGATAGTATGGAGCGAGGGGTTATTTCTCAATAACTATATTAAGTTTTCGATTGTCAAAAAAAAAGAGCAGAGGCTCAATGAGGTCATACATTTGAAATTATTAAGAATTTGTGTACATAGGAAATGTGATACCACGACAGGGGATAGAAGAGTGGGTGGGGGGAAGGAAAAGAATTAGCCAAGTAAGGTGATTGAACTATCATAAATTGATAACGGCAAAGAACGCATTTAACCAATGCGAGACAAGCTACGATAGTGCGGACAGAAAGAAACTATGGCTGTGCAAGAGAACATTATGAGTGTAGTTAAATAGGATAGGTGTAACCTAGGGACTAGGCTTAGCTGATAGGATAAGGGTACGTTAATGTTTCATTTTACACATAGAAATCTTGTTGAGTGATAACACCTAGCTCCTTGTACATTATTATATTAAATAAATACTATTATTAATATCTCTTTATATAATAATATATACAAATTACTATTAATTATTATATATCTTCATATATTATTACATATATTATGTTATTTTCGTGAAAGTTGTATATCTTGTCGGACTATTCCTGCAAGTACGTTTTCATTCTGAATCTGTTACTGCTATTCTAAAGAAATTGTGATTTTGCACGTGAAATTTAGTTTCAAACCTACTCATTGTTAAGACAATGTTTTGCATTTTTTACGTAATAGCAGGAACAACCCAATGTTGGATCCTGTATTACTTCTTTTTTTTTTGTGTTATCTTTTTTGTCATCTGATCTGTCGCCTTCTACCATGAAATTACGACATTGCAGTTACTTACCGGACACGTGCTGTATTGTAATTTGACAGCAGCAGCACACTGCGGCACTATACATAACATAAACGAACTGCTGAAAGTCTAGAGCTACTACGCTACATTTATACTACCGTACCCTAGTAAACATTATCTTAACATTTATTAAATCTTTTATTACATATAACAAGTAACGAAAGATCGTTTTACTATACATAAATCATTATATAACTTTGGCTCGAAACGTACAATAGGCACATATTTCTGACCATGCAGATAACTAATTATTAAGAATAACCGATTTTATTACAAAAAATTATTATTATTCTAACATAATTCTTATGTTACATTACATTATACATTTTAATTATAATGTAGATAATATGGATGAAAAAAAAAATTAACCACATGTGCATTTAATGTATTTCTACTAATTTTTTGATTAAACATAATTGTGTGTTAACTGTTTGTTTTATTTTCCAGCTCTTTAAAGATCTAGCGCAATATTCACTTATTCGATGGATGATATACTATGAAATTATATTATCAGCTCTGTCATCTTGTGGATTAAAACTTGATAAGAAACATTGTACAAGTATAACTTGTAGGGCTGGGAGAGAGGCAGCCGAGAGACTGTTGTCTATTCGTAATGGTTTTGCAAGCTCCCCAAGCCTTGCATAAGTGCTCTGCTCCCCACAGTTGCACAACTTATCGCAAAACGGATCGCAACAATTGGTATCACAACCAGTTTATGATCCAGGATAGTTCACTCGGCTTATATGCAATAGGAAATTCATAAGAATAGATAGTCTCAAATTACAAATCAAGATCGAGTATTGGCACTACATTACGGTTCGCAGATACCAAATGACTTGACAAAATATTAAGATAGACCTCTGAAAGGTCATTCGTGTAATCTTCAGGTTCGTGAACAAGATTGATATTCGTTTTATAGGCCTGTGCTGATATTTTACAGTTGTATAGTAAGTCCCCCATATTCATGTAGTAAGTACTAAACATTGATGAGAACAATAAAACAAATTTAAGCTGTAATACCAGATTTCAATAAATCTTCAAATGCCTTTAAATTCTTGTGCAATTCATTTGTAAGGCGTCTGCTATGATTTTTCCGTTAGAAACGTGCCGTTTGAGGAACATGCAAGTATGAATGGAATATAAGTATAGGTAATGAAAAATTTGATATATTCATAATTGTGAAATTTTGTTAATTATGTTTAACTCTATTCTCTATTGTTGCAGAGCTCAAGCATTGGAGGATATCTCAGATATTTGAGAGAGTGAGTAACTCTGATGAACGGAGACGATGCTCATTGTGTGGTAAGGTAGTTACTAACGTAAGAAACCACTACTATGTTCATTATCCAGGGAAGTATGCCTGCCGATTATGTCCAGCTGTTTACACTCGCAGCGATACTTTGCTAACGCATACACGTGCCAAACATGCTGATTTACAATAACAGCTAAAACGTTAATATCAGTACAATCTGAAAGATGCACTGGTCAATTTTGTTAACTACAGATATTTTATTATAACTTTTTATTACCTCCGACAATGGATTCTCAAATTTAACTTACGAATTAGAATTTGATCTCAAACAATAAATGAACATAGTGTAAATGCGGTAGTAATCTGATTTTCATAAGCTGATTATTTGTCAAAACGTTCCGTGGTGTTCAGCTTAATATTTACCTAATGATGAAACGTGAAATATGATTTTGTGGAAATGAGAAAATTTGTAAGCACTCACTTAAGAAGTGTGGAAATAAATTGTATACCGCAGTCTACGTGAATAACTTAGGTGTTGTATACATTTTTCTGATATCTGCTAACTTTCAAAGTGCGATTCGCAGATGGACGTTATGGATACTCACATGTTGAGCAACCTGATGTGTTTTCAACACTTCACTCCTCGTAGTAATTCACCGAAATTAGAAAATGAGTGTAAAAAAATAATTCTTATTGCATCAAAAAAGAAGAAGGTTGGAGAAAAATGTTGTCAATTACTGGTGAATTCAAAGCACTTGTTTCAATATATTTATGTTATTATTGTGAATAGTATACTTTTTTCCAGTAAGTCAAGCGCATATGGATGTGCCTATTGTTAGACGTATCAAAAATCTAATTTTCTTCAATCGAATCATGATCCAATTTTCGATAGTTCAGCTGTGTAACATAATGGTACTATTTCATAAAAATGTTTTTTGCTTAATACGGTGATCTATTGAGAGAACTAGAATAATGAAATTATTAAGCTAAATTCTATCGAGAGCAATAACATGATTCCAAATTCTGTACCATAAGTTGACCTTGTACTAACGTACAAGGTATCTATTGTAATTATGATAATTTCTTTCCAATGAATTTATTTGTAAGGTTTACTTTATTCGATATAGGTTGACAGCGTGTTAAGCGAATGATAGAGGCTGTAATGATGTGTAATGCGAAAAATATTGTAATATAATAATGAATAATATAGAGATTTATTTCAAATTAAATTTGTCTTTTATATTCCATCGATGACAATTAATTAGCATTAGAATATTATGGGCGTGGGATAATTCTTTACCCAGAAGGTTGAGAATCGTGTGACTGGCTTGTGTTTGAATAAGACAACTATTGCAGCAAAATTTTATTATAACTAGTTGAGAAAGAATCATGATTCATTCAGACGACTAAATAACTTGATCTTCTTTCAGTCTCATGATGCATGTGATTTAATGCTGAAATTACAGGAAATTCAATTGCTTCACAAATGAGGGAATGAATTTGTCTGAATGGTGTGCACGGGTTTGATGCAGATGAATTTTGATATTCTGCATGGTATAAAATCTGATTTTATTTCTTTAACATTTCATGCAATGGTCAATGATGCGTCATACAAGGTGTTTGATTTTTACAGAATCAAGTAACAAACAAATTAACAGAAATATATGAGAGAGTTGCGGGTTTGCAGGTTCACTTCCCAGTGTTCCGGTTGGCCTGTCTTATCACGAGATGTTTGCTGTATCCTTGAGCAGTCCTGCACTCTGGCGTTGCCGAGCCTGTGGGAAGCAAGTAACCAACCGATGGCATCATTTCCATATTCATACAGCTCAACGATCACTGTGCCCTTACTGTCCAGCTACTTATAGCCGAATTGACACGCTACGTGCTCACATACGTACCAAGCACAGAGACCTTCTATTCACAAAATCATCACTGTAAAAAATAGCTTAATCAACAATCATTGTTAAAAGTATAATGCTGAGAGAATCTTTCATATATTGCTCCATAAATTCATTAGCATAAAACTGAAGAAATTTTTGAAGGTCAAATCAAAGTTCTCAAGGTTAAGAGATAAGTATTTACTCAAGTTACTAGTTTGACGAGCTAACAAAAGATATAACGAACAATTATATTTATATTATAATAGTGCACAATATCAGGAGAGACTGATATTTTTATGTGGTTCTACGCAGTTACTGTTTTCCAATTCCTGAATGTAAATGATCAAAAATAAAAAAATTATCTTATTCTATCAATCATAATTGCTCATCCAAATAATCTTCTTATATCTTTTGAATAGTGTCTATCAATAGCCACATGTGGAGAGATTACTGTCAACTAAATCAATATCCATCCAGTTTTATATGAACGTGAAGTTCACACATGCATAATTTTGGAAAATTGAGAATTAAGAATGTATTTTAATTAAGCTCAATCTTAAGAATTTCTATTTTTTCGTGCTAAGTACAAATTTAGGGCATCTCTTTTAAACGAATTAAGGTACTTCAATTGAAGCACAGGGCACATTCGTTGGCGAATACTTAAAATGATTATAAATGATCCGTAGATCATATCATGTGAAGCGATTGATATAAATATCAAATGAACATTATTTTGTTTAAAGTCTTTTTCTCCAACATTGTATTCGATAGCACAAAAATTTATTATACAAGTTTTTTCTTATATCATAATAGTTTTGTGATATGATCATCATTTTTATGAACGTCATAAAAGATTGGATCAATATTCTTATGATCAAAATACAGAGACTTAAATTAATGAATGGGTTTTAATTATCTGAAAAGAATACTTTAGATGATCTATTCTTGCATTTGTAGTGATTCATGTCATGGTTTTGCCTTATCAATAAAACTAAATGTCATATAATTGATTAGAATTTTGTTGTGACATTGCTTCGGATGATTCGTTGTATATATTCATTCAGAGCATATTTTTTGGAAGAACTGATGTGTTACTAGGTCTACGTTACGCGTAAACTACGTTAACTATAAGTGCATTCATAAATTTTAATTTTAACGATCGTATTTATCGATAGATTCTAGTTATAATATTTATAATTTATATGAAAGAGCAGTTTCATTTGATTTACACACCGCTGTGATGTCACTTAAATAGGTAAATGTAAATGACCATTTATGTGTATTAATCTTTATTTTTGATTTCATATGTTATCAAAGTTGGGCATACAACTTTGGTAATTTATGGCCGGAGTTTTTTATTATCATATACAGTATTAGACAGATGGGTTTGTGATTTTTCTTAGTAATTGAAAGTAATTCTACTCGAATCGAAGAAAATAAAGAACATTATTAATTTATTCACAATTGGTATAATGATTAATAATGCTTTAAATTAGTATTATGTACAATATCACTGTTTTATTTCATTGAGTTTAATTATTTTTAATAAATGAGCGATATTATTGATTTCACAAGAATATTTTTGGCCAAAATAATTACATGTATACTGATTTTCCGATGGGTGAATGTATAAGAATTTTGAGTACACAACCAAGACTAATAATTGGTGGAATAAAATGAGAGAAAAAAAATTACTAAAGAAATTAATGTGGTTAAAAACGAAAAAAAACACGACAAAAATATATAATGCACCTCGTATTCTTCAAATGGTATTATTTACATTATTGTGACTATCCCAGGAGCTAGGTGAAACGAAAAGAAAAAAAAATGGTTAGTAAAACACTTTTGTCCCAATTGAACACTCATACTGTGTAAGTTTGTAAAATTGTAAATGAATGTTGTATGTTTACATAATTATAACTCATTTGTATCATGTATTTTTGCTCGTATTTTTGTGAACAGTATTGAAAGTGTTTCAACTCTGCTGTTGTACAGTAATTCAATTTATATACCAGGATGTACCTATAATGTATATAGATATATTTAATTAAAATGAATATCAATTTGTGTAGATCAGGAGTCAATTAAATTTATCACCCATATAACTTTAAATAATGTTCAGATGCTTGCCATCTAAATATTTTACTTGAATACTCTGAAATTGTTCACAGAGGAAGAATATCTGTCAAATGCAACATCTCAGATTTCAAGTGTTTCTTTAATAACTTGAGAAATTTTCAACTCTGATGAACTTATTGGATTTTGAAAATTACACCAGTACAATAATATCCCGCCATTAAATTACCGTTCGCTCAATCACGAGCAATATTAAATCAAACACAGTCTCTTGCTTCACCATTATGTATGAGAACGAGTCATTATCTGTTGACGAAGAATGCCACGCTGTGCCAATTTCAATCAGTTCATCAAGAGTGGCAGATCTTCAGAAGCAGCGACGGACGTTAGAATATCTGTTAAAAATGAGCAAACACAAGCGATCTGAAAAGGTAACATTTTTTATATCAGCAATTCAAGATTCGTCGAACAATCAGATAATACCATAACGTAATTATAGTTGTAAAAAATGATAGAAATAAACAACACAGCGCTATTACCTACAGGTTTTGCCCGATGAGTTACTTGGTTCTGAAACAATTCGTGCATCGTTATCAAATTCCGATACCGATTTTATGTCAACGAAGGTATTAAATACACTATGTCAAGAACATGACAAATCGGGCGATTGGAAGGATACTGTAGATGTTTGGAACATGCAGGGTACAGTAAATAATGTGCCAGAAGTTTTACCTTATAATAAAATAAATACATCGGAATGGAAATGTAGAAATTTATACAGCATATCTAATTCGAATCGTTGCAACGGATGGAATACTGGTTACACAGATATTACAGGTAAAAGTTATATTTTGCTATTTTTATCTACCCTTGAATATTCAAATCAAATATTATTATTTAAGAGAGTTTACGAGAAGAACTGGCAAAAAATCGAGAGAAAAATTTGTTATGTAACATTCGGGATTATTTGGCTGGTTATCAAGAAACCTATGGGACGCCCAAAACGGAATATTCTTTTGCTGCCCTTATAAGTGTTATGGGCCAGACTACGGGACGCGCTTTGCTAGCGCTTTTTTATATTATAGTTAATATAGCGCCGGTGGCAGAGGTAAAAATAATTACAGTATACAAATTCATATGATATATAAATTGATTCGCATATATTTATTTCATACAAATATTTCAGGTTTTTCTCTGTATTCTGCGATTCGTTCTCGACAAGGTTATTAATATTATAAATACTTCGGACAAGTCACAAATTTTTTTCAAGTATGTAGTTCTCGGATTGCAGATACTCGTAATTTATATTTGCCTTGCATTCATATTTGGCTTCATTATCGCACCAATTATGTACATGGTCATTGAGATTCTTAGCAAAATTATGCTTTTCAATTAAATTAATATAATCCAATTTAACTTCCACCGGGGGGATTATAATCGTGTAACTATGTAAATAACAGAAAAAGAAATAATTGCAGATCTTTTCTTTTTATATGTATTTTATTTGCACCATTGAAGGGTATTTTATTTTATACATGTATTTTGTGACAATTTTTAATATTCATTTTGTAAATATAATAGATGTTTTTTTCAATTACCAAAAACTGTCTATTTATTGTAATCCATATTGTAATTGCATATTGCCTAATTTTTCTACAGATATTGCGTTGTTATGATTATTGTAATTAGCGTACCTAAACATCTATATTATAATTCAAATTTCCGATGCAATTACCTATAATTATTATTTTCAATTTATTTAATTTTTAATTTTTTAAATCAAATATTTATTTTCCAAGGGCTTCTGCGTCGTATACCGATAACATTGTGCTGACAAGCTAACATTTAAAATATGAATAATTTTCTATTTATGTTTTTTCTTTCTATAATTTTTATATGGCCCCCAATAATATAGGTATGTCTCGTAACCGTAGTACCTACTTAAATGTGATTCTAGTAAATGAATTAGGATGTATTTAATTGGTGTCGATTGATAAAAATGAACTCATTATAGACTGGACTTGCATCGAGATTTGCAGAATTTAATAATTAAGGCAATATCATGTTCATTTTCATTCATGCTTATAAAAGATGAGTGACTTAATTTTACATTATAATCTACTTCCTCGAATATATTCAAACGAAATAGCGTTGGACGGTGTCCGGACTTATATCGAAGCAAATAATTTCATCTATCATACATAAATAAATATGTTCGACGTCGATACGGGTATAATTTGTTAATGAAAATCAAATAATAATAACAATAATGATAATCATCAATAATAATTTTTTTGTTGCTCTAATACGATTTCGTCGCCTAATGCATGACTCAGTGCTTTTACATAAGATGAAATTTAAAATACACGTACTACAAGAATTGAAAGGAACACTACAATGTTCGTCAATACTGGCAAATTAGCGGAACCCCAGCCGCATTCAAGGTCAGTTTTTAGAGCTTCTAAAAGAGAAATGTTATTTTTATTTAAGCAAAAAGTCTCACGCAGATCATCGTCCCATCCATTATCCCAACAATTATATTTATCCTCCTCGTCTGGTCCGGAAATGTGATCCGAATACGTGCCACATTCGTCCTCGTAATATTGCCTCTGTTTTCGTTGCCACATCTCTACCCATCTGATGGATAATTAGTTGGATACAAAAAAAAAGATTAACGTATTGAACTTGAAAAATAAATTTCATTGTCAGATTATTGTATTCTGCACTCACCCGATATCACAATCGCAATTAAGATGACTTCCGGCTAACTGGAGTTTTCGGAGAAAGGATTTCCCAGGTACACCAGGTTTATAACCGGATGAAGGATTTCCTATTGATCCTACAGTATTGTCGTTTAAATTAATCGATATGTTTCTCGCATTACCAGCGTTAGTAAATAATTCACGAGGTACGACTTTTACACTTGTATTGTACAGGGTAAAATGCAATTGAGAGTTCCTTATGCCCTGGAAAAATAAGAAAAAGCAAACGATTTTTCAATTTTTCGTAAATTGAGTGGATAAAGGCGATTAATTAAACTCTGAATTTATAATGGTTGAATGAAACTCTAATTAGCCGACTTACCTCGAATATATTTTTGTGTATCATCGTCAGACCTAGTCCACTTAGAGTCATATTGTACAATTTCGCTGGAAATTTGCCCTTCATTTCTTTTTCCAAATTAGTGTCATGAGTTACCTTTTATTACAGAGAAATAGTATTAATTTTTTAATTACTTCACCAATTCATTCTCATTCATTATCGCAGATGTGCTGTATTCTATCGCAATTTTATAACGCGTGAGCCTACCTCAACGTGCAAGCTTCTGAGACCGTGATTGTAGTCTAGAATAGTTGGCAAGTTGAAATTTTTAACATTCTTGAACGCTGATATGTGTAGACTACGAAGTTTTACAGCTTTGCACAATGCTCCTGCCTGTTAAACAATGAAAATAATTGACGTCTCTCGATTCTGCGGATTAAAAAATTTCCTCTACTTCAAACTTACTTCGAATACATCGAGAGGTAATCTTCGTATTTCAAGCTCTTCCAGACTATCAGTTAGACCCAGAAAACTCGTATTAGATATAGTAGTGATAGGATTTCCGGCAAGATTTAGCGATCTCAGTTCAGGAAGTGTATGAGTTATTAACGGTACAGCGGTTAAATCGTTGTAACTCAAATCCAAGTAACGTAGCGAAGTCATATTCGCTGCCATGTCTGACGGAATAGATGAAAGCCTGTTATGCCCCAAATGTAAAGTTCTCAATCGATGAAGAGGAAGTTCTGGAACCTGAATACCAAATAATTTTTAAACAGATTTGAAAAACGTCTTTTGAACTATAATTACCATATAAAGCGACATGTTACTGAGCCCGAGTGTCAACAGCGTATCCTCTAAGCCATGAAAAGTTCTTCCGTGAGCTTCCAAAATGATTTCTTTATTATGACTAAGATCAAGATACGTCAACATAGAAAGTTCCGAAAATACTCCATCGTCAAGTCTCACCAGTCTGTTATACGATAAATCGATCCACGATATGTCCTAGAAGTATTAATTATGTTATGTAATTTTTTAGTTTCCTTGACCACGTCAGCATCGTCATAAATAATCTTCTTACCCTAAATCTAAATACAGCGTCGGTATTGTGCAAACCAGCTAAAACATTCCATGACATGTCTAATTTGGATAAAGATGCCGCCGCGGATGGGGACATGGTCTTCATTGGCAGACGCATAAATTGATTGTGAGAAAGATCTAAGCTCTCCAAGCTTCCCTCAGTAAATAAGTTATCCGGCAATGACCGCAATTTATTGTGTGACAAGTCGATTATACGTAATTTTTTCAGAGGTCTGAAAGCTTCCACCGGAATTTCGGATATGTCGTTCCAAGCCATCAACAGAATCTACGGTGAAAGAAAACATTTTTCACACGTTTTTATGTAAATTTGATATCCTTATTATTCAATTTTTTTTTCACTTCCGGACCTGAAGGTTCCTCGAATTTTTGAAGCAATCAAAATTTATGTCCATTAGTTGATTGTAACTCAAATCTAACCATTGGAGATGAGGCATGTTTCCAAAAACATTTTGAGTTACGTTCACGAGCTTATTGTGACTGAGATGAAGATGTGTCAGTGAAAATTCAACGGGTCTGAAATAGTACCTCATTATATCAGAGATATTATTCCAACTTAAATCCAACACTTTTATGTTCGATTGTACGTTCCCACCAACTGTGGAAAAAGAAGAATCGGTATACAAACGCTAAACGAGTCTCGTGGTTTTCTCTAATCTATTATGTGTATTTTAACTCACTATTTGTCGGGGGTGTAAATGTCGTGCTGTTTATCCATAACTTTTCGATTTTATTGTGACTGGCATTCACTTTAAACGATGACAAAGTTCCCACTTGGTCGAGAGACATAAAATCTAATTCATTTAATTCGTTGTATGCCAAATCAATTAATTCAATGTCAGGTAAATTCTAGAAATTAAGAAAAAAAAATGGTCCTAATGTTAGTTGTGTTTTGAAGATGAGTATATCATTATAGCAACTGAAGACATACCTGGAAAGCTTCGTCTGTTATATCCTTGATCTTGTTACCTCGAAGATTGATGTATTTTAATCGGTTCATATTCATGAATGCTCGTCGTTCAATTCTGTCAATGGCGTTGTCTTGCAAATTCAGGATGGTAAGTGAGGGGAGATCCATGAAACTGTGAGTTCCAACGTATTTAATTTCGTTAAATGCCAAATTTACTTCATCCAGAATCGAATGAATATCTCCCTGAAAGTAATTAGATTAATAATATCGTATAAATCAATTTCCATCACAAAAAATCTCTTCAAGTGCTCATCAGCCCTACCTGGAAGGTCCCTTTTTGAATACTTTGTATTTTATTATCTTGTAAATCGATGCGTCTGATTCGTTTCAGAAAATGAAAAGCTGTCTCAGGCATATTTTGTATGTGATTATTACTGAAATCGAGGTGCTGCAGATTTGTCAATGACTTCAATGGGCCGGCTGGAAGATTTGATACCGACGAAGAAAGAC
Organism: Athalia circularis; assembly: GCA_963978495.1. Classification (NCBI taxonomy): domain Eukaryota; kingdom Metazoa; phylum Arthropoda; class Insecta; order Hymenoptera; family Athaliidae; genus Athalia; species Athalia circularis. The sequence goes on along the minus strand of OZ021701.1, from coordinate 996,266 downwards.
CATGGGACATTTGTAGCGTTAAAAGTGAATGCCCGACCTACAGTACAAAGTAAAATTAAAGTAATATTAATATTAACACCAATGGCAAATGTGCGATGGAAACTGTGAATAATTATATCACTTACTTCCGCAAACGCATCTTCCTCAATAGTGGATATTGAATTTTCGGAAAAATCAAGATTTTTTATGCCCCGAACATGTTTGAACGCGTGACTTTTTATAGTATCCAAGTTACTCTGGACTATCCTAAGTTCTTTTAAATCCATTCCAAATTCAAGAAAATCTTCCGGAGACAGCGATGACTTTGGCATTCGAGATAAAGATATGAAGCGTAGATTCCTCATTTCTTTTAAACTTTGTACGGATATTATGCGATTTTTTTTCCCACTCACATCCAAGTTATAAAGTGAATACTGGAAATCATTGAATACCTCTCCTGCCGAATCGATGAAGTTCATAAATATTTATCGTATTACTAGGCGATATATGGTATAAAGCTAATAGGAATACCGCACCTGGTGTAAAAGCATCGACTTTATTTTCTCGAAATATGAACGTTCTCAAATAGTCAAAGTCTCTGAAAAGGTGCGTAGGAAGGTCTGTGATATTGTTGCCAGTCAAATCCAATAACTCTAGTGAAGATTCTAGCCCAAAAAGTACAGGAGACGATACTTCCATAAGATCACAATCACCCAAGTAGAGTTCACGTATTTTCGAATCTTTAAAAGCTCCTTCCTTAAAAAATAGAATACCATAGAAGCTGGATAAAAATGCCCGTTGCTAGGTTCATAACAGTTCAACTTCAAGATAATATCAAGTACCTCTATGACAGTCAGTGGGTTACCATCGAGGTAAGTTTTGTTTACTCGACGAAAATGTTGAAATGCTCCTGGTATGAGTATATTGATTTGGTTGTAATCCAGACGCAGTATATCCAAAGACATTTGTAGCCCACGAATTTCATTTTCGACATGTGGATCCAACATTTTTGATATTCTATTGTGACTTAAATCTAAGTATCGGAGGTGTTTAAGTGTTGAGAGTTGAGAATATGGTACATGATTCAGTTGATTATCGTTCAAATAAAGGTGCGTGAGAAAATCAATTCCATCTCTAAAAACTGTTGAATCAATTTCCAACAGGCTGTTCCCATGAAGGTCTAGAACTTCTAGAGATGATAAGCCACTGAATGCGTTCGCCGGAAGTCTATCGAGAAAATTTTTACCCAGTCTAAGCGTTTGAAGTGAATTATTTAAACCCCGCCAATTCTCAGGCGCGATTTCGGATATCCGGTTTCCTGAAAATCGCGTGATTTTTTTTTTCATATAATTGAGGATTGATTTCAAGAGTGTGATTTTCGGATGTGATTATACCTGTTAAATCCAGAAGCCGTAATCTTTGCAGGTGTCTAAAAGACCTGCTAGGTACATAAATCAATTGGTTATATTGAAGCTCTAGTTCCCATAATGATCTCTCAAGCCCTAGGAATGCTTCGTCTGGTATGTCGGACAAAAGATTATGCTTGATTTGTAGTTTGTATAGGCCTGAAATATGAATATTGAATAAAATGATATTATAAGAAAAACACGCAATTGTTCACATTTTTCATACGTACCTGTATTGATTAAAAATTGCGGCTGCAGAGAACGCAATCCATTATTTTCAAGTTTAAGTATGAATACTTTGGACGAATTAATAGGCTGAGGGATTCGTGGCATTGGAACATTATTGCAAGAAACAATGCCCAGGTCAGGAATAGCTTTGGAACAACTGCATAGTGGATTGAAAAAACACGGTGGATATTGCACTTGGATTTCGTGCATCCTGACCATCGATGACCAGAACATTAAAACTAACGTAACAATTAGCATGATGTATCCCATCTTTATAAATGTTCCCAAATTCTGGAAAAACACATCAGAATTAAGTCACGTAATTAACGTGTAATATTATGAGTAAATTTTTAACAGGCCACTGATTGTGCTTCAAGCAAATGTGAACGTTACATTATAAACTTTAATTTTCGTTTTTAAATTATAATGATCGACTACGTGAGAAATGTATGTTTAAATCCCAGTGGTCTAGCGAAATTGATATTCCACTTTGATAAACACAATAATTATAAACTTTAATTTGTGTGGCACCAAAATTTTAAGCAAGCAATGTTTTACCATTCTTTTAGTACACTGTAGTTTGGATTGAAGAGGGTCGACTGACTCTGGAATGAAGTTGGATGTGGGCCATTGGAGAATGCTTCACTTACAGGGCTTGAGGATTAGGAGCATTTTTTTTGCTTCCCTTTACACGATTAGACCCGTGATGTCAACTTAATGTGAGTAATATTCCGTTACAACCAATATAAAATCAGCCAATGCTTGCGGCTCTGAGTTTCTTTGAGTGATTAGCTCAACATTTCGAGAAATTCATTAGGCTTATTTATATTTTTCCAATTGAACTAAACAATTCTTTTGCATATGCAAGATAGTATTTTTCCGATTTAATAGAACATTAATTTTACATGTTAAAAGATTTTTAACTGGAAACAAGCAAACAGGAGAATTTACTTGGTATCGGTATATATAAGTGTTGAGCTTTGAACATCAGAATTAGATTTAAAAGGCTCATGTAAATTGTCGAAAGCTCTGATCTTCTTTGTGTACTACTTGAGCCAGGGTAATCTCAAGGCTTTACATGTTCCAATAGTATTCTCTACGTGAATGTGCCCTACAAATTTGATCCAAAAAATGCTACTATATTTTCAGCAAAATATGTCATAGTAAAAATGGTAAGCCAGCAAAATGCGTGCATGAATTTACGTAAATGTTACGTGGTTTTTTACGTCAATTATACTTGTAAATGCACTGTATCCGGTAACAGAAATTCATTGGCTAATAAATCAGACCGACACTTCTAGTATCTTCAATTAAAAGTATGATTGCCATGGAAATTTCAATCGGATTTTTACCTTGTGAGTGGGAATTGAATAATTATCCTTCAGCTTTCAAAGTAATTTATTTGTACATAATTTCTATGCTTTTGCTCCTAATAACAGGCGCGAGTTTGAAAAATCGTGAATTACATTGATACAATATAATAAACTCAATTATAAGAATAAAATCACCAGGCTTTTTCCGATAATTATACATGAAAAAAAAAATGAGAATACATCAGAACAGTTATTGCACACAAATATACATAATTCATACTCTGGAGCTTTAACTTCCAAAAAACGAATTAACCTTTTCGGAATAACTGTGATGAACGCATTCTATTATTCACTGAGAATCACTTGAAGAACTACTTGATGAGTCTGTGGACATGACTTCAACATCTTCTGTTTCCTGTTTATGTGTATTCATTGCCACACTACCTTGTCCACCTACCGACATGTGTATCTCTCCTGAAGGATGCCAGGCAAATTGGTTTGCTTGGGACACTGGTGGTTCTGGAATTGAAGTAATTTTTATTTTAGTCACAATAAATATTCGACGATTTATAATACTGACATGCACTTAGTAATTTATCTGTGAATTGAACAATCATTAAAAAAATCTGATTGTTCATAAATGCAATAAAATGCCTCATGCAGTTTGCAAATATATTCTCACCGCCTGCTGGATGGCCAGCACGATGGAGTTCTGAAGGAATGCCTGGATGAGAGCCAATCATTTGTCCATTCAAAGGAAGGTCGCTCAGCCGACCCAGAAAACCCAGCCTCATCTCGATATCTATACAGTATTAAATAATTTAACTTTAAATGCTAATTTCAGACTTTTTTCAAAGGCTAGTAGAATCTTTCATATGATTCATTTACCTGTTGGATATGGTCGACGCGGGTCACCCTGCTGCCAGGTCAGTGGTGCACAAACTGCGTTAGATGCACTGATGCGATGAGCAAATTTAATTAACTCTTCTGAAGGTACTGGCCTTTTGTTCGCTCGAGATATGGATTGCAATTTTTGTTTTGCTTGGTATATAGCAGTAGCAAGAATTTGTTCAGCTTCTTTGAGTTGCCGTTGTAATTGCTGGATGTCTTGATCTTGTCGTTCGACTTCCGCCTTCAAAGCATCCATTTTCTGATTTATTTTAGCCTGTTCTGCAGCCAGCTTTAGGGTAGATTTTAGTTCGTTGTCTTTGGCCACTAACAACTCTGTCAATTGAGCATGTTCGCTGCTTGACAGCTTTAAATGTTTTTGGGCTATTGTGTTTTCAATCAGCTCTCTGTAAATTAAGAAAAAATATTGATATATACTATTTTTCGATAATTCTGTGCTGTGATCTCCTTCTTTAATTCTATCGTGAAACGTATACTCACTTGGCTATTAATTCGATATCGTCAATGAGGGATAATAAAACTTCATGAGTACTGCGATTTGATGCCATTTCTGAATACTTCGTATACGAATTATTCCGATACAGTACAATTGCTACTTATTACCTCTTCACACAAGTTGGTGAGTAGAATATTCTCATTCACGTTGATCGTTGCTCAACGTTCTGTCAAAATTTCTCAACGTTTGTTAGTCGACTCATGACAACACGCAATGCTTAGAGCCAACGATTAGAGCATAACCTCAACAAAATAACTCTCTAGTCAAACCATTGAGAATAGATAGGTCAACCTTCAACTCAGCAGCGCGTCTGTAGACACACAGACAGCAGAGTAGACAGTAGGTTGAAGATCAGTGTATCTATGGAGGACTGGAGAATTTGTTATAAGACTTTTCTACTGTCAAAAATTCAAAATCCATAAATAACGCAGCCTGAAGAATACGAATAATTTATAATCAACAGTTTCATCCTGATATTCAAGTTTTGTGCTGTGTACATGAGTCACAATGCCTGATTTTGTGATTGGAACCTGCACGTTAATGTGCCCTGAAAAAGAAAGGTGGATGTGAGTGTCATTTCTCAAGCAAATTCGTACTCAAAATAATGCATTGCTATATTGCCCCCTGGTCTTTACATTTTGCCCGTCACCAAACCTCTGAATCTAGGAGGGAAAAAGAAGGCCTCCTTCATGTGTTTGAGATAGATGAACGTACTCGGGCTCTGAAACGGCCAAAGGCTGATCTTGCAAAGACAGTAAAATGCTTCAGTCGCCCAGCTGCAGGCCAGCTTATGCCAGATGCTACGGAGCTACGTCCAGCTCCTGTTTTATTAGCAACCATCACATATCTCTTCACAAAGTATGTTCGAAGAATGACTCATAACAATAGTTGAAGTAGTATCAATTGGTATCCTTTGTCAGTCTAGAGGATGTGGGAGTTAGAAATATTGAGAATTTTTAATTCTAGAGTTGCTACTCGCCTTGATCATGATTGGGCAATGATTTATGATTTTATTTTTGATCGGCTAAGAGCTGTCAGACAGGAAATTGTAATTCAAAGAATTCGAGGACTCCAGAGCATTCAAATCCTAGAACCAATTGTCCGGTTTCACATTTATGCAGGCCAAAGGTAATGAGTATAATTTTTTAACACTACTTGCTTGTAATGATATTAGTTTTCAGACTTTGTGAAAAAAAAATATCTGTATTTGATCCGAAGATAAATAGTCAACATCTCCTGGAATGTCTTAAGCAATTGCTTGTTCTTTATGATGAAATTGAAGAACAGTCATGGACACATAATCTCAATATCCAGGAGAATGCTGAAAATCTCTCTATTAGCAATTGCCGATCCCAAATGGAATCTTTATACATTCTTCTACACCTGGGAGATGTATCAGCACTTGGGAGAGGTTTAGCATTATCTGAAAGATATAGGTACACTATTTTTGATCAAATATAACACTGCTAATTCCCCGTAAATAAACCTTTTTATATAAACGTAGGAGCAAAGCTGTTAAGCTGGCTATGAAGATATCTCTTGCTTGGTTTTTGAAAAATTATGTCCGAACGTTTAAATTGATCCAAAAGCTCCCGCCGCTTTTGACACTTGCAGTTTTCTACAATTTAAGACTACTGCGAAGGTACTTGTATAATTGATAAAACTCCTTATACCCAATTTCTATGATAAGGAATGAAGTATAATTTTTTCAGAGAAACTATTCAAATTATGAGCTCAGGATATAACAGCAAAGTTTTAACTTTCCCTGGGCTGAAGTTGCAAGAGATTTTGATGTACAAAGACGTTGAAAAACTTTCTGCAGACTGCAATCTCTTCCAGCTCTCGTTTGCTCGTGAAAATGTGCAATTTCAAGCTCTTAAATTCAGGAAAGAGGTGTTATTGGTAAGACCTCCTAAATTCACAAGTTATAAGAAAAATTACACCAAGAGGCTCGATCTTTTCAGGCTAATCCCGATATGTATTTCACTCTGCAAAGATATCAAGGATTTCTACCTACTATTCTTTTCCAAACTGATGACACTAGAATTGAAGCCTAATAAGTATTTTCAAGTGATTTCCACAGTTTGGAAGAATATAATGCCATGTTCAAAAATGATCACTGAAAATGACCCTCACTGTTATGGGTTATAGGTAAGCAATCAAGTGTTGGTGGAAATATTGTTTCGATCTCTACCTGAAATTCATTTCTTTGATGTACTACTGATTAGGTTACTAAAGGTAATAGAAAAATTGATGCGTTTTCGGTGATTTCACAAGTAACGCCTTTTATTGAAATTGATACAACGCGTAAAGACAAATCGTCGTGTTAGTATATACATTTATGAAAACCAATACCCATTAACGCAATTTGTATATTTTAGATAAAGTTAGGTATAACAATATAATCAAATAATCATGATCATATATTAAAATGTTTTGAAACACATAAGTTTGGAAATCATTTCTATAGCTAATAAAATATTTGTTGTAAGTATTGATGTATCTTTATCCTCTAAATTTATTAGATTTATATTTGACCGATGAATTTTCTTTTCCATTTTTTTCGTGAGTGTCCGTAATCATTAATAATAGTAAACTAATTAAGACTATTCAAACAATGATTAGTTGATAAATCCTCTGTTCCAACCCACACTATGGCAAGTGATGCATTTTTATATGCAGAAATCTTGAACTATACATGTGCATGTATTATGTAACATTCAATAATCAGAGTTTTAAGTTTCCTTCTTTAACGCACACTGAAGTAGAGCCGTTCGCATGGATGTTACTAGTTTTTCCAGCTCCACGACTTTCATCTTCAAGACTGCATTATCTCTTTCCAGGTTGATTGCTGTCATCATCATTTCAGATTCTTTGACTTTTTTATTAATTCTAGATTTCCGTGAAGCTTTGTTATTTTTTTCTCTTAGATCTCTGTAATTGAATTCTGATGTTGGGGCATCTGATTCACTATCTGTATAATGGCTACTCTCCGCTTGTTTAGACATCCTTCTTTTCTTAACTGGCAACTTTTCTTTTTTTATGGTAATTTTTAGCGGCGGCACATAAGGCTCGGCCTTTGATCTAGTTTTATGGAGTCTCCTTTCTTTGTGAGGTCTGCTTTTGGTATCATCCTCAACTTGGTGATGTACAGTCATTGGCGTTGAGTGTTTGGGTTCTTCGGTGATATTGTTTCCTACCTCCTGTAATGATAAAAATTTTCATAAATCAATCCGTGTGGAGTGAGATCAAATTTTCTTTAGCCAAAAAAGCGATTTATTCGATTAAAACAACATTATGATAATAGCTGATCGTGAAAAACCTGAACTTGAAACAGATAACAATGAATACTTACATCAAAAACATACGATAACAAGTCAAATGATTCGATTCCAATATCACTTGTTAGTAAAGTATCGTTCAGGGCGTTTTTATCATCTTTATCATCAGTGGAGCGATCATCAGCCAGCTGATAGCTATCTATTAATAAATTGTTGCATTGACTATTGGCGACTGATTCGTCACATTGAATATTGTTATCTCCTATGATAGGAAGCCAAGTTTCTATAGTGTCACTGTTTTGATCCAAGTTCTGTAATGCATCTGGAACCTTGTCATTTTCTGTTGGAATCAACCTCGTATTATCTATCGTTTGCTGTTCATTTATGCTAGTTATTGGTAGCAGATCCAACAAAACATCCGATATATCTGTTACGATATTGAACTGATCTTGCCCCAAGGGCTCAGACCCTTCGAAAGACATCTTAGTAGATTCGATGTTCTCTACAGGCCAGGTATCACCTGCTTCTGTGATGCCTCCGAATTCTGATTTATTAAGAGATAATTTGTCGTAATTCTTCACTTCTGCAAAAAAGCAGATAAAATATTATATTGTTTTTATCCAGCTGATCATTGCCAGTTGTCTTGAAAGCAGATGTAAAAGCCATGCAATATTATTGTAGTTCGTCCATTCCATGAACTTACCCGATTTCTCTAATGCAATATCTTCACCTAAATGATAGCCGTGCACTTCGTGTGGAGGACACGGTATATGGGATCGTCTTATGCTTTGAGGATCCACGCACCAATCGCTTAGATCCTGAAAGTTTTCTTCCCAAAATGAAGGAATTGATCCAGTAGTCACTTTGCTTTGAGAAGATGCTGGGGGAGGCCAAGTTTCCTTCAGTAATTCGGCTTCCATTACTGGACTCAGTAATGGAAACACTTCTAGTTTTGAAGATGTACTGTCCATTTTTGCGGAAAGGCAAATGGCTCTTTCCGGCACCTTGGGTCTCACGCCATGAATAGCAAATGACTCCTTTGCCACTTGATTCCATTGTTCAGGTAACTGAAATGAAAAAAAGTCTGAATAGTTAGATAAAAGGTCTGACGTTTTTAAGATGATGTTTTCAACGCGACTTCAACTCACTGAAAATTCGCCTTGCTTCTCAAATGAAATGTTGGTGCCTTCTTGGTGCTTGCTGATAGGAGGGATTTTGATAACCTGGAATAAAGATAAATGCTATGGATTGAATCAATGTTATCACACAAATTACTCTTCAGAATACCACGTTTTTTATAATCTTATCTGGCACATATGTGCTGCTATAATCGATGCCTCATGTGAGTCCTATGTAATAAGCATAAAAAATTCATCCGATTTGTGGTCAATAATTGTATTCTAATAATACTCCACGTTATCGTGAATTCTGCGCAGAAATTCCTGGAAAAAAGATTGAAATTTGCTGATTTTAGAAAGAGAAGCCGCGCCCTGGCGTGAATGGCAAGGTACAGGTGTGGTGGGGCTTGCTTTATCCCCGCATATAACTTTTTTTTAACGCGTATTCGGTTATGACTGGACAAAACAATTCAACTTGTTTCGCAAAACGAAATTCCGTGGATATTCGGTAGTATACCAGATGTTATCACAGACGAATAAATGCGATTACGTAACTACCGCAGTTATTGCGATTGCTCCACGTACGTACATTAAAGTCGTAACAAAAGCTAAAAACTACTTACCCTCCTTGCGAAGTTGAAAAAAAAGTGACTCAATTCAAGAAGTTGAGGATCATCCACTATCTTTCAATGTGAAATATCAATTATTCGAGTTTGCAGGTTTTCCAGATTCTTGGCTACTTCGTCGATTAACTTGAAATGTCCGCTTACATGAACTTTTTGATACTCCGCGAGACTACGGGACGACAATGACACTTGTCTGCGACCTTCGTACCTAATAGAACGCGTCACGAGGTACGGGGCCTTTTATGATCCGGTATTTAACACTTGCGTCAGTTTCAGCCAATCGAATACTATGTGTGGTCATTTTTGACGAATCGTCTGATATTTCTGCCTTCATAGGCCTTTATGCGTTTTCTAAAAGCGACAGTCAGCCAATGGGCAACCCATAATCCCAAATGAAGAGTCTGGTGCAGAGCTATGGGAAGCTGTTGGCGCTGATGAAAGTCATTGATAAATACAGTTATACAGTTTTACCTGAAAAAAATAAAGCTTCAAGATACAAAATAATTTTGCAAATATACGGAATTGCAAGAAAAGATTGCAAAAAACTTTTCTAGCTAGTGCTTGAACCTAGAGAAAAATCCAGGAAAAGTCTACCACCAGCAAATACTATATGGACAAATTTTGTCATGAAAGATTTTATTTCCAATTAGTAGAAAAAAATACAGCCAAATTGTTGCCAAATGATCTACCTCCAAATAAATCTGGACTGTTGAAAGCACGGTTTTATACGTTCAGAGTAGCCTATCTTCTCTGTTACTCTCAATGTCTGGACTAGGTCTGGACTAGCAAATTTTTTAGAGTCGTAGATCAGTTGGGGGGCTGGATTTTCCCTAGAGATCAAATTCTTACATGGAAATGCGAGTTAGGAGATAAATGTTTGGTAAAAAAATTTGTTCATACACGATATATTTCACATATTATGTATAACATTACCGCAGACACAGACAAAAACGATTTTGAATCCAAAAAATTTATCCTAACATATTTGGTTTTCAGAAAAATATAACATTATTCTGAAGTAATTTAGTTTAATACTTAGGATCTACATTTTATTTTCACTGATGCTTATTATCGTATTGAACTAGTTGGAACTTTTTCAGGACTTGAATAGTTTCTAATTCAGCGCTTCCGGTGCGAATTATTGAATATCTTCCAGGATGCGACAAATCAACGACAGTTGAACCAGCTCTTGCCAAGTCATGATTCGTAACTTTTTGTTCGGAATAAAAAACTGCTCCCAACTGTGGCCAGAGTGCAGAAAATTCTTTGGGATCTAGGGTGCTTGGCTTATTACTTTCGTTTGCACTCGTTAAAGCCAATGGTTCTTTTAACCTTCTAGCAATGTCTCTAATAAATTGTGCATTTGGAACCCTGATTCCAATATTTTCTACATTAGGATTGAAGAGTGAATTTAGCTCTGGTGTACGCTTCAACACTAGTGTTACTGGTCCGGGTAACAACGAATCCAGCAGTCCCTCTGGCAACGATTCAACGATACCCCATGTTTTAACGTCGGCAATCTCACCAACACAGATCGCCAAAGGTTTACGAATATCTCGCTGTTTAATCTCGTACAGTTTTTTTATAGAATCATTACTTTGCGCCAGTCCAGCAAAACCGTAAACTGTATCTGTGGGCAGAGCTATCACACAATTATCCTGGAGCAAGCGAACTGCCATAGCTACATGCTTTGGACCACAAGATAAGAGAAGTTCAGAACCAGGCTGTAGATATTTTAGTGGGGTCTCGAGCGACCTAAAAGCTTGCTTCATTGGACTCATAGCTGTACTTGTCAATTCATTGAAATTCATAATCAACCTGTTGTAAAATATATTCTAAGATCAACATTGCTGAAAATGCAGTTATTCTCGCCAATTGTGACTGCACTGTTGATTGCAGCATCTATAGAATGTCGTCATTGGCTCATCTGCTGATCTAGTTTGGATCTGCATAAAGAAGGCCCGAGGATTTGAACACTTTGGACAGGGCTCGTCTGTAGCGTCGACGTTTTCCCATGCAGCACTACCACCAAGCACGTCATCTACTTCTTTGAGCTTCGGATACGTCCGGCTGGTTATCCTCTGGGATATATTAAATATGTATGGGCAGGTATTGCACGCAAATCGGTAATTTGATATACCCGATTCGACATGTAATATATTTCCGCAAGTAGGACAAAATAGCAGCATATCCCATCTGTTGAAAAATGGAACATTCATGAATTTGAAAATTAATTATCTAGCAAACATAACGTCACTACAATGAACACGTGTACGCGAAACATGGTGGGTTATGGTCGTGTATTGGAAATTGTATCAAGAATCTATTAGCGACCGGTTTAATCTTCAAAATATAAAGTTCACACTGCGTATTCGAGGAATGTATCAAAGTAAGATCGATTTAAAAATAAGTACCAAATGAAAACTAATTTAGAGTTTTGAAAATAGGACTGTGGTTAGGATTTACTCCAGCTGTCACGAGTATATTGAAATTGTGCTAATGCGATCGTGATTGGGACAATGAAAGAGCCATCTTCTAATTAATTTTGTACGTACCTAATTGATTTGTGAGTGTGGTGCAAATTGTTCGCGGGATACAATTCACAGAATTTTCAACGCAACAACCGTGATTGTGAGCATGCTTTTTGACATCCAGCAGACGATAATACCACAGACAATACATGTGATTGGCTAGAATCCTCGTGGTATCAAGATCTATGAAAATGTTTTTCAAATCGTTCGTGCGCTGGTTCGCAATGTGTTTAGAGTAAATTAACTTACCTCCTAGAAATAATCAAGTTATCATCAGCAGCGTCGGGTTCGGGTTCATGAACGAAAAAAACGTGTTGTAGCTCGATTGGGACACCAGCTCGATTATTCTCAATGGATCAAAATACAAGACCCTGTCACACGAATAATCCGGAGAAGTCTGATTATTTGGTTGGAAAATTTGAAGGACTTTGATCTTCATCAACTATATAATTTTATTTACAAAAAATGAATATGTAACATACATACAATAGAGTCGAATGGATGAATGCTCGTTAGTACAAAAAAGGATAAAAATCGAAGACTCATCACGTTTCTTGGTATAATAAATAACATCTAACTGTAATTGTAGTTTCTAGAAGACGAAGTCCGAATAATAATTTCTTGAGGTACTACATCTTACTAATAATTATTCTCATTGCTATATCCTATTCTGTAAATAGTAATACTAAATTGAGTTATAAATCAGCGTATATTCATATTTCGGCTTTTATTCTGCCCAATGGCCGTCGCACAGGAAGATACGATGAAGCAGCTTGCCTCAAAATTTTATTGTGTACGAACTGAACTTACATACTAAACACCTATTTGCTGGCTGTCTATCATCGTTACATGCTGTGGTGTTATTCCTGTTTTTTTTTGCATTCTGCTCATCGTGTCTGCACTTGGGCATACCGGAGATAATACATAGGTCTAGGAGGGCCTGTTCCTGCTCCTCAAACTCACCACCAACGATTGAGCATGTCGATTTGGGAGAAGAAAGTGAAGATTGAAAATCCTCGGAATCACAGCTGGCAGATTGGCTTACCCTCGATGTCATTAGTTCTTCGTTTGATTTTCCGACCATTAAACAACCACCAATAGCAACGTTGTTATCCTCAGAGGATGGGGGTGTCAACGAACCTTTTTTTCTGCTGAAAACAAGCTCCGCAGGTGATGTTGAAGGCGTGCTACATCGTCTTTCAAGAATCGAAGCAGTTTTGGATACGGGGAGATTGATTACGGAAGACTTATTGCCGTTAAGCTGCACCTGGAGTTTGGATAAAAGAATATATTGTTTGCTGGAAGTAAAATAAATCGAATTGTATTAGGTTTTGATATTAATCTATACCTTTCTCATTCCTGACTCAATTAGTTTGGCAACTATAAGATCGTCATCTTCAGAGAGCGTCAAACTATCCATGGACAGTAAATCGGAGGGTCTGACATTTCCTTCCAACGGTTTGGGCTCACAAATGTTCTCTGCTATTCCTGGAGAGCTCAGCATAGAGAGAGCTGAAAGGTTCGAATGAGATCCGGCCGGAGAAATGATTGCGGGAGTATCCTCCGTACAGTAGACGTGAATGCTGTCTAAAATCGCTGCTTCTTCTGCGCCACCCTGTTTAAGATTCCTCATTACTAGTATGTGGCTTTCAGGAGAGTTTGTTACGCCTCCATCTAGATGATTTAAGGCAGAGCTCGTCTGATATCTCGTCAAATTGCTTGCTGGCTGAGTTGACTTTTGCAGATTGGTTCTAGTCAGTGATTGTCCGTGTCTGTGAAATAAATCATTTTTCAATTGATTCATTCATTTTCAAATCGAAAGGCACGATACTTTGGACAATAGATTTAGTCTGAAACTGAGATAAAATAGGACTTACGTGCTCTGTATCCCGATATTTATGCAGGCATTTAACATGTCCTCCCCATCGCTATCAACATCGCTTAATTTGTTTGAATCGTCAGCTGCTGTTACTGAAGGGACATCAGGTTTGTGAATTGACTTTTTTTCATCTGGACGATTCCTGGAGCAACATTAATGCATAGATAATCTTCTTTTGTTAACAGACACACTACCTGCGACAGGTCATAGAAACACTATACAAAACTCACATAACTCTTTGCATTCCAATGTTTATACATGCAGCAAGCATGCCTTCATCGTCATCCGCATCACTGATTTCCTCAGGGTCTGCAGTTTCAGTGATACTGGCTGCTTCGGAAGTAGCAGAACTCTTCTGATATTCACTGCGATTTCTGAATAACGAATAATATTTTGAGATTCTGGATTGCAGCAGAAAGCTGGTCGGCAATAGGCTTTGATACGTGACACCAGTCTTTACAATAATTTGAAGAAATAAAAACAAAAATACGAGATCTACCATTGAAGTAATAAAAGAGTACCGGAATGTTGAATGCATTCCAATGTTGATACAAGCAGCTAACATATCTTCGTCATCTTCATCACCGTCAGTCTCTTGGTCTGTATCCACAGTTTCAACTACATCAGGCATTTTGGTATTGATCGGTGATTTTTGATCATCTTTACGATTGCTACGTACGTTATGAAATCGATGTTATTTTTTAAAATCAAGTCCATGCGTAAGTAAATTAATGCATTATGACTTACATTATGCTCTGCATGCCAATGTTTATGCAAGCGGCTAACATGCCGTCCTCGTCTTCATCTTCGCTAACTTCCTCAACTTCTACAGTTTTTATGGTATCTTTGCTCTCTTGACAGATTAGACTATTTTCTCCGTTCTCTTCTGGAATAACGGCTTTTAATATTTCGGTATTTCCCTTCAAACTGGAATCGCTGGCAATTTTAGGCTCGTCATCAATGGTGAGCGAACTAAGACTAGTTGCAGCCGAAAATTCTATCGGAGTAGACTCCTCCTTAAAAGCAGCTATGTCGTCTTCGAAAACACTACATTTTACGATATTTGTTCGGACATTCAAACGAGGTGGAATCTTTGTACCCTCTTCCTGAGAGCAGCCTACAAATTCAGGTTGAGCTTTGTGGTGCCGCGGACTGGGGGGCACAGTTTGGGTAGGTGAATCAGGTAATTCACTTGGAGAAATGATACCGCTGGTACGCCAGCTGATTGTCAACAATAAATTCCCAAGTTCATTTATCTGACTTGTGTAATGCCTGTGCAAGAATTAATCGGGAAGATATAGTTACCTAAAATCGCTCACAACAGAACTGCGATCGTCATGAATAGAATGTTGTTCAAAACCGCCAAGGGATCCCAGAGAACTGCATCGGGAAAACATCAGCGGGGTTTGTTCGGCATAATGATCTTCTCCACCAAAGGTCACCATTTTTCCTAGAAATGTGGTGAAATTACAGATATTGAGAAATAAATGTACAAATGAGGTACGGATCCCAACCTTCTTTATCTACAACTTCTTCACAATAGTTATCTGGTTTCTCTGAAGGTATTTGCTCCGAACTGTGTTTAGAGTCATTTGTTAGACTTTTAGAGTTATTGTCAACTGAGGCTTTGGTGCTAGGTTCTTCTGTGCATGGAGCAAAATTGATTTCATTGTCTTTGCGACCAGTTTCGATACATTTTACATTTTTTTTAGGGACCTCAGTGTCTTTAGCATCTTCAACACGTAGATCAGACATCGAAGTAGCTGTCGAGAAGTTGAAAGGAGTTTCGTAGGGCGTCCCTTCTGTGCAGTAAGTCTTAATCGTGTCTTCAGATGAAAAGGCCTGTTCTCTCTCAGCAAAGAATCCAGAATTCTGTTTTTCATCTTCGTCATCAGTGTCGTCTTCAGCGTATCGCAAGCTATAGTCTGTTGGTTGGTCCAAATCACTCTCAGCATAATCACCATACACCTCGCCTTTGGAGTTTGAATCTGGGCATTCCTTCTTAGGCATTCTAACTGTTTCGGTATCGTCCGAGATGCTGTTTTGCAGGGGTGAATCCTCTTGTGTATAACGCGTAGAGTAATCAACGGGATGCACCTGTTCTTTTTTGGAAAATTCGTTCTGACGAGGATTCTGTTGCTCTGAAAATCTCTTGCTATAATCCACCGCCTGGACCGTGTCACTGCTCAAGTCATCTTCTTGATGCAATGACTTTTTCTTGAAGTATTTCATCCTCTGGTGCTTTAGAATGCTTAGCGAACAATTTTTCACAAGACGCCATATTTAAATACATCTTCTACCTCGGCAGAAAAATAGTGATGAAAATCATCTGATCGTAGCAGGCTTAGAGCATATATTTCTAAAGTAGCAGGTCAGATGGTCAGAATAGGGAGAATTATTTCGTGACAATTGGCGCCCTCGTTGGGTTAAAAGTAAAATCACAGGGCCAGCTCCACGTTTTGTTTAGGCGTAAATTTTCAAAATTGAAAGATTTTTCCGTTATTTTTTGATGGTATAAGCTCCATGGTGCCAACCCTTTCATAACGCATGGCCATTAGGAAATACACAGAGTCATCATTATTATCATAGAATCTACTAAAATCGTCACCTAAGAACTCGCAATTATGGCGTGTAGAAATTATACGAACTATAGAAAAGACCGATTTTTTTTATGCATAGAGAAATAATAATCATTATATAGTTTCATGGATATTTCACACTGATATAGACTACCAGTTATATCAGTGATAATTCATGAATAAATCGCAAGTGATAAATCGCTATTGGCAACGTCATTCGTATTTTTGAGTCAACTGATTAATTATATGTTCGAAGATCGCCATACCGGTCCTACGTCCTTGCAGGTACTCCACGGCGGAATACGGAATCGGTTATCGGCACCATCATCTCAGCGTTGACCGCTAAGCGCCATCGACTATTGATAATTATTTAAATTTTTTCATTGAAATTATTCTACAGATTTTTGAACCTCGCCGTTCGTTTCTCCTTTTACCCGGACATTCCAGAAGATCACCACTCCCAAAAATCAAGTTATTTGTCTCATTATATCATTAATTACTTTTGCAACTCATATACTTATTCTATTTATGCGCCGTAGGCGACAATTATATATGTACATTGATTTGATGATAATTAACATTCGCCACTATCGTCACTATCGACAACGTAAAGTAATCACAAATTGAATGTACCCGTGAACATTATTGACCATATTTCAGCTTTGAATCCAACCCATAACGGGTTTGCATTACAACTATGCCCTTACACCTACAAATACCGCTATGCTGAAGGTCGGTCGTTGAATGTTCAGGACATGTGCGTTACTTTTCTGCACGCAGACTCGTGGAAAGACTATGGAAATGAAAAAAATTGTTCGGATCTAATTGCGAGGAATTTCTCAAGCTGATTATCTCTGCCAGGCTATAGTATAGAATATGTAGAAACCAATGCTTGTTTTTAGGATGCCGATTCTGATTATTTTATAAAAAAATTGAGGGTCGTGCATCAACCTTTGAATTCAATCGACATCTCAGTTCTGCTATCACCTATGAGAGTAATAACAAGCTTTGATAATAATTTATTGTGACACTAATTTTGTCATTAAACAATTATATTAATAAAAGAGAGCCTTCCACATTATTTACCAAGGGACTCATACTGTGGTAACACATGGCAGTGCTCAAATTACGCGTGTATTAATTTCGTTCGAAAAAGAATATCTTTAATAACTGGGGATGGAAGTTGTTCGGCTAGCTTGAACGGGCTTTCCCTTCCCACTTTCGCTGCGTTTGCAGCTCGCACGATTCGATAGGAAGATGTTAAATACATCAGTAGTCAGCGTCCTTCTCGTCCAGCCTCTAACCGCGAATACTTTCAGACTTGTGTCAATAATTCTTCTCCTACTTTAATTATTCCGAAAAGGGTTACTTGATTCACTTCTCCATAAACTTTCATAAGCCTATAATATTTCAGAATGGCTTGAGCGATCGAAAGCGATAACGTCGTAGAGATTTCACAGTGATTCTTTGATTAAGATTGCAACACTCGATTTTCGGAAAATTTCCCTTTGCCTATTTTAAAATCACGATAGACAGCGGTGCGATATGACTGGTCCTTCTTGATTGAGCAATTTTTATTTTCTTGCGCATATTGTGTTGGAGTTGAAAACAAGTAAATAAAAAACAAGTAATAAGAAAAAAATCGGAAGACGAATAAGAAGAATATGAGAAAAAAAATGTTGTCTGTCGAGAACCGGCTGGTGTAAACCCTGACATTAATGGGGCTGGAGGCTATATGGAGTTTTTTTCACATCGATTGTCAGGCTAAATATATACACACATTTTCTAAACACCGATAGTAGTATCGCACTGACTGGCACAGTAGTCAGTGAGCATTGCGGTAGTATTAAATCAATATACAATTTAAACAAAGTGCACAATTTTTAACACCGGATTTATTTGGAGAGACCCCCAAGACCGCGAGGACCTAAGAGACTGCACTTACCAGGCATAACATATGATCGACTTCGTAGTCCCATCATCAGTTGTAAAACAGAGGAACGCTGAGTGCGTGATAAATCAACACTTCATGTGAACGCGTACATACGTCATTTTACGGTTTACCTTTGTGCAACACTGCAGTTATTCGTTATACCCATATAGTGGCGTTATCAACGTAAATGGAGAATGCTATTGCAGGTGAGTTCAACCTTCCCTCGTCCGCTATAGGCTTCACGCACCACCGATCTCATTCGTCCTTATTCAGCAAAAATTGTAGAACTATTCTCTAATCCAAGCTAAATCAAAAAACTGTAAATGAATATACTTTTAAAAATTTACCAACGCTTTTCTGAATTCGATACTCCATGGAATTCGAATATTTTTTATACATTATTACGTTAGTGCTGACGATTTCATTATATGAATGCTGATTCAGCAATATTAGCTATAATGACAAAAAATAAATTCAATATACCGTAGTCTTGTATAATCTTCCTGTAATTTTGATTAGATAATTGAAATGAACCTTTTTCCTGAGAAACACGATCGCGACTCGAGCATTATTCAGATATCCCGATAACGCAGGGGGTTTCGTAATTCGTATAGGTTGAAGAAGCATGAAAATCATAAATAAATAAGGGGCGATGTGGTCAAAAATATTAAAAACGCCAGACAGAAACGTTCTGAATATTAACAACTATTACGAATGTGCGTCAACGGATGATATAATGAACTAACAATGTATTCTAGACGCGAATAATACGTGCAGATATACCAGTGATAAAATATGAATTCTCTACGTTTTTTACAGAACCGGCACGGCGGCGTACGGAACGTGCAGAATTGGAAGAAGCTTTGGAGATAGCAGGTTGGTAATATGAATTCAATAATCACCACTGTTCGTCGCGTAAAAAATTGGTATACCTATAACCATAATGCGCAATAATTCACGTTGTATACCGTACATATTACTCTCACCATTCAAGGATTCGGGAAGTTTAACTGGGGCCTAACAGCAGTTTGTTCGATATGTCTGTGCGCTTCTATAATTGAGACCATGAGCACTGGGTTCATATTACCAGCAGCTCAATGTGACCTAAAAATGACTTCGGGGCAGAAAGGAATTTTGACCGGTGCGACTTTCACAGGTAAATATGGAAATGAAAGTAGCATGGCTAGTAATTCAGATGACTTATTACTTATGTATATGAAGTTAGTCGTATAGAACCTTCGAATAGATATTACTGCTAATTATACAATACCTGCAATGAATTTCAGGCATGATAACCAGCGCCCACACTTGGGGTATCATCGCGGACACGACAGGGAGGCGAAAGGTTTTGTTGATATCGCTCCTTGGAGCCTCTTCGTTCAGTTTTGCGTCAGCGTTTGCCGATAATCTTTGGCTGCTCGCCTTTCTACGTCTGATGGTGGGTTTACTGTGAGTAGAGATCGATCGAACGTTGAATAGCCAAATCCACCTATGACATATCCTTCATTCTAAATCCCTCTTAGGATTTCCGGTTCCGCTGCTGCCGTCTATTCGTACCTGGGAGAATTTTCTAGCGCTAAATTCAGGTCGAAATCTATTGCCTGGGCATGCACTGCATTTCCAATCTCCATGTTCATCATGCCAGGTACTAAACGATCTTTATATTTCAGATAAATTTTTCTCACCGAAATTTTAGTCGCACTAGATCCTCGTGATGAATCCTTGCAGGGGTCGGCTGGGCGGTTCTCCCTCTCGATTTTGATCTAGACATGTTTGGGATGTCATTCAGATCATGGCGTTTGTTTGTGATAATTCTTGGAATACCAGGATTTGTTGCGTTTTTCGGCCTACTACGTCTTCCGGAGAGTCCAAAGTTTCTAGTATTGATAGGCCGATCACCTGAAGCGATAGAAGTTCTACAAAATATTTACCGTTCGAACAAAGGTCAAGAAGCAGGAAATTATCCGGTGAGTTATTCGAGATGAGAAAAAAAAACAACATGAAAAATATGTTATTTGCAAACCTGTTGCACTAACCAAACCTTGTGCTGTTCACAGATTTCCGAAATAATTGCACCACCGTCCATGAACTTGGGCCAAGATCCCATGGTCGCTAAATCTGGGGTCGCGATGAGGGTTCTCAGGACAATGTGGGACCAAACTATTCCGCTTTTTTTACAGCCCTACGGATTCATCACGCTTCTCGTGTGCGCGATGCAATTCGGAATATTCTTCAGGTGCAGTCTATTGCAAAAAAATAGTTTCAACAAAAACGTCACCTTGTACGGTGTAAGAAAACGGAGCGATATTTCATTGCTGTTTTTTCAGTTTTAATGGGATGTACCTTTGGATGCCGGAAATCCTGAACCAAGTTGCGATCTTTAACGGTGAACACCCAGGCCTCCCGGCTTCGATATGCGACGCCTACGCCGTTAAGACGCCGGAAGTTGCGGTGAACATGACGGCATCCTCTGAAACCGTAGAGGAGGAGTGTCACCGGGACTTGGACAATAGCGTGTTTATAAAAACCCTAACAACTGGAGGAGCGAGTCTCGTAGTTTATTCTTCAGTTGGTTTCATTGTCAGCGTACTGAAAAAAAGGACGATAATTAGTGAGTCCTTGTACATAATGTTGTATGTGTTTTGTGATTTTTGAAACCATCGCTGCGATTATTGGTTCTTTTGATATATATTTTTTTTTTTCAATACGATTTTAGTCATCGCTCAAACCATCAGTGGGCTCGCAGGCCTCGGTCTTCTATTCGCCAACTCGACGCCCATGATTGCCACGATGATGATAATCTACCACGTAATCTCCGGCGTTTGTCTCAGCCTCCTTAACTCAATCGTCGTCGATTTGTACCCGACGAACCTGAGGTGCGAATCACGCAATTATTTATTTTGATTCGATGTAATTAAATCATGAAATCTAACGATCAGCACAATTCTTTCAGAACTATGGCGGTCTGCATCACTTTGGTAACAGGTCGTTTTGGTATAATAGCTGTCGCAAATTTGATAGCTCTGTTAATAGAAATTGACTGTTTGTTAACAATGAGCATAATGGCCTGTGTGCCCCTGGGTACGTGTATCCTCTTTTCGCTATTAACAATGACTTAAGAGAGGTGGTACGTCCAATCGAAGGGCTAAATTCATTTATTGTCTTTTTATTTTTACAGCATGTGCCTTCCTGTGTTTCTTCCTGCCTAGGGAAGCCAGCACCGCAGTAACGAATGACTAGTCGTATGATTGCGTCTGCGCAAAAAAACATGTACGGATGTATAGATCAATTGAAATAAATTATCGATGAAAAATATACACATTCCTATATGAAAGGAACGAATACGTATACACAGCTGTGACGTTGAATTTCTGCTGACGTCATCGCGTTCCAAACATCCCGATCACGTCAACTTTCGCCTGGACAAATTCCACCGTATCGCCATCGGGAACATCGAGATCTTCTGCCATGGAATTGACCGCACAATAACGATCTACCGCCCCAAAATGAGGAGAAGCATCAACGCTGTGCATTAGGGTGGTCCTTATTTAGGGTATTTTTGAATTTCTATGCTTCCAGAGGCTCAAATGGTTCGAAATGAATAAAAAAAATCTACTCCAATTTTAACCCGTGCCGCTTAATTTTTTAATTTTTAATTCTTTATTGCGGCCAAAATAATTATTTAAAAACTTTGAAACTTTGCAGACTTTATTTTTCCAATAGTAGTTGCCCCTCGGAATTTTTACCGATTTTTAGATATTATAATACTGAAATTACAGCTGGATATTGTTTTTTAATTTGTTATCACAGGCTGCAGGAATAATTCATTGAAAAATCTGAAACTTAGCAGACTTCTTCCTTATCATATAGCAGTTATCCTCCAGAATTTTTACAGATTTTTAGCTGTTACCTTTGATTTTTAGTTTGCAACTGGGCGAAAAAAAAATTCATTCGATGAAAAAAAGAAAACATTTATTTAATAACAACTACATCATACCGCCAGCGACCAAATCCAGGTGACATTACCTATCACTAATTTCTTCCGTCAGCCATCCATCATCGCGCGACGGTAAGGCGCCGCAAAGGGTGGGGAGATAATGGCCAATAACCGATGAAGATCCAAATTTCAAGATCCCAAAATCATCGCATGATCCCCGGAACCAGGAAGGGATTCGATCTACTTCTACGCCGATCAGCCAAGCAGTCGGTTCACTGTCACCAGTGCCTAATTACCGTGCTTGAACTCTCTTTAGTACCGCTTTCGTTAGTTTTTTGTTCGTGTGATAAATGCGAACCCGCTTTTCCGCAGTTGAGGTAAGCCCCAAGAATATTTTATGTGAAGTCAAAGGTCAGTAATTGAGAATATTTGGTTTATCGGTCCGGAGTGTCGGATCAAGGGATCTCTCTCCGGATATTTTTCGTATCGTATCAAATCATCGCATTGCGTTGAGTCATCCGAGGGCTGATTTTTTAATATTTGGAATTATTGCTTATTTGGTATCGCTTTCGCTTAGTAAGTATTATCGCCCGTTTGTTTTTTATCATACCATCCCGCTTATGATTTGGTTACTTGTAATTAATTGCTCGTTAGTTTCGAGTCATTAATTTGGCTACCGTCTTTGGAGAATTTCAAATTTATCGTATATTATTTAAATATCTCCATTCTGACAGCTGTGTGCTGGAAGATCACACTAATTCTACGTTAATTCCGTATTTCGTGTATTCTTCCGCTACCAATCGAATATTACCTTGTATCGCATCATCTGCCATATCGAATTGTATCAATCTGACTGATTAAATCTTTCATGTATCGTGGAACCTTTTCCCTTGTTAATTGAATATAAGGGCCAACGGCCAGTGAAGGAAGTTATCGCTTCGTGATTGAGGCAAACCCAGCCCATCTCCCTTAAAATACCGCATCTGAGCTAACCAAGTTGCCGCCCGTCGCAGATCTCTTAAAACCTCTCTTATTTCGTGATTTCCGCCTTGTCAACCGAGCAAGTAAGTTGACTTTGAGTTTTACTATTTGTTAGAAGAGTACGCGCCATAGGGTGGCTACGAAACGGTCATCCCTGCCGTCAATTTTTCCCCCGAGAAAAATCGAACGTCACAACACATAAACAGTTTGCAAATCGATGACGAACGCTTTTTATTTCTGCAACCCTAATACGCAACGCTTCACGCGTCATTAATTAATTGCTACCGATATAATAAGGCACGACGTAGCAGCGTGGATACATATGTGTTGATATTTGTCTAGTGTCTCCGTTTGTTTGCATAAATCGTTATGCGTTAACAGTACATTGCGCAACGAGTGCGTAAAGCAGGCGATTTCCGTATGAGTCGGGTTTGTCGCCCGAGCGCAGTGTACTCAAAATCGAATTTTGCACACGACGTTAGGAAAAATACGAAAAATGTCACAGAAGTAATCGCTAGCTGATGTATACTTAAATATAACAAGCTATATATAGATTTTTTTAGTGTATAAACTTTTTTATTCTCAGAGAACATAAAAATGGAAGAAAAAAAAATCGACGTTATTACACCCGTTATAATGAAACAAATGCTTCTCCAGAGTATAGTTATTAGGCGCATTTTATGTACCTGATCACTAATAATTATGCGGATACCGATGCACGTTCAGCGACCTTTGATGACTCGCCTATACATAATCGATGGATCGGAAGAAAAACAATCACAAAGCCCCTCCACAATACACAAACAATAAGTTATTAACAGTATTTGATGAGCTGACTTTATATAATTGTGAAAATGTTTAATTATTAGATTGAGTTAATATTGACGTGTGCATATGCACACTAACTCAGAAAAAATTTGAATTATATTTTGGTGATCCTCTCCCCTTTTAGTACAGCGTGAATATTTGTTTTTTTTCTATAGTAGCCAAGTATACAAGTAGCTCAATTAGCTTGTGCTTTCAAACGAAAATCATATTCCATGGAAAATACAGCGAAAGTACAGTGCAAATGATACAACCGATGGGTATCTAACATCTTAACAAAATGTCCGCAAGATTTTATACTATCGGTGAAATAAATAAAACCAATGCAATTACTGGTGTCCGATAATGATCGAAGATGATATAAAGCTGTAGGTGAGAGGGCTTTACAAGATCTATCGATCTCATGATCGTTTCAGACGCTCCAAGGAATTCCAGCCGAGATGTTTTTTCTTAGATTTTCCAACCATATTTGTCATATTTATGAATTTATTTTCTGTTAATTCACGGCATAATCGCGGATATGCTCACTTCAAGAGTTAGAATTTAGGATCGATCGATTATTTTTAGACGGCAACGATAAACAATATGTACAATTTCCTCTAGGAATTAATGCTCCAAGTTGTAATTTTGTCTAGAATACGACGTACAACCGTGTTGCACCAGGCATAGTAATTGATTCTGAGTATAAAAGCTGCGGGAATTCCAGATGGCAGTCGAAGTGTCTTCGATTCGTATTTACATTCCCCTGCGAAGACTTTTTTGTTTTTAAAAGACACGAGTAGATTTTTATCAAAACCGCCCGCAGCTACATGCGTCGAGCTATACCACGAGGAAAATATCGGTATACGATACCACGAACCTAATTTTTTAATCGATCCGTTGGACTAGAAACTAATTCACGCGGAGCAAGGAATACTTGATTCCATGTGTAAGATTTTTTTGAAAGTTAGAGATATTTTCTGGTGATCTGTTGGTCAACGGTCGGTATGACTGCCCGCGAATATATAATAACCTTTCTGTTCGGCCTGGCTGAGAAGATGTTGAGAAATTAAAAATCTATGTGTGCAGTAAAACACCTGACATACCGTCAGAAAAAGCTTGATACAAGCTGTAAAAACTGCGGTACCTGCCTTGAAAATTTTCCCTAATATCTGAATCAATTGCTCAATATAACGCGCTGCTTTATTTGATGAACATATTTCTTGTTGCAACTTTGTGTCAGATAAGAAAATTATAATTGCACTTTTGTCGGTGATACCGTTGAATTCGTATTTTATTACATCAGATAATATGATGCATTTCCTAGATTGTAACGTGAAATATTCTTGTTTTTGGAAAAAATTCTAAATCGTTATCAATACATGCGGACTAGGGTGTTTTGTAAAAAAACTTTTATTTCTTTTGTTTCTCGAAACAGGCTCAAAAGTTTCATTCGGGCTTAAAAATATGCTTGTTAAAATCTCAGCTCCTAATATTAATATCTACGTGTCCCTCATCACACTTTTCTATTTTCCATAAAATTAATGTGCGAGAAAAATGTTATTTATTGCTTTCGAAATTATGATTTATCTCGAAGACTACTCAATTCTCGAAAATTCAGAAATTTTGAAAAATTTCTCGTCAAAAAGAAACTGTTGTCATTTAACAGTAGGATAGTTGACAACAATTCAACCAATTCCAATGGAGCAGACGCAAGAAATAGAAAAATAGAAATATGTACTGAGACTTGAGAGTAAGACATATCTTAGGCTCCTACAATTATCATACCTGAAGATTTGATGAATAGTGAAGAAGATCGGTAACCGGCACTGCCGCTGACAAACCACCACTACATCGAACGACATAGGTGTGATTGAGGAAAAAAGCCATTGGAATTTCGAATTCACCCATATTCTTCGGGTATAAAATTCAGTGCGTTTGTTCTTGAGCTCATTCACTCGGTAACTCGACGAACAGTTACTTGACCAATAACCATGTCGGTTATCAAAGTTTTATGATACTGTTTGCTCATTTATTCGTGTATTATTTTAACAAATTTAAATTTGATATCCTATCCAAAGTTTGTTCAAAATTATGTTCACTTTCTACCGCACTTGTCCATCAACTACTAAAGTCTGCAGTGCGCTTCTACATGTAAGTAAAGTTAATTTACTCAAGGATCGCGTTTTGTTACACAATTTATTCGCAATGACAAATAAATACAACGAACAAACCTTGACGACTTTTAATGCAGCGTGCTATTATGTCTACACATTACACGGCGCAACACTTTCTTCATTTTTCCTTTGTTCTTTTTTTTTCTTTCCTCATTTTTTATGTAACTCGCCTATGTGCACGAAGAAAATTTTAAAAGAATTTAATACAGCGTGATCGACTTATTGCGGATTTCGAAGGCTTGGTACCTACTTACCGTACTTATTATAGTATGGTGTACCAGGCTTCCGACATAAAATTGTTAAAACTTTTTTAAATTTGATTTCGACAAAGTTTCCAATACGATCGTCGGCTATTGAAGACTGGCATTCGATTCATGGACGTGGACCTGACCAGACTGTGAATAAATACATGACCAATATAACCAATTTCGAAAACAAGGAAAACACGTTGTTGTACACACACATGTAAAATCGATTCCGAGAGCTCTTTTCCCCTACGTAATATACATAATATAATCTACGTACGAGGGAATACGGAGAGAGTCGTATGTATTCGCATACGTTGTGTGCGTTTAATTCTGTGAAATGAACCGTGTTACAACGAGGAAAAATACCATCTGGATCTTGCTGATGTTTTTCCTTATCAATCATTTTTACAATTTAAACTTAACGCCAGATTCTGGCGATGAAAAAGATCAATTGATATTATTAAACGGTCCGGGCTGATGGTATCAACAAGTGGGATCATCCTGAGGACGTACGTGGATTTGAGTGAATATCTCAAACTGCCGTGAATTACAGATTCTCTAAACACAAAAGAGAAAGAAAAGTCAAAGATCATTTCTTCGAAGCGTAAAGCTCAACTTCGAATACACTAATGTATTGTTACTCGATTGGGTCGGTTCGGAAAAATGAATCACCGATTATTGACTCGCAGTCACAACAGTATTGGTTATCCGGTGTGATAATTGTTAGAATAGCTACAATAACTCGACCAAAGAATGCTTCGGCAGTGTCTGATTTATATGCCAACTTCTTCGAATTACGGAAATTACTAATATATTATTGGAGAGCACTCCGTTGATAACCTTGATCAATGACTACGACCTACGACGCGTCAATGTTCATCACTCTAATGAAATTGCTTCATACTCGCTAGTTTCAATTAAAATTCGCGCATCCGTTTGTTCGTGAAAAATACGCCAAAGTGACAGCTGTGCTATGTATATCGAATAATGATTCTTCAAAAACTTGCACGATTGGTGATGACGAACTTTTACTAATTGGAAAACATTTTTCATTTGGTGGATTTAATGGTGAATTCGACAGCGGATTGCTAGTCACCTGATCGCTACTATGAAATATAACTTATGCAGTTGTAGTTGAGCTTTTAGTGTTTTTTTTTTTTTTTCACAACAGATAAAGTCATGTTTGATTGTCACGCAAACACATTAAATCGTCAGGTATACCGTGGTAATCTTCATGATTGCTCTTCTATTTCATTTAAATAGTTTTGCTCGTGTACGCTCCACGCGTGCTTCATTTCATTGTCGTGTTGTGGGCTTTAAAAATAAAATTTTCCATTGTCAGTTATATCGCACGCTCTGAATATTCTTTCTGCATTTTATTGCAAATAGAATTCGCAGCATTTTCAGTATTTCTTACTATAGCAGTTGCTGATTCTCATGTTCTTCGGTGTTTCGTCTATGCGGGGTGGGGCATTTAAAGTGTTACAGAGCAAAAGCACTTGAACTATTGGTGGTATCGAGAAAAGTTTCAGATAAAAGTTGTACTGTTTGACAAGGCCGTCAAACGGGACCAATTTTTTTTCAACTCCACTTTTTCAAATTGAACCACTCATTCCTTATTACAGAATTTCATTCTGCTCAAAAAATCAAACGGCTTTCGCAGGAAACATTTTTTTGTGGGACACCAATTTTTTATGATATTCAGCCGAACAACTAGAGATTTTCGAACTTTCAAGAACCTTCTACCTCTAAACTGTCAAGTTTGGAGAGAAGTTTCTAAAGACAAAAAGTGCTCAATTTTATGCAGGGAATTTCGGAAAATAATTGCAGAATTCTATTCTGTAACTTTTTCATCGCAGTTTTTTCAATTGCGTAAAAAAATTAAAAATTGTCGAAAAAATTCGGAAAGAATATTCTTCAAGATTCTTTACATGAAATGACGGAATTTTCGTATGTTGCAATTATTCTCTAAGCTTAATAGTTTAGAGGTAGAAGGTTCTTGAAAGTTCAAAAATCTCTAGTTGTTCAGCTGAATATCATAAAAAATTGGTGTCTTACAAAAAAATGTTTCGTGCGAAAGCCGTTTGATTTTTTGAGTAGAATGAATTTACGTAATAAAAAATGTATGGTTCAATTTGAGAAAGTGGAGTTGACCTTAACGGAGCTGCAGTGCCTCCAACAAAAAAAAAAAAAAAAAAATTGGTGCCGTTTGACGGCCTTTTCAAACAGTACAACTTTTATCTGAAACTTTTTTCGATACCACCAATAGTTCAAGTGCTTTTACTCTGTAACACTTTGAATGCCCCACCCTGTATATTTTCCGAATTATCATTTGCTTCTTTTATTTTTTTATTTTTTTTTACTTTACGACGTGCAGTATAAGCTAATTCAATTTTGTTTAGATTATTTCTCATGATGTTCGAATTACCTTCTTTCCAGTAATAACTGAATAAGATGACCGAAGAAAGCCAACAAAACGCAACAAAACCGAAGCGCGAGGTGTTCACCATATCCTTTTCGTCCACATCGCTACCACCCGATCCCGCCGATGGTGAGTCTTTATTTCTTAGACGAGGCATAGTCTGAGGAGAATCATCCGATCGACAATCCATCTTGCAATAACATATATCTTCTATACTTCGTTATTTTTTTTTAGTGAACATCAAACCAGAGCAGTCATCGGATTTCGAGGCGGCCGTCGAAGCCACCGGTAGGATTTTTAGTTCAAACGATGATTATAACTTTAATTTTTTTTTACATAATCTCATGCTTTTTCCTGTCATTCTAGGATATGGACTTTTTAACTACCTGATTCTTCTGGCAATCTTGCCGGGACTATGTGCGAATGTTTTTGACACTACGACCATATCGTACCTACTGCCATCAGCTGAATGCGACCTTCAGTTGACGTTAAATCAGAAGGGGATGCTGAACGCTGTGATTTATACAGGTATTATTAACAGCAATTGATAAATGTGTGATGCAATTATAATATTGAAATATACTTGAGTTAAGAAATAATTCGATTCCTCAGGAATGCTCTGCTCGGGGTTTATCTGGGGATTTTTAGCTGATACGAAAGGGCGAAGATCTCTTCTTATATTCGGATACTTGGCAGACGGAATTTGTAATTTTCTGAGCAGCCTGTCGCAGAATTTTTACATGATGGTGTTCCTCAAGTTCCTATGTGGAGTGGTGTGAGTACATACAGGGATGATTGGAATCCTAGATTATTATTTCGTTGAGTTATATTTTTTACTATTTCAGGATAAGCGGTCCTCTCGCAATCACCATGACGTACCTCGCAGAGTTTCACAGTACAAAATATAGATCGGTAACTCTTTATTGGACCGCTGTATTTTCTGCAGCAGGCAACGTAATACTACCAGGTAAATTATCAATCATTTTCTCACTTTTCATTTTGGAAAAATTGATAATCTGTTTCTTTCAGCTCTGGCGTGGCTGATAATTCCACAAGCCTGGTCGGTGAGTTTGTTTAACGGAGCTTTCGTCTACAATTCCTGGCGAATTTTCGTCTTCGTTTGCAGTTTACCTGCGCTCACCGCATTTTTAGGGTTACTGCATTTTCCGGAAAGTCCAAAGTACCTCATGAGTCAGGGTAAAAACGAACGGGCCTTAAAGATTTTTCAGAAAATGTACGCGATGAATACCGGGAATCCACCGGAAATGTTTCCGGTAATGTCGAATACTTTGTTACACTTTTGCTACACGCCGTGTCGTATTTTAAGCTTTCTATCTAATCCAGTATATTTTTTTCAAGATCAAATCCTTGAGTCAAGACGGAAACAAGGAGCAGGTTGACCCATCGGTAGCTAAAACTAAAGTGTCTTTTTGGAAAAAAACTCGGGAAGGTTGGAGTCAAGTGAAACCTCTATTCGTAAAACCGTATTTGAGTCAGTTTCTTCTGATCACAATCCTCCAATTTGGGAGCATATTGAGGTGCGTGCGGATACAAACGCTTCGATATGACTAACTAAAAATCTGAAGATACTCGTCTCTCATATTATGAATAATTGTAATTGCAGTTTAAACACGATACGATTGTGGATGCCACAACTTTTCACACTGATAGAGACTTACGACTTTGAAAGTCACGATCCAAGTCGGGGCGCCGTGACCTTGTGCGACATGATAAGCATCCGAAGTGTTCCGAACGTCACTCTAGCCACGGGATTGAACATGACGATGACGGAAACCTGCGTTATCGTGAGTCTGCACCCATAAAGATTGGATCCAACTAATTACTTTTACGACAGAGATGTGCAAATTGATTTCCATTTTCAGCCCCCTGTCCCGGTCAAGGTCTACACGAATTCCATGATTATTTCCACCAGCACTGTGGTAGGGTTCCTGCTAGCTAGCACCCTGGTGAATTTGATCGGAAAGAAAAATCTGCTGCGTGAGTATTCCAAGACGGGGAATTCCAATTGACGCCGATGATCGGTACCCGAGCATGCGATTGATCCGGATAAATATCGTTGAAAATTTTTTCTCTCCACAGTTGCGACCTTTGCTATTCCCGCTGTTTGTACCATAGCATTGAATTGGTCTCCAAATTCTACATCCACTCTGGGCATTCTTGCCATCTATATCACCTTGACGAGCATTTCCACTACGACCATAGTCACCTACATGGTAGACTTGATGCCAACATCTCTGAGGTTCGTTGTGGTTTTTACGATGACGATCTTCGTTGAGAATATCGTACCGAGATTCGGATGCGTTTTAAAAATTCACCGCCTCTGAAGATCTTTCAAATCGATGCGATGATTTCTACTTATATTTCAGGACGATAGCAGTGAGCTTAGCGATGTCGATAGGTCGCTCTGGGCCGATGATAGGAAACGTCCTGTTTCCGATTCTCCTCAGAGCAAGTTGCATAGGTCCATTTGTCTTCGTCGGAGCTTTTCTTATCGGTAAGTACCGAAGTGTAATGATTTTGAATTTCATTTTGCCATTGATCATCGAATCCCTATCGTCATTCTAACTATTATTTATAGCGGGATTTATATTGACGCTGTTTATTCCGAGACCTCCGACAAAACTTCTATGAGATCTACGAGGGGCCTTATTCGGTAGATGCCCCCCAAAGTTTTTTCACTTTTTTCTTTGAATTGACATAAAAATTCTGTAGAAAGTATAATATGTATGAAAAATGGGTGAGAATAGAGACATTTTTTGAACAACATTTTTTTTTTTCAACTCTCAAAAGAAAACTTTATTAACGTTTTAACAAAATATCATAACATTTTCAATAAAAATTACAAATTCATATTGAAATTAAATGAAAAATCTTAAGTTAACCAAAATAATAAAATATGACAAACATGGAAAAATATTGGGGGCATCCCATTAAACTTCACATCGAAATTAAAATTGATGATACACATTGTATTCGTCGATTCAATTAGTCTTACAATTAAGTGTACAGTCTTTAGTTATTATTATTGTATGATGAATGTGTGAACGCCAGTGTATTGCTGATGAATTATGATCATGGCTTTAAAGTGGGACATGTATATTTTATAGTATCTTTAGGAAAATTGATACAAATTACGATACTGTAATGTAATTCGTAAAAAAAAAAGAAAATGACAGAATATTTTCGAAACACTGATCAAAATATGTTTACCTTCCAAGCTCCCTTTTCCATTGAGTGATAGCCGAATTGCGAAATTCTATGTCTATCCGAATAGTTGTATACTCATATAGCGTGTGTTAAGAATGTTAAAGAATTATTTGCAGTAACCGCGCGATACAGCTGTTCACGTATAAATAATCGAATTTGCGTATATTTTGCTAGCTGTTATCAATTTTGCTATCGCATAACACAAATATGAGGTGACTTCATCTACTTTTATGGGTCTCGAGTCGAATATCAAGTACAAGGTGTTATGCGACGTCGAATTTACACCACATCATCAGCAGCCTTTTGCCGTAACGCAACGGAGAGAAAATGGCCGACGAGGAAAAACAGGAGAAAAAGGTGTGTGAGGTATTCGCGATCTCTTTGTCACCAGAAGCACAGCCTCCCATAGACACGGTTAGCAACGGTAGGTCTCAGTTTAATTTAATATCAACGAACGCATTGTAACATTTTTTTTCTTATAATCCAGCTTACAGATCCGTAAAATACACCTTCTCGCCAATTATCTGGTAATTTAAAATATTTTTTCAACAGTCGAAAAAACAAAACGCTGCAACTTGATGATTCTAACGAATGTTTTTAGCTGACGATGCATTGGAATCACCATCGGACTTTGAAGAGGCCATTGACGCCACAGGTCTGTAGATCCCGTCTAATGATCTTCGTTTTTCGTAAACGCTGAACTTCGCACCGAAATTTCACTCTCGCGGTTTTTAGGATACGGAGTCTTCAATTTTCTTCTTCTTCTGGCGGTTCTTCCTGGAGGATGGGCAAATTTGTTTGATACCACAACGATGGCTTACATCCTCCCATCCGCTGAATGCGATCTCAAACTCACTTTGTTCGACAAAGGAGTTTTGAATGCAGCAATCTACGCTGGTGAGGCTCGAAGAATGAGAATTTCACTTTTAAAAAATAAGTTCGTGGTTTTTATTTTTAATTTTCAATATTTGCCGCAGGAATGTTCATTTCTGCATTCATATGGGGGTTCCTAGCCGATACGAACGGTCGTCGATCCCTTCTGAGGATAGGATATATGGCTGATGGAATTTGCAATGTTTTATGCAGCATGTCTCAGAGTTTCTACGTAATGGTATTCTTCAAATTTTTGAGCGGCTGCATAATAAACGGACCGTACGCAATCAACATGACATACCTCTCGGAATTTCATGGTTCGAAGCATAGGTCTCAGACTTTGTTATGGGCGAGCCTTTTTCCTTCATTAGCCAACATAGTCCTCCCAGGTGAAGAACGAGGCCTTTGAATTTTCGCAGTTAATTCACTGACGATTAAAATTTCCGTTCAGTTCTCGCGTGGATGATCATTCCTCAGTCCTGGTCGTTCACCCTTTTCGACGGAGCTTTCGTCTACAATTCTTGGCGAATATTTCTATTGATCTCCAGCCTACCACCGTTCACGGCGTTTCTCACTCTTCTGTATTTCCCGGAGAGTCCGAGGTTCCTCATGTCTCAAGGACGAAACGACGAGGCCCTCAAGGTCTTCAGAAAAATGTATACGATGAACACTGGAAATCCACCGGAATCATTTCCGGTAATATCAATTATTCCACACTGTTACATTATGACAATCGCACGCACGAATACCAGCCGATATTTAATATTGTCGAACATAAAAGATTAGGACCTTGTGTCAAGAGGCTCAGAAGAAGCAAATCGAACGATCAGCCAGTCGAAAGAGCATGTCTGCCTGGGACAAGACCCGAAGTGGATGGACCCAGATCAAGCCTCTTTTTCGGCAGCCGTATTTGAGTCAGTTTCTGCTGATAATTACCATCCAATTCGGGAGCATCCTCAGGTAGGTCGATAGCGGATTTTTTTTATAAAATGCGGGAGCTTAGAGAAAATTGGTACATAGCTATATTTTTTTTATCACAGTTTAAACACGTTGAGACTTTGGGTGCCTCAGCTTTTTACATTGATAGAGAATTTCGATTACGAAAATCGTGATCCAAATTTTGGACCGCCTACACTGTGCGAAATGATTACTGTGCCGAGTGCTGTATCGAACGTCACTTTGTCGGATGTTGTCAACGGGACACTAGAAAACATATGCGTCGCAGTAAGTTCGAAGCAATAAAAAATTCCAATGTTCGTTTTATCTAACGATAGATGACCATTTCAGTCGCCTGTTTCAAGCAGAGTTTACATAAACTCAATAATAATCGCGGCCACATCGGTGATGGGTTTCACCTTGGCGGGAAACTTGGTGAACTTGATTGGAAAGAAAACGCTTTTACGTGAGTTAATTCATGCAACGATAACGACGATAGAATCAAGTTCAATATAAACTAATTCGACGTTTATTTTTTACAGTCATAGTTTACGCGATTCCAGCTAGCTGCTGCTTAATTTTGAACTGGTCTCCGAATTCTGACGTCACTTTGGCGATCCTCGCCATCTATTTAACTGGCTCGAGTATTTCAGTCACCACTATCGTCAGTTTCATCGTTATCTTGATGCCAACGTCACTCAGGTTAGTTCTAACTTCAGATTTACCATAGATATAGTTCAATAAATCTATGAATTTACCGATTTTGGTGTACCGATTCGAAACACTTTTCGATCAACATTTTCTTGAATCTTCAACAGAACGATGGCGGTTAGTCTGACCATGTGCGTCGGTCGGAGCGGAGCATTGATAGGAAACTTATTGTTCCCAATCCTCTTGGCCTTAGGTTGCATGGTGCCCTTTATGTTCGTTGGAGGGTTTCTGTTGGGTAGGTATAGGTGCAATAACTTGTCAACCGATTTGAATTTTTTTTTCTTTTTTTTTATCATTCATTCCGGTTGAGTACAATTTTTGCGCATGAAAAAATCGTTCAACATTTTCTTCTAGCCTGCTTCCTGCTCTCAATTTTCATCCCTAAACCACCAGCGAAACTAATGTGAGGATGATCGACTACCATAATTAAATTGTTTATTTATTCAGATCAGAAGCATCATTCTAAATATACCTATATTTCCTAGTTATTATATCCTCATCACAATTTTGTAAAGTTTAATTAAAATAAAAGTATGTCGTAAAAATAAATATTCATTTTTCCTAGGTAAATACTTCAACGTTGACTATAGCTATAGGTACATGTATACATCTATACTTTTTTCGAATTTTGATTTTCGAAAATCATCAAAACATTCAAGAGATAATAATTAGACGAACGGAAAACATTCTATCAGTATTCCTATTAGAAAAATCCTATTTTACATTTACTTCAACAATTCACAATAACTAATCATACGTAGAAATAGAAACAAACGAACTATACAATTATAATATTATTCATTGGCCTACCTAACTATTTATTCAATCTATGGAGAAATCACTTCTTTTCCCGCTTTTGCCTTACTCGAAGGCAACATCAACGTCATAAATGCACATACTGAAACAAGTTTTTTTTTTTTTTAATCAAATGTCAATCACAACGTTCGTAATCAAACAAATCAATCGAATGAATCACCGCTGCGCTGTATGTACAAACGTGTAAAATCCTTTTTTTTCTAAAACTGGTTCGTAGTGCGGTGCTCGTAGTATTCATTCAGCTGACGTAACGACGCTTCGTTACATATTAAAAAGTCTGCGTCTGTTTGAAATACTCACCTATACACGCGGATCCAATCATGATGAAAGGACCGGGACAGCCGATGTCCAGCAATATTGGAAACATCACGTTTCCAAAGACGGCACCGATGCGTCCGGTCATCAACGTCACACCAACGGCCATCGTTCTGTGTAAATTAATCAGAATAACTATGTGAATAATTTATTGAAGATTGTTGAATTTTTTTCATTTTACTTCACAAAGACTCGCTGGTTACCTCAGGTACGTTGGAAAATTGTCGACTATCACGTTGACCACCGTGGTACCACCGATGCTCGAGAGGGCTACAAATACCGATGATAAACCGAGAAGTCCGTTCGTGTCTTGTGCCCAGTAAAGTGCACCGCAACAAGCACCGGCCCCCACGAAACAGAAGACTGAAAATATTTCGAAATCGACGGTTGGACGTGGTCCGTGCAGGGCATGACGATCTTTTTCACAATCTTTACCTACCCATAAGTTTTTTCCTTCCAATCGCGTTTACCAGACCTCCTGCCATCGTGTAAGCGATTATACCGGTCAACGCTACTATTATTGAATTTACGTAAACAGTGCCGTCCAGCACCATCTGTAAATTATTTTAATCATTTGCATCGTCGAATGATTCGCTGATTTCACTGTGCAGTCGTAATCAGTGGAAAAGTATTACCTCGGTACAGACAGGAACAACGGTACTGATCGTTCCATTCGTAATTACAGTTGTGACATTTCTGTTCGAATGTTTCGTGATGTCCAGCATGTAGCAAACTGACGGATGCGCCTGTGACGAAGAGATCGGAGCGTGTAATGTTTCGTACGTTTCAATCATCGCGAATAACTGCGGCATCCAGAGTTTCAGGGAATTGGAGCTATAGAATGATAAAATATCCGGTTAATCACTTCGAAAAATCTTCGAGATCGGTTAAGGGTGCATAGAAGTAGAGTCCTCACCCCACCGTGGCGCCAAATTGTATCGACGTGATCAACATTAGCCTGAAGAGATTGCCACGTGTGAAAAGTGGCTTCATTTGTCGCCATCCACATCGCAGCATATGGACGAAACTTTTACCTGATGCTTCAATGGACGTTTCTTCGACGAGACTTTTTACCTTTGGGAATAAACTTTCATTTTGAAAATAGTACGTGTTGCAGATGAAGTCGCTTTAAACTATTTGAGAATCGAGCATCTGAACTTTTTCGTTCACCGATATGAA
Organism: Athalia circularis; assembly: GCA_963978495.1. NCBI lineage: Eukaryota > Metazoa > Arthropoda > Insecta > Hymenoptera > Athaliidae > Athalia > Athalia circularis. The sequence continues at coordinate 959,361 of OZ021701.1, read as the reverse complement.
ATTTCCAACAGATATTTTTACTAGAAATTGTTTACGAATTCTGTAAACCTGATTATTTAATTTGAATCAAACTCACCGGGTAGCTGTCAGGGTGGTTTCCGGTGTTCTGGGCGTAAATAGTCTTGAAGACTGCGAGGGCTTCTTGCTGACGCCCTTTTGACATTAGGAACCTCGGACTTTCGGGGAAAAAAATGAAAGCGATACACGCTATTAATTCTGGTATGCAGCAAATCATTAAAAGTAATCTCCAGGAATTGAATACTATAGATCCGCCGAAAAATGTCCATTTGAAGTTCAGTGGAATGACGAGCCAAGCCAAACCTGAAATTAACAAAGGCCACCCTCATGGAACGTGTAATTGACCGAATGGAAACAAGATGATCGAATGAACGCCAAACTCACAAGGTACGGAAATATTTCCGATCGAAAAAACGACACCCAACCACATGTAAATCCACGATCTGTGTTGCTCGCCGTGGACTTCGGCCAGGTAGGACATTAGGGCAGCGAAAGGACCGGAACTTCTACGAATTGAGATCCAGCGAGTCAATGATATGTGGAAGGATTTAGGTATACTTTCGAAATATTCTCATTAGCTGAGATCATAAAGAGGTCCAACGTCGGTCAGAGATCCTTGAAAACTTTGTCCCACAAACATAGATACTTACACAACGCCGTTGAGAAATTTAAAAATAAGCAGAATCCAAGAGACCTGAGAAAAACAGCTGACCACGTTAATAATTGTATCGAAGAGGTACCCGTAAACGAGTATTGTTTTACGCCCCAAAGTATCAGCCAAACATCCTCCTATCATAGTGCTGCAGATCATGCCTGCGAAGAGAACGATCGAATTGTTAATTTTTTATTCACATTGAGATTTCAGGTACACATTACCTGCAAACCCCATAGAATTAAGGAGACCCTTATCGAGCAAGGTGAGCCCAAGTTCACATTCTGCCGGTGGAAGGATGTAGGATATCGGTGCGGATGCAAAAATACTAGAACATCCAGCCGGGATGATGGCCAGCAGCAGAAGGTAATTAAATTTTCCATATCCTGCCAACATTGAACGATACGTTTCATTGAGGGTCGATAAATAATTTCCAGTAAATACAAATTTATGAGAAAAAAAAATCTCTCGTTAGAAAATTGTATTTCGTAGTTAACAATAAATCCTTTCTCTGGATGATGTGTACACATACCTGTAAGCGATATGGCCCGTTCAAAATCTACTGGTCCTTCGTCTGTTTTTGGATTGTCACCTAGAATGTCACGATCATACGTGTGAATTTAATGGCACAATAATTATCATCCGAACTTATTTTTAATTAGGATAATTTTCAATTAAGCACTGTTTTGTGTAACTATACTTTATTAGTAATCGACTAGAAAGAAAATGCTGACTCACCGGCATTGGGTACGGTCGTCGTTCCTTCCTTGGAAAGGGAAATGGTAAATAAATTTTTGTCCTTATCACTGTTATCTGTCAATAACTTGCAAGGCTTGATAGACTTATACATACTAATAATAATCGTGAATTTGACTAAACTGACCAACGTACAACGTCTGTAATAACTTAGCTATAAATTATAAATTGCACCCGCGAGCGTATAAAATTAAGTGCTTAACAAGTTTACATTAACGACTGAATGTGACCCAAACCTTGCCCGCTTTCCGAATGTTTGATATTTACATGGAAACTTACAACTATAAACCGAATCGCCAATTGGAGCGCGGTGTTACGACCTTCGAAAAGTATAATATGACTGCTTTGTGTTCGAACATTCTCAGCCTGATAGCTAATGACTATGACACAATGGCTGGCAAATTATCAGCCACGAATAAGTTGCGATTGTAAGGTAGTCAATGGGGCGCGGTGAATCTAAAACTTTGGAATTTTTCTGGTTCCGAGATGCGCGTCCACGTATGGAATAAATATCCTGTGGGCTCCTGTGATTTCTAGCTTATCGTTTTTCAAAAATTGATCAATTGATATTTTTCATACGCCAGGGAATTCTCCGCTAATTGCCCATTAAAATAGGCCCACGCTGGCTAAAATAGACTCACAATCAGTAATTAGTCGCGTATTCTAAAGACGCCACAATGATACTAGTCGTGGGTGTTGGGTCCGCAACCACAAGGAGTACAAAAAAATGTCACAAGAAACAGATACACGGAGTTAATTCACGCTCTACAAGAAAGGGAATCCTTTGTGCGTAGTGTAGAGCAAAAATTATCATAATAACGAGTCATGCGTGCAATAAGTTTAGCCTGCTATCGCGAGGCTGTCAACAAGGTATTCGTCCAGGAACTGTACAGAAAATAAATGTTTCATGGAATCACAAAGAAAACGTGAATATTGAAACGTGAACTGAATTTAAAGAGTTTCGTTGTCGGCATGAGTTAAATATTTTATTTTCCTACCATTTAATCACAGATATACATATACAATGAGCCGCGTCTTCGATAACTTTGTGGCCTCAAAGTTCTTGGAAGAGCTTATTTTTTCGAGAAAATATAGAAACTCCAAATTACCAAAGATGCCAATGCACGTTCATTTGAGTTTATCGTGAGATTAAATATTATAATTTGATTGAAAAATAACGATTTGTTTACAGGTTTAAGCTCAACCTCCTGACCTGCTAAAACGGCCAGGATTCAATTATGACACAAAGCAATTGAGAAGAAGCGACTGTAAAACTATCGTCACTGGGAACTGTCTTTTATACGTTTCCACAAAGTTGAAAAACCGGCTGATACCGCATAACCGTTACGAAGTACCCGTAATTGAATGAATTATTTAAAAAATTCGATGAAAACTGGTTTTCCAACCATCGTGCTCTCTAAAATCCTCATTGAACTGAGGACAGCACCACTCCGACGGACAAAATCAAATCCAACTCCAAACGGGGTGGTCGCTCCTCTTATCAAGTGACAAATTCGATCTAATTGTAAGTGAGTGAAATTTTTCTGCTCAGAAATTGGATTATTTCCCTGAGAAAAAAAAAAAAATGGGGAGCGGAGTATGTCTTCGCAGTGTACCTTCTGCGAATGGTGATTAGGATCTTACGCCTGTACGTTCACTGTTGATAAATTCAAATTCATTCAACGAACAATTGAATCCGGTTGTTATGATATTGAAAACTTGACCCCCGAAAACTGACAGACGATAAAGTGTTATAATCCTTTACCGATAACCTTAATAAATGATAATAATTATCAAATCAAAACTCGTTTAGACTTTTAAATAATTTCCGCTAGTTTATTATAAACCGTAGTGATAAAATTAAACTTCCATCGAGTTCAAATGAGAGAAGATCACACTCATTGAGTATTTTGAGACTTGAACGCACCCATGTCAGATTATAGAGGTTCAAGGCTCTGTAGAAAATCATCAACACCCATCAAAGCGGCTGGAAATTAAATTACCTGTAGATACAGCGCGTACAAAGATCGGGTGGAAGGCGTCCCAAAACATTCACCCGGAATGAATCATGTGCAAAGTAAATACATCGTCTTGGGATTGCCAGGACTCATGATGATATCCATATCAGGATCAGGGACCTCATTTCAGCAAAATGATGACTTGATCGCTTGCAATCTGATCATTGATCACGATCAGCGAATGAAAATTGACGCTTTCACGCTGATAGGTCGGTTTTAGGAGATAACATTCTCCCGGATAAATTACATACGATGAAAATAAAACCCCAGCTAGAGGTAACAATTCACAGCTTTAATAAGTGGAGGTCTCTTGATCGCCGTACCAGGGGATTTGTTCAGCCGTTTGAAGCCCATGATTGTGTCACTTATTTTTTATGGGATGAGCACCTTGTCCCTGGGATTCTGCCAGGAATATTATTGCTTCGCATCGTTGTCGATCTTCAGGGCTTTCTGGTATAATTATACGATTATTTCTTTCTTGATCGGTACAGAATATACATTTTCTATTATCTTCGTCGCTTTTTTGTCTATCCCTTCCAGGACCTCTGCGCTTCTCACAATTACCGTGGTTTACGTGAGTGAGACGCAGACTCCGAGGTCCAGAGCGTCAGACTTGTGCTATCTGCAGATATTCTGGCTGATCGGACTGGTTGTCGCAACAATTTTTCCAATCCCATGGCGCGCATCGCAATTTATCTTCGGCTCATTAGCTTTGGTCACTGCTCCGCTGGTATACTATTTTCTGAAAGAAAGTCCGCGGCTTCTTTTAGCCCTTGGAAAACTTGGGGTAAGCATTAGGATCCACATAAGTTGACAACAATAAAATGACGATTGACATTTGATCAGCGGGGGCTAATGTGTTCTACTGTAGGAAACATCGGGGGATGATTTATCCGAAGATGATGCTGAAAATGATCCCAAACAACTCAAGACCTACGTATCGATGGCTTTGCGGCCTCCTTGGTACTCCGTACTCATCGTTTTGCAGATAAAATTCTTTTTCGAACTTTGGTTAGAATGTATTTTCAAAAACTAATTTCCCACCGTGATAGCTATAGTGCAGATAAGACAAAAATATCTTCCTTATCACAGCTACTTTACGATGAGCCATTGGTTCAAAGAAATGAGCTCTTATAATGTCCTCGTGTTCGCAATAATCCAGAACAAGGTCGATTGCAAACTAGGAGACAAATATTTGACATCGAAGCCTGAAGTTCGTGAAAATAATGGCGGTGCACATATTTTTGCATTATATTGACGCAACGAATTATAATAAAATGAATTAAAGTTTTGCTGAATTTTTTACAATTTCTTAGGACTCGACTGCGGTTCACCTGATATCCGTGCTGCAGATTATTACCGGAGACAAATTTTGCTGATCACCCTGATCACGCTTCCTTTTTTAATCTGGATGATAGCACGCCTCGATCATCTCGGCAGATCATATTTTATAGGTGAATTTACACAATCTTATTACATATTCTTTATTGTTATTTAAATCTCTGGTGAACCTTACTTCCTACAGCCTTGAGCCACGTTTTCGTAGGGCTTTTATCCTTCCTGGTTCACTTCGTCATCGGCACAAGTCGTGGAGTTTTTTACACGAGCTTGATGTCGAGTATGTGGATAGTCAGCGGTACCGCAGCTTCGTGTCTAGCCACGGAGCTTTTCAGGACTCGAGTGAGGTCTGATTCGAATACAAAAATGATAGGAAAAAATGAGGAAGGTATTGAGCGAAAATTAAAGAGAAGTCTGCACCATGTCGTAGGGTCCTCGGCGTCGGACTTACGAACGGTTTTGGGTACTTGGGTATGACGATGGGGATGTACGGAATGCTTTCAAAGGGAGGAACGAGCTGCATTTTCGTAATTTCTATTGCAGGGATACTTACAACAGGTCTGTACTTTGGACGCATTTACACGTATTGAAAATAGATTACAGAAAAATACACTGACAAACAACAATAACAACATAAAAGTATACAAAGTATACTCCCACAATACGTGCGGTTTCGGATGTATGAATAATTTTCTGAAAAACGATAAGATTTAGGTAATTTGATTTTTCGACCAGATATTCGGCCGCACTGTAATCCAGAATCTTCGTAACATCGTCTGTTACTTTTCAAGATCACCGAATGCATCTTGTCGAATAAAGAACCGGGGGGTTTTCCATATTTCTTTAGCTTGTTTTTTTTTTGTGGCTCTCTTCTAGCTGCGGGCTTGCTGACCTTAGCTTTACCGGACACGGCTGGTGTCCATCTCAGGTGATAATTCTTCAAAGTGCCACCGCGGGCGAAGTGGTTGGTGGTACAATTTGTCCTCGCTTATTGGGTATGAACATACAGAGGAATCCAGAAGCTGCGAATTCACAAAGAAAGACGCTCAAAAAATAGGATATCGAAATGAGCGGAGCTTTCAAGACTCAAAATTCAATACTTACACATCAGTAAAACCGCGATTGTGTAAATCGGGATAACGCAGTTCATATCAATCAGTGCTCCAAAAACTACATTTCCAGCCATGGCACCGAGACGACCGGAAGTGACCGTCAGGGACATGGCCAACGTTCTGTAATCCAGAAAATAGGAATAAAAAAAGTGTTTTTTAAAATCGAATTAGTTCGTAAAATACATTTCGCTGTACCGTAGATTAGTCGGAAAAAGTTCTACGATGACACAGAAAATGATAACCTCAGTTGTGTTGGTCACTGCTTCAAAAATACAAGAAAGGAACAACGTCTGGGCCAAATTTTTCACAAGGCTTAATCCAAGGGCAGCTGAGCCTGCCGCCACGAAGCTGAGCAGCAAGAGCAATTTTTTTCCAAGTTTATTGATAAATAAACTAAGCGAAACGGAAGTCGGGATGCAGGATAATCCGATGATGAGAGTGTAAAGAAATACTTTGTTATCCATCGGTTTATCTTCGCAGCTGACGACTACTGTGCTATTTCCAATTGTGCCCTCGACTACGATTGAAGTCACGTCACAAACACCGGCGGCATCGTTCGGATGAATTTTTCGAAATTGACCAAATCTCTCGAACAATTCGGGAAACCACAGCGTCAACGTGTAGTAGCTTAAATGACCAAATAGTTATAATAAATCATCCTTAGAGAGTGTTATTTATTTTCTGAAAGTTAGTCGCTATCACATCAAATAGTTTTGTCTTTCGTTTCGACCTTACCTGAACATCAATCCAAAATCAATAAAGCAGATGAGGCAGATGTACCTCAAATAAGGTGGTGAAAAAAGCTCTTTCTTTTGTCGCCACATCGCACCCAGGCGAATTACCAACTTTTTCAAGTGAGTCTCGTGTTTTGTGCTTTTGCGATTTATCTGGCTAGGATTAACGAGTGCTTTCACCTGGAAATTAAGAAGCAGAAAGAAAAAATAAATCGTGATTAATTAGTTGTAATGAAATCGACGATGATGGAGCATCAGAGCAGTACTTGCGATCGATGCTTACCGGATAATCAGATTTGTTTAATCCAGTATTGGTGGCAAACATTTCTTCCAAAACTATCAAGGCTCGATCCATCTTGCCGTGTGTCATCAGATACTTTGGACTTTCTGGGAATAGACAAAGAATTCCGGCCATCGTCAGACTCGGGACCCCACAAAGGGCAACGAACAACCGCCATGATGTAAAGGAAAACGTTTCCGGACTGCCGAATTTCCAATCACGGGGTATAACGGCCCAAGCGATTGCTGCAACGAATTAGGTGCAAAGCGTCATTAACACGAAATTGAAATGATCGTTTGATATTTTATCTTTTTTTCTTTCAGCTTAAAGATTGCCCACCTGGAAGGGAAATCACTCCGAGGGTCCAGAACGGTTCCAACCTACACAGCATTACGTCGCGATTTTTTGCCGCTAAAAACTCGCTGAAGTAGGGAAAGATTATGCTGGTGGCACCGATGACGCTGTGAGATTGGAGGCCGGTTCACTAAGATGGTATTTTTTTAATTTTTCAAAGTCCAGGATTTCCAAACTGACTTACCCAAACCCGTTGAAGAATCGGAAGAAAAGAAAGAGCGGAAAGGATTGGACCACGCTGGAGGACAAGGCGGCCATCGAGTCCATCAAAAGGGCGGCTATCAGTACCCATTTTCGACCACGAGCATCGGCTATGTTACCCCATATGTAGGAACCTGTCACCATCCCTGAGAAATTGATGGAAATTTATCGAATTTACGTAATATCTTTTTTGTCGCGTATGAAAATTTCAACTCGCCTACGAGGAGAATTGCGTTCAAACGTCCCTTGTCTGTGGATGTTAACTGAAAATCGCACTCTGCGGAAGGTAAGACAAACGAAAGGGTTGTCGTCCCGATCGCACATGCAGCATTAATCGCCCCGCAGACGAAAAATAGGAAACCTTGATATCTCCCATAACCTGTTGAAGAAAAGAAAAATTATTCACCTGTTCGAATGTCCCATTATGTGAAAAGTGAAAAAAAAAATAAAACAATTAATATTTATCGTGCCATGCTCACCAACTCGAGCTATTGCGTTCTCAAAGTTGTATCCTTTTTCTAAAATATTACAGATTACAATGTAGGTCAAAAAAGAAAGAATCGAATTTAGGGAGTGAAGAAGAAGAAATCAATATGGATCGTACCAAGTCTCAATTCCATATCACCTGCACCTTGTAAGTTATCGCGGATGCAACAATTATTTTATCCCGGGTAATCAAATTTTTTTTATTGTTAGAAAAATGAAACAGCAGCAACTTACTTCTTGGTGGTCAACAGGTAACTGATGTCAGAGCATCTATCATTAGCTACTAATGAGCATTTGACTTTTTCGGCCACGGTGTTGTTACCGAGGCCCATGCGACTCGCCCAGTTTCTTATCGGAGCGATTTTCTCCGCAAAATCCTGATCCTGAACGAATACGTATACGCTTGTATATCGCGTACAAGACACAATTTTTCTTCGAATTGACCAATAAACGTAAGCGATTAAAGACAGAATTTTCGAGTCGCTAATAATTCACCACAAAATTCTCTTCCCTAAAGCGGAGAAAAAGAAAATTGGAAAGAGAAATGAATTCCACATTCAATCGAGACTAGGATTTATTGCTGAATACAGAAAAATAACAAGCGATTCCATTTATAGGACGGGGTTGATGGCCTAAAAAAGTATAGGGCGCTATTCCGACTTTTACCGGAACTGCGTCTTCGTCATTTTCATCAATGACATCCGGTTCAGAAATTACTTTATCAATCCATGAGAAATTCTGGTCCGACGAACCCAAGACCTCTTGGTAGATTCGAGTTGGCTATAATGCATATTTATTGTATTAAATTATAATGCAAATTTTTTTGGAGCTCTATAAATTTGAAAAATTAATTACCATGACGTCGGAAACGGGCGGTAGTCCGTCTTTGGCGTGCGGGGGAAGTCTGTTGAAGGGTTCGGTGAGACTTCCGCTCTGCATGACGAGAAGTAGAAGCCACATGTAGTCGTTGCGAATTATCAAAGCGTCGATGTCATCGCTGTTAACGCTTTGCAGTTTTTTCAGCCACATGTGGATCTTGGTTCTTTCTGTCAGGGAGTCAGAATTTGTGCTTCGTCAATTCATCGAGACATCGTCGTACGACAGATAACAGGTAGGATATTATACAAAATACTGCAGTTTTTAAAAAAAAAAAAAGATTAAATGCAGCTGCATTGCCCATAAGTGATATATGTTTGTGCGAATATAGTTCGCTCGTATTGTCAGTTGGTATAAAATAAAGCTCGCGTACCAGCAGGAGCTATATAGTAATTATTTATTAACAGCAGATTTGAAAAACAATTTTCTGCGAATACCGATTCGGTATAATGAACCAAAATTTCCTGATAGTTATAAAAAAATTTCAGATTCCGGGCACATAGCGTAATTATATGTAATATTATATGATCGTTAAAACTAACCTTCTTGAGGAAATAATTGAACAAGCGCTCGAGCTAGCATGCTGTTGTAATGAAAATTTTCATTCAACGAGCTGATTTCCTTGTTGTCACTCTCCATGATCGCGAAAATAAATCGGTTACAATTTTTATCTTTATCCGAGTCCTACAGCAATAGACGTTGAATTTGAAAAAATATTTATCAATAAATAAGCATGTTATCTGTCAGTGTTCAAAATCAGAACATCTGACGATCGATCGTCATCATCTTCCGAAAACTGTGCGAGACTTAATTGGATAATAACCTATGACGATTCAGCATAAAATTCTGTTGACTTCGACACAATTACGAATAGTTATTTCGGCCTCGAAGTTTTCAAAAAAATTGAAAGCACGAACTTCGTGTACACAACAGCTCTTTGAAATTCTTGTTGATCAGACATTGCAAAACATCGTTAATGTCGATCATCATCGATCCAATGCTGAATGTAATCTGCAAACATTCGTCATATAATTTGCTTTTTTCCCTGTAGTATATCAAACCTTGATCCTCGCCACACAAATGCAACAAAAATACATGATGCGTTCAAACTCAATTCGTAGAAATAAAAATGAGAGTGATACTGTAACTTTCTATCTACACAATTAGATTATTCCTTATTCCAATTATTCCAAGAAAAATTTCTCCATAACAAGGATTTTCCCATGAATAATATGAGGATAAGATGTTGTTACGCTTTATATCAGCAATGCAGTTAGCACGTGTAAATCATCAATAGCAATAAGCGCAATGATTATCTCCAGCAAAATATGCACATGTACGATATGGTCTCCCTATTTGAGTTATTGTGGAAAAGAGAGAAAAAAAACAAAAGAGAACCTGGAAGAGTGAAAGATCGAAAGAAAGAAATTCTCTGCGATGTAAACATTTCAGAACAATGGGGAGAATCAACTCTACCGACGTGACGATCTAGTTACGATAGTTACAATTTGAGGCAAATAAGAGAATGATTTCGTCGGAACGAAACAACGAATGAAATATGAAAACTTCAGTAGTCGTTGGAGTAAATTTTGCGGTGACCCTCGATGACCCGTCACTGACAATGAGCGACATAACAATCGTCGTCTTTGTCGCAGTGTCAGTTATTGGACGGAGCGAGAGTTACAGAGATGAGGGAAGGGTAGATTAGGAAGCCGGGACGTGTACGTGATACATCGCTGCACCAGCAGACCCGAGGGCGTCCACCATGCGTTTCTCTCATATATAAACGGAGTCTTCACTCCTCCGCACCGATACTCCGAGAAGACTCCTGCCGGAATATCGAAGCGCATATTATCTTGGATCACTCTCGCCGCAATTCCTGCAAGAGAAATATCGAAACCGCTTCATATCTTATCCGAACCCATATATCGTGCAGGAATCACCCGAAACGCTGTGAAAAATTCATTTTTCTCACCCCCACGGATCCCGAAACGTAAGTAGATAACACCCATCATTCATAATTCCTCGATGACGTTCCGGAAAAATCGTAATTCGAAAATACTTTTAACTAAATTCACACAGCTTGCTCAAGTGGCTATCGGTTCACGTACTTTCTTATTCTATGCTCGATTGGAGCTGTTTTTTCGGTCGAAAATTTTTGATATCACAAAGCAAAAGAATTCGACCACCGTGCGAATCGTCTGCACGGGTTTAAGCGCGTTGTTTGGGCCTCTGTTTACTCCGCGTCTGCTCGTGTGCAGGAGAGCACGTAGGGATATGTGTGTGGATCCCGTGGGTGTGCGGGTCGTGCCCACCAAAGCGTGGTGCAACGAGAATGGGACTTCCTCCGGGCTGCCTTTACGCTCACATGGACCTAACTCACACAATTTCGGACCAGTCGGTTATCACGCTTGAATCACGTGCTCGTCTAACCGGATGGTGGAAGCCGTTTCGTCCGTATAGTATAACTGCGAGTTAAGGCCGGTTTATGCCCAATTTAAATCCTCGCATCGAACAACAACCGCGGTAAACTAGACCAGAGATTTGAACTGTTCGATCGAAATTAGCTCATTCCGAATTCAACACTTTCTAATTCTAGACGTACGGAATTTGGAATTTTGTGATCGTAGAGCCAAAGTTTTCTCTCTGTGGTCGGAGTGCAGGGCTGACGGAATTTTCCTGTAAGTGCAAGGAAAAGTACCAGGATTAGTCAGCTGCGATAAATTCTTTTATACCTGAGCCTCCCCTATTAGGTATTAGGAATTAGGCACGTTCACATTCGCACAACCCACCATTCCAGGTACGAACGCCATTGTAGTCGTGGCAACAACAGTTGAAATGCGAAACTCGATGCGGAAATAAAGGATCGTTTTTGTTCTCAGAAATAACATTGCGTGCAACGAGTAATGGTTGAAAATTTTCCACTCACAAATATTCGAAGAAAAAGGGTGAATGAAAATTCGACTACAGTTTGCGCAAGCTCGATGAGTATATCATTGTGTTATAACTATTATAGGTATGTCGAGAAAGTGCAGCCGGAGTCTGCGTTGAATCGATATCTGCGCTCATGATTACGAGAACCGCCTTTTCATTTACCGTACGTTTGCCGCGTTAAGTTCGTGAAAAATTATCGCAATAATAAAACTGAGCAGAGTTAGTAGTTTTTCGTGAATAAAAAGAAAACACTTTCCTACCATATCTCCAAATGACGAAAACCGCGAGTACTGTTTTCGAACGGGTCGATGAACTTCGATACGAGGTGCGGGTCAAAATCAACTCTCGATTAGGTGAGAATATTGTCAATTAGTTCACTCGGCATTTTAGAAATCGTAATAACTTGCATGGTATAAACTGCAACATGTAGCGTCCGCGTACATTGAATTGTCACGACGATTTATCATCGTCAGCTAAAATGAAGCAAAAATTTCCAATCCGTACAACCAGCAAAAATTAGATCCGAGCAGCCCATCGAATTATCAAAATCTTAACCTACCGCCTGCAGTTTCTGTTGCACCCACGTGTCTTCTGTTTTGTTTCGGTTTTTTTTTTTTTTTTTTGTTTTCTTCTCGCGATAGGAGAGGTCGAGACGGAGTTTCCATGGTGACAAATAATCAGTGCCGGTGCCTAGCTCGAAAAGTTGACCGAGGTCAATCAATAATCCGTATAGTATCCCGCGACGCACTTTGAAAGTTTCGCGCCAACCTCGCTAAGAAGAAAATTCACTGATGTGGAACAGCGATACGAGCCAACTTTTTATAAAGAGGACGTTAAACTCTTGCATCTACTGCGTGGCGGCAACAATATTATTATTTTGTTTTGATCGCTGAAGTCCATGCACAAACACGACAATTTATGCATTCTTTTTAGTTTATTCATAGAGTAGAATCATTAAAAGATGGAACCTCGGATACACTCAAAATCCAAAATTGCGACGCGGGTATTTTCATATCGTTCTGACGCGCAATGATGATGTACGGATTTATATCTCGTGGGTTAGCATATTAATATCTGCGTGTTTTTATGTGGGGTGTATCATGTGCTAAGATAACTTGTTGTCATCACACACGTTTCCAAAATTTGAGTGGCTCATTCATAACAATTATACATATAAATTTCGATTGCAACATCGTGGACGTCAAACCTTATCTACATTTCATTTTGCGGGCTTATTATCGTGAGAAAATAAAACTTGTTTTATTTTGCAGCTCTCTTACATTAGTCATATTGAATCACGATCGAACCGAGAACAGACGCAATATTGTGCATCCTAATACCTGTGCGGTATCTCTTATCATATTTATGGCGTCTGGTGATTCGGACCGCACGTTGTAAACCCTACTACCGAACGATTTCGGAGGTTCATCTAAAATTATTTTGTTCCTGTTAAAATTCGATCGAATAATAATATCGTCATTTTTTTTCGCGATTCTTGGTTCGGGCCGAATAAAACACCGAGATCACGTAACGGGGTTTAAGTTTATCTAAAGCCTATCGGACTATAAAACATCACGCTCGCATATTGACGGGTTTCCAATATCTTCCCTAATATTATTCTTCGCAAGAAGACAGAGAAAAAATTTCATTCACGCCTTTATAGTTTCGATAGACGTTATACGATATGCACGCGACGAACGGTGTGATGAACACGTGATCGCATAAGTGTTCACCGTACACAAAGAGTTATAGTAAGAAAAAAAGAGAAAAAGAAAGAAGAAAAAATGCATGAAGAAGAAGACACGTCATCTATTATTCAGACGTTAATACGCTGAGCTTATTTTTTCGCACAATATTTGCGGAGCGGGAAGCTTGTTATTTATAGTAGATGCATAATTTTATCGCAGTGCAATTCCACGCACACACGTATAATGCAATTCATTCTCTTTCTTCGCGTACACGTAACGAAGAGAAAAAAAAACAAGAAGAAATTATGCAAACGAGATTACGAGAAGAATAACAGAATCGGTGATAACCCTCTAATCTCCCATAAAAATAAAGTAAGAATTCGTTTCAGCTACAATCTTATCTCATTTAATTCGAAATGGTGTGTGGCTTCTGTTGCAAAATCCTAACCGTTGGTGACGAAAATTCGACCAATCTTAAACGATTCGAGAGGCAAAAGAGGAGGCAAATTCGCGTTATCTCAACTGACACGTATAGCATGAGAGCGTCGAATACCTATGCAATTGCAGAGCCACGATCCTCTTTCAGACAAGCGTTGCAGCCGGCTTTGGAACACGTGGTTACCGAGTGATAGAATTTTTTCCAAAGCCAAATAAAGAACCCGGTATGTATATCGGCAGGTGGGGGAACGGTTTACTACCACATGAACGTTTGTCGTACGAATACAATTACAAAACCGACGAAAGAGACGCGCCCTCCTGCATCGTGAGTCCCCACTGGAAGGCACTCGACGCCGACGATCGAAGCTGACCGGACGTGGCGTCACAAACTGCATAAGACTGTTCACATTCTTTGCGTTAATTATAATCAAGTTTGTTAAATTATCGCATCTTTAAACAACCACGGTGAAATCGTTAGGCAAATTGTGTTTCCGCGGCTACTCGCTATTAACAAATCACACCAAACACTTGCCAAAATATTTGTAGTCATTGAACAAAGTAACGAAATTTTATAAACATAATCTTCAAAATCAGTGGTGGTTCAGTGAAAAATGATACGACTAGTCCCAGAAAACAGCGATCGCTGGGCCTTCGCCATGTATGGAATAGAAAAACCTATGGATCATATATCAGGTAGGTCTGTCGTGAAAATATTTTAGGCCGTTGTCAATTATAAGGCAAACGAAAGACGAGTCGCCGTATTTAGACGTAAGCTCTTCGCGTTTGTAAACACTTGCTTAGGCGATCGAACGACTATTCACCGGTATTTGTTTTTCGACGCGAACGGTGTTGATTAATAATGCACGAGACCATTGACGTTACGCAGCTCACGATTCATCCGCTATTCCGACCGTTAGACTACGAGTTTAATAAGTGGCACGTTGAGGTAGGCCAGCGTAGTACGAATCCAGTCGTCCTTGGGGCAGGTCGCATAACTCTTCCCACTCTACGTTAAATATTCGCAGTCTGATTGGAGTTTCGATTTCTCTGGTATTTATAGACCTGAAAGTTTGCACGATGAGTAGATGCGTGGGAATGATCTCAACTACGTATCTAAGTAGGAGCTTGCTTCGTACGAATTCGGCGATTCGCCACTGCGAGTTTATTGATCGTTCGTACGCGCGGACGCAAAGGAATCAACCATTCTTTAATATTTCAAGAGGTTGCCCATTCTGCGTAGAATCCTTAAGCGAAAATTCAAGGGTAAATTAAACAAAGGCCGAACTCGATCACTCGATTCAACGGTTATACAAAGATGACAATTCTCCCGATTTCTTATCTCTGCGGAAATCCAGGCCACTTCTATCTACATACTCATATTTTTCCCCCACTTTCGTCTAACCGGCCATGGTGTTGCTCGGTAATTTTCCATTACAAACCACGTGGTTACGTGTGACACAACCGCTTTATAATTCCATGTAGCATCGTTTCGTCCCTAATCAGCTGACGACGAGATTACTTCTTGCTCTCCTTAATTTTACCGTTATCGAATGATAAGAATTCAGACTACCATGATCCCCCGGTAAATTATGATCAACGCTCGCGACAATGAAAGAGTTCAAAACGCCAGCCCGGTATAACGTGCTGGCTAAAAATAATATTCTATTTGCAGCTACTGCAGTTACCATGTACTTGAACCGCCACAATTATGATACCCGTGCCGAAACTTATCGCACGTTTCTTTCACCTCGAATTTTATTATCCGAAACAGGCAGCGAGCTAGTAATTCGTTTGCATTTAAATGACTGTCCGAGTACTGTTCAGTTTTTTGTGCCAATGAATTTTGGGTTCTGAACTTGACCTCGAGACCTAACAAATTCACATTTTATTATTTTTCTTTTTCGCGCAACCGTATCGGCACAATGCAATTCTTTCACTTTATCGTTTCTCGCGGTCACGGTCAATGTTATTCAGGAGTTTTTTTTTTTTTTTTTCATATTTAGTCATTAGTGATTCACGCTGCGTGGTAACTGCGGTAGCAGTATAGCACAATGAACGATTATTTATTCCGCTGCATTTCGCTGCGGCGTAAACAGTTAATGAGCTCTTGCGAATTTCAAGTTACACGAAGAGGAAAACACAAATTTCGACCTTTTTGTAAAATTTTTTATTATTTTTGCACCAACAGCGAAAGGAGTCATGGCGGGGTCTGTGGCAACCCTAGCCATCCTTTGGATATCCCTTCACGGCATGGGAATCATGTTGCAACCAACTTTCATCGACTGCGCCAAACTTCCTGTACCTCTTCAAAATTATCTCGCAGCTTACACGGGTGAGTGATTGCTGAATTTTTATTATCTATTTGTAAAATTTTTCTAATTATCATGTTCATCCTATTTCGTATATACTTACCTCCGGGCGTTACAGGGTACGAAAAAATACTGTAAGTCATCTAGACAAACTATATCTACGAAAATTTTATTATGTAAATTTTTAAATAGGGACGTTTTTATCGAAGAAATATTTTTTACTTCATCGAAGTGAACTTATCAGCATTTTCTCTCATTCCTCCAAAGGCCTTCCGGCGATAATGTACCAACCAGATTTGGTAATGAGCACGAGAACTTCTCTGGATCATCGAGTATTTCCTGCAATTGACCGGAAGTTGATAAATTCATCGTTATATTTTGGGGAAACTGTCGTCGCTCGATCCGCAAGACTCGAAGACAATATCGCCGGTGCTGGAATCGCATTCGCGAATGATACCCCGACTCATGGTCAATACGTCCATTGGTATCCAACCGAAGATGCTCACAAGAAAAGCATCGAGGCTCGTATCGTTTCCAGGGCATCGAGTTACCTCGTCCAAAACAGCTGCCCGAGGTAAGTGAATGATTTTTCAAACAATCTTGACTCGAATATTCATCGCCAATTTTTAAACTTTTATTTTTTTGCTGCGCAGATTTGGTCTGCGGAGTAAAGAGTGTGCTCAATTTATTTCGACTTTGAAAATGCAAGAGTCGTCGATCGGGGTGCATTGTGCGAGTGAACAGGAGGTGGATTGCAACCGAAATTCGCGTTACAGAACGATCGATGGATCCTGTAACAACCTGAATAATCCTAAATGGGGAAGTGCCATGACCGCCTACTCGAGGGTCTTGTTTCCGAGCTACGCCGATGGTGAGAATCTCTTTTTCTCCGCAAAAATTCCCCAACCAAAAGCCCGCTCCTGGCTGTCACCGCCTGGCATTGTAGCCCAAATTAAAACTATCCAATAATTTATTTGTACATCCGTTTACGCGCAGAGAGAAATTCGTATTTTCAGACATTTATCTTCATTTTTTCCCTGATCGATCCTCCCGCTATTCCCTTCCTCTTTTTATGCAATGCAATGGAATAAAATAATTTGAAAATTATTTACAGAGCAACTAAATTAAACGTTAGCCGTCGTCCCCCGTTCGTTGGTTTTATTCTAGACAATTGGTGCTCATATTATCTAAATTACTCAGATTTTCAAACGCGATTTCAGTATCTAGTGATTTTCTTTTTCTCACGCGGTAATCTTGGGCGAGTAAAAATATGTTTCCAATCATCGACGGTATTGTAATATTGTTATTATATCGGATTATAATTATTATCAATCATCATCATCATCATCATCGTCATTATAATGATCATGATCTCGTTCGCCTGCTTATTTAAATTACCGACTCTCGATGTACATGAAAACGTATCGATGTAATTCAACATACATAATATTATTTGAAACACTAGCGAACGGCGTTTCATGGATAATTGGTTCTAACGAATGATTATAAATATAAATTGTGGTTTGCATTACAGTTCAATATGTGTGATAAAAAATCACAGCATTTCATATGGCATTAATATACATATGCCAGCGTGAATTTATACGGTGAATATTCACTGGCTACAATAGGTGCCCCGGTTGGGAGATTCTATCCAGCAAATAGCAGCAGTGTATGTAAACAAATTCGGATATACCTTTAATATTAGCTTATCTACTGTATTTATATTAATTCTAGAATGATTTTTATGTCTTTTCACTGCAATACGTTTATACACATGTAAATACCTTTTACGCTATACATATATACCTTCATTATTTGTACATCTCGAACGATCGATATATTTCACGCGACTTTACGGACTTGCAGCATAGAATATCAAATACCTACATTATTACAGCTAAGAGCTGAGCGAATGTGGACATCATAGACCGGAACTAGTCGTATTTTGTTTACAATATTTCAATGTCTGTATGGTTTCCATTTTCGCTTCGCTCGTGGCTTTCATCAGTCATTTATTTAAGAAAATGAAATCTCTTCGAATCGTTGTCGATCGGAACGAACCTCTGGAATTGTTACCTGTCAAAACTCTGGCTTTTTTTTTATTACGAAAAAAAAAACAAGGGAGGGAATGGTACCGATTAACGACGGTTCGGATCGGATCTGACATAGCTGTATCATCATATGCCATTTTTGAAACCGGAGTGTTCGCAAGCTTGCACTGTGGAATTGGGGTCTAAAAACTGACTTGAAGTATAATTTATTTTCTGATGAAACATCGGAGCATTTGAATACTGATTTCATTAAAAAGTTACATCGTTATTACACTCCGGTTCGAACGATGGCGATTCGTAATCATAATTCGCCCTCGGCACCCTGACATTTGAATTAATTTCGACAATCGATCAGGTGTCCAAGAACCGAGGCGGCCTGAAATCAGAGGGCAGAAACTTCCCGGTCCGAGATTCGTCAGTTCGAGCATTTCTTCCAATGACAACCCCGAGATTGACTCCTCGAACACTCTCGCTGTCATGCAGTGGGGTCAGTTCGTTGCTCACGACGTTTCGCACACCCCAATGCGCAGAATGGGTGAGTTTCGATTTGCAGATGAACGAAAAAATTATTTTAATCACAAAATATCAATTCTGAGCTCTCTTTTACAGTCAGCAATAATGAGCCGATTTTCTGCTGTCGTTCTGACGGAAATTTTCTGGCACCTCGTTACGTACATCCTGACTGTTTGCCCATTTCTATCCCGGAGGATGACTCAATTTATGGAAAAGATCGAATCCGGTGCATGAACTACGTCCGATCCATGCCTGCTCTGCGACCGGACTGCAGTTTTGGACCTACGGAGCAGGTAGTTTGACACTATTGTTTTCGAAGTACTTCGGAAAATCGCCGTGCAGTTGGGGAAGGAAACTCTGACGCGAATCCTTATTTTAATTTTCAGATGAATCAAGTCACTCATTATCTAGACGGTTCTACCGTATATGGATCGTCGCTGAAAACGGCTCATAGACTGCGGAGCTTCCAGGGTGGTCTTCTCCGCGTTGAAAAAAAGGAAGGATATGATTACCTGCCAACCGCGGACGAGGAACCAGCTTCACTTTGCAATGACGAAAAATGTTACTCAGCTGGTAAGAATCCACTATATTTTATTTTGACTAGCATTGCACGTCCGCGCTCAGCCTTACAATTTTCTTCGATTTTGGGGTCAATTTTTTTTTTATTAGAGTTTATAGTGTGTTCTTATGTATTTTGAGCCCAGGAATCCGAATCCGCAAGCTGAATTGATCCATCTGTAAAATTGATCGAGTTATCGCCAATTTATCGCTTTTAAAAGTGAAAAAATAAGGATATCTTGATGGCTTTTATTTGTAGCTCAATTTAGTCAACGGATTCGTATTCCTGAGGTCAAAATACGTCAGAAAAGCATCCTACGATGGATTTTAAAAATACTTCATTTTTGACCCAAAAATGGCAAAAATCCAAAGGGGTATACCTTAGATTTTTGGCGATTTTTGGGCCAAAAATGAAGTATTTTTAAAATCCATCGTGTGACGCTTTTCCAACGTATTTTGACCTCAGGAACACGAATCTGCAAGCTAAATTGATCTATCTACAAAATTGATCGAGTTATCGCCAATTTATCGCTTTTAAAAGTGAAAAAATAAGGATATCTTTATGGCTTTTATTTGTAGCTCAATTTAGTCAACGGATTCGTATTCCTGAGGTCAAAATACGTTAGAAAAGCATCCTACGATCAATTTCACAAATACTTCATTTTTGACCCAAAAATCGTCAAAAATCTAAGGTATACCCCTTTGGATTTTTCCGATTTTTGGGCCAAAAATGAAGTATTTTTAAAATCCATCGTGTAACGCTTTCCCAACGTATTTTGATCTCAGGAACACGAATCTACGAGCTAAATTGATCTATCTACAAAATTGATCGAGTTATCGCCAATTTTTCGCTTTTCGGAGCAGAAAAATTGAGATATTTCGATGGGATTGATTCGTAGCCTAATTTAGTTGACGGATTCGTGTTCCTGAGGCCAAATTACGTTGGAAAAGCGTCCTACGATTGATTTCAAAAATACTTCATTTTTGGCCCAAAAATCGCCAGAAATCTAAGGTATACCCCTTTGGATTTTTTCGATTTTTGGGCCAAAAATGAAGTATTTTTAAAATTCATCGTGTGACGCTTTTCCAACGTATTTTGACCTCAGGAACACGAATCTGCAAGCTAAATTGATCTATCTACAAAATTGATCGAGTTATCGCCAATTTATCGCTCTGAAAAGTGAAAAATTGAAGATATCTCGATGGGATTTATTCCTGGCTCAATTTGATCGACGGATTCGTGTTCCTGAGGTCAAAATACGTTGAAAAAATGCCTTGCGATCAATTTCAAAAATACTTCATTTTTGGCCCAAAAATCGTTCAGCTGCAACTTTTGTCGATTTTAGGGTCAACAATCAATATTTTTTTAAAATCTTTTTTATGGTTTATTCTTGTGAGCCCAAGAATCTGAATCCGCAAGCTAAAGTAATCCATGTATAAAATTGATCGAGTCATCCCCAATTGGAATAAATTTAGCTAGACCCGTTTTATCCACTCACAATGCAATATTATAATTATCAGCCAACTAATATTGAAATAAAATATACGGATCTTTTTGGAAGGGGTAAAGGAAAGTCTCCATGATTTTTTTAATTGTCCAACAATTTTTTTTTTTTGATCAGGTGACTTCAGAGTGAACCACAATCCTCAATTGGCAGTGATGCACACAATATGGCATCGGGAACACAATCAAATCGCTGCGCATTTGGCTAATCTGAACCCTTTATGGAACGATGAAATTCTTTACCAGGAAGCTCGCAGAATTGTTATAGCTGAAATCCAGCACATAACTTACAACGAATGGCTCCCTGTTATCCTGGGTAAAAATCAAACCCGTTATGGGCAACTTTTCCCGACAAACCCCGACGGATTTTCTCATATTTACAATAACCAGGATAATCCATCGATCAGCAACGAAGCGGCTACCGCTGCTCTACAGTTCATAAATTCCTTGGTCCAGGGAAATATGAGGTAATAGGAAAATGAACAAATTCTAAAATATCTAAAATATGGCGAACGACAGGGAATCGAAGCAAAATATGTATGTGAAACGATTTATTTTATTGTAGAATGCATGATGAAGAGCGCCGGATCATTGGAACTCTACAGCTCCATGAACATTTCAGCAAATCTAAGATTATTGAAAATGACGATATCTTAGACAGCCTCGTTCGTGGATTAACTACACAGAATGCCCAGAAAATGGACGCCAACGTTGTCCCAGACGTAAGTGCGAATCTATAAAAGAACAGAATCCATTCGAATCGCTTTTGTCTACGACCTTTACTCACCCATTTACCATTCGCTATTGCAGATGACACACAAACTCTACAAGACACATGGAAAGCATGGAATGGACTCTATCAGTCTCGATATCCAACGTGGTCGCGATCACGGACTTCCTGGATACAATCATTATCGAAAATATTGTGGACTCCCCTTCGCCACGCATTTCGATGATTTCCTTGACACCATTCCGGGCGAGGTAACGTACTAAAACAAGACATATTTATATACATATATCTCATTTCTCGTCCTGCGGATTTGCTTTCGAATCAAAATCCGTTCTGTACTCGAATCGCTCAAGCGTAATTTAATTGGGCCCATGCTGATTGATTGATGAGTGATTGATTTCGTTCATCGATGGCCCGTCACGCGAATTACGACAGTAATGGAATAATAATGTTTCGATAGATGGTGAGAAAGCTAAGCATGATCTACAACCACCCTAACGACGTTGACCTTGTGGTTGGTGGAACGGCAGAGCGTCCTAATGAAGATGGGCTTTTAGGACCAACTTTCAGTTGCCTTATTTCTGAACAATTCGCTCGTCTTCGTCGCACAGATAGATTCTTCTACGAATCTACCGCCCAGCCGCATCCGTTCACTGCCGGTGAGTTGTTGAATTTCGGACACGAAGAATCTGCACTCATTCATTTTATTCATCGTATTTCTTCAGTGTCTCATAAATTTATTATCTTTTTTCCGATACAGAACAACTCAACGCCATTCGCAACGTTTCATTGGCCCGAGTATTCTGCGACAACGGTGACAATATCTTGAACATGCAACCCTATGTTTTGTTAAACATTCAACCTGGGTAGGCGAAAATTGCGTTAATGCCTAATTGTCTTCAATATTAAAAAAAAAAACATGTTTGAAATGAATTTTTTTACTCCGCAGAAACGAGCTCGTGCCATGTGACGATTTCGAGGCAATTCCTAGCGTCGATCTATTTGCATGGGCCGAGAAGGCAAAAGCCTATCGTTGAATGTCTCATTGATTGGCTGGTCACAATATCCGTATGGAATCCCTGGGGACTCGCGACGTTCTCCGTCTGCATTTATGGAAGGCATTAGAGATTTTCTGAAAAAATGATGACTGCCATTAGATGATAATAGGTAAAAAAAAGGAGGATAAAACCAATGAAGATAAGGGGGGAAAAGAACATTGTCGCTCCGGGGCGCCGTGAAAATAATTATTAACATCGTATAAAAAGTTTCGATGTTAGAAAATTACGGCGAAGGACGAGGAAGTGGCAGCAAGCGAAAGATGATGATGAAAATACGTGACTAGTCGATCGATTAGCAGTAAAAAAGATTTACATCGGTCGCTGGAGACCATAAAAAGAAAAAAAACTGACAGCGTGCGTCGTCTGCATATTTTATCTTGACTGAAATGACAGAGAAAAAAGTTGATAGTGATAAAATATGAGGTAAGACGTACCACGGTATTAATTTAGTTGATTAAGGAACAATTATTGTTATACCTAATATTTTTTATAACCAAAAAAAAAAAAAAAAAAAAAAATTCTTCGTACTTATTTTGAATTATCTGTCATTGATTCATTGATATCTTGTAGCCATGATTATATGCATATAATTATTCTTATGTTCTCATTTTTTTGGGAAGAATTATCAATTTTTTCGAGACTCGTTTGATACTCACAATAAAAAAACAACGTTTTGAGGCTGATGTTACCTACTTTGGGATTAGTTAGATAGAGTAAGAGCGTTCATTTCGTAGATTCGTTCATTGTTATAATTTTTTGTTTTTGATTTCCTTCCGGTAAATCAAGTACTCGATCACACCGACAATCACAGATGCAATAACCTCGCAAAGATCATTACTTTTCAGTTTTTGATCACGTCTATGTATTATTTTTTTCCCCCACGAGCAGTAATCACGTTTCAACGACTGATTAGATTTAGATTTTTGAACACGAAATGTATACTAACTTTCTTTACTGTTGTAATGTTTACACTCATCAGCAATAATTCGAGCAATCAAGTCCGGTTATCGTTGATAAAATCATGCGTACTCTTTTGTATTTCTATATACTGCATATTAAGAATAAGCAACAATAAATAAATGTAAAAGTACAAAAAAAAAAGAAATTATTTCTTATTCCATTTTCGTTCATCGAGCACCGGTAGCACCTATAATGATAATTTTTTACGTTTAAATTGCGTAACAGCAACGAGTGTAAATTTAAATTAGTGTAATACATCTACATAATAAATTATAGAAAGCTCGCCGTGAGCATCTCGATAGTCGATGTCGGCGAAGCGAGTATAAGCTATGATATTTTATACCTCTAGACTATGTCTGATAATCCAATTAGAAGAAATAATGATGAAAAATAAAAGTAAGTACAACTTTGAGCCATTAATTTTGTGTCAACACACGTCTTTAGGCTTTCCAGTACTCGACGACCAGTTGTATCGCTAACTTCGACTTTGATGACTTCATAACGAAAATCACGACTGAAACGAAGCGCTGTAAATTGGAGCGGCAATTATGGTCGTGTTACCGGCACAATGCGGTTACCTTGATTCAAGATCTTCCAGTACACCCTTTCAAACGTATCGTATCATTACACAATTCATTGACTTCTCAAACAATTCCAATTCATTATTACTCGTTGCATTTGTGACGTGTATTTTAGAATGCGAGTTACCAAATTTCGGTACCTGAATACTCAAAATTATGCAGCACACGTCAAGCAGTTGTGGCAGGTGGGTATTATGCTGTGCGATCTATGCGGTAAAATTGTGCCGCGTTGACGTAACGATAATTGCAGTTATAAATACAGACACAATACATAAAATGCCACTCCTCGCATGCGAGTCTCTTTGTGGACCGTGATGTGAACTGCCCTTACATTCTCTAGATCAGCAACAGCGGTATCAAACTTATTGTGTATGAACATACATGTCTAATTGTTACAGACCAGTTTCGCCTCTCATGGCAAACAGACCTTGGAACCTTCTAGTTTAGTAAACGACTGATAGTTCGAAACAACAAAACGCCAGCTAATCGCTTACATCTATATTACCTTTATCTCCATCGACTCGAGGCAAGATGCCGAACACGTAATTTTTAAATGTAGTATTATGTACCTATCCTCATTTTTTCATTTTTCATACTTCTCATCACAAGTACATACATAAATATTCGACTGCTTCAACACGTGCACAGGATCTCTACGAAGGAGTGATGGAGTACAGCACTCGGTTCTACATTTTTATATCAGTAATTCATTTTTTATCGCACTCTTGATGTTTTACTATTTTTTAGTCAGGCATATGCGCAGCATCATTACACCTAATGTGCAGCCCGCTCGCGGTGGTCAATTTGGGTAATAAAATGGCGAATGCGATGATGTGAATGGATTATATCACACCCGTAATATGCCATCGGAGTTCAAAGGTACGAAATATCAAATTTCGCAAGGTTTAATTATAAGCTAAATACGAATTGTACCTGCAGCGTAATAATAAACTGCAGGAACTCGAGATCTCCAACACAAGTATAATGTCCAATGTTTGCCTAAATTCATCCGTCGAATTTAGATTGATCGATCAATTTTCACCTCGTCGTATAAATCTGTGGGAATTCTTTCTCATCAAGTAATTATGGCTGTGGTTCGAGTTCTGATCGACGAATCGCATGTAAATCAGGGTCATACTCGGTTCACGGGGGTGTTGGAACCGCGTTCTCAATTTACTCCAATGGGCTACCATCCCGCGCTCGGGTCCGGAACCATCGCGAATTTAAGACTTTTGATTTTAGAAATTCAACTTGACCCTGGGGCATGCAATTAAGAGCTAGGGCCCCCCCTCCCCCCTGCGAATTGCGTTATGCATTATAATACCCGTGTATTTCATATATTTCGTATTTTTATATTATTATACCCGCGCCTTTCTCCGCCGCAGCTCGGCAACGACAACGTCGACAACGGGCCTAGCTTTCATTCACGTATCTACATCATTATGTTACATGTATGTAGCGATATTTGTATATACCTAAATGGAGTAGCGGTATAATAATCATGATGATCATAATAATAATAATAATATCGTTGCATGCGTGTGGTACGAAATTTTAAATCACGCATATTTTGCACTTCCGCTCCGTCTAATTTCTGTGGAAATAAATAATAGAATCGAAGTGCCGTAATCGGGTGGAGAAAACAAAAGTAAATTCATGTAAGACGTTCTTAATTTTTTCTATTCAACGATCAATTTTTTTTATTTTCCTTAAAAATATTTGTAGGAAAAATCGACGAGAGTACCAACAAAAAGAGACAGGATATAGTATACATCGTGAGCACGATTAATATTTTACTTGTCGTGAATTATGGATTTTTTTTTTGTTGTTCATTTTTTGGTCCAGTTTATTTCTAATCGCGTACATAATGCCGCCCGGGGTGTTATCTATTCGTTCTCCATGAGAATTGGCCGGCCACATTTTGAGTTACGGCCCTAGGAAAATATTTCGAAACGTTAAACAGACCTCAACAGTTCACAGCAGCTGCACCGCTGCAGGTGCTTTCCTCACCTAGTTCGTAAGTTTTCATTACAAGAACCTAATATTTCACCCTCAAGTGACAAACACCAGGTTATTCAAAATTCTCGAACTTGTAATTATCCGATGATTTAATACGAATCTATCTTGTGAGTTCGTTGTAATTAAGATATCACACCTTTATACTATAACGCTGAATTCTCGTTTTATATCGTTATCCGGGTTTAGCATAATTTGTGGTACGTCCTGACGCGGAATAGAAACGGCGAATCTCGTTCGAAAGAATTTTTCTTTCTTCCCATGTGATCTACATACCGGGGCAAAGATGAAAATCTAATTTGTAGAAAATGTGGGAGTGATTTGCATGATAAATTTGGAAAGAGTCAAGCGACCGTTGCTCTGCTCATGTCTCGTTACTCCGGTCTGGCATTGCTTTCGGTGGGACTGCGTATCGCACCCACTTCGACCTACCCGGGTAGGGCCCGCAGGACTTTCTACCGCTACTTATAAACTTCGTTCAAACACTCTAGTTGTTCAGTCTGTCCTGTCAACAATTACCGGATTATATCTCCAGTCCAGGTAAAACATAAACTTTTTCGATTCTCACATCATTCTTCGAGCAGCAGCGTCAATTGATCTGAATTTTTACGCGCTCAAAAGAGACATTCTATTTTTCTTTCATTTTTTTGTCAAAAGGATAAAGAATTTGGGATCGGACTTTTTGCGGGGTAAATTAATTTCTCAATTTCACCCACAAATTTATCCGGAGTTCTGCGTTTCGTTCGGTAAAATTACCAAAGACTTTTTGTGCTAATACAATATAGGTATGATAGGTAATTATGATTGATACGGGTAGTTACAATTTGTATAATAATCTAGTAAAGGTGATAAATGCGGAGTATCAAATTCATTAGCATTAAATTATTACGAGCTTGCGTCGTAAACGAAGCATATAGTGAAATATTTCTATTACAAAGATCGCGTGCCTTTTCCACCTATTAATATTTATAAACTAACCGCACAGTTATCATAGCCTCTTTCGATTGCTTATTGCATAATGATCGTCAATCTCTAACTTACTTTACGTTGTAAAATATTATCGACCTGTCGTAATTATAACGACTGAAAAATCGCATATGTATAATGTATAACTCTTACTCTTTCATTTTTTCAAATTGAAAAAAATTACACTATGCAAGTTTGTTTTCTTCTGGTTTTTATCAGTTGATCGATTTATAGGAAAAAAAAAATTCTAAACGAACAATACCTTTTACAAGAAGGTCAGATCAGTATGTTGTACCTATAATATAGCAAACAGGAACTGAAGTAAATCGAAATCAAGTCACGTTCGGAGCATTGATCGTTGTCGGAAAATCCTTGAACGTTCTAATACACTTTGTTCAATTCTGTATTGGAAACCATAATTTAAATATACGCGGAACTAAATATATCACCGCATAGAATACCTCGTTCGATTTGTTGTATTTTTTTTTTTTTTTCTAACAAGGTGTGCGAGGTGAACAAAAATTTGAAAGTCACACAAACAAAAATTAACCGAACATCGTTCTTTCATTTTTATAAAAGTATAAATTTCTAATGTGTAAATGAATAATACAGCTATATGCTCGTTATAAAATATTTATTCAATAAGACTTTCGCAACATACATGGTTAGAATTCTTTCACCTCTGAAATTTCGAGTCGCAAGCACGCGACCTTATTAGACGAGATTGCGAGATAACATTTCGCGGGAAATTTTAATCGCCCACGCGTCGAACGCAGATCGTATTATACGTGTTACACAGCATATCAATTCTCGGAAGTTAAACCGCCCAGATATCCGCGTTTAATTTATTAGTTATGACCGGCCATGATTTACGGTAGTATAGCAAGTGGGCATTGGGCCAACATTGCATCATGGTTATATAGCTAGAACATTAATTTCGGGCGGCCAGGAACAACCGGGATTTGCTTGGCCTTAAGACTTCGACTGTAGTTTCGATACATTCAACGGCTATCAGCTATTAGGCAATGCTTCTCATTTCCATGAATCATTACCCACGGCAGTACCGCCTTGTCAAAAGGACTCGCTTCGCAGTTTATTGCACTATCACACGGTCCGGGATCAATTTGGAATTAAAATTTCAATTAGGCCCTTCGAATGCCCCGGCAAGGTCGCGTTTATCGATCAACCGTAACGAGTTCAATGCGACGGAAGCTACGGTTCTCAAAACATCGCAATTTCCTCTTTCCTAATTCGTTCAACGATTTATATGCTCATGTATTATACCAACAAAACCCTAGGCGTGGATAACGCGATGCAATTCCAGTTTTCCCGATCGGAAAAGGAAGAAAAAAAAAGGAAGTAAAATGTAATACCGTGAGAACGATCACGATCCATCGAATTATAATATTACCGAACTGGTTGCGAATGAAACTGATTTGAAAAAGAAAAACGTCTGATAATTATACGTATCTGATTAATATACTTGTACAGTGGGATTTTTCTACATGCTTTTGCTCGTAATATCTGCTCACGAATTCAACAGCGAAATGGCATATGGTTTGCGATAGTTCCCGCGACTTTATGAGGTTGTACTCATTAAAATACTTTTAGTCGTATTAGTTACAGCCGTTTGTAATTGCAACACTAAGATTTAGTATCGCGTTAAAAATTGTACGCGAAAATAGTTAACGGTAGACGAATGAACGCGCCGCGGAAGAGTATCGAGTGCAAAATTATCGGCTGTCATGTCGGATCTAATAGCGTAGCTATGTTCTGTTCTAATTCCACGCGTTAATAGTATTACGTGTGTACGTATAACATATTGCAAAAAAATTTAATGAATGCCTTGTCATTACATCGTATACGTATTGCATCAATAATAAATTGGGGCCTCTAATTGCCGCGAATAGAAAGATTTTTAGCGATGAAATATCCGGCCGATTTTTATACACAGTGCGTACAGTGACCCACATATTACATGGGCTGCATACATACTTTGGACTGTGCGTAACCGATCTTAATAATTCCGTCTAAGAAATATCATCGATTACCCTGCGATGATTACAAGAGTCGATCTACTATCCGAACTATAGCTGCAGGCCGACACAGAAAATCGCTAATAGCTAACTGCGACTTTCCCGGTACACATAACTCGCGATTTCATATAAGCGAAAGGTAAAGAAATCAAAATTTTAATCAAGTTATTACGGTATATCCTTAGGATAGGTCAGATGTGTAGCCGGAAATTATCACTGCGGAACAAAACTATCGGTTGATATTATTCTAGTTTATTTTCTACGATTTATCATGCCTTAGTTTCAGTTACAGTAGTTATCTCAAAGGGTACGTGACATGCAATTTACACGTAGAAAATATATAAATATATAAAGAAGTGTAACAATTTGGATGTAATTTACCCGTGACGTGGGTGTTATTATGTGAAGCTCATAATCTACATAGAAATTTGTAATTTCAAGGCGCCAATTTTCTCTGTGACCTGATATACTAATCAATATAATAGTTGTCAGTCATATTATTAAACACCATATAAATTTCGAAGGTCGCAAAGAATTTAATTGTATGCATGTACTTTTTGTTCACATTGCAAGGTCGTATGTATAATGAACCACGATTCGCAGAGCGCGGGTTGAAAGAATCATTCATATGTATATTATTATTATTATTATTATTATTCACACTCTTTTTCATTATAAATATATATAATACGATTGCTCTAATTTTAAAGGGTGTCACCGTAGAGTGTAAAATTTTTATCAATAAATCATCAATTGTCACTGCAGGTGTACAAGGAATTAAAAGAAGAAAAGACACAACATGAAAGTGAAGCAATCAATATCGGTTAACTCAACCGTAAAGAAAAAAAAAAAAATGAAAGCAAAAATATGTCACACTTCGATTACACGAAACCTGCACTATTTTTAAGTATAGTTGCCCGGGAAACGGACCTGTCACACATGATCGGTAATATTATGCAAATATTATGAATCGATCAATTACGCAATAAGTTTCGATGAATATATTCGAAAGTTACGTTAAATTTAAGATAGTTCGAATGGGTGCACACGTGCACAGCGGTACAAGCCGACCTATGGTGTAGCCAAACGCTGGATGTGAATTTGTCAGCCGTTCCGGAATTGCCCACGTTGCCCGATGCCCGTATATTCATTTGTGAAAAACGAGACCGGTTTTCAATCGATGGAATTTATTACACGCTAATAACTTCTCACCGACTTTTATCTATGTCGATCACTCTTATTATATCATATGCACGATCTCCTTAGGATGTTTGTAAACCCAATACGCGAGTCTCGTTTATACAATATACATAGGTATAGTTTTATAATAGTGTATACTTATGCGCATGTGATTTCTATAATTATTTACCCTGCAGTCAGAGCAGCCACGGCGTTATTGAATTTAATTAACAATAAAACTTCCGCTCGCACCGAAAAACTATACGCATATACCTATGTGCAGCAAATTATAAGTATAATTGAAAAACGTAACCGAAGATTGATGAAAAAAAAATGAAATTCAATGAATTGATAAAAAAATATAAATCGAATGATATGAAATGGATTTTTAACGTTTTTTCAGTATTGTTTTTCTATCATAATTGTGGGTACAGTAGGTGCGCGGGACGACTTATGAAACTAGAGCGAAGCATGTCTATTAGAATCAGATTTTCTCCAACCATCTGTCAGTTGTTGAGTAACAATAACGGCTACACGAAGGTATACCATAATACCTACAATATAACTATAAAACTAGTCTAAGCAAATCGACCTAATTACCGCTCGTGGGGTTCCGACCTTCGTTTCTTGGGGGGCGCGGGATCTAACGTTAAAATTACGCAAGTGGAGTAATAATTTCCAACGGCCATCGATCAGCCATTTTTCGATACACCCAAATTCGGATCGTACGAATTCGAAATAATAATTATTAACGCCCGTCTTCATCCGACCCTGAATTAACGAGCGAGAATTGTGCGTGAAAAATCTAACCACAATTATTTCTAACGTTTCTTAATTACTGGCCATGAACTCACCGCCGAAAAAATTTCTCACTGGTAATTGTTATAGTACTGTAGTAAACTTGAAACAATTTTGTGCAATCTTTTGACCACCACGGAGTGGTCATAGTGATACCATTTTTGTTTTCATAATTTTTATTACAATTCCAATCTTTCCTTTGCCGCAGCTTTCGTTTCGCAATTATGTACGGTTACAATTTTTATCGTCGATAAATTAATTGCCGGGAATAAAAATCTGCCGAGAACAAAAATATTGCATGCAGTCCAACGTTGCGACCGATTAAATATCGAACAAAGAAAGATCAACGGTGCGAATTCCTGTGCAGGATAAAAAGCTCTCGTTAGATATTTATGAATATCCAAGCGAAAGCGTGAATGTCCTTTCTGCATATAATTCCGGGTGTCAGCCATGGCGAGTTTATTAGCTAAAAACTGTCGAACTTTATACTCATAACGGTTTGATTGACTCGAAAATTATTACACTAGGAAAGTAAGATTTATTCAAGCCTGATCTACGATACATAATCACCAGGGTTAGAAATTATCTTGTCGACTCAGGGAAAAAAATTTACAAAAAAAAATCAGACAACAGCGTTAAGAAAAAGCAAGACCGTTTCATTAGGTGAAAAACTTTCACCTATCCAAAAAGTAAGGGTTATTTCTTATTTCACACCCATGTATATTATTATAATACAATAGAATTACATATGCTGAAAATATTTCGCGTAACAGCTGATTGGATGTATGTAGAGTAAATATGTGATATTAAATATTTGATCAATAATAGTCATTGCGCCAAATAAAGCATAAAAGAAAACTGACAAATTATAGACATACTTTATAGTTGACATAGCATTTCAATGAAGAAGCACTCTCACAACTTGGTGTTTTTTTTTTTTTCTTGATAGTTCATATGAGAGCGATGAAAAAGTCGTTTGAAACGGAGACCAAATTTCTCTGACCTCAATCTAAATGTACGTACAATATTGTAATTCTTCATTTTTCTTAATTCAGCGATTATAATCTTGCGAATTTGTTTCTTTTATTAAGATTATTATTTCTCTTTCTTAATATATGCAAACGTTTACCTCAACTATTCAACAAAAACATGGGTCTCATGTGTATGCCGGCGATATAGATACTCCATATTTTTGACGCATATGTATACGCAATGGATTTTCAACTGTACAAACATATTACGGAAGTAAAATAACAACAGCCGTGTTCCCAATTGACTAAATTTCGAGAACCACCTTAACATCGATGGGGATCTGCGGATCTGAAATTTAAGTCGAATACCACAAGACCGCGCGATTAGTTACAGTTCCAACCTGATTACCACCGGGTATCAGGTCACGTTATTTGTTAACGCACGTCGAAAAGTTCACGCTGAATGTAAATGCGACCGGTTATCTTTTTTAATAATCATTTTCTACGTTACTTTTATTTTTTTTTTTTATCTTCCAGACTCAACATGGGCAGAAACGGACGAACTGCCTTTAGGGCAGGTATTCTCGGCCTGCTCGTTTTATTTCTGTCTCAAGAAGTAACGACTGATGAAGATTTCTTGAACTTGACACCGAAGGGTGAAACCGCCGAGAGAGGAGCAGGTAAAAATATACAATAATTGTACAATGACGAGTCATTGACTCATTGTCAGTTAACCCGACGGCTAGTCAAAGCGAATATAATGAAAAATATGCGATTCCATAGCCGTTCGGTGGTATTGATGTCGAGCGCATGATTGACGGACGAGTCGACTGAAAAGTGAAGCTGCAGAGACAGTTTTAGAAAGCAAATAATATACATGACTCAGTTCAGCTACAGATCAAATTTGGTTGTACCGTTTTAAGATAGATGATGTAGTACGAAGGCAAGGAAATGTTACTCAAGGATTTACGCGGCCACGGCCTGGCTATGAAATGCCTATGCGGTCTTTGCCAACGGTGCTGAGGCTAGGCGTCGCCTACCTATTGTGTAACAGGTAGACCATAACCCGCAGCCAACGAATGATGTCAGAGCATAACACATTCATATCTTTCATATACCAAAAGTGTACAATATTCATACTAATATTCAAAGATTGTTAGAATTAATGAAACAGGTGTACAACACCAATCTAAATCATGATTCAATATAATGCGGATGAATATGACCACCTCATGTATATGAAAAGAAAAAACAATGTAGGCATAAAAACACCCAAGTCTCCTGGAATTAACGCAACGTCAAGTGCATAAAAACAAATATGTAATGGTTTTCCATTGTATTTGTCGTATGGACAACCGTGAAACGTTATTATACTATATCGACATTGGGAAATCGGCCGTTCTTTGCAGCTAGCTGACCGTTAGCTAGGAATCTAGGCGATTGTTGATGAACGATATATTACAAAAGTAACAAGCGAAAATCGCCCGCAATTTATCGATTTACGCGCGATTCTAAGTTAATAATTTAAATTTCCATTTCAGGATCCAGGCAGACCAGGGCCCTCAGTTTCCTTTCCTTTCTACCTAACCCTGTCGATCATATCTCCAATTTCTTCGGATATCATCAGAATGATGGTCGAATTCACCCCGGGAATCCGGTGGTGCATCCGCAATCACCGGCCATTGGAATTCCACCGCCGTCGTGAGTACAAAGTTTTTTTTTTCTTTTCCCTTTTTATTTTTTCATCAATTGATTTAGTTACCTGTAGAAAGACACGTATTTTTGAGCAGGATTAGTCAAAGGGGTTGTAATTATATCGGATGAAAAACATTGAGAAAAAAAAAACAAAAAAATTAGTGGAACAAAAAATTTTCTCAGCAGTTGACTGCCCGCGATTTCGCATTATAAATACGTCTGGTATTACGAGGAGCCTAATTACTCGCTTACGGTAATTGATCACGGAGTCCTCTCAAAATCTTTTGTAAAAAAAACAAAAGCCGGAGGGATTCGATCAAATATATAAGGAGAAAGCACGGTGGGTAGGATTTTACTGTTGCAGTGTGAAAGACGACCGTGAATAATATACATATACAAAAACGAAGAATCTAAAAGTTATAATTACATAGGAAAAAAGCAAACGATTTCGTTTTTGTTTGGAAATGTAATTAACTCTCCGATCAACGAGATTTCAATGAGCTGAATATAATTATGGAATAAAAAGTAGATATACAAGGAGAATCTTAAAACTTGCTTAAAAACCGGCACGAACGTCTTAATTTGCTCGTCTTTTCGTATGTTTTAACATAATAATATTTCAAGTTTACTGTAATGCATGGAATGAAAGAAAAGCCTCGATTTTGTTCCTGATGATTTTTTATTTTTCTTTTCACTTTTCTATTCATTTTGCAAAAAGGATTCCGATTAATTATGGCGGAGGTTCGGCGAACGCGCAACCAGGTCAACCGGGTCAAGGAGGTCAAGCAACCTGCGGCGACAGATTCGATGGAGTCTGTGTAAAATCCAGGTACAGGACGCTAGATGGGTCCTGCAATAATCCTTATCACCCAACTTGGGGCCAGGCAAATACTCGCTATTCTCGACTGTTGCCCGCTAATTACGCTGATGGTAATTATGTTAGATATTTTTATTGATATCTCATACAGTGAACTCGAAATTGGCGAACGAAATACCACTGTTGTAATTTACACGCAACTCGCGAATAATTTTTACGTTTCGACTCATCACGAAATTATTCTGTATACATGCGACGATGAGTCTTATAAAACTAATCCAACGTCATTGTTCTTTGAGATGTAATTCAACACCCTAGAATTTTCTGGGAATTTATTCGAGCCAAAGATTTTTATCTACGCAGCATAAACTTGTCCGATGTCCCGTTGACGTGTGAAATTCATCAGATAATATCTATATTCGCGTGTCTGCCCTGATATTAAATATTTCGAAAGAAGAATCATTAAACTTTCTATTATACTTTGATATTTGTACAGCCCACCACGGTACATACCTATAGTATACCTACGCTTCTTTCGATTGGTTTGACGACCGAAATTTGCGGTTGAGAAAAATAACTGCAGCTTTCGTCTGATCGAATCGGAGTCACCAGTTTCGCTGCCACTCCGATGAGATGATGAGCGAACAAAGGAACCGATCATATCCCGTGGTGAAATTTGATGAATTAGCAAATTTTTAGCCCGTAATTCAGAATGTCACGTGTCTTGTGGTCAGACGACTTTCTTTGATACAATATATGCTTACGAGCGCAGGAGCTCGAATTACCGGAAATTTTAGGGAAACAAATGAACGACGCGAGTTGGCTGGTTTCGTTTCCTTTTTGGGCCATATCGAGATGGGAACGAGCTGAGTTATTAGAATTCTGCTTGATTTTTTAATTTTGTCGCAGGAATCCACGCACCGACCCAGTCAATCAGCGGAAATGAGTTACCTCCGCCCCGGGACATTAGCCGCACGCTTTACAAAGATGTACCAGTGGAAGATAACCTTCGGACACTCGGTTTCATGCAATGGGGACAAATCATCACGCACGATATGGCGATGATTGACGGAACGACGCAGTCCAGTAAGTCGCAGTTAATTTTTTTTCTTATAGTACTTATACTTCACTATTCCTGATGAATGGTAAAAGTGCAAGAAGATGGCGATGACCACTGCAAGACCGGAGGCTGGAATCCAATTCCCGTAATTTCTATCCACGGAGAAAGTAGATTACTCCTAAAATGAGTTATCTCGAGATCTGGAATCGTGATCAAAGTGGATTATATTAAACCCACTCATGCCCTAAAAGGATCATAAGCAGTTTACTCACGAAAATTTTAGACGAGTGATCTAATGCCTTGAGAATATTTATTCAAGCCGCGTGGTTTTCTCTTTTTTTTTCAACATGTCAGTATCATTATTTGAAATTTTGCTCAAAGATTTACAGAACAATACTCATCCGGCAAAAGCCAACAATGCATCGACTGCATGTCCTTATGCTTCTTCCGAAACTACACCGAGTACGTAAAAAGGTTCAATTCTGTACGGGTATATTTGTGTATCTCTGTGAATTCGCAATTTATTAACTTTTCGGCTTTACAGTTTCGACACATCTGAACCTGCGATCATTTTCTACCGTCATATGTGATAACAAAAGTTCAAACAAATACCAAATGAAGTGAAATTATAAGTGTAGCGAATATCCTATTTCTTCTCGTCCTCACGATTATCCCTCACCTCCCTCATTCTGCATGCTTTTTCTATCAACGCCGCCTCACATTCTCATTGTTTCTTTGAATATATTTCCTTCCTAGTTTTTCCTCAACTAATCCTCATAAAAATTGAGTATGCATTCGAATTTTCATTTGTTACAGTGGCCTTTCTGATGTTCTCTGTTCTCTAGAATTTTATATACGTACTAATGTTTGCTTAAAAATTTTCCGCCGAGTGTTTTATGATTTGTTTCTAATCTTTGTATAATTGTTGTATTTTTGTTTCTAAAATTCAATATCAAAGAGAAAATCATAATTGAACGTGATTTTGGTATTTTTTTTGGGTGGAAAATTCTCTGAGAAAACGTTGTAATTCGTGTTATTAATTATCGTGCAGAACCTCACCCGACGAGATGCTGCTCCGACCAAGGTCAGTTCATACCGGAAGCTTTGAGCAGTCCATTGTGCTACCCTATAGTCGTACCGGAGCACGATCCGGTTTACATAAGTACCGGAACGAAGTGCATGAACTTTGTTCGTAGTACAACTGACCTCGACCGTGGCTGCTCCTCACAGTATGAGCCAGCAGAACAGGTCTGTATAATAAACTCGTACTACTTGACTTACTCAACGTCACCTTTAAAGTAGTTTCTATGTAATCAGCTATATATTATTCCGCGCCTCTCACACGACTCGGAGCAGTTCAGGTGGCGACCTTCCCATTCCTTATGCAAGATTACGACGCCGAGTACCGACAATTATTTCGAATATAATCTACGCTGAAAGACTCGCACATTCAACAATTAGAAAGTTGGTTAATTTTTTCATATTTTTGCAGCTAACAGTTGTAACGGCCACACTGGATTTGTCTGTGGTTTACGGTTCGAACGACCAAACTTCAGCGAATATTCGTGATTGGAGAGGTGGTCGTCTAAGAGTCGAGGTTCGTAATGGAAAACAATGGCCACCTTCTGCTCTCAACAAAACTGCAACTTGTGATACGCAAAGTGAAGACGAGCCTTGCTATATGGCAGGTGAGTCGTCCGAAAACTTTCAGTTTAACCATGACGGGCAAAAAAAAGTGTAGTTTGACCTGTGTCCTCATGACTCTTATTTTTCGTATAAAAATACAACTTCCTTCCGCACCAATAAATCGGGTGAACCCTGGGGGGAGCGTAATAAAAAGTATTACCACAATCACGCTATTTGACATTTTTACTACAACTTATTTATTTATTTATTTATATCAACAGGGGATGTCAGAGCCAATCAAAATCCTCAACTGACTCTACTCCAGATCATCCTTCTTCGTGAACACAATCGTCTTGCCGATAATCTCGCGGAAATCAATCCCCATTGGCCGGATGAAACCATATTCCAAGAAGCGAGACGCATCAACATCGCTCAGCATCAACAAATCACCTACTACGAGTGGCTAGAACTTCTGATGGGTCAGGCGTCTATTTTTCATTCCGTGATAATTTTTTTATTCAATAAATATACTGATATACTAATAATAATTCTTCATTTCGTAGGTCGCAAAAATTTACAGTGTAATAAAATAATTTACGACACTAAGGGATACGTCGATGACTATTCACCGCAGATAAATCCTAGCGTCCTCAATGAGCATTCGAACGCAGCTTTCAGATATTTGCATTCACTCATCGCCGGAAGGCTACAGTGAGTTGGATATTTTTGTTAATTCAATCAATTCTGCTGGACACTCGCATGAAAGTATAATATTAATTCTTGCTACTCTCATCTTTTACGCAGATTGGTGAACGAGTACAGACAGGCTTACACGCACAATTCCCTACGACTTAGCGATCACTTAAATAGACCCGGCATCCTTGAAAAGGGTGGGACTATGACCCATCTTGGTATAGGACTTACGTGTCAACCACAACTAGCTAGCGATCAGAATTTCGACCGCGAGGTAAACAAGCCGGGATTTTATATTTTATCTATTCGAAATATCATGATACGAAATCTCCTACGATTGTTCAATCGGTATCTCATCCGCTTCAAAAGTTACCAAAATACAGAATTCTGTCTATTCTACTTTCCAGATCACAGAGAACCTTTTCCGAAATGGACGCCCGTTCGGTGGCGATCTCCGAGCGATCGATATTCAGAGGAGCAGAGACCACGGTCTCGCCACTTACAACCAATACCGTCAGTACTGTGGCCTTCCTAGAGCTCGTCAATGGGCAGATTATACCGACCACATATCTCCGGAAGTATGTTTGTGCCGAACATTTTCTAATTTACGTCATCAATTTATTACAATTGGCGATTGATTCACAATTGTGTATGTTTCTTTTCTATCAGAACGTCGCCAAACTTGCCCAGCTGTATGAAAGTTATGAAGATGTGGAGCTCACTGTTGGAGCGTCCTTGGAGAGACACGTGGACGGTGCACTGGCTGGACCAACTTTCGTTTGCATCCTTCTCGAACAATTTTACCGAACGAGAGTTGGGGATCGATACTGGTTCGAAACTTCGGATTACGAAGTGGGCTTCACACCTGGTAATTTTATTGACTAAAGTTTGCGTTAAATATTCAACAAATTATGATCCAATTGTTACATAAATACCTACGTATTTAAGTCATCGCATAGTTGCAACACTGCAGCTTTGTTGTACAACGCGTAAATACGTCACAAGGCCAAGTATATTGAATGCGGGCCAATTAATATTTCTGTAAGACTTGTGTACGATTTATCATCGGCAATTATTATTATTATAGAACAATTGGCCGAAATTCGACTGGCCAGCTTTTCCAAATTGATGTGTGACAACGATGACAATATTCAACTAATGCAGCCCAGAGGATTTGAACAAATTTCCGACACGTGAGTTGAAATTATTTTGAAAATTAGAATTGAATTTTTTCATCTGTGCGTCTTAAAGTTGCTTTAATTTTCTTCAATTATTGCAGAAATCCACTTCTGAGGTGCTCGGATATACCCGGCATCAATTTGTTGCTTTGGAAAGACACTGATCAGCCTTACCGCGGGTGAAATAAGCGCCCTGTCATCATAAAGTCACTAGAGTAGAGTGATTCGATAAGAGAATTGTTTTGTTGCTTACTATTACAAGTTGAGTTGAGCCTAATTGCCAAACATTATATATCGCGAGCACGCATTAATTTATGTGAAACAATTGTATAAAATTCCATAGTATAGGTACTATGTCCTTACATGCATATGTAGATTATATTTTGTCTAAAAATGTTATAGTGAATATAGTTATAATTATGAATTAGGTGTGTAAATATAAAATCTACCGGTATTATAATCATAATTAAAATTATAATATATTCTTGTTTATATTTCATTATATTAATTTTTTTTCGAATTGCTTAATCGTTCGAGTTTCGCAAACGCAAGCTCAATTACGTACCCATGTAACGATACACACGCGCTCGAAACTTTGTTATCAAAATCTCAATTTACAACACATATCCTCGAGCAGTCGCGTATTTTCAAATATGTATAATGATGCAACGATTGTGACGACGATTTAAAAAAATGCAGCGACAGCTATTTCCTTTGAGCCTTAATATGTTCCAGTTACAACTAATCAGTTGAAGTTTGTCCTTTCGTCGTTTATGATTCTGTTGAAAATTTTTGTACCGAAAGTCCAAAATGCGCAGACATTCACTGGGCGCTTTGTTCTTATTTTCGGGATTAATCGCCAGCTCCCAAGTCTTCTGTGAAAGTCCCGAAGGTAAAGTGACTGTACTTGAGGCTCCCGATGGAAGAGAGAGCGGAGATGTTTCTTTCATTGATAAAGATATTATCGAAGATCAGGAGCAATGGAAAAGCGCCGAGCTCAAATACGATGAATCAAACCTTGTGGAGAACCCTGTACTAGAGCCTCCACCAATGGACGATGTAGTGGCTTATTGGGAGGCAATATACGGAACACATGATGTGCCGGAATTCGAAGTACCGCCACCCATTGAAGGTGAGTCGGTTTTCATGGATCTCGAAAATATCACAGATTCCTGGGACCTCCAAGATTACGAGGATTCCACCATCCTGGTGAAGCG
Organism: Athalia circularis; assembly: GCA_963978495.1. Taxonomy (NCBI): domain Eukaryota; kingdom Metazoa; phylum Arthropoda; class Insecta; order Hymenoptera; family Athaliidae; genus Athalia; species Athalia circularis. The sequence continues at coordinate 918,957 of OZ021701.1, read as the reverse complement.
AGACGCTAGTAAGGATAACAAATCGGAAGAACAAAAATCCGGGGACATGGACTACAAGAAAATGATGGGGAACGTCTACCGTGACAAAGATGAAACCGCATCCCTTTCCAATCTAGAAATGGGAATGTCACATGATTTGGATGACGAAATGGAGAGTGATTTTGAAAATTCAGGCCAAATTCCATCGGTTTTACAACCAAGGTCGGTAAAGTTATCTAAAGATTCGGATGCGCTGCTCGATTCTAAACGGAAAGTGATTGAATCAAAAAAAGACTTTATTAGAGTTGCTGCTGCGGGGGGCACCAAAGCAGAACTCAGCAACGCAGTCCACAGGACTATTGAAGCTAAGAAGGATCTGATTGATTCGGTGGTTTCTGTGCAAGCCCGTACGATCGAGACTAAAAAAGATTGGATCGATTCGGCGGCTTCCTGCAAATGTAAGCACGTGATTGAGGCGAAGAAAGATCTAATTGATTCAGTGATCTCTTCCAAAGCTGGTCTGATCAAGACTAAAAAGGATCTGATCGATTCGGTAGTGTCTTCCAAATCTAGCGCTCTCCAGCATAAGAAGGAATTTATTCAATCAGCGTCAAGTAACTTGAAAAATTTTGTGAACACTAAAGAAATTAGCGGAGTTCATACTGCCAACTCCACAAGATCTCATACAACTCGAACTCAAATTTCTAGTCATCGTAACATGGTTCAATCCGTCTTGGACTCAAAGCGAAAAATCATTCAAGGCAAAAAAGATATTATGCATGCGGCCGCAGGGGGACACCGAAAGGAAGAATTGACAGATGCGATTATCAAAACACTCGACGCAAAGAAGGATATCGTCGATTTGGCGATATCTAACAAGGCGGAACTCAGCCATCATAGCCACAAAGGGTTCGCCGACCTTTTTAAACGCAGAGAACATGACCACTGGAATCATGGGACTCTTAAAGGGTTCGGAAGAACTCATAAAAATAAAGCTGGTGTATCCCTGAATAGTCCTTGCCAAAATCAGCAGGATCAAATTTTTATTAATTCACAGTCAGAATTTCAAAATATGAAGCACGAAGTCAATTCTGAAGCGAAGTCAAAACATATCGACTTAGCAGGTTCAGGTAAAATTGAGACAGAAGTTTCCTCAATTGTCAATATATTACACGGTAGCAGCACCTCGCCTAATACGACCACGAATCTGGAGAGCAGCAGTTACTTGGGTGGAGATATTGGATCCGAACAATCTTCCATGTACGGTGAACACGCAGGGAGCGAATCTTTAATACTTAACAAAAATATCGAAAGCAATGGGCGTATTTCGAGCAATCTGGAGTCAGGTAAAGTGGCAAGCATAGAAAACTCCGGCATACTTGACCTAAAGTTGTCAGGCAGTACCGCGACCAAACTAGGTCTAGGAACCGCAATTAATCATCACGCACAAGGTAGCTCTGTGACATTCAACAACGAGATGGAAAGCAGCGGGCAGATCTCGAGCCATTTGGATTCAGGTTCGTATAAAAATACAGGGTTGGAACAATCAGGGCAACTTGATCTGTCCGTGTCTGGAGGTATTGAAAAACACCTCAGCCATGAAGACATAATAAATCATCATGAAAAGAGCAGCTCTCTGACGCTAGATAAAAATCTGCAAACCGATGGTATAATTTCGAGCAATCTAGAGACGAGTCTGAGTGGGGCTGCAATTTCGGAGGGTTCGGGTTTACATGATTTGGGTGTATCAAGTAACATTGAATCAGAATTTGCCTCAGGAATCACGGTAAGTCAAGAAAAGAATAATATTCCCCATCCATCGTCAATCGAGATCAATGGGGATACGAAATACGCCACTGACGGGCGTCTCATTGCCAGTGTCGGAAAGCCCGATGATCATAATAGAGGACTAAAAACGTCATTGAATTCCGGGATTCATAGCAGTCATGAGTTTTCAGGCTCTTTACATCTCCTGAATTCTCCTGAAATAAAAAATTCTGAAAGTGCGGATATTTCTACGACGACGGTAAGTCAAGAAAAGAGTAATATTCCCCATCCATCGTCAATCGAGATCGATGAGGATACGAAATACGCCACTGACGGGCGTCTCATTGCCAGTGTCGGCAATCCCGATAATGATAAAGGAAGACTAAAAACGTCATTAAATTCCGGGATTCATAGCAGTCATGAGCTTTCAAGCTCTCTACAGCTCCTGAATTCTCCTGAAATCAAAGATTCGGAAAGTGCGGATATTTCCACGACGTTGAATTCAAAAGTTTCGATCGACAAAAATATTGAACTCGGAAGTAACCTTCGTTCTGAACAGGAGGTGAGGACGATATTCAGCTCTGGGGTCACTGAATCTGTTGAAGATAAATCATACACGAACGGTCATGAAGGACATGCTGAGCTAAAGGTTTCAGATGAGTCCCAAATAGATCACGCAACGACTGAAACAAGACGCTGCGGAATAAGCGGGAAGTTATGTACAGATTCAAACCCGAACAGCGCAGCTAGGCTGAGTCAACAAGGGGAAATACAATTCGGAGTTTACAACGAGTTCCATAGACACTCTGAAGATCCTAACAACCCACCAAATTATGAAGAAATTCCCAAGCCTGCTCTGGATCTTTCTGTGATTACCGAAAAAGGAACCGATACAGATCAACGATCAAACGAGCAGCCAGAGCATGCCCAAGAAATTGGTTATTCAAAAGAAACTGGAGATGAAGGCCTTGTCGAAGATAACGAAGGACATATCAAGAATGCTTACAATGCCGAACAGGACCAGCGGGATCTTGGCACGACGGCTGCGTCCGAAACAAATATTGGGTTTGATGGTGAAATTGTTTCGGAATTATCTCTTGATCACAGAATCAGTTTCGCAGATCTGAAGAAAGCCGACCATGGCTCTGATAGCTACGATATCGAAAACAACGATGGATTAACCAAGTTTGGAAAGAAATTGGGTCACTCCGACATCCAAAATGAATTTTTGAAAGATCTTATTGCGCATCACGATAATTTATTTGGCATGTCGTTGGGGGAAGAACCGTCCGGAGAAATAGAGACTGTTCTTACCGTAAACAAGGAGTTGACAAACGATCGGAGTAAATATGGTGACGTTAGTAGCATTGACTTGGAGAACAAGTTCGAGTCTTCTTTAAATATCGGTGATCAAGATGATGATTCGAACAGTGAATTCCAGAGTTCAACGAACGAGGAAAATATTGAAAAATATTACGACGATGATATTGATGATGAAGAATTGTACTACGAAACGGGCGACTCTCCGCGATTTTCCGCTAGTCAAACTAACCAGGTGAGATTTCGTAAAATTATTTTATCATAATTACACCTGCTAAATTTTCACTCCCTATTTACAGAATATCGAAATCAATAGGGCGGCCGCACTCTGTTCCAACACTCACTGTCGTCTGATAAACTTGGATGTCAACTGCACCGGAAGTAAAGCGTTCTTGAACCCCGAGTGTTTGCAGCTGAACACAAATCTGTGGCATCCCCTAGGCAAATATTGAGTTGAATATTTTATTTGTTGTTAAATCTGTAGATCCGCTAACGAAACTTCTTCACAACAGCCAATGATTCAAGATCGCCGATCACTCTACAGACTGTAAAATCGTATTTCAGTCGCGGGCAGGCACTAGCGAAAAAAATGCAGAACCGGGCAAAATGGCTTTGCGACAAAGGTTTGATGCCAAAAGTTCACACTTCCGCTATGCTTCATTTATTCAACAACTTGGCGACTGAAAGCACGGTCGGCATAAATCAGAAGTCGAAATTCGGTCTGTTCGGTACAAAGCTGTTACAGCAAAGACTTTCCTCAGAGTACGTGCAGTAATATTGTTGAGGACGTAGTAAGCGAAGGATAACTAAAAAAAATCTCTAATATTATTTCGATTTGGTTTCAGCTTCAATATCACTCCGAACACTTTCTCAGAGTTTTTGAGGCACGACACACTTCGCGTTGTCGGAACGGGGCTTTGCCACAACCGTCCGAAGCGATGCCCCGTGGATCAGATGTACAGGAGCTTTGACGGATCCTGCAACAATCAACGCCAGCCCACCTGGGGACAGACCAATACCGCTTTCGCCAGGGTTTTACCAGCCCGATATTTCGACGGTGAGACGATCGCAGTATTTATTTATTTTTCAGGCGAAGTGATTTAACAAAAATTACCAAGCATTTTATTTCAGGAATTCACGAAATTCCGAGGAGCGTCACCGGGCGAAGGTTGCCGAATGCGCGATCACTAAGCGTTTATTGCTTCTCACGACAATTTGTGAGTGACCAAAAATTAACCCTAGTCGTAGTCCAATGGGGTCAGATCCTTTCCCATGATCTCGCTATGCAGAACATTGACCAAAGTGGTGAGGCCCTGATTTTCTCATTCATTGAAAAATGTTGATTTGGGTGAAAAAAATAATCCAATATATTTTTGTTTCTTGCTCATTAATGACACAGTCGAAGGTGGAATAGAATGTTGTGCGAATGGACGACAACTGCCTAAAAAATTGCAGCATCACTCATGTCTACCGATAACTATATCGCCTAATGACAAATTTTATTCCAAGTTTAATCAACGGTGCATGAACTTTGTGAGGTCGATGACTGTCTCTAGAGAAGATTGCACCCTGGGACCAGCTGAACAGGTTCGTCTTTGAATTCGGATTTTTCCATCCAAGATTGGAAATACGCCTAACAAATTTACTGAAAATCACCTTGTTTTGTTTTCGAAGCTAAATACCGTGAGCAGTTATTTAGATGCTTCGCCGGTGTACGGATCGGACAAAGAAACCTGCGACCGATTGCGGTCATTCACGGGTGGCAGAGTGTTGGTGGAAATTCGTCGGGGTCGAGAAATTCTTCCAACGATGACGAACCGTTCACGATTCTGCGACGTAATGTCTCCGAACGAGGTCTGTTATCGTGCAGGTAAAGGATTCTATCCCTCATTTCGTGCTCACTACTACTGTTCACTTTTTCGCTGGGAGAATGGCCCTTGTATTGATGATTTTTTTTTTATATATTGATCATTAACGCTTCTGTAGGAGATATTCGTGTTAATCAGAATCCGCAGCTGGCCGTATTACAAACAATATTAGTGAGGGAACATAATAAAATAGCGGATGAACTCCAAAAGTTAAATTCACACTGGGACGATGAGAGGGTATTTCAGGAAACAAGGAGAATCGTTATCGCAGTGTACCAACACATAACGTATAACGAATGGCTGCCGCTTATCATTGGTAACATCGCGTGTCAGAATTTATTAAAGGACCAAAACGAGAGGCAAAAAGAAATCTGAATAGTAATGGAGCATGTAATAATCGCAGGTAAAAAATACTGCCAGAAACATCGTTTGGTTCGATCGGGACGTGATGGACAAATGTCAAGGGATTACGATCCCCTAATTAAAGCTGCAACCATCAACGGCTTCACTACGGCAGCCTTCCGGTTCTTTCATACGATGGTTACAGGGAGTCTAAGGCGAGTAATTTAGGGTATTTCTCGATTTTCACAGTATGTTATACTTGATGTCTAATAATTATCTAACTCTATAGCCTTTGCCCAGCGAATCGCGAGATTTCGCACACTCTTCGTTTGAGCAATCACTTTTTCCGACCGCAGATTATAGAGCAAAGCGATAACCTTGACGATCTAATCAGAGGATTCGCAACCCAGCCGATGCAAAGAGCTGACAATAATTTCTCCCCCGAGGTAACTAACAGTTAAAGCTGAGAATAATTCATAATATATTACGTGTTGAAATAATGTCCTACAAATACCACTGATCCTCGTCTGAAACAGATTACAGAGTATTTATTCCGATCAAAAAACGTGTTCGGATTGGATTTAGAAGCATTCGACATCCAGCGTGGTCGAGATCACGGACTTCCTGGTTACAACGCGTATCGTAAAATATGTGGACTTCAGAAGGCGAAGAACTTCAACGACCTGATCCAAGATATTTCGTATGAGGTGAGTTGATGGATCAAAAATTAATATCACGCAGAAATTAAGATGATTGCGTTGTATACTTTTTTTAGAACATCGAGAAATTGGAGCAGATATACGCGCATGTTGATGACATAGATCTGATAATCGGTGTGACATTGGAAAGAAAATCTCCAGAAAGCCAGCTCGGTCCGGTGGCCAGATGCCTAATTGGCGAACAATTCTACAGGAGTAGAATCGGCGACAGATATTTTTACGATAATGCAGATCAGCCCCACTCTTTCACGCAAGGTGGGAAAACCAAGTTAATTATTCTGACAATTTGTCTTTGCAGAAAAAATAATGTTTAAAATATTTTCTGAAACGATTTATTTTTTCCAGCGCAATTCAAGCAAATAAAAAAAGCTTCCTTGGCACGGCTTCTCTGCGACACAGGGGATAACGTAGAAGAAATTCAGCCGAGAGCCTTCCAGATGATATCTCGTAACAATCCCTTAATGTCGTGCTCTGACCTGCCTAGAGTGGATTTGTCTCCATGGCAGGAATCAACGATGTATTACAATGACTACGCCGCGGATGATTAGCATAAATATACCTTATTTATTGGCGTGGTGGAAGAATTCAATTGCAAGAAGACGGTATTAATTGACTTCTTTTATTTGTTTTATATAAGTACGTATACATAAATTATGCGAATCAGAGTACATTTATATTCAAATTGACGTTGCTCGATCTGTGGGGTGAAAAATTTTATATTATAAAATACGAATGATTTAGATGACGACAACGGAATGTATGCCTCGAATAAGATAATTTAATAATTTTTGTTTCCCCTCTTTTATCATAAATTCATGGATTGTGCAGTGAGTAATTGGAGTTGACTCATTTTAGCGTTTGTGATTTAGAAAAATAAAGCGCCGTCAGACAGTCTTATGAGCCGCATATTTAACCGGCTTTATCTTATAGGTATAAAATTATAAATATAGATTACAAATAATTGTAATACTGCTTAGATAACGAAATTTGGATCTTTCGGTACTTTGGACGTTACTGGCAGCGTTGGTTTAGAGAATATGTTTGATACTTTGTTGTGTAGGTGCTTGAGGCACTCCGGTACTTGTGCTGTCCCAGCTATCTGGTCCAGTAAAGGCCTTCTAAAGAGTCTCTTTGCTTCCAGTCGCTGCTCAGGTGTCACAGCTCTGTCATCCAAGTGAACCAAATGTGGAAACCATGATATGACGAACAGCCTGAAAGATTGACCTTCAAAAAGGCTCCATTTATGGAATGCAAACAAATTAGTCCAACGGTGATTTACCTGCTTTGTAGGTATTCATAGAACGACCCACCGTTCAAATAGCTTGGAGTAGCTGGATTTCCCATTAGGCACAGATAACGGAGATTTGGCACACTTGCGTGGAGATTTTTTATGAATGGATACAAGTCGTCAATTTTATTATGGTTCAGCCACAAAAGTTGAAGCTTAGGCATCGGTGGAAATATCGTGTAAGGATCAATTTCATTGTGGTCAAGATTTAACGACGTCATGTTATCAAATTCAGCTAAGAACTGAAGATTTCTGAGAACAATATTTAGTTTGATATTATAATGCATCGATACTTCTGGATTTTGGTAACCAAATTTTGTTTTAACAAACTCTCTACGATGCTTACCGACTAAATTTATTATGGCTGATATCTAAGGTACTAAGAGTGCTGCCATACATTTCGATGATATCAAATGGCATGTGAAATAAATTTTCAAAAGCTAAAGAGAGAGCCTCATTATGACCAGCCTCGGTCTGATCTCCTTGAGAGCATCTGGAATGTGTATCGACAAAAACAAGCTTTGCTAGCGACGTCATGGCAAATTCTTCTACCTCCTCCGCATCCTCTACACGGTCCAGATCATGGCTGACTTCCAGCCTGGGCAAGATAAAGACCCCAAGACTTCTTAGATAATTAAAACACCACAGTACACTACTCAGTATTAAGTTATGTTCAGAAGACTACACAAGGACTGCTAAAAATGTTGTAAAAGTGCAGCGATTTTGTCTGTGAAATAAAGAAAGAACATTTGGTGCCTGTTTAAGTTGATCAAGGTTGCGCTATCGAAATGAAGCAGTCACGCATGAATTTCCAATTGATATCATTTAAATTGATACAGTCTTGTTTACATGTTTGATTTAAACATCTTGAAAGTGTGATTAGAGAATGATAGTCGTTGTTGCAATTGTTGAACAAAAAAGTGAGAGTTCAATTTACATTGTGATAAAAGTAGCGATGTTAATAGTCACTTTGTCAAAGAAGGAGTAGTAAGGTGGAAATTAGAAGAAAAGTATGCGTTAAAGCAAATAGCAGAGATTGGTTATTATTCGCTTGCTGGAAGCTCGAAAGATAGCAAGCAATACATGTGAGAAAAAAATTGACAAAAAAGTACAAAGAACAGAACAAACTAACACAGCGCTTGAAGGTTGAATAATATTTTCAAGAATTTATCTTAATCTACTCGTAAGTGTACTCACATGTTGTCTACACCAACTTGCATTATACTGGTAATAATAAATTGTAACGCGCGACACGATTTTCGCCAAGAGATGCTTGATATCTATTATTGCTGATAAGCTCAAGGTTGTAGAGTCTGAACAAGTGTTGACGGAGAGTACTAATTGTAAATCTTCATTTGCATTTTCTGTAATCCCACGTTTATAAATGGATAAACAAGTACATACATATGATACCCAAATTACGATAATGATAAATAAATTAGCAACGATCCATTAACGGCGTTTATTTGCGAGTAGTCAGCTAAAGTTAAAAACTTTTTACGCGCACTGTAAATTGCGTAGCGGAAATGTACCACGTTATCGATATTCCTTATAATCGATATTCTTGAATTTCATCTCATAAAAATATTTGTTAACTTATCTTTGATACGACTTTAATCGGAACCGAAGACGCGTGATTTAAAGAATAATATTGTCAGGTGGGATGAGCAGAGGTTAGGCTGGATTCTTCTACGTTCAGTTGTAGGGATCTATGCTCGTATATGGACTTATTATTTTTTTGGACTTACCAGAACTAACACTCCGGCATTTATTACATTGTTAAAGCATTAGCGAGCCCGCGAATTCGCTTCAAATAAACCGCAAGCTACCCATTCTCTTCACTCTCATCCATCGGCTTTGTACGCGAATGCGATGCGATATACGAAAATGTTCGATATTTGTCTGGTTGTCACCGCGGTCGACACTCGACGACACGATACCGCATCGGAGAACGAACGCAATGAAATGCCCGGCAATAGTTCAACGACCAAACTCATAGCAGCCAACAGGCTGCACGATAAGATTACATTACTGGTATGTATATTGTTAGATTATTGACAGTTTACTGACCGAATTACGTGTAATTTAAAATCCAATTGATTCTAGTACAGTTATAAAAAATCACTGTTATTATCATAAAAAACGCACGTGTTATAGAATTCCTGAGATCGAAATTCAAATGCTCATTTCCATTGACCGTCATTACATATTTTATCTACAACAATGAAAAACTTTTTTATAACCGTTTAGTTTAATTCCATGTTTTTATTCTTTTTATTTCATCAAACCATTTTTACTTGACGATCATAATATTACATAATAGACGTGATAGTAACAGATATAATAATATTCATTTATATATCTTATATATATTCGTAAAGAGAAGTGTAGTCGAACATTTATTTGTATTATTAGTAATAATGTGATATAATTAATATATTCATAATATTTAAAAATCAAATATAACAGTTAATTTCCTTTTTTTTTACAATTATATATAAATAATAAATAAAATATCTGTGGAACGATAAATAATTCTTATCTATATGCGTATTAATCTGTATATAATCATAATTCGTATGAATTATAAACGCGATATTCGTATAGATAATGTCGAAATCAATATGATATTATACGCGATTTCCTTTGTAAATTGCATGTGTCTACAACCTGCACTTTCCGGAATTTTAAGCGTATGACATACATAAATTGGGGTAAAAGGGATGTCAACTCTGAGGCTATCGATGAATTATACTACCGCTATTCTCAAAATTTTAAGATACCATAAAATCTACAGAAAAAAGTGTGAATAAAAATTCAAAAAAGATAAGCGAAAAGATTCGAATCAAAATAAAATTTTCGGCGTCTTTTCAATTTACATAGGCAGAGAATTATGATTTACACGAACAACAAATGACGACGAACAAAGTTTTATAAGCACTTAGCGCCGCGTTAAAACTTGTATACGAAGGAGCGCCAACTTACGTATTGTTAGTTTCAAGAGAGAACACGCGAATTTTCAAAGTCGTTTCAAAGTTCATCATATTAGACGCCTGCACAAAGCTGTCTTGACGTAATACGAATTACAAGCCAGCTGGTAGCTGTACGTTGCTAGTTGAATAATTGATTTTCAATTTATCTTCAACGATATCATTCGACCCGACATACGATGCAGCAATAAATCCTTGGCAATTGGATGATAAATTCTGCAAAGCCTTGTTTTAAGATATTGTAATATTCACTCAAAGTTCTCTTATCGCGTTGCAGTTCGCGTGTTGCCAGCTGTTAATAATTTTTTCTATTATATTATTTCCCATTCTTTATTATTATACATCCAGTTTAAGTAAAATGATCTTCCACGATTTTATATATCGCTCGAGTACATATCAAAATTTCACTATTACTTTCATGTAATTGATGCATTTTTAATTATTCACACAGTGCTGCGTTTTTTTCTTTCGATTTTTGTTTTTAATTTTTCTGTTTAACGATTCGAACGTCCACTGGAAAGTGCTATAATTCAGAATATCTTTGTATTAGAATAATAATGATAATTATAACGACAATAACAATTAGTTGTTAATTAAAGCTGAGAATTATAGAGGTACAATCGATATATTACTATTTACTCCCGCAGGCTGTATTTCAACTATTTCAATGATCAAATTTTATAATGGCCGATTTTCTAATTCTGCAGTAGATTGATTGATATGTTATAATCGTCAATTAAACTCACCACTAAATCGCGAACAGCTTACGTCGTTTCGTTAGGTTATGTATAATGATCATTTAATTTATATAATTTATGTTTATTCATCCGCTTACACCTTAATACTTTTTTTTCCTTTTTCTTTTTTTTTTTATTCGTAGATATATTAAATTGCTCTTTTCTATTACGTAGAATTGTATGATAATATTAATAATATATTATACTAATCGTAATAATTTTATTTTCTTTTTCAAAATGCGAATGGTCGTAGATTTTCGTTACATTATGTCGTATAGACTCTATTTTACCGTATATACCTATACATAATCTGCATTCATCACGCGTAATAAGGTGTCTATAAATAATTAACGTATATGATGACTAAAATAATCGAGGAGTAATTATGGGATTCGGATATCAAAAACCACAGCCACCAGGGCGATTTTTCGTATGTTTTTTTCACTTGTTTTTTTTTTCTTAATTTTCGTTTTTGCACATATAGAATTTCAATTAACCTTTTCACCAATTTTGTTATACAGTTCCATTATCACGTCGTTAATGAATTATCGTCACATATATATAGTATAGATATATTATAGTACAACTATTATAATCACCTGATTTTATGGGTCAACGATTCGCATTGTGATCTGTATATGTATATATATATATATATATTTCATTATTTATTTTTATTATTCATCATTTATTTATTATCCATTATTCATTTATTATTATTGATACCATTATTTTGTATATATATATATATATTTATGTATATATATTATCGAAGATATGGCAATTGGCTAGGACTAGTGATAGGTAATTCGTTATCACGACGGTAATGAATGCATCGGAGCTTCGTCGGTAATTGTTTCGGTTCCTTGTGATTTATTTAGTTGAATGAATTTTTTCCGAATATGAAGTTTCCTGGCGCTGATTGATCGTCGGAGGCGAAGTATTGTTTCCAAAGTTCAGTAAACTCCTCACGAGATACTTCTTTCTTCTGCTAAAAAATAAAAAATCCAATGTTTCACAATTAAAATAATAACCCATCGGTATAATAGGCAATTTACTCTACTAATCATTTCCTAATCCCTCTGATCTCACTGTAATCTTGTGTAATCCAAGTTCATAATGCCAGAGGCTCTGAATTTCTAAACTGAATTAGTCCGAACGCCAAAGTCTTCGCCGTTCCAAATTGAAAAAACAAGAATAAATAAACAGCTTGATTCCCGCACGTATTTGTTTTCTCTCTTGCTAAAGGTACGCTTTTAAAACGAGCCATCCCTTCCGTATATTTCAAATACTTACTCCCGACAATTTGTTGAATGCGGTTCTGCAGTCGCTCTCGGGAATTCCGTAGGTCGTGCAAACGCTAGTGAATTCCTCCTCGTCGATGCGTCCATCATCTGTGAAACATAGTTTAATTAAACCAACCGCACATTATGTAGTTACTTCAAGTTCATCCGTTACACAACTGCAGATGTTGGATAATTATCTAGCACCCGAGTTTTGTCATTTGATATTATTATCCGACCGCGGCTGTAATAACGAACCATATACGTATATGTACCTATACCTATACCTATACCTATACCTATATTCTTTGTTCAAAGGGAAAGTTAACTTGGTTTAATGGAACCCATGAGCACTATTTCAAGTCCTACTTGATCCTGCAGCTGTTGACTTGTTCTTAAGACCTGTATATACCTATAGCCTCACGGAATTAAATGTCTCGCTCAACGAAAAGTTAACCCATCCCCATACTCCACGGCTCTGTCAACCCCTGCTGGGCAAACTTAAAAGGAGGAAAAACGAAATCTTGAATGAAGATCTACTCTTCGATAAGATCAGACTGATAAGTCCCGCACCAGCTACGGATTTAGACAGAATAGCCGAAGCTAACAATAAGCTTTGGCTTAGCTAGCGAGGTCACCAACCTTTCTGCCTCCGATCACCCGATATTTCATCCCCAAAAATTCGTGCCGCGGTGCATATTGTGGATATTTTGTTATAAGGTAAGAAACTTTATTCCATATAAACGAGCAAACGTATGCACAGCTGTCGCGATTACGGCTGACTTGGATCTTCTTTCAATGAGGACGAATATAATTTTTGATTTTCTTCATTGTCGGTAACCTACCGGAAGTGTCTTCGAGGTCGAAGATGAAGTTCATGTAACGCTGTTGCCACTCAAGAGCTTGCGACGGATCTTTAGCGTATTCTTCCCACATGGAGCACCATTCCTCGCGGCTCACCTATTAAATCGTAGGGTGTCATAAAAATTTGAAATCGAGTAAGATTTAATTCTGAAATAACATGAAAACCGGAGTAAAAAATTTACGAATCGAAAACTTTTCTAACCTGTCCATCGTGATTGGCATCGGCACGCTGTCGAAGACCATCCCAAACTTTGAGAAGAGTGTCGTGAGTTTGTTGGTTCTTCGGATTACCGGGAGCCCAACCTCTGTTTTGGCAGATTTTCTGAAAAGTAATAAAAGTAAATTGAAAGAATTGAATGGAAAACCTTGAGATCAAGTTACTCTGGTTCACTCAATTAGGTGATAATAATTATTCCCAAAGCTCCCTGCAGTGCAGAGCTGAGCTCCCGTCCATATTTTATTCGAGACTTGCGGCAAACTCATAAAGATTTGTCGGGCAGGTAATTGTGCCGGAGCAATTAAGCTAACGAGTGCCTATGAATTTCCCCGTATAGTTGAACAATTTGCATTAAACAAGCCCTCCTTCCAATGATAATTAATTATTGTTTTCTTCGCTCCGCATTTTATTCATTCATTTATCTATTCATTTTTTCTCTAAATTACTGGCAGCTGTTTCATTTCATGGATTAGCCAGTTCTCGGAAAATTTAAGTTGAAATTGTGAACCATCCTGTCATATTATCCATTACACGCGATATCGTAATAATAACTAAATGGTAACAAAGATGAGTGCTATGTACTTTGATATCTCGCTCGAAAGAGTAGGTAATACTAAAGTGTACGAACGTTTATTTTTTTACATCAAACAAACGAGTTTTTTTTTTTTTTTACTTATCAAGTTCCTTTTTTTCTCTTGTTATTACAAGCAATTACTCGGCGAAAGTTCTTTCATGTTCTTTTGTTCCCTCTTCATAATTTCCTCCTTTTTTCTTCTTCAGCTACCTTTTCTTTCCTCCTTTTTTTTCTTTCTCTTTTTTTTATGTACAATTGGTGTTCGTAGGTACTTTGAAACGACTTTAACCCACATAGCTAATACTTCTCAAGGTACTTATAACGAGTACATGAGGTGTAATTCTAGTTTAACAGCTATAATACACCGCGAGGTGGTACACGTTATTTAGTTATGTATCAGATGTCGTTGCGATTAGATCGAATTTTCGCACCTTCGTGACGGTAATGATTGGTCTATGCAAATTGAATCTCTTATGAGTAGAACAACAAGAATTGAGACCAAACTCGCATATGGGAGTGACTGCTTGTCTTATTTAGTCGTCAAACGGCGATTGAAAAATGACAAAGAAATCGAATTCTGTTACGGTACCCATACATACGAATGAAAGCAAAGTGCGAAAGGGCGGAAAAAGTGGAAAAAGTAAAACCTTGGAACGGCCTTAAAACTTTTTTTTCAGGGGTAGCCGAAGATAAATCGTTTGCCTATTTGTCTTAACGTAAGAAGCCGGGGGACAGGTTCGGCTGGAGAAAGGATATAGGTATGTGGCTGAAGAGACGTTTCAGGGTAAGGGTGAATTCCCGCCTGAGGTATGGCATGGAAGTGGGGTAAAGCGGGAGCCAAAGCCCTTCTGGCACAACGGTCTCTAACGGGAAGGTCGAAGAAGACCGCTTCATCCCAGCCCGTTTACGCCCTTATGTACGCCTTGCGGTCCACGCCTTATACCAGGGCTAGGACACGAAGTTTCCGGATTCTACACATCGAAGAAACGCGTCGAAACTTGGGGGAAAAAATAAATAAAAAGAAGAAGGAGAAGGAGCAGGAGAAGGAGAAGAAGAAGAAGAAGTTTTGGTATCAATCTATCTGTCCCACGTCTGCCTTATCGCAACGGTAGAGTTCTTGCCGCACGGCTACCCTCAAAGAGGAATAAATTCGGCTGACAGAGCTGTAAAACATCCTTTGATTAAAATCGAATTTATGTTAGTCTTTTGAGGACGTTTTCTCGCTTATCAAGACGGTTGTATGATCCGCTGTCGATTATGCAAACTGAATATATCAGCTGCGAGATTAGAAACATATTTACTCGGATATGATAAATATGAAGGATAATTTTTCATCCTCGTCAACTTAATTCTGAATTTTGGTAAAAGAAAAAGAAAAATCAGAAGCAAAAAAGAGAAAAGTTATCGCAACCCCACGTTTGGAACCCAGGCTTATGAATTATTCGGGAGATTAATTATGATTCTTGAAATATAATTCTTTTTTTTCGGTTTCTTCTTTTTTTTGCGTACATTATGAGGAAAGATATGGAAAAACTCGCGAGAAGTATCGCGTTGTATAAATTATTCTTATTATTCACTCCCCTGTCCGAAGAAGCTTATTGAAAATGTAATAAATCTCAGATCTGTTGAATCTGAAGATTAAAATTACGGGAGACAACTGAAAAAAACTTCCCTTGCGCGATGATCTAATCGAACATTAAATATTAACCGAATTAAAAACTGTGAATTTTCATCGGCCGAATTTTGGAGGAAAAATAATGCAAATTCTTACCTGGATGGCCAATTCGAAATCCTTTTTCTCAATGGTACCACTCTGGTTAACGTCTGAAAGCAACGTAAAAATATAATTATCATCAATTAAAATGATGGAATATTTCTAGGAGAGTCGAGCGACAAGTGACTGACGTCTAGAGGGGGTGGTTTAATCAAGTGCTCCCCGCGCTGTTAAAACCAACATTGAACCAATCAATCAGGTATCGTTAAATAAGATGATTAATGAAGGTTCGATCTATAAGACAGGACTCTCTGGATTGGCGCGGAAGTTGTTCAAACTCTGTGATCCTCAGGGCCAACGAGCTGACGTTTACCCCTCAGAAGTACCTCACACTCCTGCACCACTATCCCATTTCCAACTTCCCACTTCTCCCTAATTACAGATTCTGTCCCCGCCAAATTGTTACCACGACTTGGATAAGATTATGCGTCAGCGTATCTATGTACCTAGATACGCGTTATATCAATGGGGTGGGAGTAAATTTGTTTTTCAACACCCCTCAAGCCCCTGTACTAAAATTGGCCGCGACATTACCGCATGCAAGAAAAGCATTCTCGTACTTTATCCGTATCATTCTGAACTCGGTAGTGAATCCCGATCGAGGCCTTAGAGGCAAATGTATATAAGGTATAAGAAGGAAATTGGAGAAATGGGGGGAATCCCGCAGGACGCTCAGAATTCACATCACAAGACCTCGACCGAGCTTCATTAGTTTTGTTCGTCGTTAAACTTTTTTTTATTTTTCTACGTCTGACTTTACCCACCGAATTTATCTTCGATACCTAATCGATCGATTTCGGAGAGTAAAAAACTTCGAGATATTATATGAAATGGAGCGGTCGGTTGGATTTATTTGATAACTGGATATATGATATAAACGGGTATAACATTCCTTCTTATATTTTTTCCCGCGATTTTGTTTCTAATCAATAAATTATTTACAAATAATCTATGAATAGTTTAGACTCACTCAGCTACCCCGGTATCAACCATCGGATATGATCCATCAAAGAACGATGTTTAACCGTACGAACTTTGTTGATCTTAATCCTCACACGGCACCTATATAACTTTTGAAAGTTGGCGTTGGAACCTAAGCTCGCGTTTCTTGACTGATCGCAGAAGTGCATTCCGGCTTTGGCCGTTTGGCCAAGTTTTACGTTTCAAAAGTTTTGTATACAGGTATACCGACGATTTCGTGAAATATCTATTCAATCTTCACCCGCAATTCGTCTTCGTCTTTCGCTCACATATTTCACGGTAATATAAGTCCGGATCGACGGTTGAAATTCGGGCGTCGGAATTTCATAAAAAAAAATAAAAATAAAATCAAATAAAATAAAAATGAAAATAAAAATAAATAAATAAAATTCTTGAAGAGTCGCGGGATAAAGTTGGTAGAAAAATCTCAAGACTTAGGCCCGGTGTACGTCGGCCGTCGCGAAGGTTGACAAAGTAAGCTGGGGGTAGCAGCTGTGCAGGATTGGGTTGGCAAAGGTGTAATAGCAAAGGAACGGAATATAAGGGCGAGAGGGCAACGAGGTGCAGAGGAAGTAAAAGAGGATCACCCCTTGGCTAACGAAAGCTCCGAGGCGTGATGGGCGTCAGGTCGCGTCCAACGACACTCTCTCAACGAGCCCCTTTTGCTATTGTTTACGATCTTCTTCGTAGCTATACCATAAATAGGTATCCGTATATAGTTCCCTAGCAACCGATGCGCGGTGGCTTCTGTTGAAGCCGCGCGATCAAACCCGATATATGCTCGCCCATACATCCATCCCGGAAAACCCGCCCCGGATGAAAATCCCCGAAGGAATTTCTCATGGAAAGACACGATGACGCTTTCCATAACCTCACCCGTTTCTCTACATAGGTACCACCTTGATTTTTTCAGATCGCTTCACTGTGTTTCTAGAAATATCCAACCCGTCGCTTCATGTGCAAAGGGGTTGATTCAATCTTCCGGCCGCTCGTTGTCGTGGAAATATTTTTTTTTTTCTATTTCTTCTTTTTTTCTTAAACCCTTTTGTCATCCTCCTCGCTCCAATTCCATTCCCACCCCCGACTTCCTAGCTCGATACACACGACGAAATTTCACTTAAATATTTTGTTTTCGGTGGAAATGCAAATGACAGCATCTGCACGATCCTGAGAGTCGTAAATTAAGAGGATTGTGTCTCTTGATGACGCAATTATTTCAAACCCTTTACAACCGGAACAGGTGTTCGTGTTTAGATTTCATCTTACATTAGTGTTCCAACGTTTAATGAAATTATTATTCCGAAATCTCTATCAATATTCATTAAAGTCTGATTAATTGATTACCATTAATTTATTTATCAACTTCTCGGGGATTCTCTTCGATAATTTATCGAATTATGTTAATTTTCCTACTGTACGAGTGATTTGATAAGTATATGAGAAAAACTTTATAATTTGTTTAATTAAACTTACCAAAGAACACGTTGAAAACGTAGAGCAGCTTGTTCTTACGGAACTCTGAGATCGGCATTTTGGAGTTGCTGGAACAAAGAAAGAAGAGAAAATTGAAATATCTAATTAATTATAAATGATTCCAAAGTCTGCATCGCGCAATGCCGTATCCGACATCGCGATTTGTTAGGTATTTTTCCGATTAGTCGTAAACTTCGAGATTTATTGTTCGTATTCATGAGGTATGCGGTTATACTTTAGATATAAAACTGCCTTTTACTATCCAGTTCATTGAATATAAATCCCTATTTTGAATTCTTCCAACGTGATTCCGGATTTGCATCCCCCAATGTTATTCGATTTGACGGTGCAGCGGCAAAGTCCGTCATTGATCAAACGAAATTTTCTTTAAACTCTATTCTTCGTTTTTTTTTATTCAAAGCTAATAACCAGAAAGCAATAAGCCGCTGCAGTAGACGCGCGGAAACGAGTAGCCCTAATATAATTCAAGTAATATTACAATCTCGCGTAAGAAGCTCGCCTTTGAACTCATTTATTAACTGAAACTTTCTCTTTTCAGCGAAACAAAGAACTTTCGTGTTTTATTACTACAAGAATTTTACAACGTCCACGTCGACGACGGCGGATTGAGTTTCCGAGCTTTTTACAAACGCTACTTTTTATACTGTTCCAGAGATAAGAAACCCTCAGGAAGGGTTTAATCGTATATCTGCGCGTAAGGTTGAAATTAATCTTTGTATTACTTGAAAAGTCACGAACCCGTCACGTTCTTCCATAGATCGAATTAGCATAATTTTTGCTAAGCGCAAGAATTATTTTTCGCTCCCGTAGTTTGATACTCTCAGACATTACAACACCGAATTATAACGCATTATGATTATCCCATTTCAATCCACGGCTTTGCTTCAACCCCTCGTATAAATTTTCGTCGGCTCGTAATGGATGAAAAAAAAAAAGAAATAAAAATAAAACGAAATGAATAAATAAATAAAAAGAGAAAAATGGAAGATGAAAAATACGCGAGAAGAAATTCTACCGATATAAATTTGTTTTCGCACACATCGCTGCACTGCAGTTTGCATATTATTTATCACAAAGTATAATACGGGTACAGCTGCCGCAACAGAGAGCAGCCGTATGCAACGGGCGTCAGAAGACAGATTTGTCGATACGTTTTCACGTCAGGTTTACTAATTGGTTTCAAGTTAGCAAAAGCATTCCATATCCGAACCACGTTTGTCACGTGACAAAGTAATTCCTCACTGTCAGCTTTCGGTTTTATATACCCTATATTCCGAATCCACCGTTTTATACATACGTCGTCCCTATAGATATTCCTGCAGGTATATGCAAAGTAAATTGGCAAGGGCTTATCGGCGTCGCGTCAAAACAAAAAAAAAAAAAAGAAAAAAAGAATCGAATATAAACTACCCGTAAACTGCATAGGTATAAGATTATTCAGAATATGTTTGAGAATCGATTCAAGTCTTCTGCTCGGCTTTATATTTTCTCGTTACATACTACAAAATCGAATTCTAAAATTGCAGGATATTTCAAGTACTTCTTCACCTCGGATTTCCGGAGATCGAATAATAGATTCGAATCTTGGGTAAATTGGAAACGGGTGCGATGTGAATTGTGACGATGGTGGAGTGGTGCAATATTAAGCATAATCATCCGCAGGAAACAATATTGTCCCGAGCGCGGTTTGAGGGGGTTGAATTTTTTTTGTTCGTTTCTTTTTTCGTCGCTACAAATATAATATTCCGCGAGTCTCCGTATCAATGTTCCATAGCTAGAGATGAAAAAAAAACGAATAAAAAAAGAAAAAGAAAAAACCAAGCGGGATACACCGAGTCCGTATAGCCGCGACCGCGAGGACAGAGGCGGGGCCGGCTGGCTCCGAACCAGCAGCTGCTGTGTTGCCGCTGGTTTTGCACCGTCGTTGGCGAAGCTCTGCGGCTGATTTAAATCTTGCTATATTATTATTCCTCGTATTATATGTATACACGATATCGTATACACGATGGCTACGGACGTCCCTCTGCAGATACGCGGCGCTACGTGCAGTGTTGTGCATCGCCAAAGTTTGAATGCATGAACGGACGGCTTGAGAAAGCTCGTGCACAACGTATACGTCATGCATACATAGATATCTACCTGTCTACGTATATAGGCTAAACAGAATTCTCTCTCCGCGCGAGGAAGACTCCGAAGCGATACGGAATATAATGTATTATAGTATAATAGAGGAGCGGCAATATACCAGCAGATATAATCATCCAACGAAACGGTATATTATAATACCGGTGGTGCAGACATTTCAACAGCTGGTGGTTTCAACGTCACCCGACACTTGACAGCGACTCTATATCCTGGTAACACACCGATGCGCAACGAGGTCCTCTGATGACTCGATAGGATTTCATTAACCACCGTCCGCGGAATATCCGAATTTCAAACCGCAGCCGATACCAGAAAACTTGGATAGAAAGAAACACGAGTGACGAGTAAACGCCGGTGATGATAATAATCGTAAGAACGATAATAATCACGTGGGTATTTTCAATATTAGTACACGTAGAAAATTACCAGCTAAACTTGGACTTTTTTTTCTTCGTAACTCAAACGTAATATGGTCGTCGGAACAAGGGCGGGATTGTGGTGGGATATAGGAATATATACCTAAGATATATGAATTCGAAGCGAGTTACTTTTTTTTTTTTTTTTTTGGCCGATTCCCGCGGGACAAAAAACGTCCGAATGACGGGTCGGTATATTGGAGAAAGGTTATTCAAGCAGCGTTGATAAAAAAAAAAATATGGTTGTACGTACGTATCGATCGGAAAGATTATGGTACATGTACAGCTACTCTGACCATAGAAAATGTTATGGAAATTTCTAATCCGATGAGAAATAAATTACGCATTTTTGAAGCTGCCCCCAACGTACCGCAGTAAGCTGCAACGGCACGGGGATGTTTAATATAAGGGTAGCTTTTATCCGATAATGTAATTTTTTTTCTGCTCTCGAAAATAACATACTTATTCGAAGAGATTATGATAAATTTCGAACAACGTTGTAGAAAAGCATGTTGGAATTTTAATATTGAAAAATTAAAATTTTCCTCCACATCAAATAACCTATGAACAAGAACCTCGCACGTTGTATATTATTTATAATCGATTCGTTGAAAGGGAGTTGGAATATTTTGAAATTCTTCAAGAAAATTAATTTATATGACAATGTTTTGAAGATCGGAAGATGAGTTACCGTATCGTACTAACTGCGACAATGAGTGAGCGAAAGTTGGTTCGTAATGTCGAACAGTTTTCAGAAAGCTCTGAATTTTTCTTAGAAGAAGAAGAAAAGTACTCGGGAAGTAAAAGCGTGCGGATGAAATCTGTGTTAAAGAACGGAACGAGCTCTTGAAAAGAAGACGTGGCGCGACGAAAAGTATATCCAGTGAGTTTGAGGTGGCCAAGAGTTTTCTTTTTCACCATTTTCTTATTTCTTTCACCTTTATCTTTTTTTTTCACGAAACAACAGCACCGGGGAGTCGAGATCGTGTGGATCTCCGACGATGTAGAAATATATACAGGTATAATCATACGTATACAAATACATACATTTTTGGTCTCTTCACCTTTGAGCGTGGGTTTAAATTGTTGAGAAAAAAAAAAAAAAAAAAAATGAAGCCCAACGTATTCCCTCAGCACGAACTCGTTCACTTTTATTAGACGTCTACATTTTGGTAATGGTGATGCGGCAGACCTGGTACGGTACAGGTATGGTGTACAAGAAAAATGATTCCGCAGCTGCCAAAATAATGGAGAGAAGAAAAGACCGGAAAACAGGAAAAATTTACGCATTTTTCAAACAAGGGCACACGGTGAAAATTTTTCATTTTTTCAATAGCACAAACTCAGGCGATACACATGACTTCTTTCCCTTTCATCCCTGTAATGTAGCTAAATTTCTTGTCCCGTTTTTCTTTCAACCCGATTTTATGGGCTACTGGAAACCCCGCTACTCGTACCTTTTTCTCTTTCTTCAATCTCATGCACGCCCACGGAGTATGCGACATTTACAACCTTTTCTCATCACGATAAAAACGAAGAAAAAATAAAAAAAAAACTCCCACCGTTCGCAACTTCGTGAGCTTGCGTCCCATCCTCCTCCGTCTACGTGTCTTTCGTAACTTACACCGAGCGCGTGATGTGAAAACTTGAAAATATTTTTATTTATCCATATCTCGCACGCGTTGACGTGCGTCTAGCATGGCATACCTCGTATGAACCGATGAATAATTGATCTATGAAATTTTAAATTATTCGTGTATTACGTTCTCGCCGTCAACTGCGGAATCACCTCAGCCACGTGAGCCGGGGCTACAAACCTCAACCAGTGGGTATTTATTCAAAACTAGGTAGCGATCATTGCTGTATATTTATTTTTTTCTCTCAACAATTTTATTAATCGGTCTCATTACCGCGGGAACAAAACCTCATTACTCCCGACATTCTCGTTATTCTTCTCTATTGATCGCAATTATTAGAACACTGCGTGCTTGCCGTGTTATGATTATGAAGAAAGATAAAAAGTTTAATAATTACATGAGTAGTATAGCTTGAGGGCGAACTACCTGGTCGTACTTTTCTTCTTTTTTTTTTTTTCTTACGTCAATTTATGAATAAGATGTAAAATCCATACCGCAACGATATAGCACACAATAGATAAAGATTCCAACCCCTGAAGATAAATGTTATATACGTAAGGTAATTACGGGGAATAAATTCGCGATCGGTTTTCCTCCGGTGCATCGGTGTGAGTAACAGCATCGAAGGTAGAAAAATGCCGGTCCAGGTTGTTGGAAAAGTAAAAATGAATATAAATAGACGCGATCAATATTTGATGGAGGAACAGGGTTCATTACGAGATGGTAGTTATTAAAGAATAATAATTATTGCGACGCCGTTATAGGTACATTACCTTTATTGTACATAACATGAGAAGTAGGAAAACAAAATAAAAATGGCGTGTAATAAACACAATTAATGCTTCAGCACTCCTCATGATATAACGTGACACACAACGCCGGGCATTTACATTATTTTATAATCTTGCTACCTTAATTAAATTTGAGCCTTATGGGGTTACCTGCCAACTGGATAATGAAGATGGAATTTTATGGTCCGTCGTACCGTATGTACATCGATCTAAGTGGGTAGGTCTGGTAATGCGGTGCAAAATCCGAATGAGATGTCTTCTTCTGACTTTTGATGCTAAGAAGTCGTGAGAAATTATGTGTATCGGCGAACATTAGGCAGAATGAAAAATAGACGGTGAAATAGCTCGGAACAAACTGATGAGTTATGGCGTGTAATAATACACTAAAATGTTCAACGATGATGTGCATGGGAAGGTCATATCTGAATTCTGTTTCTTCATTTCTTTTCCACGTCTTCCTCTTTCTTCTGCCTTATCTCTTTTCACATTAGTATTATTATATTATCTATCGATCGATGTCCCCGGGGTCTGAGCTGATAAATTGCTAAACTACGTTGCGTGTGTGTGGTAATGAAGTTGTAAAACTCCACAGCTGAAATCCATGCGCTCGTATATAGGTAGGTAGGTAGGTAAATAAGCACGAAAAGTAACCACGTTTGTGTACATAAAATTGTGCTGGATGTCTGGATTCCACGCACGCGTTTCTAGTCGCCTGCACGTATACCGCGAATGGTACAGCGCAGCGGAAAGGAAATTACGAGACGCGATCTCAGAACCAGCTGCAAGCTCCCAAAAACTGGTAGAAAACGAAACAACGCAAGAACACAGATACAAAAAAAAAAAGAAAGACAAGAAAAAGAAAAGGTATAAGATGAAACGAAAGCAGAGAAAATTCAAAAGGGGGCGAATAATAAGAAAAAAAATATGCCCAAAGAATACATGAAGAACACGTGCGCGGAAGTCGTGCGAAATTTTATGTATACCTTACACCGTTACTGCTTAGTATGTAGGACGTGAAAAACTCTATGACGGCAACAAAGTTCCGAACCGACGTCACTTCGTGAACAAAAAAAAAAAATAATAAAGACAATGCAGAAATACTTGAAAAGTTAAACAGTCGTTCGGACGTATGTAACGTACGTACGTACATCAGAATATTCACGAAACGTGAGATAAGAAGAAAAAAACGAATGCGCTTTTAATTATTTTTAATTGAATCGTAAAATTTTCGAGGTGCACGAGCGGGTATTTTAACACTCTGGATTTGACCCGAATCACGTAGTAAGTTTGTGTGATTAATATTCTGGAAGGTTAACTGGTGCGCCGGATAGTCCAGGGGGATGGGGGTGCGAGATATCCTGAAAACTATCGGGGGTCAACGATGAGCGTTCCTGTCCGCTGATTGTGAAGCAATAAGAAGTAACGGTTACTACCGACTGCACAATTCTCTTCGGGTCTCAGGGGTTCGTTTCTATCGGAAGCACAACTATAGACTCGGATGATTGGAGGGAGCGTCGGATTCCTCTTTTGCTTGGATAGGCGAACTCGAGAATCCGTTTTCAAATTTCCGAGTGCAATTCTTACCTGTATTCCCTGTTTACGGAAGCTCCGGGCGAGGACCACAAGAGGGATGTATGTAAAAATTGACGTATGAAATGTTAAGAGAAAAAGAAAATAAATGCAAAGATATTAGATGGTTATTGCGGTGTATCTAAACTTCTCATATAAATTCTGTTCCAGAATCCGGAAATTGAACTTTAGGACACATTATGTTCGGGGGTCGTTTGGGTTTTGGCGCTGGCCACCTTTATGCACGCATATACATCGTAACGAGTACGTATAAACTTAAATTTACG
This sequence comes from Athalia circularis, assembly GCA_963978495.1. NCBI lineage: Eukaryota > Metazoa > Arthropoda > Insecta > Hymenoptera > Athaliidae > Athalia > Athalia circularis. The sequence goes on along the minus strand of OZ021701.1, from coordinate 893,915 downwards.
AGGGTTACTCTGAATTGTGGAAATATAATGTACCGTGGGAGATGAACATGATATCTAACTTTTCAACGTTATAACGTGTGTAGATGTCAGCGCCACAGATATTATTATACCCATGTTGGAGGCCTGTTACTTTCTCTGACAAAGTGTTGGGAACATGCGCCGCGAGATTTGAAACTGCAGGTGTATCGGTGTCCGTGTTACGTCGGTTGCATTCACCCCAGGCGTATATACGTGTACGCCAGTAAATGCATACCAGGATTAACCAAAATTGCTCTGACAGGCGACAGCAGATCTACAACTACCTCTGCATGTCCACGTATCCATGCATCGACTATATCTATGTCTAACAATAATTCCTATAGAACTTGATCCCCTTATACACCGATGTACGGATTTATACTGATCCGAAGTTCGTTTGAAATAATGCGCATCAACCGATATGCACACGCGAACCCGCGGGAGGGGATGAGAATATAATTATCGTTCATCGGAGCGCGAAACTTTTCCAGATTATAACTTCCTCGGGTTTTTTTTTCTTTTTCTCTTTGTCTTTTAATCTTATCGAATGAAGCGATAATTTTTGAGAACGCCAAAAATTTGCCACTGTAGACATTCCGCCGTAAATTCTCGAAGCGGCTTTATAATTTGATAAATCTTAAGAAATAGTTCTGCTTGAGTTTGGTGGCAGAAAATTAGATAGTATTTAAAAAAAAAATACGAAAAAGAGTAGATATCGTTAATAGTACTTTTGGCTAAAGTTTAGAGCGCTGGTTTCGAGGAATTTGGTTATTAGAACGTCGAGGAGCTTGGCTGCTGCAGAGCGCAAAAAAGTTCGAAAAACTTTCGGGCGAAACTGCTCGCCGTGGATAGGTCTTCTGCGATTTATCTGGCATAGATTTATTCCAGAGGTGTCTGTATACCGATTTCCAGATACCCGGTGAGGATTTTAGTTCACCTCTTTTCATCACTCCCTGCACTACCCGGACACCGATGAAAAGTTCAATAATTGCATTTCCAGCCGCCGGACTGTTTATTAGCCCTTTTGTGAAACGCGCGGTGCTTAATTAATCACATTTGATTAGACAAGGAACAATTTTAACCCGTTGAATGGAGTATGGATATTAAACCGTTGTTTCGGGCAGATTTCGTTATTTTCATGCAATCTACTATATTTAATCATTTCAACGTTTTCGACGACGTGGTGTTGGTGCGTTGTGTACGGGACAATAGACAGTCGACGAAGCGTTTCGGGAGTTTGCCGGATCTCCAGACAATCCCCAAATTATTCAAACCGCAATAATTCATCGTCAGGTACACCGCGAATCTTGCGCCTGATGCGCGGCTCTTTGTGAGAAACCAAAAAGCAAAAAAAAATCTTCCGCTCTCCCTCGAAACGTCCCTGCGAAAGCTGCGGTGTACCAATTAAAAATTTGGTCAAAGATTTTAGGGCTCAATTAATTTGGCGACTCGCAACAATAACATAAATCTTGCTTCCCCGTGTTATTTAATATTTAGCGATAGCTTTAAGGGACAATGGAACAACGCGGGTGGCTATAAAGCTTCCGCTAAGCAAGTGGTGGGAACCTTGGAGAGAGAGTGAACGAAGCTCTCGGTAGAAGATCCGCTTGAGCTTTTGGTCCATTGTATTTCTCGCCTAGCCCGGCTTGATTCACTTCGGTTTGAAACAAAGGCAAAAACCGTCGTCACAGCTGCAGTCATGAGCTTATTAGCAGCTTGCGGTGTAGAAAACCCATGAATTGCAAGGATAAAGAGTTGAAAGATTCGGTTAACGCCTTTGTAATCCAAGTGAATTATGTCCGCGAACAAGATTAAATTACGGGAATAATCGGCCGGATTCACGGGGGAGGAAAAAGAAGAAATGAAAAATTATCCCGATAATCGGGCATCGATCAGAATTTAATCACCTCACACGCACCGATTTATTAGAATTGATGGGATTCTCCGCGGTGTCTCAGAGGTAGTCCGACGCGGATAAAGATATAACGAGGTCAGGGATAGGGCAGAAATATTTTTACCGGATTGCGGTATATAACGTGCGCTTATAGTTCGACCGGAAAAAGGGTCGAGCTTAATTGGACAAAGATTGAGACGGCGCGCACCTAATAGACATTGCAGACTTTGGGCATCATCCTCGGTATCCGTCTCTGCCGTAACCGGCGACTTTTCTCTCGCCGCGTCTTCCTTTTCTTCTTTCTTCTCTACCATCATCTCTCAGTAGTTGAACTAAGAAAATCGTTACGTAGGTAACGGTTAATTCCCCGAGGGAGGAATTTTCTTCCGAACGTATTTCGTCTTCGCCACGCTATCCTTTGAGTAGCAATTGACACTTTTAATCGATACTTCACCGAGCGTGAAAGCGGCTCCCCCGGAATTCCGTCGTTGTTACATTTTTCGTTTTTCTCTTTTTATTCCAGATAGCTAGGGATTTGCTTGTATTCTGTTTGTTGTTGTTTTTATTTCACCCTTTATCTGCAATTTATTACCCCGTTGATACCCCAAATTTCGAACAGCGAACTCCTATCTCTCACAGGGAATTGGTGGATAAAATGTGTTTTGCAGGGCCAAGTTATTTCTTCTTTTATTTATTTATTTCTTTTCTTTCGCTCAGTTTCTTCGCCATGCCAGACAAAAGCACAGGTGTGGAATATCTCGAAGGAGTCAAATTTATACGAGCGCTTAATACGTTACACGCACAGCTAGAGATCCGTATACGCGGAATGAACGGATGGTGTAAAAGGGAAGAATGGGGGAAAATTGGCGAGGAAGTTGAGGGAGTGACACGCGTCCCTTTCGAACTTAGCTATTCGTCGTTTTGGCCTCGTCATCTTGATGGAATATATTTTGCTTACAATTCAATTTTAACGTGAAAATCATATCGTCAAAGTTCCTCGTCTCCCACACGACCGTGATTGGTTCTGCGAGTACGCGAACTTCCCAGTTGTAAGTCACACCGCTTCGTGTGTATGCAGACCGAAGTTATCCGATTTGATTCGACAATCAAAACCCTGGATTTTAACGGATTTCTGGATCCAACGATACTGGATTAAACCCATAAGGTGCGTCAGATCGGAGCGATAATAAATGCAGAAGAAATGCGACGGGTTGGGTATAATTTTTTTTTTCTTTGTTCGTTAGTGGAACGAAATATTTCCGAAAGCTCTGATCCCACGGATACATATGTGATTATTTCCTGCGGTCATGTGTAATTAATCGTGGTAATAGATTCTTTTGAGAAAAATCGTAATCGGATGTTTTTAAGATACATAAATTTCTTAGACTACTTGTCAGATTTTCTCTAATCCTTCCTAAGAACTGTTCGCGGTTTGATACTTTCCATAAAGAAAACATCGATCCCGTTGATTAGCTGGGTAAATATACAATAGCACGCTTACGTTGTCTATATGTAATCTCGAGCCACACCTACGCCCAGTAATCTATACAACCGCATATGACGAAACAGTTTCATCGGCTCTTCCTCAGCCTTTGGCTTCTCACATCTGTTCGATTTCCGTTCAACGTTGTTATATTACGTATTTACGTTTTTAAGTTACGTAGTAGTAGTTATAAGATCGGGATGACGTGTAGATTTCACGTCGAGTAATAATATAATTATTACCTCATTCATGTATTCACCCATTCCGACATCGCGTCGAGCTTCCGTTACTTTTTTTTCGCAAAAAATTAATTTCTCTTCCGGATTATCAAACTTTTCTACTTGTATTTTCGGTAATTATATTATTTTATTTTTTCCCCCTCCATTTCACTCCCCAAAAGATCTTTTGAAATGACATGTACGCGATTGACGTTCACATAAAATAAGAGAGCTAAGGTCTTTCGGTATCTAATATAAATATTGAAAACTGATGTCAAGTTACGTTTCTCGACTCTACCTGTTTATTTAAGTTTCCGCCCGAAATCCCGACTTAGGTCGGCTCTCAAGTACATCTCGGGGACCAACAAGGTTAGCAACGGTGCAAAACGAGCTTGCGAACACTATTTGAATAATATACAAACTACGCCCATCGAACGCTAAGATCAGCTAGAGAATTGATTCCACTTCAAGTGCGTTGACGAAAACTAAATGTTTCAAAATCCATTAAGATCTTTATCATGGTACAGATTCGTACATCGTGTCGGTTTAATTGCACCAGTTTCTTCCACGAATGAGCTGAGGTTAATGGCCGAACTCCGTGCGTTTGTAACGGTTGTTAAACTTCCAGAGCTATAGAGTTCCGAACCTGGAGGAGGTCGAGCCACCCCTTGGGTCCTTTTTCACAGTTTTACCAGGTTTTTTCATCCTTTTTTTTTTGTTTTACTTATTTTTTTTCATTTTTGTTCCCCTCTTTTCTTTTTGGCGAAGCTTTTACGCGAAAGGACGAGGACGACGATTAAAATTGCGACGGAGCGGCGACTACCTCCAGGAAAAATTCGATTGCGTCTCACTCGTCGAAAAACTGATGGAATAAAAACCTTCGGCAGTTCCGGAGTTTCCCTAATTAATGCTGTGCGTGATTATCTTCCAGATTCTCAACGCGGATAAGGAAGAGAAAGAGGTAAAAAAAATGAAACAAAATAAAATTATTCAAACGAAATTACGGAAAATTCGGTGAACGTTTTTACATTTGTTTTTTTTTTTTTTCCTTCTAATTTCAGATCGACTCTGCGAAACGAAAATACAGCGTAAAAGATGTAAGCGCTTCGGAAAGGGGGGGTTTCGGATGAAATGGGAATTTCTTTCTCAAGGGAAAAATGAAAGGGCTGAAGTATTGCTGCTATTTTAGTATTCTTGATAATCAACCGGGCGATTCTTTCCCCTCATTTTGCATGTGGAACGTGTAATAAGGTAGCACGAATCTTTAGCAAAGCGCGATATCTGCGCTGCGGGACACAAAAGCGAGTGAAACTAACGACGCCCGTTTCCATGACTATGCGTATAACGCGTGAGTATACGTAGGCAGGATATTAGCCTGAATATATATGTAGGTATTATAGGCACGTACACGCGTGTGCGTAACATTGTTCTTCCCTTAGCCAAAAAAGCTCCCTTTTGTTCGAGGAAACAGAGGTACACATATATATATGGTTGAGAATTAGAAGGCAGCTGATGTTAACCAGGGCGAAGCCGAACACGAGGGCTGAATTTTGTTGGTAGGCAAAGCAAAACGCCTGCAGGTGAGCTTGCCAAAAAGCGTCGGAGTTGGCGATAAGTTAAAGGATAAAAAGCTCACTTGACGGGTCGACAAGGCTCGGGCTACCTTATACACGGGGGATTTGTCCATTTCCGCCGCCCTTTTACATGTATAGCATAGCCGCCGGTATCCTATGTATACGAGGATGAATTCGCACTGTGCAGGAAGAATTCTTAGGACCGCGTTAAAACGGAATTTAGCTATCCGAAAATATTCAACAATGTTGACGTCGCTGAGGCAGAAAATCCGAAGGCTGGGGAGACGAGTGGAGTTCACTTTTACATTAACATCGAAATCTGATTCTGAAAAGAAGAACCGGAAAGTATTTTCGAGACCAGTCCAGGATGCTCACCAGACGATGAATGGAATAGGCGTATCGGTAGATATGTCTATAGCTATACTGCGAATAAATCTCTACGTATACCTATAGCGTTCATATTCTAAAGAAAACGATGCAGGATCAAGACGTTTCGGAAAAATTCTTAACCAAAATCCGCTCCATAAAAATTTGCGCGAAATAAAGCGGAAACTGTAGTAACGAAGTGGTCCGCTCCAAGGTCTACTTATCCCTCCCCTATTTTGTATGGAAATGGATTGATGGTATGCTCTGGACCGCGGCAGGCGAAGGAGGTTAAAATTCATCTGCTCGAAGGCTTAAGGAGCCCCCTAAGATTTTAACCCGTGTAAAAAAAAAAGGAAAGGGCTGGTAAGTAAGACACGGATGTCGTTATATCCAGTTGGTAATACGGGAGGGATCGTTCTAACTTTCAAATCTCCAGACTTCTTTGCGAGGGATTTTGAAACAGACGCCAAAAGCCAGTTAACAGAGGTATCGAAAGAGGAAGGCGGAAAATGGAGTGATGAAGTGGTCTGCCTCAGCATCGCCTTATTCCCTTTATGGATATAAATTGCTGGCTGAACCGGAGCCGGTTAAAGACGTTAAAACTCGCCTTTCACAGCAAAATTCAAAGATTTTGTCGAATTCAAGCTACGGAAGTAGAAAGAACCGGGTTAGGGTCCACCTTGAAGTTTAACCGGAGAGACAGGCGGAACTCGAGTGCATGATATTCCGATCGGGAAGAGAATTGGATTTATTATCCTATCGCGATAATTATCAGAATTCTGAGCGCGGAATAAATTTTCTCAAGAAATATGGATTTCAACCACTCGCTGATTCGAGGGCTGTGTAATACCTGCAGTTATATACGTAGGAGCTACATGTAATCTGGTTAAAGTCACGTTATGTATAGCTGGTATATACCTATATACCGAAGATAAACTTGCCCTCCTAAAATAAAAACCGCCTGATGGCCATCGTATCATTCCTGGGAAGATAAACTTTCAGGATGTTCTACACCGTGATCTGACTTTCAATGGTATACCCTACACAAATGACAAAATAAAATAATTCTTTACGAGAAAGAGACGTGGGACAAAGTCAAAGTAAAAAGAAGTTCCGAACGATACAAGAATTCGGATAGTTGAATGTTGTGATGAAAAATTCAATACCCGATTCTCTTTACATAAGTGCTGTAACTGCAGCATAAGCCACTCGATCACAAACGATGAAGAATTTTTCGTTCTCCGGGATATTCCGAACTTGGAATGCACATCTCGGACGGTAGATCCAACGCGCCCTTACTCTCGATTCGCAATTCAATTTTATTACACTATTCTATAGGTACACTTATTGTATGTATAGTCGTGAACGTAGACGTCAAAGTGGCCCGTCACGATAAGGCTTTTCATCAGCGTTACGATAAATGAACCGCTTCAACCGGGGAGAGGAAAAAAAAGGGCTACGAAAAGAACATAGAAAAACGAGAAAAGAGAGTAAAAGACTAGGAGAAAAAAGTAGGGGGACTGGTACAGTTAGCGCTGCAGGAGGATCATTTCGGACGCTGCTCATTTTAAAGCCGGTACTTGCAGAGATTATCGATTTTTTCTTTTTCCCTTTCTTTTTCTTTTTCTCTTTCTTTTATTTTTTCTCTTTTTCTTAATAAGTAAAAAAAGCTCTGAGCTGGGAATTAGAACTAGGGGTAAAATGCAGCAGGGATGCAGGTCGAAGGTCTGCTCGTGAGAGGAGCTTACGACGATGGCTGCTAATAGTTACCCATCAAGGTGTTACCTTGCTCGGGGAAAATCTAGCATAAAGGATTGGAGCGAGCTGGCGAGTCAAGGCAAGGCCTCGGCTCCGCTTTTCCTGGTGCTTTTGTACTTTTATGCCACAAAGGCAGAAGACAACCTTCCTTTTCTCGCTCGGTTGGTTGCTTCGTACTCGTTGGCTCCCTTTTCATTCAGGGATATAACACGCTCGTGATCTTTCCTAGCTCTTTTATACAGACACACGCACACATGTACGGCTAGATTTGCGCTTATTGTTGTACGAGGAAACTATCTTCGCTATATCCGAAGAAGAAATCTACTGCAGCAGCGGCCTTTGACCTTCACTAATCTGTTTCGCATCCGAAAAGATGAATTGGAAGTTCTTGAAGTGAGAAATTTATTGTTGTGTAGTAATAGAAACGGGTGGTGGATAAAAATGGTCTGTTCCCCCTGGAGGTTTTATTTGTCATTGTTACGTCACTTTATTTGTACGGTAGCTTTTTCGCATATTTTTTTTGGCAGAATAATATTCTCAGAGATCGATCGTGAGGTTTCGCTCTACACATTCATTTATTCCCCTACCCGCAAAACTGGAACAACGTAGTCAGATTTACTCATAGAAAAGCGAATATAATTTTCAGGAAAAAGCCCGTTTCATCTGGTTTGCTGTAATATAAATTCTCGTATCCCATAAACATAAACTTTCTCATTATAGCTTATTCATATATATGGTAAATAGATACGTGAAAGGGTAATAAACTTATATTGAATTGAACACCGGATGTAAAACTCACTGCTTCACTATCTGACTGACTTCTGTTTCAAATATTTATGAAGAAATAAAAGCTACCGGTAAAGCAAAGTAGTAAGGATCTCTGCAGCTCTGCAACGCCTCCAGCGAGCTCGAGTCAACGCTTGCACGAATTTCGAAAAGTGAAAAGCTGTTACCTTTTGTGAAAGCGGCACAACGCTTCTGAAGAAATGAAATAAAGAAAAAAAAAAAACAAAAAAAAAGAAGCTCAAGCCTCGGAGGGATATTTTGAGCTCGTACGTTCAATTTCTCCGTCAGTTGATGCTCCCAATCTTCCAACCAGAGTACGCCAGCCAGGTGGTTGCATTTGTTATAGGTACCTAAGTCCGTGAGAAAAAAATCAAAAAAGAATCGAAGTAGAGTCTGTCGGAGCTAATATTCGCTGAGCACTTTTTTTCGACCTCTGCAATCCCGTTCAAGACGGTTTTATTTTGACCCGTTAGTTGACATGTACGTCGTACATATCTACGCGTATGTATTACAATTTTTTTTTTATTATTTACTCTTCTTTTTATCTGTGGAGAATGCGCCCAGGGAGCTTGCGCTGAAACGAGATAAAGCTGGAGAGTGAATTGAAGGGGTCGGGGAGGAGAAGGAAAAGAAGAAAGGGCGGAATATTGGCTGAATATGATGAGAATCCCTCGAGCTGAAATGAGCTTCACTATATATCACGAGTAAGTCTCTCCGTATATTACTACAGAATTCGGTTCCAAATTGAAGAATGGAAATTGTGAAGGTGCTATATTTAATGTAAATACTCTCGTATCAGTATTCGATTTTCAGGCTTGAAATGGTTAAGAGTAACAACTGTAGGGTAGGCACAAAACTCCCCCAAGGGAAATAAGCCTCGAAGCAACCCTAAAAAACACATTTCTCTTGTTTACCTTTAATCTCTATATTTGAAAGAACAAAAACAAATAAAAAACAAACGAGAACCTGTATTTATAAGCAATAATTTTCAGCGATCATCTTCAGTTTGACACATAGGAGTGACGTGGCGTGGAATTGGACGTGGTGTGCTTATTGTGTCAAAAAAAAATGGTTATACCGCACTGCTTGACGCGATCGACCGAAGAAGTGAGCTCGTGAGTCTTTTTTTCGGGTCCTTTACCGGAACACGAGGTTAGTTATCGGCCCCAGAAAATAAGGAGAAGAGGCAAAAACGCCTTCGAACGATGGAGAGAAAGAATACGGAAAGATCCTTCCAATCTCGCAGGTTCTCCAGGTTCCTCGTTTCGTTCATCGACTCGTGTCCTTGCTCAAGTAACTATGACCACGAGAGCTTTTCTTTGGCGTAAATCACCCTGAAATTTTCCTACGCCGTCGCAACCATCCAAATTTATGTTCGTCCTAAATAAGATCGGTGATTTTTTCCATCCTCTTTTATCCGTAGATAAAATAGACTGCGCGAGATAATACGAAAATTTCTAATCACTGAAAATTGAACTTTTTCATGCACTCTATAATGTGCCCCCATATTATGTGAGTCTCTTTGGTTGCCGCTGTATCAGTTTATGGCGGTTGTTGCGGGTAACATATCCTCGGTATTACCTTCGATTACGATGTCTGGACATGCTATTTTACGAGTAGCACATTTTTCCTCCCTTACCTCATCCCGCCCCCCCACCCTTTTACACAGAGACACGACAAGTGGCCAATTTCTGATAAAGTGCTCGATAAATTTATCGTCATGCTAAAGTACAGAGACGATTACAGATAAATATCATATTGTGTTCATGTATGTCGTGCAGGGTATCGTATACCATAGAGTCCTTTAGCGATACCAGTCGAGAACGATGGCGATACGTTTTTTCTCTACTCTCCGGATAACCGCGCGCATGTGAAGTAAGAAAAAAAAATTGTCCAATTATTATCGAAAAGCGATTCAAGTTGGCGTGGATTTAAAAAGATGAAATCAGCACCCATATTTATGTAACTTTGTTTGATTTAATACTGCGGAACTGAGATTTGTGGAAATTTGCGATCCACTCGGAACGAGGGACTAATTATAGAGCTCCCTATTCGCAACTCGAATTTCCTTACGTTTAATTGCTTCTCGAGTTCAAATAATTTCGACCGAATGCTACCTCTGCAGCACGAAAGGGAGTTTCGAGCTGCCCAAGAAATTTCATCGATGTTTACACGCGCGCCTCGAATGACGGAATGAAATTCCGTTGCGATTCTACTACAGAAACGATAGCATTCCGACAAGTATACGCGTCATTGCTTACGAAATCGTTCTGGAATTTTAAGAATCGAATTAATCATAAAAAATCTTCAACGAAATGAGGGGAATCAGATAAACTCGGAAAACCGTAAAATCGTAAAACCATTTCCGCACCCGAGCCAACGAGGAATTCCTATAGGACATCTGATGTAAAATCGAATACCTCGTAGATAAAAGAGGAAGAGCTATACGTATAATAAAATTGGATGAAGATTATACCGAAGGAATAAGAAATCACTCTCGTAATTTTATGCCGATTTACTTTACTGTCAATTCTCCGCAGTGAGTCGTGCAGAAAGCATTGAATCACGTATTTTATCTAGTCGTGACTCGTTCGCGCTGTCGCTAAAACTGTCAGCTAATTCAGCACCCTGATAAATTGAAAAGCTCCTGCTGATACTCCAGCCTCCAAGAGACTCCGCACAAAGTTTCTGACTCGAGTTTCAGGGGCCCTGGACTTTGGGAAACTCCGACGTTAAGCTTTCGGTTAGCGAACGGCGTCGCATCAGTTATCAATAGTTTACCATCGCTAATCTCTACAAGGTCGTTAATTAAGCATAAGCTCCATAGCTCTTCCCCGCGCTTTTTTCCCACAGCCTAAATCGAAAGGATTTGAATAATTGTGACTATTGCACGATTAACATTGCACAACCGATGTTAGGTTATTGGACGGAAAGCTGGCGCGTACCGTGCACGCGCTGTATGTATACTCAATCGGAATGCGTAATTAAACCGCTGTAATCAACGAAGCTTTACATTATAGTGATTATGATTCAACGAGCACCACTTCGATTCAGGTATTGTAGGAAAAAACGATTCTCCGAATTCGTGATGCAAAATAATAATGCACCTTAATTTTCGAACAACGACGCGGTGGAACAGAATGGTAGAAAATTTCATCATCATTTTTCAGCCCGAAAATAAATTTCTGAAGTAACAAATCCAGGTAAATTATTACAGGTATCACAGGAAATGAATTTATACCGGTTGGATTTCGCAACTCGATTGAAGAAAAATATTCTTTCAAGTGAAAAGCATAAAAGTTGAAATTGTACGCGTCATCGAACGATCTCAGGTAATCGCATTGAGAATAGATGAGAAAAGGTCGGAAACTGGACCGTTTTAGAATTAGATATAAAATGTTATACGAGTGAAGCTTGCGCAAATCGAGATCTGAAAAGCGTTTATGAGATTGGACACTTGCGAGCTCGTAAACCTGGCGAGACACAACGCAGCGCTATACTTTAGAGTTACGACCGCATCGCGGCAGTCTGCTGCCGATCGCAAAACTTTTAATTTCTAGTTCCATTTCTAGTTTATTTTGCCCTCGCGACAATACACGTATGTACGCATGTTTATCCAGGTACGGACACGTGTTATGTCTCCCGCTCGGCAAACCCCAGAGGATTTATTTTCAGCATGCATAATTAATTGCACACTCATCGAGAAATTAAACGAATTTAAACTAGTTGCGAAAGCTTGAATTCTCCGGAGATTAGATCACCGCTTTCGGAATCCAGTTATTATTCTCGCACCGTTAATTTCCTAAGAAACCATTAATCTTTTTTTCAAAAGATAAAATCTTGAATCACAGTCTCCTATTCATTTTGTTTATGTATTCGACGAGCTTCAAAGAGTTCGAGCTTCCGATTCAACAGCTATTTTTGTAATGCCAAATTCTCTTCCGAATTCACTCTCTATCGTTCCGACGAACCTGTTGGAAAATTTTCAGTATATTGCCCAAATCAAGCTTGTATTTTATTTTGTCGGCGTTAAATCAGCGGGGAGAGGGGTCGAGAAGTCGGTAGATCAATCGATCTCATTCAGACGAGTCCATCGGGAGCTCCTCTGCGAGTTGGGGTTAAATAAAAGAGCATCGAAGGTAATTGCGTATCGTATATACTCCGTAGATACCAATGCAGGGGATGTGCCGCTTTCTATAGTTGGTCGCGTCATCCCTCGGGAGCTTTCCGACATTACCCTCGAACGCAGTTAAGAGAAAACTTTACGATTTGCTCTAACTGCACCGGAGAGTTACAGTTTTCAATTAATTTCCAAGTACATATACTGCAGTCCTGAAGGAAACGCTCGAAGTAAGAAAAACAATCCTGACACGAGACCCTCGAGTTTACCTCGAGTGAACGGGTAAAAAGAATAAATTAATAAATAACAATAAATTAATTGATAAATAAAAAAGCAGAACTACCATGACCTCGTTATAGATACACGTATGTAACGTCTGAGTAGGCGATTTTTTCCCTCGAATTCAAATCGATCCTAAAGTCGTCCTTGGCTTGTCCTATACAAACCACCTGCTCTTTACATCGTGTTGAAGTGCGTAACCCTCTCCCCCGCCACTTTCTCTTCGTCGCATTATAACCACAATTTTTTTTCGACTCCCCTTCCTTTCTCCCTTTTTCCTTCGATCATTATTTACGCTCGTTTATCTTTTAGAGTTGACAATCCCCCAGACGGTGTCACGACATGACCATAAAAGCGATTCCATAAAGTTGTGGGTGTCAAGGGTTGGGCAGTTTATTTTTATTTCTTTTTTTTTCTAGCAACGAAATGCATCTCGGGTTTTGACCGCCGAGTCGGTGTAATCTTGTTAAAGCAACTCCTTTATCTTCGAAGATCGGAGATGAAAGGTTTTTATATGAGATTCTCGCCAGGAAACTTTTCTCCAGAAGAAAGAATTTCCAGGGATCGCTACACCGGGAGGAGCTTAATTTTTTCTTCTTTTTACATGTCTTGAATTTTTTTCTCACGTGTAAAGCAAAAGTAACAAGACGTAACATGATTCGCCTATTTTTTATTTGTGATGAGCGCCGAGTTGTGTCTCGATTCGGCAATTTCGTGTTTCTTGAGAAAACGCATCTGCGCCCTAATTTTCTTAGTTTCTTTCTATCCGTTTTTCTTTATTCTTGTTACCCGTTGTTACATTTTTTGCCTCTTCACCGTTTTTTTCGGCGACGAGCACAAATAACTCTTCTAATTAATTAGGGGCGAATCCCATGAAATTCAACGTGCAATTTTTTTTCTTCTCATAGCAGAATAGTGTAATTGAATATGACTATATGTTTTCGATGGGAAATCGATTGCTTTCGATGCAAAACATCTGACAAATTAGATATCAATTTACCATGGTTTCACATCAAGTTAGAATTACTAATTTTTTGAAATAAAACATTTCGCAAGTGAGAAAATTTGAGGGGTTCCAGAACGAGAATAATTAACATCGTAAGGTTTACCAGCTGCACGTTTGCCGTGAAATATTATCATCAACAAATTGCTCAAGGGCTGTTGAAATTTACGTGACAAATGAAAGTGACAAAACCAAACCAAAACCAACCCAACTCGCGTGTAGCGATGTGTATCTGCATCGGCCGGGTTAGGTATACGAAAAGTTTTAATCAACTTTCGATAACTCTACCCACACCTCGTTCCAGATATACCGAAAACACACAAACACGTGGAAAAGTCAAAAAGTTTATTTCCAACACATGCAAGCGGCTTTATTACGCTGCGAGTTCATTGTTATAGGGAAGTTTAATTTTAAGTAACCGCGTGCACGGGTATAGGTATGCCCGCACAGGTATTCGTGGCAATAGCGATTCCGCGAATATTTCATTCGCGTATCATTTACCGTGACTAATTGTAAAATGAAAATGCTGAATTCTGGTGCTTTGTAATCAATTTCCCCGCAGTTCCTGACGATCCATAAATCCGCTATTAATAATACCCGTATAACCAAGCTTTTGTTCAAATTTTATCACCGAGGTAAATTAGGCCAAAAATATACGTTAACAGAACGTTGAACGAGCGGGCAACTGAAATTTACGATCATCGGCTCTGGAAGCGACGATTTTCCACCAATGCAGGGGGTAAATTAGCGGAGCAAGGTTCGATAATGTCTTGAAATTGGACAATATCGACGCGCTGATCACGTCGGTATGGGATCGGAGCTTCAGAGCTCCGTGGTTATTCGAACGTGACCCGTTTCACCCGGTGCAGTCGATGAATGGAGGGGCGCAAGCTTTTCAGGAATTCATTCGAGGAACCAAAAAAAAACAACTGAAAAAAGCTCTTCGCTCCTTCGTTCCTTCGATCCTAGACACACGGATCTATACGTATAAACGTGTAGGCGTACATCTACATAATGCATCGGTTTGGCACGCGCTCAAACACGTCTCGTTCAGCGAGGGAGGAAGTGAGTGTGAGTGACGTTAAGGGAAGTAAACAAAACCGGGTATTATAATAGTGAATTTTCCACGCGGCGTGTGGTATCGTTTGACAATTTTTAACGGTGAATTTTCATAGTTTTTCTTTGTTTTCTTCAGGTCGATCGTACACGTATATTGTATACCTATACGGTACATGGTTTATGACAATCCTCTATTACAGTGCACGTGCAGAGACGGCTTCTTTGAGCTTTGATTGAGCGAGCGAAAGCTCGCGGGCGTTACGTTATGTACGTAGTACTACATGGCGGTTATTTCGGTAACCGTGCAACGTCGTATTTACTCCACACAAATATAGGTATATACTTACTTGTATGCACACATACATCGGTTACATAGTCCCGAGTATACACAAGCTCTGTGAGAATCTATTACGCGGCTATTTACATAAATAGAAACGGAACAATTGTTTCAACTCTAGGTATTATTAATTGCTCAAAGTTTTAATCTCATTTCTCAGCTACAAACGATGTAAACGAATGTAATGGCCCGGCACCCTCGAAACAAACTATACAAGTATATACCTAGACGTATACGTGTACATAATAACATCTCCAGAGTTGCGCAAAATTAAGAGACGCGAGTACGAAATTCCTTGTACATTCCCCTCCCTCATTAATTCGACAGGGTCCGGGGTTTCAAGGGCGCGCGGGGTTGTTATTAACCGAGGAAATATTCATCTCGCGAAAGCTAAATATTCTACATGTGTTGTACACATATTTACATTTTTCTAAAATCGGAAAGTGCTGATGGAAAAACGAAACGAATAAAATAAATTCCATAAATTCCATGTGAAAGATGAAACGAGAGAAAAATGAACTTTGAAACAGGTTTCTAAAGTTTTGGTATTCCCATATTACGGGCGGGGGGTGGGCTGGGAGGAAATGACACTAATTTATTATTATCCCTGAAATTTATTCTGTCCAAGTAGTACCTACTGCAAGGTAATATTTATCCGTATATACATATATTTTTTAATAAATTTCTCTCCAGTAAGCAATCTTGCGAATTTAATAATAGACGTGGTCTCGTGAGCTATGAGATTTTGCTGCATGGAAGCTCTCCCTAAACGGCGCGACAAATTCTAGGATTCCTTGAGCCGGAGACATTTCCTGGCGCACCGCGACGCGCGCGCGCATCTAGTAGTATTTACGTATAAAACCCATTTAATTTCCCTCCTGCTGACCGAGTAGAAAAGCTGCACAAGGATGAAACTACTGCTTTTCCGGGGGTAAACCCCTTCGCGGAGGGTAGGCGTCGTAGTTTCCTTGGCCCGTG
This sequence comes from Athalia circularis, assembly GCA_963978495.1. Lineage (NCBI taxonomy): Eukaryota > Metazoa > Arthropoda > Insecta > Hymenoptera > Athaliidae > Athalia > Athalia circularis. Next base: position 878,042 of record OZ021701.1, on the reverse strand, counting down.
GGAATTAAAACATTTAACTCAAACCTTGACACAGATACGACATTTAGTACAGAGCAATGCAATTATAAAAGTTCCGTGAAAACTCTTTAAGGAACTGTTCAGTTTTTTTTTTTTTTTTTATATTTCTTTTCTTTTTTTTCTCCCATTTTGTTCACGCCTGCAGCACTATATGTATCTCGCGATCTTGCCACCGCCGCTGCTGCTGCCGCTGCAACTTAACAAAAAGGAGCTTTTACGGAAATCACGTCGCTTTGGACGGGAATGTGCAGAAAATAAGATTAAAAAAAGAAGAAAAAAAAATATCACATCCCATCGACTTACGTCACCTTCCGGGACGTTCAATGCCCCTTAAAAGCCCGACGCCATGCGACGTAGCTCGCCAACAAGATGAGATTCGTAATAGTCAGTTCGAAATTGGGTACTTTATTCTTGCAGTGTCCTCAGGGATTTGTTACTCAAATGATTATACGGTATACCGGCTTAAATGTGATTCGTGTTCAAACCGGAAGTCCTGCCAAGTGGTCGATTCCGTTTCGGAGCCTTTGACGATAGAATTAATTGTGCTTCACTCAAATTTCGTGGTGGTTCGCGTTAAATTTACCGGGTGAAAGTAATGACCGGTTTGCCCGGTCATCCGTTCAATATCTGTAAAATACGAGGCTATATACTCCTCTAATATAAGGGGCGGTGTCACACGCCAGCTAAAAAAATTTGGCGGGCCATCAGAAAGGCTCGCTTTAAAATATCCCCTACCGCATCGTCGCTTTTTTTTCGATCGCGTGGCGTAGATCGAAGCAGAACGATTACAGGTTTGAAAAGCTCCGTCGCGCTGCAGCGCCTCTTCAACAACGACTACGTTTTATTTTATCAGGTGCGCGAAGGCAAATATAAAGTATTTACGTAGGATCAACCATCGCTATTCGAGTTGTTTTGTTGTTCTTTTTTTTTCTTTTATTTTCGTAATCCCAGTTGTTATTCTATCTGAAATTTTCATCCCCTAATTTTTTAGATTTATTCGGAAAATTTTCTGTCCGCGAAAAATCACGGTACAGTTGATCATCGCGTTACAGAGGACGTGCAGTACGTGGTAGAAAATAGTGAAAAATTAGCCATCGGTAAATTATTTAGCTTCGGTCCTTGGGGCTGCTGTGATTAATGGTGCGACGCACGAGGGATGAAAGCTCCGCGACCCGCAATATGGCTGCTTTGTACTTGAATTGAAAGCTTGCGACGAATGAGATAGCTGGTAATTGTTTCCGCACAATGAGATGATGAACGAATTGTTTCGTTTCCAAGTTTCCGTTTCTGACGGATTGCCGCAACCACATCTTTTGTATTTATACCTATTCCTATATGTATACGTATATCAGGGTTAGGTGCGCGCGAGTAAGAGAATCATTCCTAATTACACACGCCCTCGACCCGCCCGCCAAGAAAATGATGATTCTTCCGTCCGACAGTTTCTTTGCACTTCCAAATGGAAGCTCGATTTACATATCATATGTATGTATTTCTATAAGCCGAAAACCATTAGACGTCTATTCGTTCGGCATATAGAAACTCCCCGAGTGAGCCGGGGGATAAAGTTTACTTCAACGTTCTCCGTACATGAATATTATATTCACGTATGAGCTGTATAATATTATGTATTCGTACTTTCAAACCCGTGAAACACACCTACTTATACGAAGTGTATTATATCTATAATAGTGGCCTGCAAAGGAGGGTCGATCGTCTGCGAAAGCTTCCCACGAGTTCCAACTCCGCTCGACTAAATTTCATACCCGTACACACGGCGACTATATCATTGTCGGAGTTATTACCTATGCATACTTCGAAATTGTGAATATGTTTTGAAATTTTTTTTTGTCCCTGAAACGCGTAGCTAGATCGTATCCGTTCCACGTCCCCCTTTTTAAAGCCTGCCCACGGAGTGGCGATAAAATAAAAAAAATGAAATAAAAACATTACGACCACAAGAGTACAGCGACCATTCTCGCGCCCAACGTCCTACCGCCACCCTTGTAAAATGTTATAATTATGTCACGGGACGGGGACGTGCATGTTCGCGTGAACTTGACCCCTGGAATTTATCCGTATCGGCCGATGTCGGCACACGACATGGATATCGTATCCCGGTTGATCAAACTCTGGAGCGTATATACATCATATTTCCGAGGGTAAATATTTATAGGCGTAATATTATCATCTTGGTCCTTCTATATATACGTATTATGATTCGCTATATATACATTGAGAACGGCTCGAGGGCTTTTGACGTAGGCTACGAAGTACGTCTCCGGAATTATCTGGGTATCGGGGACCGGACTAGGAAACGAGGAGAGTGTACGTAAGTAACTCTCCCGTAAATTGAGGACTAAGCTCTACCTCCCTGCCCCTTTTTCGAGGGACAGCCGGACCGCGGACCTCCCTTACAACTTGATGGCTATTTGACCCTAGCATAACTTCCGTCTCGAATATATAAATATATATTTCTCTCTCTCTCTCTCTCTCTCTCTCTCTCTCTCTCTCTTTCTCTCTCGTTCCGCTCGGCGGGTATTTCCATTTGCAGATACATCTGACTATATCTGGTTTAATTTTGACGTTAGCTTATATTACAACCTGTCGGTGTAGAGGAGGTTTTATCCCCTGGGAGATAAAGAGAGCGCTTTCGGGCATAAGCACTTGCAAATTTGAAATTTCTCAAATAATATATCTTATAGTATATACCATTAAACCTCATAATACCGCATCTATCATCTCCGGCTTTAGGCTCATCCGTACCACGTATCTATGTAAACTCGGGCGATAATTCTTATGCATGTATAACAAACTTGAGAGGTATAACAAATTGCGTGTCTATATGAAAAATTATCGAGCCTTGGGTATAACAGCGTGTAACTAAATTTGATGTATCTCGGTTGAGAAACAGAAGAAAAAAAGCGGAGAAAAAAGTAGAACGAATAATGGCTGTGAATATGTTTCGCCCACTTGGTAGGTTTGTCGGAATGTAAAACTATCGTACGAAATTGTAAACGAAAAATCAAATTGACGACCAGATATAGGGAGAGTAGAAATAGTAGAGCAAGAAGCGATAGCTGGTGGTTCTAGATCGCGGTAGTAAAAAAAAAGTGATCCGCTTGTTATTTTTTTGTTTTATCCCCTTTTTCAAATTTTTTTATGTGCTTTATTTGAACGGAGCACGAACGCGACGCGCGTCTAGGTATATCTACGTTATAAACTCGGTATACAAAAGTGGCTGGTGTTTATTTCAACATAAAAGAGCAGTCTGGTTGCATGATCTAGTTGCCTATTACAGTATAGTCGAATGGTTTAGCTACATGTACAAGGAAACTGAATTGGAAACGATTTTACCACTACATAATGCAGTATACGAACATGTTGGCGTAGTAATCCACTCTAAGGACCCCCAAAACCCTTATCACTTACAATAAACCCTCGCGCAATGTGCAGGGTTAAATTTGATACCGATCTACTTCCTTGGATTATGCCAGAGCCTCAGTTTGTTTGTTCTTTTTTTTCTAATTACATCTCGCCTAATGCGAGCGTTCTTATTAACGATTTTCTACATCGCACCGTATTCATCTGGATGTAAGATCAATGCTTTCTGGATAATTTTTGCGATTCGTCGCGTGTAAGAATAAAAATTGTTCTTTACCGTTCTGAATTCATTTTTGACTCGATGGATCATTTTCCATTTTTTTTTTCTCTCTTCAGATCCAACGAGGGCACGTTCCTCGAGAGATATTCGGGCGTTGAGTCCTTAGCTACTGGAACGGTGGATCGATTATCGTCCTCCCCTGCGTTGAATCCGGCGACAGGGAAGCCCGTCCTTGCACCACCTCCTCAACGTAGACGACGTACATCGCGCGTTACCCTTATAATGCTTGATATATCGGATAAGTGTATAGGGTATAGCGTAATATCTCGAACCACCCCAACTGAGAATAGCGAAAACCCCGCGTCGCGGCGTCCCGACGTCCCGACTTCGATGTCGCCTATACGCTTTGCCTCGTTCGTAGTGCGAATCGGGATTCGCACAGGGAGAAGAGAAAGTTTGAATGGACGACCAGAGAACGCTATTAAATTCGAGTATATTTGACGGTGTGGTGAATATATTTCAGTATACGTAAGTACGTGCCTTATACGCTGCTGCAGAGAAGTCTAGAATTTAGATCTCTCCGCCGATATACGATCAAAGTATACACGCTACGTACACCCCCAGGGTGAGTACCATACGCTTTCAAGGACCGCTAAGACACTCGAAACTAATTAAACAGAGGAATATCGACGGCTGATGAGGCCCCCTGATGATGGAAATGCTGATTCAGGTTTTTTCCGCACACACGTCCTGTAGTTGAATAATTAGCAGCGATAAAATTGATGAAAATTATCGTTGAAAAATAATTATCCACACGAATTGAATTTCGTTACATTTATCTGTATCTTTCAACGCAAGCGGGCAATAAATCCAGCGGAATTACAAACGGGTGGATTATAAAATACAGACAACTCATGCCAAAATTCATTTCACGGTTTTTCTGACTACCACTTTTCTTTTCCTCTTCCTCACTTTGCCTTCTCTTATTCCTGTGTACGCAGGAGTTCTCGAAAATAGGGTGCGAATCGAGTGCTTCAAAACGAAGTTTATCGCCGCATCGGCGAGATCGGAATTTCCGATTAACTCGTTGAACAAAAACGTGAAACATTCGTAACCGAGATAATTTTAGAAAATTTTGGCAGATGTTGAAATTCGTGTTCGTAGTGTTTTTTTTTCTTCGCTTTTAAGCGGGCTTTTGAATTTCGATTTCTCGGTCGTTGCGCGCTTCGCCCATACCTATAGTCCATGATGCCATAGAAGGCCAAACACCGAGTATTTACCCATACCTATATACATTCGTAGGGGAATTTATGAACCGTCAATTAAACTTTACATAGAATAAAGTTTACGTTTTCTCTCCACTATGCTCGGCCTAGTTTGTCTGTTTTACCGTTACCTATGTTTCGCATCGGCTGAGAAAACCTTGACTTTATATTTTTATAAGCATATAATGTATACATGAAAACCTCAAAACTGCCAATGGGTCAGCCAGTCAGTCAGAGTCAGTCGGATGCTACGCGAGAGAAAGAAAAAAATAAATTCTTTTTACAACAACCCAAATACTGCAGGGCCATACTCGCGGCGTTTGAAGAGAAAAAAAATTTTTTACTACACTTCGTAAAAAAGCCACGTTGAGAACAGACTTATAAAATTTACCGCTCGTACAGCTGATGTAACACCGCAAAGCACCTCAATTTCTCTTTCCGAACATCCGATGAGCTTTATCACGCAGGAATAATACTTGCACTTAATAGCGCGTTATTCCGAGAAAACAGATGAGCACGAACCGAGCTGATATCGTATAAATCCTGGTAATTTTATCACGGTATAACCACGTCACCGTGAAGACAATTTTGTACAAAATTTTATTCTCTCTCCAAGAGTTCTCTTCCGTTCGCAAAGATAATAATAATACGAATTACATTGTCGAATAAGATTCAATAATAGATGTAGCGAACTTTGGTGAAAAACTTCTCTGCAATTAGGTAGCCTACATTTGATTTCTGTAGGTTCGCGATAATGCGATTTATCTATACGTATATACCTATAATATATTCTACTTATATACCTATACGTATATGCATATATTATATTTACAGAGCGAGAGGAGCGCAGGACGAACGCAGATAGTTAGCGTAGCTACCCCATCCCCTATTTTCCTAACACGTAGAATTCACCATCTCGTTTCTTATTCGTCGGAGTAGTTAATCAGGTTTATTTCCCGCGTCGCGTTAGCTGCTGTTGCTGCTTCTGTTGCTGCCAACGTTACAGAGTTTAGAATGGTTCCAAGGTGAAAATTTCCTCGTTTCGTTTCCGCCTCGTCTATTCACATTCGAGAATAAACATTTTAGAGATAATTGCTGCCGGGTTAGAAATTGAAACCCTTTCTAAACGTGAAGAGGTATAAAGAAAACAAAAGAAATAAAGGGCGGGGAAAAGAACGTAAAAGAGAAAAAACAATAACTATGAAAGTCGTGCTAATTAAATGTACGCGCGATGATTCCACTGTTTATTGTATATATGGCACTTTTTTCTTTTTTCTTTCTTCTTTTTTCTTTTTTTGTCATCCTGCACGAATTAATTTACAACTCTTCTTTCACATCGTTCCCTGGGCTTTTAATTATGAGAAGGGCGCCTCTAATACTCGTGTCGGTTTCAACTTCAGCCTCTGAAGTCTGTACACCACTTTCACCGTGCAAGATAAAGCCTGACACAGAACCGCTTAGTTTGTGGTTTTCGTGCGATAGAAAGTCGATGTTCTTATTTCCCATCACCTGAAAACTGGCTGACTTTCAACCCTTGCCTCCTAACCAACCCCCGAATGAAGCGAAGTTGACCTGGTAAGATAATAATATCTTTCGATCTCGATACTCGATTAATTATACCATACCTCTCAAAATTGCTTGGATATTTTATCCGGATATAAGATATCTCATCCGGCCTCTACTAAAAAAACCTTTGGGCAAAACTTTCAACCCTCAAACGAAACGAGAGGGAATATTTTCCAAATATTTTAGGTATATGAATTCATTTCACGCAGCATTCTTTGGATGTGTAATATATTTCTCTTCCCTCGCATTTGAATAAAAAAAATATATATATTTGAAACACATATACCGTACACTATACATGTGCGCTATAATTATATAACCGTGCAGAAACGTATGTACAAATTATCGGAACAATATGAGTTTCCGAATTTTCAATTATATCTCATTATCTAATTCAAGTACCGTTAGGTATTACGTAACATTGTTTGAATTATGATTCACAGTTGAGTTTCTCGCAACGATTATAATCCACGTATTCTACATTTAGATCCTGAATAAATTATGTCTCCGTACGTACAAGTTACACCACGACGTGTCGTTCACGTGTACATGGACGCATGTACCTTATAGTGCAGCGTTAAATAATCATGAAAATTGATTGCTCGCTGGTCATATGGAGAGATAATTGTTTTAATTTGAGTGGAAAAAGAAAGTGCGATTCGTTTTAATAAATAAATAGTGTTATCCTATCCCCATAAGACTAGTATCTATTCTTTTTTTTTTATGTTTCTTCTGCATTTTTTTCCTGATATATCGTATAGGTATAGCATTACGTGTAGCGATCAGAAAGTTACTTTATAACGTTCGGTTCGATGAAATTGATCATAAATTACAACGAAACGACGTACGCTTTTCAAACTTTGAAAACAAAACGGAATTGCGTTTGATATAAAAAAAGAGAGATTTTTTTTTCTAAAGTAGATTAATGTTTGATTGTATAATATTGATTTATAATTCCGTTGTTATGGGATATATAAGTATATGCTGTGCCGCCCGTTGTGTATATTCTGTCAAAAAATTTCCAATACATTTTACAACGTACCCCTTTTATTTTTTCTCCCTCGAACCTTTAAATCTCGTATAGTCCATTCGGAGCAGGTATTTAAACGAAATCTTTATCTCCAATCGCACAGTGAAACGCACTTTATATAACGGTTGCCAGAATTAATGATATTCGAGGGGTGCTTGGATGAGAAAAAAAGAGAAAAAAAAAGAAAAAAAACATGAACCACGCATTTCAATTTTCAAGTGGGTAATGACAACTCATGCCTGCAGGTATTGCTTCCCGGTTATACGTTGTATGTATAGGTATAGGAAACGGCACGAGGCAGATGATCAAGCCCGAATTCCTCCATATACTCTGCAGCGTATATCGAATTCCTTTCAAATCGGAAACAGTTCGAGAATGCCAACGTAGATAGCCGAGAATGCATCGCCCGATTTCAATCCTCAACGAGCGAGCCAAAATTTACCGTAAATCAAATCACGTACACCTATAATTTTTCAAAAATATCTATTTTTTGTATTCACTTCTTTATATTTATCGAGGTATGTTATCAATTTTTTATCCATTTACAGAACTTCATAAAATATGTACGAACTGCTGCTTTTCAGCTGCGATTAAATACATCAATTTCTAAAAAAAGAAAGAAACTCTAGGTTCATTGTAGCGTGCAGGCAGTCGAATAATAAAATTTGAATCACGAGTTATAAATCCAGATTCGGAAGCTCATATTTTACTCATAAAATTTGTAGGTAAAAAAAATCTCCAACAGAAGTACGTACACGGCATCTCTCGCGGATGTACAAAGGGATTTCATTTCAATCGGAGCGAAGCATTAAGCTCGGACTTTGGAACAGGACATTGTCTCTCGCGACTAACCACGTCACATACCTACATATGTTGAAAGGAAAAAGATAAATCGAATGAAAAAAATAAATAAATTGAACAAAAAATCATTCATTACGAAAATTGATTTAGATTTTTTTTTTTTTCTTGGTGTCGATATTATCAAACAAAGACCTTTTGGCAATAATTATAATTAGACTCATACACGTTATATCGATTTCATTCACATGATCCCATGGAAAGAACATACGATATTATAAATACGTAATTCACTCGATAATTATTTAATACGCACATTCCGGAGATTTAAAAATTGAAAACAAAAAGAAAGAAAATTCACCTCAGAAATTTTCGACAAGTTTTTTAATCGGTATTGGCCAAATGATTTGTTGTTGTTTTTGTGTTTTTTTTTTTTCTCTCAACAGGGAGTGCAGATCGACGCAGTAAACTGATGTGAAGTATCCACTCACCTTTGGCAAGGATGCTTCTGATGCTTAAAGAAGTTCGGAGGTCGTTTGCCACGTACCAAACACGAAGTGTGCCACAGCGTCTCCCGCTTCCCATTTATACGGGGCGAGCTTACACCTGTGCTTGCGCAGAGAGCGCTCGTGGAAGGGGAAAACGACGCCGTGTGTCCCGACGCCGTACCTAGACCTCATCTGTACGTCAACTTACTACCAGAGATCGGGGAATCCGATCGCACCCAACTCCGCCGCATTCGCAAAGATGGTACGAAGTGAACTTTCGAAACACATAATATTCCTGTTTTTTCGAATTCTTTCTATTTCTTTCGAAATGAATCGATGAAATGATTTCAGAAATCGACCCATACGATGTTATCTGCACTTGATTGTACCAAGCTCCAGAGATCGTCATTGATTAACACTCGAATTGTTTCGATCCTAACAAACGATCGATTGAGATCCGTCCATCGCGATAATTTAATTCTAGATAAGAATCGATGCGTTGATCATATCCTAATATGTATACTAATAATAATTAATCAGCTGCAAAAATCTTCAAAGAAATGACGTCTTTGGGATTTGATTTCGGTGTGTATGACGTGAGTAATTATTTGCACTTAATACACACACGCGTAAGAAAACGCGACACTTTAAGACACTGCGGGATCATAAAATCGCGTTATCAAAAAAACAAATAGAACCCGTGTCAGTGTACATGATGTGGCTCGCAAAAAAAAATATAAATATCTTGACACGTAATAATCTTTTGCATAATCGATAAGATTCTTTTTGGCTGTTTTATTGTTATTCATTTTCTGGCGTATAAACAATATCCTCCGGGAATTGTGTTTATACTGGTATTAGGTTAAATATGCTATTTAACTTTTCTTCATTTAATTCTTACGTTTTGTTTTTTAAATATTTGGCCACGATTTAGATCGAAATTTGGATTTATTTAAACAATGATTATATTTCAAGGCTTCTGGGCGTAATTTCGTACTAGATTAGACATCCCTGAGGCAGAGAGGTAAAATCTCCCTATTGTATATACCGCCTTTAGCGATTCGAACGCTTTCTCGTTTGAATGAATGTTGGGTACGAGCCAGTGTCTTGTTATCTTAAACAAGGGCTCCTTAAAGTTGTCCTTAAAAATATGGCTGCAAAATCGCGTTTAACTAAAATCATCGTTTTTCGCTTGTTAAAATATATAAATATAAATCAATATCTAGATAAATTTCTTTCACATCTCTATCGTCAGCTAAATCTTACTCGCGCCAAGTAAATCACGTAAGAAGTTACCTACAGATCTATGCTGCGATACGAGCTATCTCAAACTATGAATCACTTTGTTCATTTATAGGTGTACAGATACATCGTTTTCTTCCAACCCGCACCCTTCCGATGCGCATGCTGCTTCGCGATGTAATCGGTTATCATATTTTTATCGTCCCGTTGACGTAACTTGTCGTTTAAGATTACCGTTAGGAGTTTGCAACTACTGCAGACTGTATGATGCGATATGATCTCTTTATTTTTTGCGGAGTAAGATTCTTGTTTCATTCGCGAGCTGCTGCAGAGTATTTAAAAAATAAAAAATTGGCCAATTCGAAAGCTTGAAGAAATCTTCTGGAAAAACGGGTATCTTTTCTTTCGAGAGATTTGGTTTAAAGCAAAGTGCAGGACAAACGTGTGCGGAATCTATTCTCTATTTTTCGAGCCGGCATTTCGCACCCTTGAGCGGGATAAAATCTGTGGAATATATTTTCCTTCGATTTTATTCCTCATCCTCAGGCGCGGTCTTTGGTTTCCTTCTGATTTTACTTCAACACCGCGCGGAGGAGTTTATAATTGTGTTAGAACAACATCACGGTTGAATTGTAGCGTAATTTCTTCTCCGCGTTTAACGTGGTTACATCGCCCTCTCCCAAATTTTCTAGACACACGATTTAACGTAATTCGAAGCAGCAGCAGCGGTATAAACAGCAACAGTATCAGCGACAGGACAACGTAGGTAGTACATAACTTGAGTTTCGGTACGTAAACGGGCTAATTTGAAAGGCACTAGGATACGTGAAATCCCGAGGCTAGTCAGATTCGGAGGAACGCAGAACTCTGAAAACGTGCGTGGAATTCGCTTCCCCGTTTTCGTCCTCGTCCAGATATATTTCCGATCCAACATTTTCGGTATGGTATCCCTTTAGAATCGAATCTTGCCCCGCACACCATCTCGCATCCCACCCAACCTCACCTCGGTCCCAAACTCTGCCACAGATTCTCCTCGGAAATACCTACTCTCGAAAATAATCTTCGCGAAATCGTTGTAGGACCGGGAAAAGCCTCCTGAAAACTTACCCGCGATATGCTGCTCCTTTTCCTCATCCCTTAGGACCCCCCTTCCCCCCCCCCCCCTCCTCAAACGGGCGAAGCCGCAGCCACCCGTCTCTCCTCTTTCGATATCTAGAAATCTATAACGGGGTATACGTATACCGTGAGGCTGGTGGTTGGTACGTGCTGAAAAATTTTTCCGAATTCTTTCTGCCATACTGTCTTCGGAAAAACAAGGAGTCGCCAAACCGGAAACTGAACCACTGGAAAATGAACTGCGACATGTTTCAAAGAAAAATATACATGTATATACATATACGTAGATATGGTGGTGGAAAGAGAGGGATAGAGAAGTATGAATAGAGAGATACATTTCACCGTACTGCAGAAATTTACTTACAACTGGAGCATTTGTAGTGCTTTTTTTCACGCTGCAGCGAACCAGAATATTATGAAAATCATGAATTTACTTCCATACGTTATTATTTCTGAATACGTAACGTATCTTTTATAATTCCCTGTGTGACATTTATTTCGAAATTCGAGATGTGTTCGGATTGGGCATCTCGTCTGAAATAATAAAAGAGTATGAGGATATTCTAAAACAATAAGAGAATTCTGTTCCTTCTAAGAGCTTTTTTCAGGAAGGTGACCACTGAAAAAGAGGATAAAACAAGCTATTCGCAGTTCGAGAAATTTTTCTCGAATGAGGAAATTTCAAGCTGCCTATTTTTCTGCAATCTTGCAAGAATTTGGGAACGTCTTCCATCCGCACACGTGCACGGGGACTTCTGCTCGAAATTCATAAAGGTCTATTAACGCAAGTACGAGTTTACAGTAGTGTGCACTTCCAACTTTCCAAGTTTGAAGCAACTTTGAAGCGATATCGCCTGGCAACCGATTATCGAAATGAGGTTGAGGACGACTGCAGCTGCAGCAATCACGGTCTACGATACACTTGAAATGCATATTTTCATTACCTCTCGATGCTTAAATACCGTTGGCTGATCATCGACCAAACAATATGCAAAACGAGCGTGGTCGGGGTGCCTCGTGATTTTGATAATTAAATATATCGTTAACTCGCGATTATATAGGCGCTCTCCGATTTAGGAACCTGTTGATTAATTAATAGGATAAAATAAAATTGCCCTTCGAGAAACTACGCCGTGGCTCTTAGCTTTTCGCATTGTCGCGTCCCAAGGAGCTTTTCTGCGGGACTTGGGAGGCAATTTTCATTTACTCCGACCCTTAGAGGGTCGCTACACCCCACGCTGTGTCGCGATCTTTAGATGCGGGTGAAGAAAAGAAAAACATAAAATGGCGAGGGGGGGACGGAATTATTTTCTGAAACCTTGGCCGGTATAAATCGTGCTTTTCTAGTCGTTAGCGGGCGACTGTAAGTCCTTAATACACCCGAAATTATTAGAGCAGGTTAGTTATCTGTATTTTGTATACTTTGTCGAACTACCATGGCGAGTGTCATTCTTCGACTTATTGATTTCCCGCAGCTGAAACGAGGCCGGATTCCAGGAACCTTGCTGGAGTCAAAAAGAGGGACCATAACCGGGTAAAACGACTTTGCTGCAGTATTATACGTGAAGTAAAACTTTGGCTGGAAGAAAATCTCATTAAATATAGTCGCTATTTTGATGGCAAGGGAGGAATGAAGCGAAGAGTGAATGGGGTATTAGATATGATACACCTATTTATAAAATTGTCAATTCTGTCGGAAAGGAAATTGGAGCGGAGAGTAAACAATCCTTTTGTTAATAATTCTCTGACGGTAGCCATTCGTTTTGTTTCTTTTTGTTTTTATTTACCGATTCAACTTTTCTCCAAATTCTTCTTGCTTCTAATTTTCGCATACTTTATGCGTAGCTATGTATACCTATACATATTATGCGAGCGAACGAGAAATCCATTTCGTCGAGCGATAAATAAACCGGGCTCAGGACTTTATATCTCACAAGTGAAATTAACAGCGAAGAAGAAAACTTTATAAAATAAAAAGTTGAATATAATAATTAATAAAGCGGGTTTAATTAACCTTCGAAATGCGCGAGGATTAAGTGAAAAAACCAAACAGAAGAAATACAAAATTTCTGAATCCCGGAGGATATTAATAAGTAGTTTAAATTTAGTTTTGCAGTAATTAAGACAACTAACGATATCAACTCGCCGCTAAGTGCAGCACTTCGGGAACTAGGTACCATCCGACCACTGCAAATAAATCAGATCTTCCGTAACACCCTAAAACCCTTTTACCCACAACACTCCTTGACGACGTTAATGAAAATGAACTATCCCGTGACCACGTGCCCTTCCAAATCCTGCGTCTAAAAGTCAAAGAGACCTTCGCACGATGCTGCAGATGGTAGTAGAAGGTACGACAGGTACGCGATAATAAACCCCGAAACGGGGGGGGGGGGGGGAGGGGGCATCGCGCCACGGCGTAGTGACAGCACAATGTCTATTGGTTGTGCAAAAAAGAAAAAAAAAGAAGTTTTCTCGAAGGTCATAAAACTGTCTTTTAAATTTACAACACTATCCTCGCCCGCCAACACTCTGGCCTTCATTTCTTTGTAGCATAGCAATTTTTTTTAATAATTTTTTTCTTCCTCTCTTTACTTTTCGTCGTATAACTTTCTAAGGCGACATGTGAGAAAACGAAGGTTTAGACTGTAGAGAATCGACGCGTGTCTAATTTTTTGTTGGTTTATTTTTTTTCCAATGTTTTGTAATAATCAAAATGTGCATCTGCAACGGTGGACACGGCTAGGAAAAAAGAATCTACCGCCACTACACGTTATCCCTTTTTACTTTTACGTGCATCATTGGCAATTATTATTATCCTACCTTGTTTGACCATCGCATCGCAGTCTTCTGGTAATGCGATCAATATTCAGTGTACCTGAATATGTCATGGTTTTAGCTTTAATCATCGCATTACGATTAACGGTGTTCGCTATCGTTGAATCAAGCGTCGATTATACGTTGGCTGCTGCGAGGGATTTCTGATTATTTTGCAAGATTTTTTTTTTTTTTTTTTTGCGTCAAATGTGTACGTTTTTTACTTCTAGAAAATTCATGACGGAGATTCACAAGAGACTGGGGTTATACTCACCATATTTCTGAGTGGAGGAATATTAAAGCAGTCGAATCGCTAGAATTCCGTCTTTACTTTTGAAGACAGAAGTAGGACTGGTTTAATTTTTCATGGTTTTTTTTGGAGTCTCGAGGAAGAGCCAAACCTTTGTGTTATATACATATACCTAAATCATAAGCAGTATGGGGTGAACCAGGACAACGAAATCGGAGACATTTGATTCTGACTTCAATTCCGGATTTTCGTTTCAGAGAAAAAAGAATGAAAAATATTTTCATAACATATTGGATTTCAATACCAAATTTTAATTTAAATTTTTTCATCGATAATATCTCGTTTTAATTTACGGAAATAAATATATTATTATATGAAGCTTGCTTTTGTCGTGCTTTGAAACACCGCCTCGGGATCTTCAGGAGATAATATCGCATCCCATCGAAATCTGTAACGTGATAGAAATCGTGTTTCACATCTCACGTGGCTGCGTTAGCACCGTCAACAGTTTTCTATCTCGCCAAGATCGTCCTTCTTGTTTCACGATCAGTATACATTGCAGCGATATAAGCTTACGTGCCAATACAATTTCGGTACATATTTTCAAAACCACATAAATGCGCACGGACACATTTCCAGAGGGTAGAAACCCCGGAATTCGATAGAAATTCACTTAATATTATATTCCCGTGCGGTTTCCACACGCGAAAAAACAACCACCGTAAACTAGGGCCTTGATTAAATTAAACGTTCTCCTAAATTATTTCTCATTCACATAATCAATATTAATGGTGACCCGGCAAGAAATTGACGAAGTTAATAATAAAACGTTCGAATATCGCGACCCGGTGCAGGTGAGTCCGAGGAAGCCTCGAGCGCTTGTCTTTTTCGCTGACCCCAAACACCGAGGAAGTGACAGAACTGCTCGTAAACTAGGCTAACGTATACGTCAACGTACATATTTACTACCTACGTATAGTATAGAGAATATTCATGTACGGTGTACGCTGCAGGACATCTGCGACACACGTGCGGGTCTCAGAAATATGCGCGAGCTAAAAACGTTATAAAATCCGCATTTATATCATAAGCTTTTAACCCTACATGTATATGAATAAAAGTAGAAAAATCGATACGCCGATAAAAATAACGGCGCACACCCTGGTTAATTATATGTTTCTGGCACACCTTATCTCGTCTGGAAAATGAGTGTAAAATGAGTTAGTCGCGACAAGATTTTCTCGCCGCTGTATATATTACCGCATGTAATAAGTATAACATTGCTCGTTATCTCGTCCACCCTGCGTAGGTTTTGTAGTATATACCTAGTTGGACCCTAGGGTAGAAACGGGGGCGGTAGAAGGAATTCAGACAGTTTCAAACAGAACTACTACCACTGTTGGCAACACGCCTTATACCACCAGGCGTAACATTAGGTACGTGGCATTAAACACACGTGGTACTATCCCCCGTAGTTGTTTGGGAGTCGAGCTGGCTCGAGATTTTCTTTGAAAACTCGGGGTAGTTCAAATTCACCCTTATCCACCGGAGTACAATGGGACTATTATTTTTTTAAGATTCTACCATTCGCGATAAAATACAGTTATTCAACCGACGCGTACACAGTAGTGCTTTGAATGAATTTAGCAAAGTGCGACAAATAAACGTATTAAACGTAATAACAAATAATAAAAGAATAGAATATGAATTCGTGGAAGAAGGTTCGTAGCTACGGTATAGTTCTGCAAGGCTTCGGGGTACGAAGCACTCGGCGAATCATATAAAGAGCAATAAGTTCGAAAAGATGACATCTGGGATTTTTCTATCCCAATGTCCCTGCAGTGGTTGAGTCGAGTCAGCAAATGTACCAAGTTCAGCCTCTTTTCTACAATTCTCACTCAGCTGAGAGCCAGACGAAAATCAGCAGATCTTATCGTACCTTGACAACAAGGACGCTTACCGAACAACTCTGACGCCAAGAGAAAAAAGAATTGAAAATAAATTCAGATTCGCGCCCGTCGTCTTGTAACGAAAAAATCATATACGAACGCCTGTAAATTTATCCGAGCGACCTACACTTACGAGAAATGAATATTTCTTGACGATTTTGTTTTATTGTCGAATTGTGCTATTTTAAGCAATTTTTACAATTTCATCATAATGAGGTCGTTATTGTTTATCTGCGTAGCATGGAAATCACAGAAATAAAACTCATTATCTTATCTGATTTTTGACGCAGCAGGTATCCTTGAAAAAATGAAGTTTGCCAAAGTAAAAGGTGAATTATTGATTTTTAAATCAAAGTATATAACAAGTTGCAATGCATGTACCACGGCAAACTGTAGTTGTATCGGTTAGGTGTTATCTAAGTATATTAATTATCTATGAATATGATTATATCGAAACCTCGAATCAGGTATTCACGTCGCAATCAGGTTCTAGATTTTCGGATCTTCGGTTCGGTACCCAGCTGTGAAACAACTTTTGGGTTCCTCGACGGAATTCAGGTTGCGAATGTTACAGTTGTTGTATCGATCATTTCCGCTCAGATGCTGAACTTACCTAATATGTCCCGGAAAAATGATTTAAAGATACAGAAGTAATACTGGCTACTGCCCTCGAATTTTTGGAAGCTATCATAAATCTAAAAGTTATACAACTTTCGCTTATCCGCGTTCATCCCCGCGTTGCCGCAAGGTATCGGATTCAAACATGCTGCTGCCCGGTTCGCGAATACTGCAGCATCTATCTGCCTATCGTCCAACGAAACCTGCGATCAAAGTTTTAAATATCTCGTAAAATTATCACTAGTGTCTAGATCTCTTAGCTGCGGTATCTCAAAGTCCGAATATAATCGGTTTTTATGTTCCTATCGTCCTCGTTCAAGTTTTATTCGGTATTGCTATATGACGCATTCCAAATCGGCAGAGTCGTAGAATCGCGTATGGTATATGAATCAAAGTTAAGTTTTCAATTATTTTCCTTAATCATATCTGTTGGCATTTTATATTCAATTTCGCGGAATATTCTCAGCGATGTTCCAGATTTGCATTTATTTAGTTGATTTATGATTTATGACTGTAAGAACGAGCTGTTGATCAATTTAGTTTGCAGATTCGAATTCTTAATATTTTCGGTCCCGAAATCGGAAAAAATCAAAGGCTATATAGTCTTTTTATTTTTGCAATTTTTAGGGCCAAACATTGAATATTTTTTAAATCGTTTAAGCGACTATTCCCTAGTATATTTTGATATCGGGAACACGAATCCTCTGACTAAATTGGTCCAGTCCCAAGACTGGTGAAGATATCTCATCTTTTTCATGAAGAGAAAATAGCAAAATGATTTGGAACCTGAAAATTCGTGATGGATCATTGCATGGATCGATCATTGCAATGGAATGATTATAACGTACTTTCCACATATGCTTTATAATATTTTTGCGGCGATCATAAATTGCACATTAGTTTGATAATGCAGCTAAAGTTTCTTCAATTGCTTGTAGATATTCTACTGAATCGGAATGATCGCAGGACTACATATAAGGAGTATGAAGACAGTCGACGTTGCACGAGGATCTAGCAATGGCAGCATGAAGTCGCCGATGATGAGGATGGATTACATTGCCAAACAATCTCTTGGAAATCAATTCTCATATATTTTTAGTAATAATCGATGTATAATTACGACTTTTATTTATCAGAATGATTGGAAAAATATTTTAAAATTAGTTCAAGAAACATTTTGTAAATTATGTTGGCACGCATTTATTACAAAAATAATTTTTTTCTCAATACATAAAGTGTTAAATTTTATACAATAAGTTTTTATGTATTCTACATCAATTTATCAATAAACATACAGCACTCTCTTAATTGATTCTTTGCTAAACATTATTTACACCCCCACACGCATCCCCCACGGACGTCTTTCATCAGCAACACATGACACACATCATGACATCAGGCCCTGACTCGGAACACCTCCTTGCCCGTCATGTTCTCCTGATACCTAAATAAATTTTTGACCGAAATTTGCCTTCCATTTCTAGGGCCGGTATTGTAGGGATCTGCAGTATCACTTCTGGTTTGGCAATTTTGGCCCAAAATCGATTTTGGTATCAGGAGAACAGGACGGGCGAGGAGGTGTTCCGAGTCAAATTATGATGATAAGCATGCATGTGACGATGTATGATATCATGCACGATGTGATGTATGTATTTCGCCAACAACGAATATTAGTGAATGAGGTGTGGAGGGGTGTAATCGATAGTAATTGAACAATCGTGCATTGATAGTGGTTAATGTTTATTCATAAATCAACGGTCAAAAATACATGTTAGGACATCGTAATACCGATTTCAGATTCATTTTTACAGATGCATTCATTCTTATATGATTATAACGTGTTACAATAGTGTGGACAATATTAGTTCTATTTCGATTGACATTAGATTGTTAATTTGATAGTTTAAAAAACAAAAAAAAATTGTATACAGGACGATCATACCTATGTGCGTTATTTATACAAATCAACAACTTCGAACATATGATGACTGGCTTTGTAGATACTGCAAGGATAGTCTTGTATTCCCGATGAGGGGCCAAGTTGTAGGTCGTCGGCTGCTCGTTTTTCTCTTGTAAAAAAAAAATCGAACAGAGGTGAGTATACATGATAAACGTAAATTACAGCAGCAGAAAAATTTAGTTATCTTAGAAAATATCATTCCTGGCTTAATTTGATCGACGGATTCGTATTCCTGAGGTCAAAATACATTAGAAAAATATCCTGCAATTGATTTTGAAAGAACTTCATTTTTCACCCGAAAATCGCAAAAATCCAAAGGGGTATATCTTAGATTTTGGTCGATTTTGGGGTCAAAAATAAAGTATTCGTGAAATCGATCGTAGGACACTTTTCTCACGTATTTTGACCTCAGGAACACGAATCTGCAAGCTGAATTGATCTATCTATAAAACTGATCGAATTATCGCCAATTTATCGCTCCGAAAAGTAAAAAAAAGCTCAATTTACTTGCTAGATTACTCTTCCGTAGGATAAGAACCAGTCACTCAAACGATGCAAGAAGTGTTTCACTTTTTGGCTCTAAAATCGAAAGAAATCAAAGGCCATTATCGTGGCGTTTACCAATCATCAGTCAACGATTGTGGTATTGGTATAATTCTAGTAAATTCAAGTATATGTATCAGGAAAGTTTATTATATTTATTTCGTCATTCAGCACAATTTGGTGATGCCACATCAAGTCCATATCAAATTTGCCGGTGCGGTGCTTACAATTTGAATAATGCGCAAAGGCTTCAGACAGACCACTTGTAGCGCCATCCCCAGCTCTCGTGCAAACTTGCAAAGCTGTCGTTCCTGTCAGTCTATGCCTGTCACTAATTACGTCAATTTCCTAGCCTAGTTTATTGTAAAAAAATTTTAAAAAGAATTTGTCTGCATGCATTTTAAAACTTTCATTGGAGTAGACTCATCTTGTTGCTGCAGAAAATATTCGGTTTCATTCAGTTTCTCAAAGAGGCGAAACCAGAGCAATAAACCAAACTTTATTCTAACCTCACTTAAAAGTCTGATTTAATAATTTGTATCCGTCGAAGATACAAGAGTTCACGATGTCGTTGCAAAACAACAAGAGAAAAGTATCGCAGACTGATTTGCGGCGAGTAATGAATGAGCACAAAAAGAAGTTGACTACGGTAACGAGAATCGAATCACCAATAGCCAAATATCCTTTCATAATTCTTCTTCGTATGACCAGCAACGTTGTATTTTATAACTTGAGAAGTAGTATTATTCCTTATTCAAACACACGTATACAGATTCTGGTCAGCTAATCTGCATTCTCTGCAAGAGCATCGTACGCAACGAAACTGTGTGGAATGTTCATCTTAACTCAAAAACGCACAAGGAAAACATAGCGTTGGCTAAAAAGTCTCATACACAAGCTGTAGCCCCTCCACCAGTTGCTGCGCATAGTTTTAAGCGACCTTCCTCTTCGGGAGATGGAGATTCCACAAGCAAAAAATTAAGAAGCATTCTGAAAAATGGCTCCTCCTTACAATCTGCCCTGCCAGATGATTTCTTCGACAATAATTCTGCCGCCACTCCAAATAATATTAGGTCCACAGCCAAGCCTGATGGATCAAAACAAGATGCACCGGTGGAACTAGAAGTGAATGAGGATGTTGAAATGAAGGATACAGAAGAAGAAAAAGACCAAAGCGTTGCACCTTTACCAGAGGGGTTTTTTGATGACCCCATAATGGATGCTAAGGTAGGGGAGATAAGGGTGAGGTATTAAGTCATTTGGGAACATGAGAAGACTCTCCTTCATTTTTTTAAGGTGCGAAATGTCGAGTACAAGGACCCTATTGAAGAAGAGTGGGAGAAGTTTCAAAAGGAGATTAAAGAAGAGGCTGCACAATCTGCGCAAATCATAGCTGATGACCAGGAGGAAGCAACAACCGAGAGACAGCTAGACGAAATTGAAGAACAGATGAGACATTGGTCCAGGTAAGAACGATTATCAGAATGTTTTTATTATGAAATAATCACATTACCGTCGTTCGCAGAGTTCTGGAGCTAGAAAGGCGCAAGGAGCAGGTCCAGGAACAAGTAGAAAGAAAAAGTATAACCGTAGAGGAGGATGTTTCAAGTGGTGACGAGGCAGAGTTTAATGAGTTCTTGGATTGGCGGGCCAAAAAATCTTACAAATAAATCTGTAAAGCAAATCTCTGTATTAGGTATTAATTCCATTTGTATATAACGTTTTTCATTTATTTTAATAAACTTAAGTGTTTATTTCACACCTGTATATTAAATATTACGGTAGAATAAAAGAAAATCTCATAAGTAATGCTATTTTCACTTTATCCCCGCTTCTATTTATTTTGAGAAATGATGGGTAAAAGGTTCCCTAGGTGAATAAGTAAATCGGAATTCATGATTTTTAATCGACTGTGTTATGATTTTATTAAAATTGATTCAAAGGATTATAATATACGGAGTCATGATAGATATTAATTTTCAGTAAGCCATATATGAAATATATAATATAAAGACTATAAGGTAGATTAAACCTAGCGTTCATTATTACACGCGCAATATAGTGGATGGTGATAATCATAATAATAATTATAATGTAGCTACACGCCTACGATTAATGCTGCAATGTAGTGTATGAATCGTTAGATATACATACATGTCTATCTACGTATTAGATAATACAAGTAGTAGGTTGTTTTATAAAATATCAGGAGTGAAAAAAGATCAGGGACTCGCTCAGTTCTACCCGCACCAGTCCACACTAGATGTTAATCTTACTAAAGTTATTATTCATATACCTATAATCCTCAATTTGTATTTATATATGTATTTGTTATCAAGTAATTTATAACTTTGCGCGCTAATTATTTATATCGCACAGATTGCGTTCATTTATAATAATTCGTCATGTAGTTATAATTAATATAATATACAGCTACATAGTTATATAATTTTGTGATTGTAAGCACTTTTTATTTTCATAATACCAAGTTACCCTTACGTAATTATAATTATTTGCAAACCGATTGCGCACACCGATGCGTAATGTATAATAGGTAATGTATATCATAATCTGCTCTTCTTTTCATTGTAATATGGTCCAACAGCGGCTACATCAGCTATATACCTACTGACCAATATTGTATGAATTCTTCAGATTCTGTACTACAAACGTTTGCAACTTGGCCTATTTGAATAGATTTGAAGTATATATGCATTATGCATCATGAATTACGATAATCATAAGAAATGGATTATCAACGTAGAAATATAACAGCCACTTTGCAGTGTATAAAATTATTTTGTTTTATAGGTATTTATATTAACTATTACATGACCGCATGAATCGCTGGAATGAACGCATGAATCGTGTACATTATGAAATAGATTTATCGTGATCGCTACAGTTTAAATATATCGATTTTCAATCCAGGATTAAATAGTAATAGATATTGATTTCGCATCAGCGCTACTGCAGCTTCAACTCTCATCAAGTTGATAAAAAACTACTTTTCAAAGTCTATCATAGTTTTATATAGTTTCAAGTAGCCAGCTATACATTTTGTTTATCATTGTTTTTATCGTGAATAGCTGGCAAACGTTACACTTAGAATTATTCTTTTCTTCTAACATTATTATATTTTATGCGCGATTTGTTGTACATATTATGCAACGCCGTCAATCGAAATCCCAGTGAAAATGGGTTTTCTAATATCAGCGGCTATCAAAAGAATTTTTTGCGGCGATTCAGCTGTCGATCTCAATCGTTGGAGTTAACCGTCGTTGTCGTATTCTGACACTAACAATAACTGAATTAATACTAATGCAAGTAAAGGTACAGGGCTATATTATTCATTTACTCTATAATTCGTAGTGTGTAATAACGTGATAAAATTTATCTTATAATGTCAATCACAGACATTTTGGACTAGCAGTTTCTATTACTATATTACGAGCACTCAGCTAAAGAATTAGTACAGCAATGTCGCAGTTAAATAGCTATTATATCATAATTCTCATAGACTTTGCGGTATCCAAATCAACACTTGAAATGCGGGTTTTTAATATGTGTTTCATCAGCGAAAAAAATAATTGATATTAATACCGCTAAAAATATAGCTCGAAGAACAGTATAGAGAAATTTTGGTTCTGCGGGCCGCCCAAACACTTCCCCATGATTGAGCTCCCCACAAAATCTGCATTATACATAATAATGTTCATCTTCTGTATATTACATTTATTTTCGTGTCTATATTTTTAACGGATCTCTATCTTTCTTATATTCGTCAGAAGAACGGAAATAAATTACATTTATTATAATAATATCTTTCGGATAATCAAGTACTAATCAAATTACCGAAATAATAAGAATATAACGTCACACACCTGTTAAATATCTATAGACTCTAGATATTAATCGCGTTCCTTACATACTTTTTATTACTTATTTTTTATTCAATGTTAAACATAGTTGTTAATAATATACAAATATTCACAGATTAGCTTGTAATAGTATTTTTTTTTGTTTTTTTTTTTGTTCTTTTTTGAGCAGCAAAACTGGATGGTGATCCCAAAGAGAGTGTGTACGGTATGGAATTATGTTAATAAACATACGTGTGCACGTGTGTGGTTGATTATTTTGTTTATTATATGTAACTAAGGCCGAGAGCGAGATTTTCAACAGATATTTTGTAATAGGGGTTGAAAAATGTACACTAATCAAGGAGATTTATATAATATATTCTTAGACCCTCGTTCCCTGCCGAATTAGATAAATAAACGATATATTTGAACATATTTTTTGTATTTTTCTTTCATCTCGTTCCATGAATTAAGAAAGATCCGTCTGATCATATCCGACATAAAAACTTTTAAAAAATAAAAAATAATGGCGGTATTCGCGAATATTTTTTCCTTGGTCCCTATACTACAATGCCGAATGAGATAATTTTCACTTCGAATCATGATATTTTGTTTCACATCATGTATGAATATAACGCTAATTAATCGATTGACCAATTGTAGTTGATTAATTATCGATGTAATGAGCACAGTACATTTTTCTGCAATTTCTATGTCTTCTCGAAAGAATTATAAGATGGCGAAGCGCAATAAACTCGTCTAATACAGTTGAATATATTGCTATTATGCAAAGCTAGCTTATGCAACAAAAGTACCAAACTGCAAGGTGGAAATCTTCCCCTAATTTCCACGTTGAGTAAGGCGATTCTGTCAACGAAACACTTTTACATTATGAGATAATATTCGAGAAAAAATATGCTATATTTAATAATCTAAACAGAGCGAATAATAATTATATGTTATGCCAATATAGGTATATACTACATATTGTAACATACAGTAGCTAGTAATTTGACAGAATTATTTCTAAAGGTCGTGGTTAAAACGTCCTTTTCTACTTTCAATATTTATTTTTACGCGTAACATAATGTTACATACTTTGTCATTTATCGCATTATATGTTATCATACGCAAAAATCGTGCCCAATATCATCATAATGATAATATTGATATCAGCGAGGTTGAAAAATAATAAAACGTGGTGATTGTATTTTTTTAATCAATTGGAAATTTCAACTCTATAGCTTCGACAAATGAGGGACACGATTTTATACCCTAATTGTATTTAACGATAAGAGGTGTATTAGGTGCGGGATGAGATCTATACTTGTTCTATAATTTCACGAGTCGTTTTCGCGCGTAATATCCCTACAAAGTTATCGCGTTAATCACAGAGTACAGCACAGTTACAATAGGCTTTTTTTTGTATTTATATTCTATTAATATTCGTAACACGTGACTCAGCCAAGCTTGAAATTTGCCAAAATTTTCTCTAAGAAGCACGGAAATGATCAGCGATTACTATAGTAAATTCCAAAACGGATTATCATTAAAATAAGATAAAGTATTCGAAAAATTCCAAACACCTGAATGTGAAAACTTTGAAACTGATCAATGATTCGGTACGTAAACGCATCATAATAACAACTAATCTGAATGAACAATTGTAGCAATGGAATCAACAATCAATAATCTTACTTTTGCAACTTGATAGAATTATTTCTTTTTCAACAACAATAGTTGTAACGTTAATAATAAAAACATTTGATTGATCGATATTGTGTCACAGTGTACCTAATTATAATCATATTTAGGTAATATCGTATTATATTTTATTGGATCTTTTGCAACTACAATTTCATCCTACGGTGCAGTTTCGAATATATTATTATATTATGTATGTATTGTTGTTGTAATGGATATTAAGAGTATAAATGTGTATAGAACGTCGAGGATAGCTTGCACCGCTTCGCAAGATGCTTTGTAATTTATTTATAATTATAATCTTTGTTATGCTTCCAGGGCATCGTATTATGTATAAAGCTGTCGTAGCGCCTCTTTTATAACACTTTTGTGTGGTCCCTTGCGAATAAGCTTATTATATAGACCGAGACCGATTTAATGTCAACGTCTTTTTAATTAACACCGCAGACTGCACACCGATCGCTTTACATACGTATACGTATTCAATTGTGCAGGCGATTGAGAATTATTAATTATTCATCTCGTGCTGTAGCCTCAAATTTTTTTTATAGTAATCCGATAATTATTAGCTATAGTTTATGACAATAATATACGTGATTAATATTCAGGTAATGTGCGATAGGACGATATATCATTATATTAATATTACATACATATAATTGTCGATTTTCAGATTGCATTGTGCAGATTATTTGAAAATATCATTCTTATGAATCGTCACCTCGATGGTATAATTGTGAACCAAAGTTTGCATATTCAGACGGATAAAATCATCGTTATTACGCGGATAGAGTGTAATTCAATTACTTACAGCGATACTTGTCTTTCCTTTCTTTATATGCTCCTTAAGTTAATAATTTATCTATCATACAGGTATACGTAATAATATATGAAAAGGCTTTGAACCGGCGTGTGAACTTTTGAAACCTTCATTAGTAATTTTTAGGCAGATGTCAGAATAATTAACGCGAGTAAAACAACGTACTACATGTGGGCAGGTTCTTCATATCTTTTTACTTCGTTTGTGGTATATTTGTAACAATTATCTCATACTCGTATTTAATTTCCTCGTGAAATAGTTCACATCTAACAACCAGTCATCGTAAGATGTATAATATAGGTGTGAGTCGATCGTCGCGATTTCAGTTTCGTTTCAAAGCCAAGCCGAACATGTTTATCAGGTTCACCTGCGAATCTCCGTTATATCGATTATCCGAATGTCGTTGACAATAATAATTAGTAGAAAAGAGTAATCTACGATGTATTTCATTTTTTTTTTTTTTTTTTTTTCAAATTGTATCCTACGAGACTTCGTTAATTGTAAGTTTTTGCGCGATGATAGTATGCCATATTTATATACGAAAATTTTCCATAAACAAAATCGTAATTTGCGCGGTCAACTATCCGCAGAGTTTCCTTTCTTTACCTTTTCAATTTTTATTTTTCTCTAGACAGTTCCACGCCTACGCAACGGGTTCCAGAATTTCCACAGTGACGTTATTCGGCTGGGTTGCAGGTGGCGATTTATTTGATCTCGCAGACGTCGCCGATGCGTTTCCGGTACTTCCGCGACTTCCACGTCTAGACCCTGTACGAGATCCTGACAACAGACGCTTAACTATTAACGGTATAGGCATTGAATTAAAATTAGCATGTTTGGGAACCGAATTTGTATTACTATATAGTCTCGAGAATTTCCAATCAACTTTCACACTCAGTCTTCAGATTGAACTGGAAATTTTATTTACTTGATTTTTATTTTAATTTTTTTGAATTATCAAAATGGAAAT
This sequence comes from Athalia circularis, assembly GCA_963978495.1. Taxonomy (NCBI): domain Eukaryota; kingdom Metazoa; phylum Arthropoda; class Insecta; order Hymenoptera; family Athaliidae; genus Athalia; species Athalia circularis. The sequence continues at coordinate 851,424 of OZ021701.1, read as the reverse complement.
TGAACTGCAAGTTTCACTAATTTGATTAAGGTAGAACGATATTCAACATCATTCAACAATTCACGTGCATCTTCTCTAAATTGTAATAGTAATTTAAATCAGCTACTAATTATTTCTAAAGAACTCACGAATTCAGAACAAATATTTTATCGTCATTAATTCAGATTCATGACAGCCAAACAATTCTTGCACACTGACTTCCGGATATCGTTATAACTCTATGCATATTACATTAGGTGTATTATATGCATATTTAACTGAAAATTCCTTTCGTCACACATGCATTCGTGCAGAAATTCATAGTTCACAGTTTACTACAGCAAGCAACTAGCGTTATAACTTCGTGGCGAAATATTAGTGTATTATATAGTTATAGTTATAGTAGACTGCATGTTCCACTAATCGGATTAGTTGTGACAAGTCAGAGTATATAACAAATAATCAAGTATGTATCAATCTAAGACGGGATGCAACTCGGTTACATAGATTCCCGAAAGTTATCAAATCAATCAACAATTTCATTTTTTTCTTTTTTCATTTCCTCTCTATGCAAAAACTAGCTATAGTCAGCTATGAATATACAATGTACAATACCTACATGTATTCATTATTATAAAAGTGGTCTTGATTCATTACATTAGAAACGAAAAAAAAAGAGAAAAAAAACCATTCGCGAATTTTGAAAAAATATGAGACCCCACCCCGTTTTATTTGAGATTGGATATACTTACGGTAGATAGATTTGAATATATATTTTCGTAGTATACTGATGTAGTAGGTGAGAGCATAAATGAAGGTATGTAATATACATGTAAATATATATCCATCGAGTTAGTTATAATACCTACTAGTATTGCAGGATAGTAATAGTTAGTCTCGCTCTATTAAGGAGAATGGGTTAAAGTTGCTTGCTTAGTAAATGAATGAATAAAAACCCGTACGGTTCACTCGTTGAGAGTGTTTCGCACCTTGCGATGCCGAAGGTGAGTGAGCCCGGAGAGATGCGACAGAGGGTTGCCTGGAAGGCCCCCTAACGCTACCTCTGGAACCCCGACGCTCCTGACCGTGTAGAAGTTTACTGTCCCTCAGCAACGACACGTTCATCAGCCGAGGATTCGGCGTATTGAATATCGTCCGATTTTCGCGCCAGCGAGCTCTGAAAAAAAGGTTGTTTTAATTTTTTAGCAATTTTTGGTTCCGCACTCGTTGTTATATCGTCATTCGAAAAGAACATCATCTGCAGAGATGTACGGTAACGTGCGGAGTAATGGCGAGGAGAATACTTCAGATTATTTAGCCCGAGGCTTCGTTGTTGATTTTCAACCTGCGCTCATTTTCATGGTTTGCGGTGATCGTTATTATTCGGGTCGGAGAGACTCGAGAAAAAAGAAAAATCGAGGAGCCCACGGAGAATCGGGAAAATTTTAAAAATTTTCGGAGGATGTTTATCTCCAGAAAATTTAGTACATCGTGAGAACGTTGTAACTAATGAAGAATACAAACGCCCAGCCGTGAATAATACATCAGAGTTTTCGAGACTCATCCTAAAAATCCTTTGATTAATTTTGCGAAACGCTTAATATCAGACCTTAGCGAAATTGAATATCTAATTAGATCTGGTATGCGAAACGATTAAGAATTCACTTTGAATTTTGCACGTAGACTTAAAACACCATTTTGGAAATTCGGCTTTGGGCTTTTCCCTTTGAACCGAGGATTCCATCAGTTTTTATTGGCAGCCCCCTCCCTCTACCTTTCCCCGCACAAAACCGTAATTTTATCCATTTTTTTTTTCTTTTCTTACTCCTATCATATTTTCAAATGAAATGTTTTATTCAATTTCATAAAGGATATACTTACTTGCTGAAAAGTCTAAGCACGACGCATAATATAACGAACATTAGAGCCATGCCTACAAGTACCCCAATCATGGCGGGATCTATGTACTGTAGACTCGGAGGTTCCTGGTGTTCGGCTGAAAAAGTTAAAAATTTTTAAGTCCAATAATTAGCGACAGGATCAAAATGGTGTTCGCTGAAACATCTGAAACCCTTTGAAAATCGTAAGCATTAGTTGATTGAAAATAATTAACCAAATAGTTTGAAATTTGTTAACAATCAAGTTTGAAAATGTTATACCAATGCACTCTATTACACCGTCCGAACGGGTGATGGGAACCATTTCGAAAATACAGATACATCGTCCGTCCCGACATTCCGTCTGCTTTACCATAGCCTCGCATTGTTCAAGGAAAAAACAGGACTCGTTCACGTTGGCCTCTGAAAAATTTTACACGGAAATAATGAATATACGCGGATGATCGTAACATATTTTATAATTTTTTCTTATTTTCTAATATTTATCTGGTTGAAATTTTACTCACTGACTCCACATTTATCGATATGATTAGTCGCCGGGAATTCTTCTTTGCAGTTGCATTTTTTCGTTCTCGGTTCGCAAAATGAGCCGGGAAAACCGCAGTCTCTATCCTCCTTGCAAAAATCAGCGAATTTTTGGGTCCCTCGATTCGATAGGTCTGGAAATTGGTAAAAAAAATAAATTATTCAATGAATTCGCTTGCTTTTTTTCTTTTGATTTTAATTAGCTGGCTACCGGGATGCGATAATCACAAAGGGTGACATCGATAAAATGAACGTTACATGGGTGACTTGATTTTCCAGTCGCAGGACAAGTGATCAAATATTGACCCGCGAATATGAACTGCCAACAAAGCCCGCAGGTATTTACACCAGATCCGTTGACGATGAGTACAAAGTATACATATAGGTACATAGAGGCCGGAGCGTGGAGCACATTGCACACTCTCCAGTTCATTGTCAGCTGTGAATTGTGAGATGAAAAAAATAAATACTTGCACTCTTATTTCGTTTCCTGATAAAAGTTTTTCTGCGGATAGCGCATACAAGCTTCTCGCTTTATACCATACATATCATAGGAGGTTGATTAAAATAAGTTTAATAACTGCTGAGTTTAGAATTTCTGAAACTAATTATTGTTGCTGTTGTTATTGTTATTATCATCCTCATTGTTCTCAAAAAAGAATGAAAAAATGACAACTTGGGACAGGCAGGCACGCTGAGAAAGTCGGTGGTTGCGGGGTGGATTTATTGTAAGGGTATAGTGCGGTCGTTGCGTGCCACGACAACAGCGATTGCCATGAGATTTAGAGGTCCGACACGCAAGTCTATCCTAACATGTTGCATTTTCTATACAATCACCACTGTTTTTTACAATACATGACCCTACATTTTTTTTCCTTTCTTTTCTCATTTTATTTTTTCCCGTTTGCAGAGCAGGTATAACGCCGGCCATATTTAACTCTGTAGTGGGTTTTTTTCTCTCGGTATGAAAAACGATATTTGTGACGCGAATGAAAAGGACAGAACTCTCGACGTTTATTCACGTTATATTCGCGAGTCAAGATGTAAGTGAAGCTTCACTTGAGATTTTAAAAATGAATTTCTAAAATAAATACCCAAACTGAGCTTCTAATTTCAATCTCATTATTCCGGGTTCTCTTGGTTTTGAAACTCTTCAGGATATTGAAAATTCTGTACAAAATCTTAGGATTCTTCTGTTCGAATCAACGAATGAAACGTATCGGGTAACAGGTTTTTTCGCTCAAGCCTTATATATTATTTTCTGATACACGATAACTTTCGATGAGGCTCGAGCCCTTTGGCACGCTGCCTAAGTTTATTGAATTTTACCGAGATCCTGCAGGGTTTGAGAATGAAAATTGTTTTATTTTTTTAACGAGTTTTAGTCAATTTTAAGTTCTTGTAACCCCTTGATGATTAATCAGCTCAACGATATTATGCGTCGTAATGACTCCCGACATCAATAATACAAGTTTCGTACTTTTAAGCTTCGTCACGTACGGAAAGTCTATACATAAGACATACCTGTATAGTTCAAATTCGAAAGGGTTGTGGAAGCGGAAAGCGCCGTACGTGCTTAAAAAAGCTCCTTCTATCGGGATGAAAAAAGTACACGATATATACCTATATATTCTTGGGGGTTTTCCAGGGAAAAGCTTCGAAGACAGAATTCGTTATGGTTGGTATTGGAAGGAATAACGACCCTGAAGCATCGATTCATCACGTGGCTAATGGGATTAAGCCTTCGCAGTTCAGAATGGCAGTTTTGACGGGAGAAAAATGCTGTGGAATTCGCGGAATATGGATTTTAAACGCAGCTGGGAAAAAGATTTCTTCAATATTTAATGCGGGATCTTCCGACTATGCGTGACCTGGGAGGCTCGCTTTTTTGACCCAAGCACTTTTTTTTCGGATTCCAGGAATTGACGAACTGCGGTATGTTTCAAAAAAATTTACATATAGTATATATGAGCCTCGTTGACGGGTGAAAAAGGAGAGTAATGATTACAAATAGAATAAAAAAAGCCACAATATAACTTTCGGAACGTTGGAAATCTTAGATGAGAAAGAACAAACTCCCGGAGTTTGTCTTCGTTCAGTTTGAACGTTATGAGCGTTATTAAGCCAGACGTTGAGTGCAAAAGTTAAGAAAATGTAATTTTTCATACGCCTACGCACGTCCTCCGTAGCTGCTGTGTAATAATTTTAAATCAAGACGAAAAGTCACACATGGATGCCTCGGAACTGCAAATAATAACATTTCAGCGCAACGCCGTTCACGTTCCGTTGAACGAAAAAATTTCTCAAGAAAATTTCACGGTAAATCTTGATGAGGGCGGTAAAAGCTCGTATGCTGTCTTCGCATGTATGAAAACGTAGGGTTATTGTTGTTTGCAGTTATTACACTCTCTAAAAAAGCTGTAGATTCATTTAGAATGAGATGAAAAGCAAAGACGTTCATTAACGCTCTTCGTTAAGTATGAGCGATCAATACCCGCTGTGTGCAGCTGTCGCTGTTAATTTCTACCGTCGGAATCCACCGACGAAATAAATCGAGAGAGTAAAAATGAGATTGGGAGGCGTAAAAGGTCGCATAATTATCGACAAGCTCAACCCATCTTAAAATACATTCATATCCACCATTTTCCTGACAACGATCAACGATGAGTAGCAGCATTTTCTGGGATATACAAACTGAAAACAAATATGCCGTGCATGAATAAAATTTCGATAAATTATATCTCTGATGGATGCATCGCGATATACGGGGGTGTCTACATAATTAAATACCTCAGTATGTACAATGTCCATAGACCCATAAAGCGCTTTGGATGAAAAATAATCAGGGTGAAAAATGTTATCTGATTTTCCGCGCCCAGAACACGTACGTTCTCTCGTTGTTCGTATCATAGTATAACCATACAACGTTTTTGTTTAAAATATTTTCCTGCATTTCTCAGTCAGCGCGTAATCTATATAATTGTATTTTGAAAATGCGCGAGTATTACATCAGTGCACACACATTCATCTACACGGGGTAACGTTCGTGTCGACTCAGAGTTTTCACAGCGAAAGGCACAGCTGAGGACTGCGTCGTATAATGCGGATGTGGCGAGGGTTGTTCAGGGAACAGGAATTGGGGTGAGGTATGTAAGTCCACACCTAACGACGTCGATATTACCTGCATACCTAGTAATTCTGCAGAGCTTTATTATCTGCAAATACATGTACATATGTATAAATATCTCCGATCCCACCTATATAAAGAGTTTTTTACCCATTCAGTTTTCGCAGCTTCAGTCTCACAGAGACGTCATCGCGATATAACATCCCCTTTTCTCTTCTGTAGCTGGAACTGATGTAATGAAAATGAAAAAAAAAAATATCTCAAAAAGCATAATCATTATTATACCGATCCTGCCGTTATTCCCGATCATCATTTTTTTCAACCGTGATTTGTATCGAGAACAAACCATCGAAGTTGTTTTTGAACAGCGAAGTGCAAGAGTGATCATCAAGAGAAGACCAAAAAAAATTGATGTACGGATGAAAGAGCCAAGTAGTGGGAAAAAGGTTCAAAAGGTGAAAGGACAAGGACTGCATGGCAGATTGAGAATTGTACACAAAACGACTTTGCGGCAAAACCTGCAGTGCAGATAAACGAGCTTTCGGAATATCCCGCGTTAGTTTCACCCCATCCCCCCTCCTTCTCCCGTCATATTTAAACGTTATACAGCCGTATTATAACCCATAAATAATTTCACTATTCAACAAATAAATCGTCCAATTATTGAAATTCCGCATTCTTTTTTTCGCAGTGCACGCCAGCTAGATTTTCTTCGAACAAAATTCATAGCCACCCTGCCTCGCTGGGCTGGTGGCTACGCGAGGAGTGAACGAGCCCTTGAACCCCTCAACCTGAATCGATTTTTCTTCGACGAAAATTTTGAACCCGCAAGCTCAGCTCGAACCCGAAGGTAAAACTCACCCACTAATTCTCAGAGCTAAAAACAAAAACCGATTAATGCTGCGGTTCGCGAATACCACGCGCGGCTGTAATCGCCGATGAAAACGAGCACGAAAGCTGAAAGGGAGGAAGAATTAGAACCGCATACGATAAAATTTTTCCATGTATTCCAGTTATTTTTTTTTTCATTGTATCGAAACCGCCGTTAATTACATATTCCCAGTTTACTTTTATATACCGACGAACCTACCAGCCTGTACTCGTATATTCACACAACCTGTTCAAATAACCGACGCTGTAGTACGTCGCGACGCTGCGTGCCATCGGTTCGAGCTTTTTCCCACTTTAAAAGGTGGAACAAGTTCGTATACCCGTGTATAAACTATGCATATAGGTGTACGTGTATATCCAGGTGTATATATCGAGCGTCGCGGTGCCTGGCGCCTTTTTTCTTGCTTCTCTCTCCCGCGTTTCACGCGGTGTTCCACCCCTCGCCATGTTCCCATGGGGCACGAAGCTCGCTTGTACAGTTTTCTGCAAAAATTCTTTCATTCCCTGCAGTTCAGTTCGGGTTGTAGACCAACTGTAGTTTCGGTACGCGATGACCACGATCATTCTTTACCAGTTTGTATCTATTCGCGATAATCCTTTTGTAAATTTTCATCGTGCTACACAATGCGTGGTGCAACGCGAAGCATGCAGATAAAGGAGATGATGAATTGCCCGATCAATTGCAATCTTCAATCGCTAACAGGAATTTACCTTCGAAACGTTGGCTTTTGTCAGAATATATATAATAGAGACCTCGGAGATCCAGTGAAAACAAATGAAACGCACTATCCCCTATTTTTTTTTCTTTATTTTTTTTTCTTTTCAGTTCGACGTGCGTTGTCCAATTGCAGTTTAAAATTAACAGGTGGATAATAGGATCGGATAACATTAACGAAGAGCAATCTTTCAGCGGAATGAAATTGAAATAATTATCATGACTCACGTTAAAATATACCCCTGCGTCTTAATTACTTTCACTATTATCCGATTTGATTATAAGGGGAAGATTACTCAGGATTATATATGTATATGAGTCGCGCTGTCCAGGGGTCTTTGCCCGGTAATTTGACTGCAATTTTATTTAAAAGAATTACTTATTACGTCGTGTGACTAAGTAATTAACTCACAGCTGAGGTCAGCGACGAGGTTTTTTACACAGCTGTATAATACTACTGGTGGGATTTGAGAAAGAAAATGTGAAAACGGAGACCTGGATTAATTCTGCAGTCGCGTTGGGAACTCGCAATGACATCGCGAAGATATCGCAGCCTGATAATTGCGACGTATGCGCTGAGTAGCAAAAAAATAGTGTGTGAAGTTGTCACGATGCATGGGGTTGTCGGGAAAGATATTGCGAATGCGAGCGACACATGCCAAACTTTGTTAACAAGTTTTCAGGAGATTCCGGAGCTCACAATGCCCTCTGATTACAGGGAACATACATATAATCCAACCCTGCGGCACAATGAGACTTTTCTATTCCACGAACTCCAGCGTTTCACCCATTCGTCAAAAAGCAGCCGCCTCTCTAATTAGGAAATTCTTGACCCAGAAAAATAACAAAAAATGAAACAAAATAAAAATATGATACAAAAAACAAAATATGTGGAATAGAAACTGAAGTGAGTTTTGTCGTATTGCTAAAAGAACTAATCAGGTGCGGGGAAAATGTAAGGAAAAAGCAAATTACGACGTCGTTCTGAATTATATGGAAGGCTGCGGTAACTGGATTCCTGCCGTTAAAATCATTCAGCTGTGAAATTTTTAACGCTGCAATTTCTGTAAATCAAGAAATGTAATGCCCACCACGCGCTATACGATCCTCGCTATTATGCAACGAATAATATTTGGATTAAATTTTTCCTCGCTTATCGATTACGCGGCTGAAGGCGTGTAACGTGTGCGTTACGTTCGTCCCCAGACGAAGAAAGTGGATCATCGTAAACAGCCACTAATCATCGCGATCGAGTACATGGAGCGGAAATGATACACCGCAGTCGAGGATCTCAACTTTGTTTATGCCAGAATTTTATAACTCAACAAGGAATATGATTTCCATATTCCCCGCCATTCGACAGATCGATATTCCCGAGGGTGATCCGATCATCTATAAACTTGGCAAATTTTGACGCCGATCATTTCAGTCACGTTTCACGGTTTTAGAATCCGGTCCATCGAATGGGTCCGTTGTAATCCTAAAGACTTCCGCGTGTTTGCTTTGCAAATTGGACAGTAGTAGCCGATTTCATTATTTATTTTTTTTAACGAATCGATCAACAGAAGCTTTGTACGGGATGTGTATACAGCGTACAATCTTTAGAGACGTGCAGTAGCGGAAATGTTGGACGGGGAATTCTCCCGCGTATATTTTGCGATACTTGCACGAACTGTTGATTTATTGAAACCCGAAAGGGGAATTTTTTCACAATAACCATTCACCCTCGACACCTTAACACCTTGCGTAAATTTGTAGTACCGCTACGAGATGGATGGAATGGCTCCCAGCTGAAGCCGTATATTCGCTGCATGGTTATAAAAAATATTTACAGGCGTTCGGACTTTTTTTGAAACAAGGAAACGAGATTGCCAATTTAAAATTTGCCTTTATCCAGTATCGACGATATCAGATGCCAGACTGAGACCTTACGTAACGCGAATTTCTTTATCGATGTCATTCAAAGTGAACACAAAACTCTCGAAGAATAATTCGTCGAAAAAAAAAATTCCAATCGATATAAATGTGCATCGGTTATGTGCACGTATAGATACTATTAATACCCTAATGCGAGTATAATAACGGCGGAAAAACTTATGTAATAATCAATCGCGTTTGTTCGTTTTAAAAATTGATCATAATCCCCTGGCGTATTCATCGATAACGGTAATGATGAAGTGATTATGTTACACGGTAGACACGAGGAGCTCTGACACTTTTTAGATTAACTTATAAACTCGTGTAGCTATCGGGATTACGCGGCACATTTTTCCCCATTCGGGCAAGTATATGCGTGATACGAAACTTGATGTAAAAAATTTTCAGCAAAAAGAAACAAATGAAAAATTTCCGTTCGTTCCAATGATCGTCACATCAAACGGTGAGTCCTACGGGATTTTGAAAAATCTTATCAGCGGCCAAAACACTACAATATCCCGCGGAATCCTCGGCCAAAGTAGAAGTAATGAAAAAAAGAAAATAAAATAAAGAAAGAAGGAGGTGTGAAAAAAGTCTGTTCGAGTTAGCGGTTCCCTGAACGCGGAAGTGTCATTCTCCGGCAAGCCTTTGTTATACCACCATCTCGTGTAATCATTAGTCTTGCCTTTACCTGGGGGCCTAGGAAGGTGTATTATCTCCGTTGTCTTTGTTATTCCAGTCCCCACGAGCTAGACTGAGAGATACTGCAATCAGTCATCTACAGCTTGACCCTTTTCCTCGCGTGACACTTTGTATCCCTTTCCGTCTCACCCGCTTTTCCACACACTCGCTTGCACCTCGCGTCCTCACCTTTCCGATCTCTTATCCTTTGTGACTTGCGGCACCCGCCTCGACGATAATTCTACCGTATGTATATTTTTTCAACATTTTTTTCAAATCAGAAGAAAGAAGAGATAGCAAAGAGATACGTAGGTGTGTTCAACGATGTACGAATTTTCTCGCGTTATCGCAAAGCTACAGCTCCCTCGACGCTGGTGACTATCCATCACTTTTATTTAACCTTCTTTTATACGCGCGCATATATCTACCTCGCAGCTATAACGCGACGCACACGAAAAATATCAGTTTCTAAAAATTAATTGAAAAAAAAGCCACGCGCGAACTAGAAAAGCATGCGTCGAGGCGTCAACGTTCTCGCGTTATCGGGTAGATTTTTATAACATTTTTAACTCACCCCCAAAGAGCTGCTATCGTATTACGACCTTATTCCTATACATTATACCCTTATACGATGTTTGCGATTTTTTAACAAACAAACATTCGCCAGGGACTCAATCCCCTCACATCAGCGGCGTTTCGTGTCTAAAATTTAATTCCCCTCGCGTATTTTTTTAGGGGAATTTTTTCCCCCTCCGATGCTTCACTCTCGTAATAGAGGCATGTGCTTATAATAAATATATGCGTCTAACAGCCGTAATTCCGTCTAAATTGCTCGACTCGACCTCTAATTATGGTTGAAAAATCACGCGTCGTTTAACAACGAGAGTAGGCTTGATTATGCTGTAACGGTGTTAAACCTTCCCTCTTTCTTCGAGCTTTTTACTCCGTTACCAATATAAACTGTCCGGGACACATGACCGCAACGATTGTTTCATGTATCGGAAGAGATTCCGTGCGGCGATTGGAAAAGATCATTTATTACAGCCAGGGGGATAGATAAAAATGTCAGGTATATGGCGTACCATAACGGAACTGCCGGGAAATGGAATGATATTCCAGTGTCTGGCAATCGCGACACAGCTGTTAAAATTCTGACGAGAATAATAAAAACCTTGAAGAATAATAAGAATGATGGCGTATCTTCATGACGAGCAGGAAACCCAGAATTATAATATTTTCTTATCATTTCTTCCTTTGTTTGCTCTAATATTTGAACATAATCATGATTATATAATCTACGTAAATATTTGTACGTCAGGAGTACATAAATGGCGATATTGAGAGCCTGCGATACTCCAGCGCAAGGATATTTGCAAGGTTATTTTATTTTTCCAGAATCGCAGATGCCGGCTATTCGATTTTTGATATTTATAAAATGATTACTACAACCTGGTGCCGAGAACATCAAAAATAGATTTAGAAACTTCGCTGTAGCCCAACTGCGATTTGGTTGCAGCGAAATGATTTTTCGTTTTACTCTTGCATCGAGGGTAAATAAGCTCCGCACGTAAAAGTTTTTCCGCGAACATTTTTCTTTTCTATTGATTTTTGAGAACAGGGCACAGAATTTTTTTTTTTATCTCTTCGCAACAACTCTTTGCCAAGTTATTCTCCGAGTATGACGTGACGTGGTGAAAAATAATTTCGAAAGATAAGCAGATTTTTATCGATAATTGGTGGAGGGGATTATTATTAACAAAAAGTTCGTCGGGCGGGTGAAGCGCCGAGGGGTCGCGTACGACGACCGAGATGCTTAGTTTCCAGGTTCGTTAAAGGTCAGATGCAAAAAAAAGAAAAAAAAAAGATCCCTCTGTCGGTTCTAACTTGGTGCAGATGCCGCGAGCAAAACTTTCCACTTCTAGTAACCGCAACCCCAACGAAGTATCTCTAGCTGCCTCGCCCGTTGCTCGTTCTCTTTCCCTAATCCTACTCCAAAGTTCAAGTTTTAAGTTTACACCAAAACGTATTAGGTACCTAAAGTATCTCCGCGATAAAAACACATGTAACTATACACCAGACGCAGAATTACAGGCAATTTCGCAGGTGCAGCTGGACAAAAAAATAAAGACGTAAAAATTAAATAAACAAAGAAGTGTGTCGTTGGAAAGCTGCTGAATTCCGGAAACGATATGAAAATATGATGTCGTAATATTTTCGCCACATGGAATATAAAATGCTCGTAACAATTCGCAACCGATAAATTAATGGGGCGGAACTTTTGGGGTATGGCCATTGAATCACGTTTCCAAACGAGCGGTAATCGATCGATCCCCGATTACTCGTTCTAAGGTTAACCACGTGAGAGGAAGACCGATTATTCAGTATTATATATACGTATACATTGCACATCGATGCTAAGGATACAAATTCCATTCTACACGTGTTCTGAATTTTCAGGATCACTTATCGAGTTGATGAAGAAAATTAGTGAAAAAAAAAGTCCCAACGACTCTTCTCCCAAATACATCGTCACATCTGTATTTGCGGAAGGATTTGTCGCCGCAGTAGCGCAACACTCATTATTTCTGTGTCATCGTCTCATCATGCTATTATACGTGTAGTCAGCAGCCATTAGATTAGGCTAAATTACCTTAGATTGGATGATTGATGCGACGCTGGACTTAACTCGAGGAAGTTTTTAACTCACTCGTAACATAACGAGTTACAAGGAACGCCTAATTGACTCCCTCTTATTAATTTTGCGGTAGTCATTGTCCAAAAACATCATGTATATTATATCTTCATCACTCATTGCACCGCGTATTTTGTCGAGCATATCCAATACCGTAAGAAATATCATTAAAATTTACATCATTAATTACCACAGTTTAATTATCTTACCTCTGAAACCCCCCATGCCATCGTGTTTACCGAAACGTATACTGCGGGTATAAGATACAATAATTAGGAGAAAATAAAGGCTTGCAGAACAAATTAAACTAGAACAAAACGAACCAAATTGCCGATAGCGGTAAATTTGGTAACGTGCCTGAAGATAATTACAGCCTCTCGCCCCGTTTATTCGCGACGTCTGACCGCTCGCTGATTTAGACTACTAGCTGGCAGCTCCCATCGGACGGACAGTAAACGAAACCTGGATCAAACGCCGATCTGTACTACTGTCGCTGTCCGACACGCCCGTGACTCGTACTACTTCCACTTTGTCGCTCGGTACCCAAATCCATTTTCCATCAAGTTCTTTTTTTTTCTTTGTTTTCGTTTACATTTTTACATCTAATCGAAAGTTTTGGTAATGTTTCGGAGAAAAAATTGTTGTACGTAAAAAAATGTGCGAAATACGCACATTAAACCGAGTATATACTTTGTAGGGTAGTATCTAACAATCAGACTCTTTGAATAGTTTTCTTTTTTCGAATAAAAATTATACGGTCTGTTAATGCTGCAGCATTCATGAATGACAATAAAAAAAAATATATGTACATGTTATATATATAGTTTCATTAGCCCGAGGTTTCTATCGTCGACGGGTTGATGTCCAGCGATTAACGCGTCGACGGTATAAAACATAATTAGTCAACGACGACAAATGAAATCGGACATGTATTATAAAAGGTGACTTATTACAGTTTTTAAATATCGCGTCGTCCCAGTTTCATAAAAAAAGAGAAAGGGGAAAAATAGAGCCATAATCACCGCAGTCGAAGCTGTAATACCGTTATAGTTAATTTGTTTCTTTCTTTTATTATTTTTTTCCTTCCTTGTGATAATGTATAGGTACGGAATTATGGAAGCAATACAGAGATCAAGAGCGATAATATTTAAACGTCTTTTGTTATCGTCTTCTTTAATCTGTTTTTTTATTTTTTTTTTTTTTTCACTTTACCCAACGCGAAAACTAAATTTCACAGAATTCGATCAAAATGTTGATTCATATAATGAGTTTTATACCTAGAAATGAATTATCCTTACCACGTTATACGTCACGATGACGCATCATACGGATTAATTTACGGTCAAGAGAAGTCTCGAGTTTTTGTTAAAAGATTTCATGCAATGATTTCTAAATAAATGTTTTTTTTTTCGCTCTACCCACGCGATTTTCGTACAGGTATTCATGCGCGACCAAAATGAGGAAAGTAGTCAAGGGACGTTATCGAGCGCAGTTTCCAAGAAGGTTGGGTACGTTTACTGTATAGCTTAGCTTTTGCTGCTGGTAGACGAATTTTGAATCACGACGGAGGTAGGTATATGGCGCATCGTTTAGCATCACAGAAATCAGCCACAAGGACATCGGCGGAACAAGATATAATAGAAAAAAAAGAAAGAAGTTTGGAAGTGACAATAAATGAGAATGTTAAATATATATACTTATATAGCTATGTTTTCTTGGGCCATCCATTCGTCGACGGACTGACCGAGTCTATATATTTCTCTCGATAAAAGACACGTCGCTACGCCGCTCGCTATAGGCCAGCCGGAGATTAATTTGAAAGGTGAGCTACACGTACCTATATAGGTATACGACGTACTACACGTTAGTAGAACGATATAGTCCTCGAAGGCGTTTTCTATTCTTCATGTTACCTGCATTCGTATTTTTCTTTTCTCGTTTTTGTTTCTGTTCAGTGCATATCGGACGTGATGCAGCGGTGCAGTTTTCTGAATCGAGGGTAGCGTATCGATACCAACCGATCATGAATTTCGATATTTTTCGTATAGAAATATCTCCACCGCGCAGGTGGGCACCGAATCCTGCACCAGCAGCGGCAGCGGCAGCAACTCCGGTCGACGGTATGCATGATGAAACAGCTAGCCTCGCAGCCAGCAGTAAACTATGTGTAATATGTGCAAGCTTTACGCTTGAGTAAACTGAGTTTTTTTACTCAACGCGATCGCTGCACATGCAGCCGCGAGCGCGTTGCATAACGCATACTACTCACATCAGCTGTGAATTCTGACGAATTATCATCGCATTTCGTATTCATGTGTACCTACGTCACTGTACACATGAATACGGAAGATATTATTACCGCGAGGATTAGAATTCAGCGGAAATAACGATTACGGTATAATCACCGTATATATTAATGCAGTTAGTGGAATCGAATTAATGGGTTCACGATGGATGCGGGACGATAAAAATAGAGTTATAGACATGGACGTACGATTTGTAAAGGCGCTGGATTTCTAAGCGAGAGCTTCGCGCGGCTGGAATCCTCGTTGCGACGTGAAAGTAAAACAGTGCGAAGCTCTGTGAGCTACAGGGAGGAATATAGGGGTAAGTATATAACTTATTTCCTGAGTGGTGACTCCATGAGTGGGTAACTCGTATCGACCATGCGAACGCAAACGAGCTGAGAGCTTCAGCTACGTACGAGACTACCAGTTATATTATACGTCATCTATAACTATATACCCCCTTTGGAGCCGCCCGGAGTCCGAGGGGGTGGTGGCTGCCAACCCTAGCGCCGCATCAGGGAGAAACTAGGCGCGGAATTGATCGGAAGCCCTAATCATCCGACATTTATTTTGAATATTTTTTGCTCAATATCTACGTAGATTCCTGTCGGACGAAGGGACTCGTTTCTCATTATTATTGGTTTTATCACTCGAACAATCGTGACGATTTGCCGCAATGCCGAACAAATCCTGGAAGAGGAATAATCGATGTCATCATAATCGGAGAAAGGAGAAGTGCGTTTGATAGTTCTACGTCGATGATCAGATCCGCGTATTTTAATCCTCATTCATTATCCAGTTTATTGTTGTTTCGCATCTGAAACCGTGAACACTGCAGCAGCAGCTGAGGGTACTCGGAGTGTATATTCGAACGTATGATCCTCGTTTTTACGGAGAAAAAAAAAATATATACAAGCAAAGAAAAAAAAAGAAGTAGTAAAGAATAATGGGAAAACTGGCGAAATTGGAGGTTTTTATGGATCTCTGAAACCACAAACAAAAGCTCCCCATGTAGCGAATGCGAGTCGAAAAAAGAACGGGCAATAAGAGTTGCCCCTTTAACCCCTTCTGGGACATTGCATGGGTATAACAAACATGCTAAGCCAAACGAGATGGAACTCAGAAGCTAAAATGGCTGCTATACCTATACGAACGCGGCTATTAACCTGCGGCCAACAGGATTCACATAATAAATTCGTTGGACCACACGGTATGCTTTAGGGATTTGTCACGCTGGAATTAACCCCTTGACGGATTATTTATTCCAAGTTTATATACGTACAGCTAATACATCCAGACCGCAAGCTTTGTCATCGATTCTATTAAAACTGTCGAGTAACAACCTTTGACTATATAGCTACACGAATCTATTTACACAAAAAGTAAATGTCATATAATTGCACAAATTTTCGATAGTTGAATCTCATCTTATGCATTAACGATTGAATTTCTTCTCTCGCGATACAATTAAAATTGGTAGATAGGTGTAACGATTCGCCAGAGATTCGTTCAAGAGTTGCTATTATTCAGCTTAAGTCATGCTTTTCTTAGGCTAAAATCATGTCCTTTATCCCCAAGAAAGCTACCCTTGAAACACGTATCAGAACCAGAGTAAAAAAAAAGAAAAAAAAAATAGGGTCAAAGTAAATCGAACAAAAGATCCCTTTTTTTTATTATTCTTTTAATAACTTTGATTTTCGAGGGAACAAAGGCAAACCGTGTCGAACGTGTATTCTCCATGGGGAAAACTCAGAGGTTGCGAGAATAAATATAGCAGAAGTGATATCGTGAGAAGACGCCGGGCCAATGAGGGACCCTCGACTAAACCCTTTTCAGGGAAGGTCCGTAGATCCCGGCAACGTCACGTTCTACCCATAAACGACATAAATTCGATCCAGGTGTTTGATACCAATAATATCGAAACTCGCCGAAATTAATTAATTTATGCGCGAATGAAACTATGGCAATAAAGCAAACGTACAGATCCAATTTTTGCAACTCTTTTTTTTTCTTTTTCTTTTCTCACGTGGTTTAATGCATAACTGATTAATTCCCCGAGGTCACGTATCTATACATTCAGAATTTGAATGATTCGCAATCCGAAACGAATTCTGACTCGAGAGTGAAGACATTCCGTTCGAATATACACGAGCTCAGTGGTTGATATCGACATGGGAAATCATCTGTCTCACGAATCTTTTTTGATTTGGATCTAACTTTAAATTATTTCATCGAAATCGGAATAATTTCGCTCCGAATATCGATCTTTGCATGTATGGTACGTATACCGACAATAATAAGGCTTATCGATTATTTCGACACCTGAAATGTTTTCACTAATAAAAAAAAGAGGTTCGAACGTTTCATCTCGTTATATACAGAAATGAAAGAATTGCCACTACAAGATTTTAATTAACGAATATCCACAACATCGTTAGCTGGAAAATGAATTACGCCGTTTCAATTATTTGATTGCATGATGGAATTCACTCGATTATTGAATAACATCGAGCGACCATGTTTTCTACACTCCCACGTTTGTATTTTCATTTCCATGGGCTGATATATCAATTCCCGTAGAAAAAAAAACTTGTGCCATATATACTTTTTGATGTCGCATATATGTTCATGTTTGGAGAAAAGCGGTACGATTAGGTATCCAAATCATCCTAAACATCAAACGTTTGCTCGTTAATTAGTCGGTAAACTCTACAATTATAGATAATCAACAATCCAATTACAGACTTGTTTGTATAAACGCAATCCCGACGCACGCATTATCATAATTATTATACCAGCGACCACGTAGGTGACTTATAGACCACTAAAAATGTTATCTACTCTAACCGAGAGATAACTTGGAAATGACAGGCCATATTATCCGAAAGCTTTATCAACGCTGCGCCCAGTCGCCGCGCGGATCTATCGGCTAAAAGGATCATTTGATATTAGGTATTATTTCTGTTTCAAAGCAAATCAGGAACAGGAACATATATATTCATATTCTCATACGAACAATCGAAAAACCTTTGCCGGTGATTAGGCGAACAATGCCCCATCAGGACCTTTTCTATCGCACGGGGGATTCCACCCCACGATACATTTGTGGCAATACTAAAACTGCAGCACTTCCAGCAGCTGCAGCAGCAGGTAGAAATAAAGCTTAGAAATAGGCATACCCACAGCTTCTGTGTAGTCTAGGCTAGGCCCGGGACAATATCGACAATTGCTCCAGTGGAGCGCCGCACCATGAGAGAGCATCGTAGTTGAAGAATCCTAGCGAGCTTTCGAGAGCGGTTCGTCGAATCAGGAGGAAAGAAAAAGAACCATACCGGTTCATTGTGCCGTAGATCGGTAATAATTTGAAAAGTAAACGACACGCCAAGTGCACTCGTTGAAATTCGCGAACATCAAAGTACTTTTTTTCCTCTCTTTGATTTTTTCGGGAGATGAGCGGATGACGAGCACCGAACGCAGTGATGCGACATATTTTGTACGCAAAGCTTTATTAAAGCCGCGTGTATCGATCACATTCATTCAGGCAGCGCGCAGCGGTCGCTCATAAAGTCAAGAGTTAGGCTTACGGAAATGCAGAAGTTTTATTGCGACGGAATGATACAACGTTCGGCAATTTCCGTGTTGTTGTTTGTTGAGTCGCATGCTCAAACGATGTATCGATGGGATTTTATTATTGCTACATACATATACCGTGCTGCGCTTTTTGTATTCGACATAATGCGACGACGGTATAAGTGCGACTGTCGATCGGTTGATTCGATCTTTCAAAAAATTAATCGTCATACTATGATAAAAAAAGTACCTCAGAAATTCTAGACATACCTTCCGGTGTGGTGATCTCGGAGGGGTCCGGAAACCCGAGAGCTGGCCGAGCTAGAAGCAGCCACCAGAATCCAACGACGATGACCCGGAGGGTGCAGTTTCGCCGGGACGACGGTATCATTATAAATTCTTATCTCGATCACCTCACATCTCTATAAGAAATATAATTTTGAGGAGTGCCAGGATTATTTTCTGTGATCACGAAGACCTCATTGCGTCCCCCTCTGATCCTCAGTATCTATATATATATATGTGTATATCTAATTTTATTTCTTTCGCACTGTCTCTCCCGTATTATAATATACAGGCACTTGAGTTGATTAAATTTCACTGTTTTTTTTTGATAATGACCATGTAATATTTTCTATTCAATATCATCGGTCGCATTTAATTATTCTACCTATAGCGCGTTCAGCGTCTTACAACGACGCTGTTTTATTATACGTATTATATGTATATATATACGTATTTTTAATCCCGGTCGCAAGCTTCTCGCAACCCTCTTTTATTCGGGCAACGCAACTCGCTCTCTTCAAGACCTACCGACGCTACGCAAAAGCTCAACTGTCCTGACCCGAGCCGACGCCACCGACACAACGACGTCCACGGCGCCGGCGCTCGCGAGGCAACCTCATCGCAACCTATAACTATATAGATACGTATACGAGACAATCCACCTATACAACGGGGCTCGCAAGTCCACGCAAGCTTTTCCACCTTTACCTCATTAGTTTTTTTGTTCTCTCTGTTTTTTTCTCCCCCTCGCTTGCAGCATCACGAAAGAGCTTTTATGATCGTCAATAAATAACAATTTCGTTTTTTATTCTCAATTAAATCGATCGAATAATTATTCAAAAATTATATGACCAACAAAACACCACGTAAAGGTGTGGAGCTTAATGGCGAGGTGGTAAAAAATTAGTTAGTCCTGAAGTTCGAGAATAAAACTGGATGATTGACTGGGATTTTCAGATATAAAAAAAGAAATTAGAAAAAAATCAATTCTGAATTCGTAAACCTCCCTGTATAACGAGTGACACGAAATACGTAGTATACCCGACAAAACGTAGCGGCTTTACGTCTGACTCACTACGTATTTCTGTATGTATTAAATGCTCGTATACCTGTACGGATACGTTGTATACGTATGTGGGCTGACAATCGACAGAGGACAACGGTGGAATCGCGTGTCGTTCTGTAACTCGGTGTATACCATATGTGTACGGTGTAGTTATTATTAATACAGGCGTATAAAGTATATAATATACGTGGTGTCTAGATATTTAAAAACAAAAAACTAATTTTAAATGATATTAATGAATACTTATATATCTACGTAAATGATTCTCCGAGAGAGGTGGTGTATGTCTCGACAGGTAGGTAATGGGGTGAAATTTTTGTCCAGGTAAATAAATGAAAGCCGTAAGTCCGTTCAACTTATACATTGTAGATCGTATTATGTATGGATAACGCGTGACAGCTGACAGGTGAAAGCCGATTTCGATGAAGGTTGAAGATTATTTGCAGGATAAATATGTTTTTCTGTGTCTGACGAATTATTATTATAACAATAATTATTATTATTATAAGGTATGTCTGATGAATTGCCGTAAAGTCTAGCCTCATTGTTACGCCATCGTCGATATAAAAGAGTAAACAGGTTATCGCGCGAAAGATTTAATGGATTTTGGACATCCGATATACATATACAGGTCAGACGAGTAACAGTTTATATATAGTGTATAGATACCCCTTTCCAATCGCGACTTTTACGTAGGTGCACATACCTTCGAAAAATTCATCGAAGACCTTGCCGGCATTGTACGACTCAATTTTGATACACCACTGATATGATTTTAACGCTAATTATTCCGATGTTTTAATTTTTTCATACTTTTCGGCCAACGGGGCTGCTCTCGCTTATACACACGTTCAGTATCATCGGTCAATATTTTAGTCTGGGGTGAGTGAAAATTTGCGAAAACCCTTTCTCCGAGCTGTCTACACACCCCGGAGCTTTTCAAAAATTATGAGAAAATATTTTTTGGCCTGTCTGTGTATATCTACCATCGTAAAGCTGGCGATGAGCTTCTGGAACGGTATCAAATCTGATATATTCTCCCTCGCATATTTCCATTACTTTATAAGTCTAGGTTACCGTAAAATATATGGTTTAGAGTTTGTCCCAGTTCGAAAGTATATAATATTATAGCAGGCTATAACACACCGATCGAGGTAGTGCTGAAAGTAAGGATGCTATACCTAATAATTTCAGGCAGCTTGATAATTGACTGTACCTATATAAATAGATATATACACGTAGTATACGTGATCTCTAATATCTTGATTACCCCTCGAATTAACCTTGATAAAATTCTTTGTTGAATTTCCTCCTTTTCCTATAATACCCTACATTTTATGGGCCTAGTGTAAACAACTGAAAGTTAACAAACGCCCCGGTTCCCTCATTTTTGGGCACATACATACCTTATATAAATGTGCGGTACACGTACGGCTAACGGGTATCGCGACCACTTTAACTCTTCCCATTAAAGCCTCGAGGTAAACTCAATCCGGCTCCATGATATACGTACATTAAGTATATCCACATACCTATGCACACTTTACAATTTTCCTGGGACTACGATCAGTGTAAGTGCTCGAAGTTTGTAAATGGAATTTCATCCCTTGTCCATGGTTCGAATTACCACTCCTCATTCTCGTTTTCAACCCTGAAGCCATCGCAATATCATTTTGCAATGCGGTGAAATTTTTATTTTTTAAAAATGACAATAGAATGCTTTGTCATCATATCAATTTAACTGAAGAGGAAAAAAAAAATTTGTTAAAAAAAACGTTGAACATGCAGTGACGAATTATTCGAACATTGGAACAAATACCATTAATGTCAGGTGAAAGAAACAAAAAAATAGATTAATGATGTACGAATAAAATCCCTCTTCATGATCAACGATATGCGAATAATGAAAGTGCTCGATTCTCGTACCTTTGTATGGATATCGCGTTGTATTTCTCCATCATATATCGTTGGATTATTCGGCGCTCGAAGGAACAGCGAAATCCATTAGCGACAGCTGAGAGGAAAGTATCGCTCTCGTATCAAACGGTAAACGTTGTAATTGAATCCCTCGGTCCATCAGATCGCTTATTTTGCAGAGTTCTAAAGCGAAGCAAACGAAAGTTGATATTCGTCTGTTCGCCAGCTATATTGCCTTGGGCCCAAAAGAAAAAGGCTAATTGTTCTTTTTTCACACGCCTTTGATCAGCTACGCTAATTACCTGAAAATTCTGTACCGTATATTTTATATTCACGTTTGTTGTACGAAGATCAAACTGTTCGGTAGTCGATAAGGTGAGAGAAACGTTTCAACTTTTCATCCATTAGACAGATTAGATACTTTGAAATGGGATAAGCCTGTAGTATTCCGATCACGTTTTCCAAATGTCAATTTTACATGAAGAGCGATTTTTCCTTCTGTATCATAGGGATCAGGCACGAAACACGACGATTTGTGAAGATGAAATGTTAATCATGTGATGAATACTGTCGTTATGGAAAAATATTTGAAATATATTACATACGTTGTATATAGAATAAGAAATTTATATCTCAACTTGTTAGTACACCACGTGTTATACAAGAACAAATAATATAGTACAAAAATAAAATTAACATTGAATAACTTGCGGATAATTATTACTCACAACGAGAAAGTATACTGTAATGTATTGCAAAGGAAAGTTTCAAACGCATTTTTAAATCTGTTTAGGATCTTTGATCGATTATCTTGTGTTTTACCATTTTTACAACCCTAGGATGTATTTTAGTACTGCGTTGAATTTTAGGGGTAAGAAATTTTGATTCTTTAGCGCTGATACTCGCCGCGAAAGTAAAAAATAAATTCTACTTTGCAAAGCGAGCCGCTGAAGAATCGGGCAGCCGCCAGTCAGACCAGAACGTTCCGTAATCCTTTAACACGGTACCCCTGTAATGGGAAACAGCCCCGTAATAACGCATGTTATTATACATACCGAACATATTTTACAAATTTACAGTGCTTGGTTTGCAATTTGTAGAGTTTATTTCAACCGATCTGTTCAAAATTCTATTGCAATACACCTGTGCGCTGCCTGTGTCACATATAATTTGACGACCTACCCGGTGACACTCTGAACGAAAGCAATTCACGATCTTGATGAAATACGTGAAGTACCGTCAGTCGCGTTCTTTTGACCCGCATTCCAACCCTTTCGATTAATCGGAGCAAAAATATTCCAAGACCCCGCGCTCCATATCGCCGTAATTTATCGATGGCACTTCGAACTTCAATTCCCTCTGCCATGATGGAATTATGGACGCGATGAGGGATTCCTCCCGCACAAAAAAAATCGTTCAGCTTAAAATTCTGGAGGTTTGATGACCGATTTTCTTGAAACCATGAGAATCGTTTTACTGATAAGCGACGGATGGCTATTCAATCATATCGTGCAATATATCGTCTGATCTACTTTCGTCATTTATTCGTACGTGTAACGGTGAGATGATAAAAATTACTAAATCAACGCGATCAGCTCTGAAAATGTTGTTTTTCAAACACTAGGTTTTTTAACTAACTTATGCTCACAGGCGTGAGAGAACATCAGCCCCAATTTTCCACGTTATTATTATCGATCGAAAAATCGGCAAACTCACTCAAAATAACGAGTCATTTCAAAATAAGGAATTCAAATGATCGCTGCTTAACATTTCATGAGGTAACGTAATAAGAATGAACGTTTTACTCACGTGAAATAAACGTTGCCCCTAGCGTTGTGGGGTGCGTTCCATATAAGAGTAGCCTGTTGTTTCTCACGGGGGTCAGCGTGGGTCACGGCACTGCACTCAGGATGAGTGTTGGTATTCGGAGTTTGGGCCCAAGATCCCACCCAGTTATCGGTCCGGGCGTCTCTTGCCTGGACGAAAAATCCCTGAAATTTATCCCCTTCGATGGTGACTGGAAAAAACAAATTTTGGATGTCGGTTGATCACGATTTGTTATTGATGAAATACACGGTGCGAGGATAAAAGATTACCGGTGATTTGTGATCCAGGTCCGTATTCGGACGATGATGCTGTGATGGTGTAGGGGTTGGTGTGATGTGGTTGTGGTCGAGCCTGCCCGTGATATGGTTGATTGGGACGTGGTTTTACACAAGCGTCAACGGGGGCTCCGTCGGGGAACCCAGCGACGATATTTACGCTCGTGAAAATCGTAACAAGCCCGATGATTGTGAGCGCGGTTACCTGCAGACCATAAGAACCGATCGTGGCACGCATCTTCGCCCCCCTCGTATAATGTCGATTCTTGGTAGAGAGATTTTTTTGGTGAAATTCGTTTAACTCAGCTCGATTTTTTCTGGCACTGCTGATCGTAGAGTAAATTAGTTTTATTCGATCAGAAACTGTGATTAAAGCAGCACCCTTATGATGCCGATAATAACATGCGATGGTCATTCACTCTGTAACCACGTTGATTAAAAGCCGAAGTTCGATTAAGGAGAAATAGTATTTGGCGAGGCAAGTGTAGCAAGTAGAACAAAGGAATTCACCTGTTGCCCCAGTCTGAAATTCTCTTCAACGTGTACTGCGAATTGTGCCCATATAGGTATGTATACCATCGTTTTTTTGAGTCGTGTTTTTTACCGTGCTATAGCTCCTGCTCTTATTGATATACGCAGATAATCAATTCAAGCAGATTCAATTGAGAATTCCATCGCATTAGCCGGTGAAAGTTTTTACGTCGGGTGATTTTTCTTTCACTTTTTTCCCGAGCGAGCTACGGAATATGAACAGGAAATCGGTGATGTCGATGCGGTAATATCGCCTCCGGCTACCCCCGGCATCAGCTACCCTAAAGCGAAATCGCGACGGAAACATACCTTTCACGGGTTTTTTTATTAACAATTGACGGGGCCAAGCAGTTAATCAATGAAAATCAACCATAGGTCTTTGAAGATATTTTTTTGGGTCTTTTGTTCCTTTTCTCCCGATAGCCTCGTTATTACTCTACTGTTACCCCGGGAAACTGCGAGAGCGTGAGTATCACGTAGCATCTGAATTATAAAGTACAAAGAGAATTGAAGCGATCATATGCTCTTGTACGCAGAGCGTATTATAATTATATTTCGTAAAGGCGAAAGAGAAGATTAAAGTAATATGAAGTAATCCCAGTGAATTGAATTGCGTGAGTTTGATGTGAACGAGTGAACAGAAACTCGGAATTTATACAGATCGAAAAGCATATTTTTAGTTATAAGAAATAGAATTTATGACAAAAATTTTTGAATCAATTTGAAATCTACAAAAACTTACATTAGGCATTTACAGATATATATACACTTATATAATGAACTTACGTTGCAATATTTTTGACGTGTGGAAGGGATGAAATTTGAAGACGTCCCGACGAATGTACGGCTCTGAAGTAACTGCGAGCAGCCAAGTCGTAAGCTGATTTTTCCCACGGCTTCGAATATCTCACGTGTACGGGTACGAGGTGTGTAACGACTATATCCTTAAAGGTTCGTAGAGTTAATGCCCCTACTAGGATTGCCGTCAGAGGTGCACAGCAAAGGTGGGTGAAGGTGGGTAAAGTAAGCCTGGGACGCAATTCACTTTTGCTAATTGTTACTTTCACTCGATCCTTACCTTCGCGACGTAACAACCAGATCGCATTCCTCTCCTTATCTCGCCAAAGCAACGCAAGTCGCAGAAATTCTACTCCCAATTACACCAAGGTTGTTCACTTTTTGTAATGACTGATCGTGTAAACTGTAATTTGCCGAGCCGACAATTACTGCATCGTGTACACATAGAAAATATACCTTCAAATTATTATCGTGATACAACCATTCGCTTTATCTAACTATTGTTCGTCTTTATTCTTTCGCACGAACATTTTTCCATACATACACCCAGGCACATTATTTCTGCAGGGTCCGATTATCGTGACAGTTTTACAGAGAATCGTTTGATTATAAAATAAAAAAATACCGTATCTATAAAAATTTGTTCATTTTTCACTGCAAGTGAAAACCACTCGCAGTTTTCATATACTAAACTTAACAATAGCCTTATAGACTATAATGTGACATTTTCTCAAGTTGATTACTAAATAATATGATGAAAGTGGAATATGTGCGGACTTCCTACGCACCAATCGACACACACTATTGTACGTATGTGCATACATAATGTATTATAATTGCACTAGGAATAAGTTCTGACAGTACGGTATTTTAATCCCGCTTAGTCGACAGCTGTGGGTATTGACCACCGACTAACTCCACACCGCATGTCCGTGGAAACCAACCACGTACTCGTTCCGGCGGAGTATCACCACCTTCATTGTTTTCTTTTTCTCCAAAGAGCCAATACCTGTCGTGATTATTAAGAAATGTAGTATTATGAAAAGATATTTGCAGATTTTAAAGAGATTTTCATGGTGCTTATTCTCACTTACCTCCGCCATCTTGTAACTAGGACAGTGTCATTTATATTAAGTTTTATTCGAGGCTCGTCTGTACATGGCGGATGGCATAACACTGCACAGCCATAGCTAATTGGTACCCAAGAACCAGAAGCGGCAGAAACTACTCTGTACCTCAGAGCACGTTTTCGTTTTTCTTGCTTTTGAGCAAGCTGCTCACGCTGCAAGTAAAGGAGGGGGCTCAGTCTTCCGTTTGCAATATCATATCAAAATGATTAGAAAATCAATTTTACAGTCAAAGTGTATTGGTCACATCCCTCGATGACTGGCCACGTTATACCATCACCTTTTGGGATGCAGTTCAACGTTAGAACATCTCTGGTGTCTTCGAGCCAACCCCTGGAATAAGGGTGACGGAATTTCTCACCAGTTCCATACCTGCGGTACTCAGCTTTCTCGTTTATCCAATCCTCTATCCCAGTGCGATTTCTGAAAATGGCTTTAAGCTGAAAGGATGTATGAAAGATGGTTTGTCAAACATAATTTTTGCTTCCTATTCAAAGAGTCAGGACATTCAATTTACCTGGAAATAAAGAAGCATTCCAACAGCCAAGACTACCCCAATTGACAAGCCGATGGTAAAGACGACTAGAATTAGTATAATCACTGAGGGAGGTGAGAACGGCAACATTTTTAATGAGAGAACGCTAGTCAACCATGAAATCAGAGTAAAAGTTGACATGCAACAGCCACCAACAGCGCTCATCAAAAATGCTGTAAAGTGACCATGATTGAAATGTCCTACACAGTTATTTATCCATGGACAGTGATGGTCCATTTTCATGACACATCGATTGCCTGGAATACATAAAAATAATTCAATCCAGGTCTCGAGGCATTGATTCATAAAACTGGTTCATTGAACCATACATTTCCTACAATGATGAGATCTTGGTGCTTTGTATCCAAGGCAGGTTGTGCAGAATTGTAAATACTGCGTGTCCGATAACTGTGCCTGGGGATGGAAAAATTGGAGAAATCAAGATTTAACAAAAACATATATAAGCTATATTAAGATGGCAAGACATACCGGCTTCCATTGGTAAGGCAGATAGCCTGGTCCCTCATAAATCGAGCTGATAAAATGATAAAGGGTCGAACCACTAAGGATAAAAAAGCAAAGGAAGTAAATGGTGGCATAAATACTTTCTTCCGGGGGCCACCACTGTCTACTACAATGTATTGTCATCAATGTGATGATCTTTACAAGTCCTGAAATGTAATTGGAAATAAAAGTAGAAGATTGACAAGATTGTTACTTAAATATGTAAAAAACTAGTTCGTACCAAGGGCAGTCAGCGGTCCCCAGTGACATATCCTCTTGAAGGGACCAGTACACATTGTCTATTTATCATAACACAACAATATCGAATGTTTATTGTTGAACAATAAATTAACCTCAAATACTTCAGCGGTTGAAGTAAATTTTGATAAGCACAGCGCGCTGGCTTGGCATCGTGAATTATGAAAGTCACCGCCCAGCCAACACCGGTAATTTCGTCTATTGGACCGGTGCAAGTACAAATTTGAAAAGTGTTGTTGAACTATGAACTGCTCCCTCTGAAGAGCCTTGGTTGACCGAGTCACCGCCGTGGTTCAGCGGTGTTTTTTTTTATAGTTTGCTCTATCATTATACAACTGAAGAATTTTGATGGCTCGCAACAATTTATACTCGTTCATACCTGTTTACGGCGATATGTAAAAGGATGTGTGATGATAATACCGTATGTATAAATAATACATTCTAAAAGACAACTACAAGTTATTTCACAGATCAGGGTTGGGATAGGTTGAAACTTAAGAAATCTAATCTTTATTGACCATAGCTTTGACAGAACAATATTGGCCAAAGTCTTTCCAAAAAAGCCAGAGAAGAAGTGTATCGTTTTTATACTTTTCAGACTGAGCATGCTATAAGAACACCACCGACTGGTCCCAAACCACGCCAACCTATTCACAAGATATACTCACAGTCAGTTGCAACACATACGATGACCAAATCGACCAAACAAAATAAAAGTCGAAGTCCTGGTGCAAAGATAACAGAGAACAACTCTAAGGGCACAAAGTATTCCTCATCTCCAAGACAAGGTGGGAGAGATTTTGAAAGCTTTTCCAAAAGTATTAATGAATATTCAATTACGAGTGACGAGGACCAGAAAGATACATCATCAGGATCGTCTACTCCACAACGCGAGCTCTCATTTGCCGCACTTCGAGGCTCTTATTGTTCTACTTTGTCAGAGGATAGCTTTTCACAATCAAAAGTGGCTGAAACAGTAATCAAGGCTGAATACTATGAACAATCTTCACCCCAGAATCAATCATCCGTTTTCTGGTTAGTCATAATTGGAGTGGGAATTGTTATGTGCTGGTTTATAACACCAAATACATGGTACTCTAAGAGTGGAGAACTGTTCGATGAAGTGAAATTGATAAATGATGTGGGTGGGTTGAAAAACGTTTTTCCATCACAAAATAAAAATATATGGACAGAATTGATAACTGGCATAAAAGATGTTGCTGATGGAGCAAATAAGCCTGCAATATTTCTTTTATTGTCTATTCATGATGAAACGACCAATTGCCTAGCTAGAAAAGTGGCCAAGGTAGCCAGATTTGCTCTGAAAGGTGAAGGTGAATTGATACTGAGGCCTGAAAAGCTGGAGAACAACAGTAGTAAGACCCTTGAATACGAAGAACAGATCAGAGAAAGCAAAGTTGTGGTACCTATTTTTTTAAAAATAAATTGATACAACCTGAACAAGTCAAAGCTTGGTGTTGCCACACGTAATTCGTTTTTCTTTCAGATTGTCTTGGATGTATTGAGTATTCAACCAGAAGCTTTGAAAGGGTTTCATGATATATTGGACCATCACAATCCAGTAGTCGATGAAGCTGTATATCTGATTACCATGCAGTCCAAACTATATGACATGAACGGACCAGATAATGATGCTGTAGAATATGCTGAACAACAACTTAGAGATAAATTTTCAGAACTTATATCAGCAGATAAATTAGAACCTTTAATTGTCAGAATTACAGCTGGTGGGATTCTACCCATCAGAGAAGAAAAAACTTTTCCGTGTAAATAAGTTTATCATTAATTGGGTGGAGGTACGAGGTCACGGAATTTTGTATACCTACTGTGATCAGAAAACAAATGAAGTGCATCATAAGACATAAGTAGTGGATTGTTGGATTGCAGATCGTTCAACTTCCCGATGTTCGCTCATAAAAATGAGGCTTATATCAATTTTACAGCTAAACTATTTTCAATTTAAGTCAGTGACTGTATTACAATCCTGTAACAGGAATATGCTTATTAGAATAAATGAGTTGTGATGTATATATTTAATGGTATTAATAGAATTTGGCACGCTTTGAGGTATGTGGAATGAATTGATGATTTAATATAACTCCTACTCATCATAACATGCACAACCCCCACACAGTTGTACTTGACATGTAGTGCAAGTTTACCGAAATCGAAGATCAGTGATTTTTACATGCATTCGTATGCTGTACATGATTATTGTAACTTTATTTTATTTATGCCAAATGATCATACACAGAAAACACAATATTACAAATCAATTAATCTCTGGATATAAGTAGACCAGGAGAAAACCATCCTTAATTTTGATTCGTTTTTGTTCATTAGGGTATAATGCTGTCAAGTCTAATGGGGGACTACTTATGTAATTAACGTGATTGTTCATTTTAATAACTCAGAACGAACAAGACAAAGCCGATTTTCATTTCGTAGTTCGGTCTTTTTTAAGTCTAGATTTCGGTCTAAAGAACAGTAAAGTAAATAAGGTTAAAATAACGTTCCATGTGTATGATGTTGAATCATTGTATTGGCATTGTGGCGTAGCGGTCAGCAGTCCTCGTACTGTTATACATAACGTCACAAATCACATATAGATTTTTCCCTATTGCCAATTCATAATCAATCACTCGCTTTTAAAGTTGCATTGGGGCATATCAGAGTAAAACAGTAAAATTAGTAGAAAAATTGACATGAATTTACTGGATAAAGATATATTATTTCGAGCTCTGACTCAAGCAGGAATGGTAGTATAAGTCAAAAATCAAAGAATGTTAGGATAACTAGTTGAATTATTCGAAAAAAATTAAAAGGCACCTGATACGAGGTATGTCACGAATTGGCCTGGGATACTCGATTGCAATGAACAATTTGACAACAGTTTTAATTTGTCGTAATGATCGAAGTCGGTAACTAAAAGTAGGTAGTATATATAGTTTGTATAATATAGTATGGTATCGTCGAACCTAAATAATAAATACATTTTATACAGTCACAGACCATTTATACAGAATGTCCGAAATGTTTTTTAAACTGCTATACAATTTTTTTTTTTTTTTTCGATACAACAGTGATCCCTCATCTGTTATTATTACGCGCGGAATTTTATTCCGGTCGCTACAAATATTTGGATACTTTTTTCACACATCAACAAGCAATCTATTTTCCACCTAATTTCTTTTCCAATTAAACCGCAGGCAGAACTCTTTTTAAATTCTTTTAAGAAAGCAGACTAATGTTGAAAGACTTCTACCATGTTTAATCACATTGCATAATATATATTTGTTCCATCTATTGAATTAAGACTAAGAAAATAGTGATAATCATATTGCACAAGCAAAGTTAAAAAACTTTGACTATATTTCATGCTTAATTCACGATCTACGTCGAATATACAATAATAGAAAAACGTTTAGGTTTTGCATAGAGTAGGCCTAGAATAGAGCTGTTTTTTTTTATATCTATCAATTTGTAATGGATATCTGTAAACCAAATAATATTTGTGATTTTTGTTAACGAACCGGCGGCTCAAGGTTTTACTGAGAAAGAAACAAGATTGGATATTCGGAACATACGCGACAGGAATCATCGTCGATGTCTTCTACTGTTTGTTTTTTATTTTCTTTCTTCAACCGTTTTAGGGGCAATCTGTATAGAACGGCCTTATAATTACAAGATACGTATTTACAGTAAAAAACTTTAATTGGTCATGATCCTATCTAGTGTAATAAAGAGTTGAGTACCGCGTTGCGTAAGGTTGTCTGTATTTACTACGTAGTCGCGTACTTCAGTCGTTTTAGTATCTTGCAGTTTGCAAGTCTCCGTAATTCTCAGTCAGTCGAACGTCAGGCGTCGAACGGGGCCCATTTCTGCCTCCAGTGTTTTATCAATGATCATTTTAGTAGTTAGTTCATAATACTACTTAACATTAGGATGTTTATTTCATCTTCATTTTGATAAACTAAATATTTGTACCGCATATCACGTTATACGGACAGGTATAGGTATGAACTTTAGAAGATATAGGTTCTGCAAACAAGTTATCAAATTTAAACTGAATTTTAAAATTTTGACACAAGCCTCAATCATATAGGTATACATATACATATACATATACGTATATATATATATACATATACATTCACATTGTAAATTATACAATACATGCATATATTTTGCTCTAAAATTATGAAAATTATGTCAAATCTTTTGATAGGTATACATGCGTTTACTGTTTTCCGATAAGTCAAGTGAAAAGCACTTGCATTGGGTTATTTCCAATCTTAGCGACAATGCGGGATTGTCTCTAAAATAAAAGCGACGAATAAATTGAATTAAACAAAAGACGATCTTAGCGTCAGCTCGGATGGCAAGGCTGACATGGAAGTTAGAACTGAAAACCTTGAACAGGTAATTGCGAGGAATCTGGTGCTGTGAACTGAAATTGTTGACCTTGAGAATCAACCTGTGGCGCAATTCGAACGTCATCTTCTTCAGAGCCAAAGTAACGCTCTATTATATCAAAGGCTTTTTTATATATTTCCATATTTTGATGTGACTGGAGAAATTCTATTTTATCCAGGCCTAAAAACAAATGAATGGGAAAAAATTCGTGAGAATCAATTAACGTCGAGCTATTAGAGACAACTCAACTCAGCCTATTATCTTACCGTAGCATTCTTCCATCATAACAGCATATGGATTTAGTCCATTGTGCGTGCTAGTCTCCTGCTCACCCAATCGCAGTATATTTTCCAAGCCGTTTAGAGCGACTTGTACAATCTTGGCATCCATGACGGTTAAAAGATCGCACAAAGGAGGAATGCAAGATTGCGAAGCCAAATAACGAATCTGGTCCGCAGTACCTCCACTAGTTGCATTGGTTATTGCCCAGGCTGCCTCTTTGCGTGTCTTGAATTCCGCTTTTCCCAAAATATCAATGAGAACTGGGAATATATTAGCCTCGATTACTGCCTGTATATAAGAAACAAATTAAACAATGTATGTAATAATGAGCAATCCTTCAGTGCAGTTTTTATCAGAGTATTACGTTATGTTTTGATTATGTAGATAGTCAGACACCAACCTGTATCTGTTGACGATTACCCGCAGTGATGTTTGATACAGTCCAGCAAGCTTCTTTACGTACAGTTTCACGAGGCGAGCTCAACAGATGCAAGAGACAGGGTAGCGCTGAACAATTGAGGACCACTTGTGTCTGTACATCATCACCAGTTACAATATTACCAACTGCACGTAATGCAGCACTTACTACATTATTTTGGGTGTGCCTGTAATAAGAAAAGAACATGTATTGGAACTATGAGCAAGTCTGTACTTGGGTAGATTTTTTTATATAATTGAAACTCACATTAGAAGCTCTACCAGACGTCTGCATACCCCAGCATCAATTACAGCCTGTATTTTATTGTTCGGCCCATCGCTAAGGTAGGATAATGCCCAACATGCATCGGCCAGAACGTCCTGGTCGCTGTGAAATAGAAGTCGAGCGAGAACTGGTAGACACGGTGCAACTTTTGTGAATGCTGGTGCGGGATTCTTACCCCGGCATAAATTTGATAATGCCCACACCGCGTTGCGGGTCATTGATAAACGTGTAAACTTTGATAGTAGTCTGGAAATTGACAATATTCTGAATCAGTAACCATACTTTTGGCAAATCAGGCAATCCAGGGTCTACATTTTGGTATACTTACTGAAGAAGAGGAACAAGGATGCCACTGTTCAGAACTTGATCTCGGCACTCGGGACTATCGCCCGCAATGTTACCCAAGGCCCAAACGGCTTGTTCTTGTACATCCTCGTATTCTGATCCCAAAAGTTTTATGAATGTAGGTACTGCACCCGTGTCGATAACCATTCGTGTTTGTTGAGATGTGCCGCTAGCTATGTTCGTCAATGCCCACGCGGCTTCGAACTAAAATGTTTATTCAAGTTACTTGAACAGGTTTTATCAAACAATCAACAATTAAATACCAACCTGTAAGGTCGCGTTTGTATCATTTTCCAGGAACTCGACAAATCTTGGAACAATCCCAGTTTCGATAACCTCATCTATAGGTGGGTTTGGTTCCTTAGATAACAATTTTCTGAATTTTTGTGTAGCTGTTAGCTGGTCTTCGACATCGGCACTATACAATGCTCGTATCATTTCAGGTGTTATCACTGGTGGCTGCTAGACAAATGAGTCACCAAACAACCAATTAGTTCTTGCTTAATGCAGAAAAAAAACAAATTCAAAAAGCAATAGCTCCTCAATTACCGGCATAGGGGCAGGAATAGCATATTCGTCCGTTACTGATACAGAGTCCTCATCAGTAACAATGCTTGGGACATTTCGTCTTTTAGATAGTTGCTGTTCACGTTTTTGTTTTCGGAGCTGCACCCCTTCCTCTTCTCTTCGACGTCTCAACTCTTGCGAGTCGAGTCCTACGTTTTTGTAACGATACTTGTGCGTTGGACCGGTTGACATCTATTAAATCACAACAGTAATAAGGAAAAAGATTTTAGGTGCATTCATTAAATGTTATCAGCTGACTATTTAAAAAGTTTAAGTCTACATCATTTTGTAAAAACTTTGAGACTAAAGTCTTCTATTTTTAACGTATTTTTATTTAATTGCTTCTTGTATATCGATCAAAATTTCATATAGTAAGGTATAATCTATAAATTGTTCAGCTGTTCAAAGTATAGTAATGGGACAAAAGTCTTGTTAGATGTCAATTTTAATAGTTCCAATGATATGCATAGGATGGGAGGGTGAAATGTGAATTCATAAATACAAGGGAGCATGGTTTTTGACAAGGGACTGTTGACAATGTTTTTTTCAGTAGCATTGCTGAAACAGCTGATTTTGTGCACTTGGTGTTACGTGGAAGAAATTTTGTAGCTACATGCCTGATTATGAGTTATAGAGGAATTTTTATGCTATTTTAAGATCTCTTGGTGTAATGGTGTTGGATTGGTGAGCGTGATTTGGACGTAAATGATGTAAAGTATTGAACTCCAACACCACATTAAACATATTTATCGTTCCAACTACTGGTTATACTCGGGGATTAGTCACATTATCACATTCGATCCATAGCGGGTCCGATCACTGGGGTTATTTGTAGAATTGGACAATGATTTCAGAAAGGGAAGGCTAAGTAGGAGTTGACATTTATTGTAGAATTTTCTCGAGCCGTTTATACCATAAAATCAACGCGTTCGTAGTTTTCAACGGTGAAAATACGCTCACAAGTAATAATGAAAGGACTTACGATGGTTAATTCGCTTGATTTGATGGTTACACGTAAAATATCATAAGAAAACTCGTCACAATCGCACTTTCGACACAGGATCTCGCCGTCCCGACGTTTTCAGTTCTCACCTCACTTCTATTCAGAATTCACAAGCTGCGTCAAGCGGAGGAGAAGCCTTGGCGTGATGTGCGAGATCTTGCCGCAAGGAATCACGGGTTAACTGAAGGCTAATTCGAATCACCGTTTCTCTGTGCCTTCTTTTTCTATCTCATGCGTTTTATCCACTAGATGAGGAAGAAGGAATGATCGTCGCTGCCGAAGATGCCGTCCGGCGCCACCAAAGGTTTCCATGGAGAATACTGATATATATAGATAGGTCGACCAACAATCGCTCAACAGTCGACTTAAATCCTCAATTCGTTTTAATAATCAAAATGGTCACCATTGCTTCGAACATGGACTGCGGCGATTTTTTAGAATTCCAGGTAATATCATTATCAATAAGAATCAAACGAGATGTCAAGCAATTACATGCTAACGTTACTTCTCTCGCGCTGCCTATTTGTGACTGTTACCGGTTTAAATTTCAGTAATTCTGCTGTTCGGCGAATTGCTCGGCGTCTTGAAGGTTACCACAGGCATGGAATGCGCTGAATGGAAGAAAAAAATTTCTAAAATCATTTGTGTGCTAAAATTTTTCTAGGATAATTTACGGAACATGAGGCTTCTAGATGACAAAATAATCTACACATTAAATACAACAATACCGACCGAATCATTCAAAGGTCAAGTGGATGCAAAGGGAAAGTGCAAGGACCTTTTTAACCAAATTCAAACGGGTCATGCTCAGAGAGCAGTAGCCATTCAGAAGTGTATTGGCGCTGCTCGAGAACGAGTAAGAATTCTTAAGGAGCAACGAGATTCTGGAAGAGAAGACCCTGTCATTATTAAAGCATTGAGAAAGGAGCAGAATAAGCTACGTTTGTTGCAGACTGAATTGAATGTAGAAGAAGTTGTTAAACAGCAAACTGCTCGTGTATATTCCGAGCGATGCCGACCATTCTACAAACCTCCGAATCCAGACTTATGAGGATAAAATTGATCTGAACTTTTTTTCATAAGTAGTTGTTTTTTTACAAGAATGTTTGGTGACAAAAAGTTGATTAGCATCATAGGATATAAAATTGTGAACAGGCCTAGCCTCTGAGCCTGAAAAGCCATGCCATCTACAAAGTGAATATTTATCAATAGCCATTTGATTTGTTTAATCACTAATTTATTCTGTGCTCATATTTGGTGAATACGTGATAGCGATAGACTGCTATGAAAGTTCTTGAAGAGTGGTGGTGTAAATAAATATCTATAATATGAAATGATGATGTATTCTACTTACCAAATATAACATTTGACACAAGTATTCTTAGGTAATGAGCAGAACAAAATTATATTATTTACGATATTACAAGCGATGAATATTTACACACATCTTAATATCTTATTAATTGATCTGACAACATACAATACAAAACGTATGTCTTCAGTAGAATTATTCAATAAAAATATAACAATCTATAGAGTATGAGAATTAACGATAATCAATTTAATAGTAATCCACTGATTGAGAGATATTTTAGAGGCGTTTACTACTTTTTTTCTGCTGCAGTTTTAGCTAAACTGTTTTGATATTCTCGCTGTAACTCTTTATGCCAATCAAGGTTCCGTTGATCAATATTCTCTCCTCTTTCCTGGGCACTTTTGCCGGTGTAGACCATGACAATTACTCCAATTACTGTAGCAATCATCAACAAATTAGCGAGGCGTATTCTGAATCTAGTTTGTGTTCTTGCCATAGTTTCACATCTGGATGAACAAAAAGCATAGGCAAACATTCAGAAAAGTCTTTCGTGTTGCATGTGAGGTAAGAACTGAACTCATATGCCAAACACTGTGGTTAAAGGTTCATGTAGTCATTGAAACATACTCACGAAATTCTGGCAGGTATTTCGTCGACATGTTTAAATCTTTTCATCCATACAAGAACCTTCTTGTCAAATTCTGTTGGCACATGCATTCTTGGACCTGAAATTTAGACCACTTTATTGGAGCACTGCCCTTGTATTTTTAATTAAAAAAAAAATCAAATGTGTATTTGCATTTCTGATACCAATAGTACTAAAATGCATTACTGGATCAATTAATAACTGACCCAATATGGATGTAGAGTTTAAGTCTGGTTGGGGGCTAGGTTCTTGCACTTTACTGGTTGCACTTGTGGTTACACTTGTCGTAGGCTTGGACTCCCTCAATGTTGGATAATTTGAGATCAGTCTAGTCTGTCGAGCTGGTATGGCTCGGCAGAGTGTTCGTAATGAGTACATCTTCCTAAGTAACAAGGAATCCATGAATAGTGAATTCTTTTTTCAACTTCTGCCATTGCAACGTCTTCTGGTCCCCAATTCAAGGTCATAAACTATTATTTTGGTGTTATGTTTAGATGACATTCACCACAGGGAAGTAATTAGCGAATATTCTTCGTTTGTGGCTTCAGTTTCATTGTAAAAATATATATGTTTATATACTTCAGTGACAAACTTGACTTACGCGCTTGTAGCTGATGCGATGGGAATTGACCTTCACTCTCTGATCGAAGTCGTACAAAAATTTGATTTACTTGACTACCATTTACATAAGTATTACTTCCGAATTTTAACAGGCTGCCGAGACGGACAAATGTAGTACTGACATAAGTGCCGAACTGCCGACGTTGCGTCAAGGCCAATACTTGCCGAGCTATTGACACAGTATAGAGAAGTCATTACCCATGCAGCGGAATCGAGTAGAAAGTGATGCTGAATATCATAGCAAGAAAGATGACGGTTATCTCAATCAAACCGTTCCCATGCACTTTCCCATGAAGACCACTCGTTGGGACGTGATGTATAGCATGCACTCGGGCATGGATCTGTATATATATACGGTCACGTATACATTACTCGACATAATTTATGCTTGTAGCACATTCCGTTTGCTGCCAGTAGGTGCCGCGATCTGCCGTAATAACGTAGTGTTTTTTTCCGTCACCTGCTTTACATTTGTTGTGCCTCGTGTTCGCAATCACGAATGTCCGCACGAGTCGAAAGGTTACGTGTTTAGCAAAATACCTGACCTGAACACTAATAAGAGGTCTGTGTTGAGGCAAAATGAAGGTAAAGGTGTTGACCAGAAATCCTGATGATTATTTGAGAGAAACTAAAAGGGATATTCAGAAAGGTAAACAGCAATAGTCTTCTACCTTAAATTATCCTAACCAGTTAAAACTGCTTAGATGAGGTTTTTACCATGCCGATGGGAGCGATAAATTTAGAACGTTCGGTTTTCTTTTTCAGTTCCCAGAAATTATGATCCAAATTTGCACCCCTTTGAAGCATCGAGAGAGTATACCAGAGCACTGAATGCAGTGAAGTTAGAGCGAGTATTTGCAAAGCCATTTATAGGATGTTTGGATGGTCACAAGGATGGGGTGTCATGTATTTCCAAACACCCTTTAAAGTTGTCCTCTCTTCTGAGTGGTGCATTTGATGGAGAAGTTAAAATATGGAATTTGCCACAAAAAAAATGTGAGCGCACTTTTCTTGCTCATGACGGGATTGTCCGGGGTATCTCATTCTCAGTAAATGCAGAAAGTTTCATTACTATTGGTGATGATAAAACCATCAAGACATGGAAGGCTGAAAGTTCGGTGTCAGGTGAACAAGAAGATCCTACCAATACTATCGTGAGCAAGGTAAGCAGAAAAATACGTGTTTTTATTTGTAATTTATCAGCCATGACTGGATTTTTGTATAAGTTGGAACAGAAATAGTTATTCTTGCACCTAATTAATATTATCACCAAACCCAACTCGTGTGCCCAAGAATTCCCCCAGATTTTCTAATCGTTGAGTTTTGAGCAAGAGATCTGAGCATCCTTGCATTTGTCTAAACATCTTTGAATTTCGTCAGATATGTCACCAAGCACACTAGATGCTCCAATTCTGAATAAGTCATTGTTTAGCCATTCATTTCCTAGCATCTCTTTAATCAATGTCAGCCACTGTAGAGTTTCCTTCCAGGTTTTGATGCCTCCAGCAGGCTTGAAACCAATCTGAAAATACAGAGTTTTCAGATGCCAGGGTCCAATATTTTTAACCGACATCTTGCAATACCTTATTGCCTGTTATTCTATAGTAGTCCCGAATGGCTCGGCACATAGTAACACCCACGGGTAAAGTTGCATTGACGGTCTCTTTTCCGGTTGACGTTTTTATGAAATCTGATCCAGCCATCATTGCAATCATAGAAGCATAGTACACATCTTTCAAATCGAAGAGCTCGCCAGTGGCCAGAATAGTCTTCAAATGTGCCTGGCCACAAGCTTCTCGCATTGCCTTAATCTCCAGGTATAACTCTTTCCATTGCTTAGATAGAGCCAAAGTTCTGTTTATTACCACGTCTATCTCTGTAGCTCCGCTTGACACAGCGTGACGGATCTCAGCCAGACGAGTTTCGAGTGGATATTGACCGCTTGGAAATCCAGTAGCAACTATATACATTAGATGTGGATTTTTATGATCACTACCGAGTAAAGATTGATAATTAAATCACATACCGCTTGCCACATTGACATTTTTCAGCGCATCAAGACTTTTCAAAGTTTGAACAGCATCTTGCACTCGTGCAGGGTAAACACATACTGCGGCAGTAGATATTTGGCTTGACCATTCAAATGGTAAATCGACAGGCTTCACAGACTGAAAATGTATCAGAATTAGGTGATAGAAACTTTGTTGGATTAATTGCCAGGACATATGTATATATGCAACAAATTACCTTTTTAACTAGTCTTTCAATGCTTGCCAAGGTATCATCACCACCCAGAGCTGTCAGATCTATGCATGTTACTGCTCTAAGTAGCCATGCTACTCGGTTGCAGCCATCGATAGCATTTGCCTTTTGAGCTATCTCATTAGCTCTAATTTTTACTGCTGGCTCATTCACATAATTTACATAATACTCTGCAACAATTCAAATTCATCCATAATTTCTTGTTGATTTATTTATCTGACAACAATGTCTTTCATACAAATACTGCTAGACAAGGTAATCCCGATATTGGATGTCATAGACTTTAATCACCACAAAAAAATTTGAAATTACTTATCCTCTTACCATCTTTGTATGCTAAACCAGGATTACGGCCCATGATTTCGATTAGTACAGCGTGTGTGCTTTTTGGAGAATAATCTTATCACAGTGGGGAGCAGAGTGCTAGTGGTGTTTGGAACTTAGAAGACCGGCTTATCAAGTCTTGTTGTACCAGAGTTATATTGCTATTAATGGAAGTTTATCTTATCATTACGATTCAATGGCGTCCAGTCAGGGCGGGAATTTAGAAAGTATATGGGCGTGTAGAGCTGAAATTACTAAATTTACAGACTGTACTAACTGGATTGTCACATCATCAAAAAGATCCTGTGTTTGCCACGTGTGGAGAAGTATGTCAGATATGGGAAGAAACTAGAAACGAACCTGTGCGAACTCTTAAGTGGGGAGTGGACAGCTTACATGATGTTAAATTCAACCCTATTCAAACCAATTTGTTGGGTGAGCAGTGAATGGCTTGAATATTATCCGTTGACTTGGATATAATTTTATATAATTACTTAAATTAAATTAAATACGTTACATAATTTTATACCTTCTATTATCTTAGTTGCATGTGCCAGTGATAGGAGCATAATCTTATATGATACAAGGGAAACTGGTCCACTAAGAAGAGTAATCATGAAGTTAAGGAGTAACATGATCTCCTGGAATCCTATGGAAGCCTTCATATTCACTTGTGCCAATGAGGACTACAAGTAAGTATTTCAATGTACAAAGTTCACGTTGCGATGATTCCTAAATCGCATACATTATGCTCAATTTTCTGATTTTGATTTTAGTCTTTATACATTCGATACCCGTAAATTGAATTCGCCCGTGAATGTGCACATGGACCACGTTGGAGCGGTTACAGACGTGGATTATTCTCCTACAGGCAGAGAGTTTGTTTCCGGCAGTTACGATAAATCTGTGCGAATATTTGAAGTGAACAAAGGTCACTCGCGGGAGGTCTATCACACGAAACGCATGCAGAGACTAACTTGTGTAAGATGGTCCCTCGATGACAGATACATTCTCAGTGGTAGCGACGAAATGAACATCCGAATATGGAAAGCTAGAGCATCTGAAAAACTCGGAGTGGTCAGTTACTATTCGATTGAATTATCTTCAGTCAATATCCTTGCGCTGCAGCAAATAAGATTTTTTTTTTTGGCTCGTAGCTAAAACCGAGAGAAAGGGCGGCCCTAAACTACGGAGAAGCATTAAAAGAGAAGTTTGCTAGCCATCCACAAGTACGCAGAATAGCTCGACACAGACAAGTGCCCAAGCACATCTACAATGCCCAAGCCGAGCTGCGTACTGTCAGAGAAAAAGTTAAGAGGAAGTAAGTATTGAAGAAGAGCTGTTTAAAATCGTTCAGTTCGGCATTCGGTTCTTCTAATCTACGAATGTTTCTTATTTTTAGGGAAAGTAATCGGCGTACCCACTCCAGACCTGGAGCAGTACCATTTGTCGCTGAAAGATCGAGACCCATTGTTCGCGAAGATGAATAGTTATATGAATCGTACGAAATGAAGAAGATTGTAATGGATGAATCCTCATAGATTCATTGATGAAATCAAATTTTGCTCCGATGATAACTCTGATTGTTTTAATCTCCAGGGCAAAGGAATGAACAGGTTTCCGTTTTATTGTTTTCGTAAACATGTTTCAATTGCAAGATCTGATTCTGCGCGATTGATGTATCGATTTATTTGTAATAAATAATTTTATTGTTTAATGATACAACGAATTTTTATATATAATTACCCTTAGTGTAATATTACAAACCTCAAGCAGTGGTTAATGTGTCTGGTATGGCCCATCTTACGGCAGCTTATTCCTTTTCTATTTCACCACGGCATTCGCTTCACCTACTTCTACACGTACTAAAAAATGTGTACCTCTACCTGTTCCGCAGCGTTTCGTGCGTCTGGAATAAACCACCGTAGAACTGGCTATGGAACAATGTCGTTGGCGTGAAAATGAACATTCTTTAAATCAAATATCAGCTCTATAAAACTCTACTGCTCAAAAGTATTATTATTAATAATAGTAATATATATTTATATAATATATATTATATTAATTCCGGTTTCTTCGATGTCATTTTTACTTTAAACCGAAAAAAAAGAAAAAAAAATCAATGATACATACGTTCGACCTTATTTTTAGCATCTTCCCCCATCTTCTTTCTATACAAGACTAGGTTGCTCTCACCGCTGCAAAGTCTTCACCTGCAATTTTTTCTCTCATACTCATTTTTGACCATTTTTTCTATTTCTTTTATTCATTTTGTTATCATTACTATTTTATTTTTTCATTTGTAAATTAAATATCAATTAATCTCGCAATTAACAATAATTATTTATAATTTATATATGTATATACAATATAAACACATTTACATCGATTTGACAACATAGGTAGGTACTAACGAGGAGTCTGTAGCAGCGTAATATGCGGGTAGGTGTATAAATTGTATAAATTGTTAGCCCTCGACAGAACTCTATTCATCATAATACTTTTGACTTCGATCTCTATTCCTCTGGTACGAATAATTATCTCAGGTTCCCCTCCTTAACGGGGTTTTTTTCCCCTTCTCCTCTCTATTTGGCTTTTGAATCGCCGCCGGATCCAGGTTCCTTATCATTTTTGTGAAAATCGTTTATCCCGCCTGCCACCCGCGAAGTGTAAAAAGTTCGCTTATGGAGCACATTTAATAAGGGGAGCTTTGAAATCTCGAGTCTTTACCTTTTTCCCCTTTCAATGGAAAAAAAAATTGTATAATCATCCAGCGCAGGGTGCCTCGTATACTCGACACATCAGGAACAATCATTACACAATGAATATGCAGCGAAAACGGTAGGCAAATTAGACGTTCAAATCTGCCATCATCTTTCTGAAATCTGCCAGCGTGTTGTAGTCAGGGTCTGAGTCGATGTCTGCGAAATCCTTATTGGAATCGCTTTTCACAAAGCTCGGGTTGTATCGACTAAGGGACAAGGGGCACGGTAAAAGTTCAGGCATCACCGAATGGTGCGTTATCAATGCTGTAAGCGTCGTAAACTCTTTGGTGAAACCCTGGAATTTAGACAAAGTTATTTGCGATGTTACAGAGTTTTTGTTATGAGAAACTCAAAGCGTATAAAAATCCAAGAAACTGATTTATAGTCAGCTCTTTAATTCCTGCCTTTCTTTACCTTGATTTTGTATCCCTTGTTCGTTCGCATGATTAGATAATGAGCAATCCCGCTAGGCTGAAATTCTCGTGGTACCCTCAAGGAGAGAGCGTAACATCCGGGCTTGCTGGTACTTTCTCGTACCATGAAAGCACCCTCCGGTTCTTGACTCAGAACTTCGAGCGTTATTTCTCTGAAGGTAG
Organism: Athalia circularis; assembly: GCA_963978495.1. NCBI lineage: Eukaryota > Metazoa > Arthropoda > Insecta > Hymenoptera > Athaliidae > Athalia > Athalia circularis. The sequence goes on along the minus strand of OZ021701.1, from coordinate 808,152 downwards.
AAGGACGTCAGCGGTCAGTTATATAATCGGAATTTGTTTAGGATTGTAACAGTAAACGGTATAACACGTTGTATACATAGGTATATCTCACCTCGGAATGCCTGCTTGGAACCAGGGAGCTTTTCTCAGCTCACTTTCCTCCGTACGATTGTTAAGGCTATCCGTTCGTTCAGGTAGGGGCGGGGGTGTAGGCGTCGGCGTTTGGGTCGGCGTTGAACCCTGAGTACTACCGTCAGGAGGAACAGAACTCCCGGACGTACTTATTTGAGATCTTCTTTTAGACTTGAATTCGTTTTCGGCAACAGAATTTTGCGAATTGTGACTTATCCTGTAAAACGAATCGCACACAAGGTAAAACACAGAGTCATTCCTTGATTCGTTTTTTTAATAAATTCTCCAACATCTCAATTGATATAACCAACCTGTTATTCTCTGCGTTGAAGTTCTTCGCTGTTAATGAGGAGTTGATGGTGTTATCTAGATTTTCAGATGCACAGGTAATTTTATTGTAGCTCATCCTTGTTCCTTCGGAGTCGATGATGGCTTCGTTTACGTAGCCTCCCGATCTTGGTCTGTTCGTTGGACTGGTTGGGGTGCTGCCCCCGCTTACGAGGGGGCAACTATCATCCTCGTCATTGATGGTGAGGAGATCACGACCCCCGGCTAAGCCCATCGTCAGCCGTTTTATGAGGGGTGGTTTGTCCGTCAACCTTTTATACGAATTCAACTCCGTCGGGGAGTTGCTTTCGTCACTGCTCGGCGTGCTCTGTTGCGATATGCTTTTGGGCCCATCTTCGTTCGTTATGGGACCCAAAACGTTGTTGAAATTGTGCGAGGGTCTTAGTCCCGGAATTGAGTTTGGCGTCTGGGAAAGGAAAAGTGTGTTCAATTTTTTTTTTTTTTCAATACAAGACCCTTCGATCTAACGAACGTCTCGGATGACCTTAACTCACCTTTACAGTTGATAAGCGTAAGGTGGGAGACCCGGCGCTACCGAGTTGCACGTTCATCTCCGCTGTGGAGGGTGGGACACCACCTCCACGAGGGGTAGGCGCCAGGACACTCTGGGGCCAGAAAATTGTCGTTTTATCCGTAGAGTCGGTGGATCCCCGCGTCGACTGTTTGTTCTGCACGAAAAAAAAAAAATTGTTCGTAAATTGGCTTCGCAAATTATGGGTACTTGAAATTAGCTCATCAAATTGCCCCTTATTCATTCCTTACCAAATTAGTGACTCGTTCCGGTCGATCCTTGCGACGCGAAGGGGTTGGTTGGGGCGAGATCACCTCCTGAAGGATCGGCTGTCTCTGGAGTTGTGCCGCGTACGCCATACGAAATGCATTTCCGACAATAGTGTTTAGTTCCTCAGCCTGAAATGAAAATAAAAAACGATCGATTAAAATTTCCTGTTGTATAAATGTACAGCTATCTTTCATTTTTATCCCGGTACGTGAAACACGTTTATACTTTCGTGCAACAGGTCGTCCAATGAGGAGATGCATCGAGGTGAACGACGTAAGTCATTATTACGTCGGTCCCTCGATGTTGCCCGAAATTCTATTCTCATTATTTCGCGACTGAAAAAAGGGGCGGGGGAATGGTAGCTGGTCGAAAAAAAGTTCCAGAGCCACCTGCATCGCCCGACGGGATAAATCACCTCCCTTTTCAGGGCATCTGCGCCAGAATTGGGAAGAGGCTGCTGACCAGCCCAGAAACGAACTCAAAAATCTTCTCCTCCAAACACCTGCCTTCCCACACCCCATACTTGGAAAATTTCTCGTGCATGAGAATATTACACCGTAAAGAACGTATGGTAACTACCTCGGTGTAATTACAACGCAAAGCGCGAGTAACGCCAATCAAGAAAAGACGTTAGAAACGAAGGTCTTTGCAGCACTCGACGCGGAAACTATACAGAGTAAATATTTATGTTTACTTCGTCCGGCGGAGTTGTTGAAGAACGAATGGGACAAATTAATCTTAAGAGTTGCAGCGGCTGCTGCAGAATTTTAACACTTCGTGATATCTAATTTCTGATGCTAAGCTTTCAAGTACCTACTTTAGACGTCCGCCTTTCTAAGACGTCCGCGCTTGCTTGACTTCCGGGACGAAGATAATTTTATTTACAGTTTATAGCGAGCCACTGACTGACGCGCTGCATAATTTTGATTTTCTCTCAACGACCGTCTCTATGAGCCTGACTGTAATAATATCTTAAACATATAAATTCTAGGTAAGACCGCGTCGCAACGTTAGTTTTCGGCGTCGAATTATACTCGTATATTACCGCGAGCGTGAGTTTAACGTGAATTTGTTCCAAAGGCATGCATTACCATAATTTCTTTCCATATCGCATCTAGAATTAGTTTCCTCGGATGAGAATATATTTCCATTGGTAATTTAAGAAATGTTAATTCGCAGGCACACGCGCCCACCCTACACAACTGTAGCTTTGGGGTGGCGATATCTGCCCCGACTTACGCAATAAAAGGCTCTGGTCCCAAAACAACACCCCGCATACTTTCGACATTCCTCATCATTATCAATTATCATAGCAAAAAGCTTCAACAATGCGAGTTTACAAGAGACAAAAGAACACTCCTGCATCCTTTCGAACTTAAGGGATATACTCATATAATGTGGCTTTAATTAAGAATACTCGAATCTTACAATGGCTTGGACATTTTTTTACCCATAGGCATGTAGCAAGACTCCACGATCCTGAGGCCAATTTTCACGTAGCTACGTTGTTCCGCAGATCTCAAAATAAAAGTGTGGAACTTTAAGAGCAAAACTGTTTTTTCTTTTTTTTTTTTTTCTCTTTCATGACAACCATAGCTGCGTACCAGTACTACCTAGTGTAATATACGTATCCGTACCCTACACTTCCGTTGTTCCCCCCTTGTTACCGCGAGTGGTTTTAACCCCTTGAAGGAGTGCGGAAGGGGGAAGGGCGAGTATGAATCCGCGAGTATGTTTGCTCTAGGATGAAGGAAGCGCTTTTCTAAATGCAGACCTGCGAGTGGCTATTACACATTCAGGACGTGTATCCACCAGCAGTACCTGCAGCGATACGTTGGTACTCGCGGTATGTACGTAAGTATAGATATAGCACACGCATAGCATCTACGTTTCATCCCACGACAGGAAAGTTTTGACCCCCTCCTGGTTGATGGTGGAAAAAGACAAACCGACAAAAAGGCTGAGCTGTTACTTTACTACCACTACAGCCGTTGCTTGCAGCAGCTGGCTTCGTATGGCTGCATCGGTGGAACGTCTAGACGGTTTTGTGACGTCTCACAAAACCAGCTGAGTTTCAGTTGTAAACACCGTCTTCAAAAATCTCACGCAATCTCACCTCAAAAACCCGATACTGGATCGTCGTAATTAATCACTCATCGTTAGACGGGCATCCTCGCCGTTTTTTTGCTTTTGTTAATTAAAGAACATCGCGCTCGTGAGGAAGTTTGCCAATCGTATATCCTATGATATGGATATTTTCCCCTCGGAGCCGCACGGGACTTCGGGGATAGATCACCGGCTTATCTAATCTTATCCACCCTGATGTTTTGCGGGTCGCTATCCAGGGGTGGCTCGGTTTTACGCACAAGAAATTTCGACTTTCCCCAATGGTCACTCGACCCGCGGAGGGTTGCTATACGGGATGGGGAATATATGAGCGTTTCTAACGTGAGCGCGGGCCGGAGTAGTAGGTTGCTGGAGGCTGGAATTGCTTGGTTGGATAATTTTACAGCCGTAGAGGTTGAGGTCAAATCATCCACGCGATCTCCTGGCACCGGGGAAGAGGGGGATGAAAAAGAGAGTAGGAAGAGGATTCAGATATTTCAATTACGACCACGTGGGGCGAGCCAGCCTCTGCCCCTTACCCCCGCACGAAGCTGCATACCATTACCAAAGAGGTAGATAATCGCGGTATTTGATATCTATGCGATGTTCTATACGGTGGTCAGGTACGACGATGACGTGTATCGAAGCGTTGACTCGTCTCGAGACTCGAAATACTTCTATTTTACATCATTCGGCACGGAGATAATGCAACGGACGTCCATATAGGTATACCACATTCACAAAGAGGAAAAGTATCGAGTCCAACAAATTACGGTAAATGTAGAAGAACCGCAGAAGAATCGCCGATGTTGTAGCTCGGTGTCTAGGTTGTACTAATTTGTTCGGGTGCGACCGCAAATACCACCATATCGCTCTACGCTTCGAAGCCAAGGCATAATCACCCGGAACCAGCGAAGCAATGGCTATTGGTATCCATACCGCTGATTGTTATTTTCCTGCACGGTCTTTGGTCCGTATAGATTTTTGCAACAAAATTTTCACATCAAGCCCCTAATTAATTCCCCCCACTCGCGTTAACGGCTATTAGAAACACGCACGTGACGTTCCTAAAACCGTGTCGTAGGATAATCGTTTACGTAGTGCAGACGGTATATCGTCCGTCGTTTGTCACGCGTTCGGTTTTGTCGCCTGCAGCCATAGCATCGGTCGGGGGGCCCCGTACCATTATGTACTTCGTTACGGTGTACAGGGTCGCTGCATCCCTCGCGACACGTGTACACGGGGTTCGCGTACATAGGTATACTTGTACCGCGTATCGTGTTAACCTGCTTACGACCCCCAAGGGAACAACGTCCATGTCAATTTTTCCCCTCCCTCGTTCACCCCGCTCTTCTACCGGCACTGCAACTAATTCAATCCGGAACAGTATGTGGCGTCGTTCCGCAACCCGCACCGTCGAGACATCCCGACGTCGGTGATAAACTCTGTAAATATTGTTACGCCTCGGGAACGCCGCGGCGTGGAAAACGTGTGCCGAGAACCGAAGTACGTCGAGGTACACACTGCAGCCAGAGTTAACAACAGATACCGAAGCCTGCAGGGGGATGAGAAAAGATATTTCTGCAGAGGACGGTATCGATGGTACATAATAGCTATTCGTCGCTTATTTAGGGGCGCGGGTGGATAGTTTTCGTATGAAATTTATACACGGTTGGTTAAAAGTATACGGTGTATCGAAGCGATCGACCTGTCGAAAGCAGAACGGAGAAGCTGAGCTTTCGTATCGGGACAAAAAATAAGAAAGAAAAAAGAAAAAAATGAACAAGGATTTCACCCGTTTGATCGACGGAACGAGCCGCTGCGGTGGATATTACATAGTTGGAGAACGGGGTCGATGAGCGCGTTTCATCGTATATTATATGTATGCAGTTCATGAATGAAGCGAGTTAATTAAGGTCTCGAAGACGGGTAATCACGGGTGCAGTATTATCCGGGGTAAATTAGTCCCGTGACATAACACGACGATGATGTGAGTCATCGATTAAATTTTTGATCGAATAACCCATTTAATTATCCATTATCGTTACATGTTGTTACTGCAACGAGGTATGCATGTACGTACAATGGGTAATGGGGCTTGAAATTTAATTACAATTTTCACAACATCGTACAGAGTTCCATCATAGATATAGTTCTATATTTTCCATCTACCACCCTTTACAACTAAACTTGGCAAGTATAATCATCCCTCATGATATGCGCTTACCATACGTTCGAATACATACGTACGCAGGAATATGTGGTATGGCGGAAACGACGAGACTCGCGAGTTGTTCCGCAGTAGCTGTCGCGTGATGAGTATTGAAAGCGTGCGAATTACCGTGTGTGGAAAATGGAAATACACGAGTGCACCTAGAACTATGCATGTATGAATAGGTGTGTATTCAATGTCGTCGCGTATAGGTATACCTAACCAGGGATAGAAGTAGGTAGAATCGCTGCGGAGGCGCAGGTGTCGACGTTCCCTGATTGATTTCTCTTGCCTCCATCATCGAAGCCTGGATTCACACATACGGCTACATGGGTACGTAGGTATACCTATGCCATAGAATACGTATATATAACATGGACACGTTATTCCCAGCTGTCCGCAGCGGCCCGAGTGGACGCGGGTAATCAGAACTCGATCCTCTCTCGCTATTTCTCTCTTTTCTGCCTTATTTTACTCCGTTTTATTTCATTTTGTTTTCTCCTTTTTCTCCTCCTCCCCTCGTTCTCTACCCCCGGATCCGGAGCTAGACCTTCTCGTTTGGGAGGTGCGATCAGGTTGGAGATTACAGAGGATAGCGCCGCACCTGTCCGCATCGGGACGCGATATGCGGTATGCCCTCGAAAATAGCTGGGCGGGTGTATCTTATTATCTCTTCTTTCGTTCGGGGAGGTTCGCCGGGTCCGCGTCATCCAGGTGTTTTTGGCGTTATTCGTGGGATCGAATCGTCGATGAAAAGGACAGAGTCGGACGGAGCGGACAGGAGAAAGAGGGACGGGAAAAAGATGCGAGAAACGCCGGCTGAGAGGGGCAGAGCAACGGGGTTGGGTTAGGTGAGGGACCCGCTGAGGTCCTGAAGCGTGGATGGCGAGGACTACGCGGCGGATGCTGGGCTCTGGCGTGACGGGCCACATTCCTGGCATACCGTGCGGTCACGGCCATATCTCCCGTTCCTACGCCCCCGGCGGAGAGGAGAGGAGCAAGGGGGAGGCAGGGGGAGAGGGAGAGGGAGAGGGAAGAGGAGAGTCCGCTGAAAGCGACAGCGCCGAGAGCACGGAGAGTAAAGGGGCGCCGAATGAATGCCTTCGTATCTAGATACGTCTCTTTTCTTTATATACAGATGAGAGCGAAATATGGATGTGTTTACGCATGCGGATGCGAGTAATATTGTGTGGACATGAGGGAAGAGAAAAAAAAATTAAAAGAGAAGGAAGGAACTGTTTGGTATACGTCACGAGACGCGATAGCGAATAACACCGAAGAGACAAAATGTACAAAGATCGGCGCCTAGCCGGGCCGGAACCTCACGGCTGAATAAAGTCTAACTACGCAAACGCAGTACTTTGACGCTTTTGATGGATAAAATGTGACTGTTTCGGTAATTCATCGGAGAGAGAGTTAGTCTTACATCCCGTAGTTTGAACTATTTGGTTCGATCGAAGAAACTTTCCTTCTGTCTTTGAGTTCTTCCGCAGACATCGCGCGGAATTGCGTGTCTACCTTTGTAGTCCTTAAATTTTCGGGCACGGTCCGCAGCGGCATAGAACCCAACCGCGTCGGCGGTGTCAGGGAGGAATGGCACGGAGAACGCTAAGGGGTGGAAAATTGTTTGAGCGTGCTTCGTAGGACGAACCGATATTAGAATTTACGGTTAGCGCGTGTGTAGAGAGACGTGCGGGGGAGAGGCGATGGGTGGTGGGTGGGTGAGCTATAAATCCACTGGCTGCACCGGCACCACCGTCAGCATCACCACCGGTAGCAGCGGCAGCGGCGGTAGCAGCAATGATCGAAGTGACGTCGTGCTTGAGCACCAAGCCGAGTGCGGACCAAAGTCTTCGCGGGCCTTTGATCAGTAATTATAACCGGTGAGTGGCCGGGCGCGCTACGCCTTTGGGAAATTACGCGACCGTCGGAAAACAGGAACAGTTCGCGTGTTGTCGACGGCTCTTGGGATTCCGGTTTTCTCCTTTTTTTTGTTGCTTTTTTTTTTAATCCGCTTTTCATTCAGTTTTTATTTCTCTATATTTTTTTTCAATCGTTCCAACCGCACGTAGAAATAGCTTCGTCGTCCCGCGAGCCGCCGCGTAACCGACGAGAAACGAGAGATAATTAGCAATTTTGTGTTTCCGACACTTTTCCTATAGATATAATTATTTTAAACAATTTTTTTCATACCATGTACACTCTCGCGTACTTTCACCGTCGGAAGAGAATTTTTTCTCCGATTCCAAACACTGATCGATCGAATTCTTTTCTCCTCTAAAACCCACCCCCTCCATCGATTCGCTCGTGAGAGCATACGGGGTAGGGATTATTTTTCACTAAAATGGCAGCTGCCTCAGAATCGTGTATCGTCAACCACCGTAGACGTCAAAAATCGAATACCGTACAAGGGGAAGATGGTTATTGATAAAACTTAGCATGAAATATTTTCCGTTTCATATGGAGTTCAAGGTGGAGACGGCACGGCGAGCTTCGAACTTCGATTCGCACGCGTATACCGAACGAAAGCACGACTGGAGGTTCGAGGGAATTGTTTTACGACGAAGCTTAGGATTTTCCCACGACCTTGAAAAATTAAATTGTTACGAGATGGAGAAATGTTCTCGAAGATTTCTTCCGTAATTCTACCGCTCGGCTAAGGCAGTTCGTGTACAACAGCTATACCGGCGAATCCCGCGTGAGAACCGAGTGTGGAGAACGCTCGGTATTTGTACCGGGTAGTTATAGCGGGTGAGCTCCCAGTGCCTCGGTTGTCTCGGTGGGTTAAGTTGGATACGCGTACGGCAAACCGCGGAAACCACCGTCGAATCGTACGTAGTCGCAGTTAGAGATATATTTGTGCAGCTTGGCTATGAATGCGCGAAATGCATTTGAAACTAGTTACCACTACGCTGAATGCTGTCGTATAATTTCCATGCTGAGCGTAAGAGGGAGGGACGGCGGAACACGGGTACGATGAATCGCGCGGTTTCGGTTACAGTTTCATTAGTATATCTGCCTGATGAAATGAAACCAACGGACGTGTATACGTATAATACAGCTGCATCGGGTGACCTCACTTCTATCGTTCCGGGATATCTGGAGCCGCATAGTTTAGCGGTTAATAAAATCGCAATGCGGCAATTATTACCCCTCGCATTCCCTGCGAATTCGAGTCGTGCGGCAGTTGCCAAACGTAATTGAAAATGTCACGATAATCGAACAAAGTAATTCCATCGGGGAAACTGAGGAACGCGGTATACCTGCGGTATATAAATTTTGAAGAGGTACACGATTTTTACAGAGACATTATTTTCCTTGGCGTATCAAAGCGGCTCTTGGTCCGACTCCCCGCTGCTGTATACGAAATCATGGGATGTATTTTGACAATCGCGGGGTTCGGGTATTCGAGAGCATTGGATAGTGTCAATTATATACTCGTACGATGGCATGGAACTGGAAGGCTCTTTCGGAAAAGAAGAACCGAAGGGAGTCGTAAAAAGGACCCTTGTAACTCGAGAGCACGAGGAGTCACCCATTGTGTGTGGCGCGGATCACGACTAGGGTATATACCATACACATACCTATACTATATGCTCACGTTCACCCTCTGCAGGTATAACATTTTAGGTACCTACGTACCTATACATGTATATGTATAGGTATGTAGACGATCCACATTGACGGGCTAACCAACGCAACGCCGCACGGTATTGTGTCTGGTCTTGGTTCGACCATCCATAGAATCGCATGGTTGCCCATGGTATACACATGGACACGAGGCACACGTGCAAATTCTATTCACAGATTTTCGTTGAATTTCATTCGAACGTGTCGGTATGTATGCGAGAACATTGCTATGATTATTGAGTTTTGTACGAGAATCTAATGGCACGTTGAAGAACTTTACCCAAAGCCATGACGATATTATACCCGTACATATATACCTACACAAGACCAGGTGTAACTTTTGCCTTCTTTTATTCCAACTTCATATTGTGCTCTTATAGAATTCACCATTATTGCTGTCAAGTGCCCCGGCAGTAATACCGAGACCTTACATATATATACCTTTTGTGACAAAGATTATAATATCATCGAACAATCGGTTTGTACGTAAAGATAAATCCCTCGTCGCGTCAGATCTACCTATACTTTCCGTAGTTCATAAACGGAGAATATAACTCGCCTTTCAAACGAATCTATGAACTATTTCTAAAGGCGGTACGAACACCTGATATATATATATATACCGATCGATGAACCGATCCACACGCGTACCGATAAATCACAAAAAAAAAGGTGAGAGAGAAAAAACTAATTCAGGCATCAAAATAAGAGCCTTAGAAAACTAACCGCTCGATGCCAAAGTATAGCGCGTATACGAATGATCATAATCCATCTCTGAATACGCACGGCTACACGGATCCCCACATAAATTAGCACCGCAATTAGTTTAATTGCCGGGATAGTGGGCAGAGCAACGGAGTATAGTCGGGGAGAAAAAGAAACAGCCGTAAGTAAAGAACAAAGTTCGGTGATCTCGTTTCTAGGAGACGTGAATTATAAAATATAGCCAAGCTGAGAACGTTCCTAATTTGTAACTGGACAAGTTCATGGTTCAACTGCGATAACAATTACTATCAACTACTTTGTACGGTATCTAGTTCTAGTGGCGTACGCAATGTTATCTTTTTATCTCATTCCGCGCGGAGGCCCCGCAGAGTTACCACTGTGGGAATATGAAGGGTTTCTCCTCGCTGCAGGCTGCCTTTGCGACGGGATACTAAAAGTTCGAAAACAGACGTTAGAGATAATATCTGGTACATATAACGCACCGCTCGTCGATATTTGGGAGCACGCCATGGATGTAGATGATCGGGTGTATAAGGCGGACGTGACTCCACCGCTCGCTTTTTTTCCTTCTTTCGTTCCTTTTTCATTTTTTTTTATTTTTATTTTTTTTTGGTTTTATGTCAACTTTGTATTCCGATCGGCAAAACTCGTTCGTTCGCTGAACGACGACGACGGCGATGACGACGAGGACGACCAGGTTCGAGTATAGGTATAGATGTCGTGTAGAAAACGTATTATACGTACATGAAGGAAGCTGGATGGAAACTCCTGTAGAAATTATCTCTGAGGACGTCTACCTCGGTTCTTGGACAGAGGCAGCGAGCAAGAAGATCTCTGGGGATCAGTCGTCATTCGCGGATGCAGCGGCCGATCCCAGCCTCTGTATAGTCGATCCACGTGGTTCGGTATAATTGCGTTACGCGTACAGTTGCGTATATTTACGTGTATCGGTGCGTATACTACGTTCCGCAAATTACTTCGCTTCTGACACATGCGAACGTGCAAAAGAGAAAAATGAAGGAAATAACAGAAAGAATGATGTGAGAAGAATGAGAAGAAGTAAGAGGAATCATCTCAGATGTTACATCGCCCGTGAGAATCGGAACGAGGAATTTCTGTCGAATTCCGATTGATCGGAACCCATTAACGATTTCTTCGAGGCAGATAATATCCCTGGTATCCGAGAAACTGGAACAACTTTGTATCGGAGGGTATCGAATGCCCGTTCGGTTTACCCGGATGATAATTCAACCGTGGGACACCGCGTAATGACCGGAGTGTGAACCGAGTGGTAACAATTTCAGGATCATCGAAAACCCGCAGAATTTGCGGTATTTATTATCTCGTCGGCGAAAGATAACTGCGACGTTGTCGTCTGCCACATGTCAAGGATCGAGTTTGGAGGGACGCAACTCGATCTCTGGGGACATCGACGCCCACTTAAAGCAGCCTACTTTTACGCTCGATGTTGTTCGATACACGTTTTGTTTCGCATTCGTGGCTACGTGTGGTAGGATCTCTGGATAGATCGTACACACAGCGAGTATAATCGGCCGGTTGAAGTATTCCGCTGGTCAAACCATTGGCGGTGGTATATGTATAATAAATGGCCGGGGCGCCGCGTGGGCGGGCATGAGGCAAATCAACTCCAACGTTCTACCGACCCACGGACAACGGTCCACGGATATGTTTGCGAATGGATAAACTTGAGGTTGTGAAGAGGTAGTTGCTCTTCTCGGTATGCAATAATCGCAGACCCTTTTCTGGGCCGAAGATCGTTCGTTTTGACCCGATAGAAAAACACTGATGTAAAATACGATGAATTTTTGGGTCCCGATTGCATTCACGCCCCGAAGAGGCGAAGTACATTTAGTCAATGGTATGATAATTTGTACGAATCTGACCGCGAAGCTGACAACTTACTTTTAATTTCTGCGTATGCCCGCACTGACGACAGCAGTATGACATGTAGTCTGGAAGCGCGGGCATGAACTCGAGCTGTTCCTGTTGCTGGGCAAACTCGTCGACCAGCTTTTGATAGTGTACCCTAAATATCGGCCTGGTCGTTGTCGCCGCGTGTGAGCTGCTCCTCCCCAGCCTTCCCATAATCGCTGAAAGTGCGAGACTGTCGAGGGATTTCCTCATGCCACGTGATCCGACTGTCCTGAATTTAATATTCCTATTCGAGGAGGGCACGGGAGCTGCGGATCCGGAAAGTCCGAACGCAGGAGTTCCTTCTCGTTTCTGGACTACCGATCGTCCGAATAACCAGCACGGAACAAAACTTGGCCACAGCACACTTCACCTCACTTATAATTTCACTTCACCTTTACTCAAAATATGAGCCAAGCCGCGCTCACACTTTCTATTTATTCATCGCACTAAATCGTAGTTACACCGTTTCGGAAGGTTCCTCAAAGTTCACATGGAAATGATATTTTAAGGATACCGCGACCGTCTGGCATCCAACATTCCTCTTCCCGATAGGATTCAGAGTTCTTCTCGTTAGCAAATTCCTTTCGGCGACAATGCCGCGCCTATTTCAAACCGTGTTTATCACATTTCCGTAGTAATGCACCAGGATCTTAGCTTCCCGTGTCCGACGAAGAAGACGATCAAAAGTAGGAAGAGGAAGAAGAAGAAGATGACCACGAGGACGAAGACGAAGAAGAAGGTCTTCCGTCTACCGTCGTGGCGATCGCGCGGCACAGGGACATCGACTGTGTATAGAGGCGGTGTGGAATGTCGGCTGGTTGAAGGCGGGAGGAGGGGGTACCGAGGGGGCCTGGGGAAGGGCAGGGGGGGGGCGGTGGGGGCCTAGATACGAGACGGTACAGTCGCTCGCCGCCACAGTTGCATCTTCGCCGTCCGGAGGCACCGAGGGGGACTGAAGGTCCGATGGTCTCGGCGTTCGAAAGGAAGCCCCACCGCCACCACCGCCATCACCATCGCCATCGCCATCAACGACCATCGCCACTACCACCGTAGCCAACACCAACACGAATACCGAGTCCACAACCTCCTCCTGCTCTTTTCCTGGCTCTCGCCTCCGCGTTCCCCTGGCTCCCACTTGCCCCCCCGACTCCCTGGGACCCCTCGTCTCATGGTTCCTGGCTCCGCAGCCTGCCCGTTTGCTCGCCTCTGCTCGCTCGCTTGGCCTGGCTGCCTGGCTGCCTGGCTGCCTGGCTGCCTGGCTGCCTGGCAGCCTGCCTTCTTGTTTCAAACGGCGCTTTTGAACACATTCACCGACAGCTGGCATCGGGTACACTGGATACCTGCACGCATCGGCTCAATGCCAACCGAGAGCTCCCAGGGACGTTTCGCCGTTTCCGTGCTTTGACCTCCGACAGCGGTCGGGGCATCGTGCATCTCGCACTGATCCACTTCTCGGTGGATTATCGTTATCTTACCGCGGATATATAGGGTAGTCAGTGGAGTGGAAAAGGTTCGCGACGAGAGCCACGGATGAAACGTCCCCTCCGAGAATCGCAAGATTTTCTTCAAAACCTCACGTTCATGTTTTACAAGGAAGGCGGGATTCCGAAAGGGGGAAATATATGGCCGACCGTAATCGGCAAACTTGAAGCTAATTTATGCCCCGAGCTCGTGCAGGAAACGGTTTCTCGATACTTTTGAATATTAATATCTGATCCTGACGTGGTTGCATCTGCAGGGGCTAAAGGGGAAAAGGGGGGTGAGTGAGGAGGGAAAATCTCGGCGTGTCGGGTTGAGGATATCGTACCCACCCGTAAAACGATGTTATCTCTGCAGGCTGCAGTGCTTCCTCCGGTCTGACGGAATAGCTGCTGCAGACTTTTGCCGGGGCTCCATAATTGCCTGTTAGTAGATATCGGGTGAATACCTGCGTCTCTTTACCGCGACCGGCTTAATCAAATGAATAAGTAGGATCCGAAGAAATATATATCCTCTCGTCTGTACCCATATCCGAGTATGCCTGCGTAGAATTTTTTCTCTAGACTCTTTTTTTCTCGCTGCGTTTTATATCATAATTTTTCAGACGATCGAGAAAATTTATTTCGCAGGATTTGTCCTTCGAGTTAGAATCATGGTATTCCCTGTGTCTATTTACCGTTTTTTTTCCACTCTCGCCGTGCCCGTCGTTTTTTGACTATACGCCTCGACTGGTTAGCTTCGACAAACAAGTATGTCCGCAGCGGCTCTAAAACGGCTTTTGAAAGCTACCGTGTTACGCGCATACCTTTTTCACCTCTACACACCTAAGCCTTGAAGGGGACCATCGATTATGTCTTCCGTTCCTTCCCTTTTTTGGACACGCCAACACCGGCGACTTATATACCTTTTACAATTCTTATTTCATTCAAATACAAACACGGCTGTGTCGGGGATTATTTTCGGGAAACCGACTAGATCTTTGATCCTAATGAATTCCAACTTTACGCCCACTTCGATACGCTCGATGATAATACCGCGCGGGGATTTGATATACAAACGAGGAGTACGCCGACCTATACGTTGCCGCGGCTAAACACTGACCATTATCCGAACGGGTATGCCAAGGTCGGCTTCATTCCGATGCCGCGAACCTGCAACCGTCGAGAAACTTATCTTGACCAGAATAAGAGATGACCCGAGTCTCCGGCTCCTCATTGCGCCACCCCTTCGAAGCCCTTGAACTTTGAAAAATGGTGATAATGTCCGCCCGTTAATAACTTCTGGGAATATATTACGTGGTATTTTTTCTTTATTAATTTGTAAGCCTACCTCTACCGAAGCTAAAATTAATTCCGGTTACACAGGGCGAGAAATAATAAGATTCGGAATATTAAATTTGTTTACTCTTCTTGTTCATTAATATTATTCCCCGGTTTATTCGCGAAGTGATTTCGTGCAGATCGCTGTACGTTTTGTTACGCGGCTGCACCGACGTTTGTATTTTCGAAAAGGCTGATGGAGTTCCGAGTTTATATATAAATTCGTTGAACGACAATTCTGTCTGATTTAAGAAAATCTGCGCAAGATTAATACCGGTCGTGTTTTAAACTAATTACGTGTTTGTACCGCGGATTATTTACGGACCTAGTTGAGCGTAATAGATAAATAGTTTAGAAACGCGAAGCCAGAGAATTACGGGCGAGAGAAAGAGACAGGCTCATGTATCTCGTTAGCCGTCGACGATTCTATTTAAACTTTCCTCTTCTTCCTTCGCCTCCTCCTCTTCCTCCTTTTCCCCGTTTTACTCTTCCTTTGCATCGAGCAGAAGAGAGGAAGCCATTCAGGCAGCTGTTTCCCCGACTATCATCTTCGCTCTAAAAACTGTTTTTTTCTCTCTCTCTCTTCCTTATTCGGTACACCAGCTACCTAGGAGTAAGAGACCGCCTAATGATAATCCAATCAACGGTAAGAAATCTCTCGACTAGTTTCCTCATTTATTTTCAGATATCCTCTGCAGTTAGAATCGCAGCCACGTTCCATCGCAAGATTATCCTCTTTATTTTAAGACTTTCAGAAGCCGGATGACCTTGTTAATACATCTAACTACCTACTATAGGAAGGTTTAGCAGCGGGTAATCGGCACTAACGGAAAGAATAACCAACCATCCCTTGTCTTGCCCATAAAATATTCATTATGTTTGGGGTGTTCCGATGTCCTGGGGTCAAAATTCAATGAAATTTCGTCTCTCTGCGGTAACTCGTGAGCATCGCATCTGCAGAGGGATAATGTACGAGAGAAGGTAAACCTGTGGGTATTGAAACAGCTAGCGACGCTGAGCTTTTGACGTGGCCGTTGCTCGTCGTAAGGTCGGAGGAAAAGGAAAAGGGAAACGAATAGGGAGAAACCTCTTTATATACCTGACACTCGGGGTAAATACGAAACCGTAATCAGATCCGGGATGCCACGCCGCCGAGGAAAGTCAGAGCCATGTGGTAACCAAATGCACCGAAGAAGTTGAAGACGTAGGAACGAGCCGTAGGATACTGAACTCTTTTTTGGATGAATGTGATTATGGAGATGGAGGCTGCACCGAATATCAGAGTTTTGAAAAGCGAAACAGAGAAAAAATAAAAAAATCGAAGAGAACCGATGAGCTTCATTTTCCGTATTTTGGTTTATACGTACAGAGGAGGATTAGGGCTGAAGATTCGGTCTCGGGGATTAGTTGGGAGCGTATCTTGTCGGCGTGTTCTAATTTGGTCGTATCCATCCACCTTTTGCCCCCGCTGGTAGATTTTAAACAAACTCCAGCTGCGCGGCAACGATACACTTAGACATTTATGCAGTGTATCACGGTGGCGTGTTTTTCCGTTGTACAAAATAAAATTCGGACCACCTCGGAGCGCGGCAGGTTCAGGGTGGTTCGAAAATTGTAAATATTACATAATAATTTCAGCTTCGTTTTCAGATTACAAGTGCGGAACGCCTAAGACATCGCCGGTTCCAGATCCATTACGTATTCAAACTTCTCCGGTGTTTTCTGCGGGTATATAAATCTGTTCGAGAATCAGAGGGTGCTTCCATCACGGTAAGAGACTAGAGAAAAGAGAAAAGAGGAGAGAGAAAAGAGCCGACAACCGACAACCGACAACGGGCCACTTGGCCCGAGTATGTAAAAGGTTTATAGGACGTCGCCGTCAGGGCTGTCGTTTTCAAGACGTGAACGAAATGCCTTGAATTCCTGCACCTCGACGGAGATCGTGCGCCGCAGCTTTTAACCTCGTATACCTACCTACCTTGCACCCAGCACCCAACACCTTTTGCCCAAGTGCGAACGACTAGAGGCAGCTGATGGCTGCATTGTTTCGAGTCAAGGACCTCGGTACACGTATAGCGAGGCCGCTGCCATACGTTGGTATACACAGAGTACGTCGCACTTACCGCTCTTCGCAACCACGAGTACTGGAATATGCTTTTTTTTCCACTGCGAATCTAGACCCCCGTTACGCGATTCCCACTTTTATGAAAAAATTTTTCGTTTCCATCCTTTCCGTGTACTCTTCGTTCGGGGACAATCCCAGAAATTATATGAAGTTACGAGTGTATCCGTGTATTTAATTTCTGAATTTCTCTAAGGTTTGTTACATATAATTAATATGAGAGAGTTTCATCGAGATGGAATCCTAGTCAATTAGTTTCACCGAGTAAATAACTGATGGAGGTAAGGAGAAGGAATTTTTCCGAGGAATCTGAAACAAGTGGAATGCAAGTGGGGCTCGTTCCTCGGAGGGTGCTATTTTTACTAGTATATACCAGGACATCTTCCTCTTTCTCGAGTACCTCGCCATGGAATTTGCCCGCCAGCTGTTGTGCGCGCGTTATTGATATCGGCGATGCATCGCTCCCTTTTTATTTTACCGGTGACAAATGTTTTTACCGAAGGTAAGATCGATACGAATTACAAACGGAACGATCAAATGATAACTCGAACTAATAATATTTACCGCGCACCGATCGCGACTACGAGATAGATACGGAGCTTCAAAATTTAGAATATTTTCTGTGAAAGCTTAATCTTCTATTCGTTTCGAACTTTCTCGTGAAACTCGCGACCTGTAAAACGTTAAGTTCATAGTTCAGAGTGCAAAGTCTGCTATTTCATTCGCCCGGGGTGTTCGCGGCACGACCGCGGTATAGGCTCGGGGGTGGCGATAGTTTTCTGAAAACAGGTCCATGCTTTTAGATTCGCGTCTGTCGGGCCGCGAAAAACCCTTAAAAGAACTGAAAATCCTCCGGGGCTCACTCAATTTTATATCGCACGATCCCAACGGACTTTCGATTATTTCATCTCGGTAGAAATCCACCCTTCGTTCCTTATACCGTTTCTGTTACTACACGTGAATCTCGAGGTACACAATATTTCCGCATTTATTATCCTCCTCGTGAGAGGCGAAGCCAAGAGGTCGCTGGGGCGGGGGCGGGGGCGGGAGCTAGGAAAAGCTTCACGCCTCACGTGTATCGGGGTAAACTTGTAAGCCGCGAATAACTATGAATTATTCAAAAACACGCTCACCTGAATAATTGATATACATGAGAACTCAATGGGCGAATTTAACCTGAACCTGAACCACGGAAAACGGAAAACGGCACCCTCATCCGAATATATTTGTACGTGTATTTTTACGACGGAGAAAAATAATATCGGTGGCATGCACGAACATTTTACTCCGGCATCGTCATTGTGGTTTTCCTATACAACGGAGAGTCAACGTGCATGAGGTATTCTCGTATAGTTTGAAAATAAAAATTAGTATTGTTATAACAATTTCTAACTTGAATGGCCGGGATATAAAAGCACGATAGATGGGAAAGTAGATAGCGCGATAGTGCGCGGTGGTTGTTGCGAGAATAATTTCAGGCATTCATCCCGTAGTTTATCAAATAAAACGAAGCCATCGCCAACCCCGTATATACCAAGTCACCGACAACCGACCCCTTCAATAGATGCCCGTTAATCCAGTGCTATACACCAAAACCTGGACAATGGTTGGTAGCGAGAGCCCCGAGGGACCGGCATCTATTAAACGCTCAATTACCCAAAATACTCGAACCTCCTATAAGCCGATGCGTTACGTCCGTGAATGTCAGAGAACAAGACACGCGTAGGTATTCAGACAAGCCAAGTTTCGCATGAGTTAAATATGCAAAACTTCTTTTTTCGCGAATAAAAATTCGTAAAATCGTTATAAAGTTAGTTCTACGGGTTCTTCACTTTGACGATGGGCACGGATCAGAAGTTCCGTTTGCGAACTCTGGTTCACCTTCTCTTCCTTCCTTCCCGTCCCTGTCCCTATCCCTATCCCTATCCCTATCCCTATGCTTTCGTATGTTTTTCTTTTTTTCTTCTTCAAATTTCTTCAGAAACGAGAAACCCTCTCGATAAAGTCCTTCGCCACAAAGAACGGCGATGCGATGCGATGCGGTGCGGTTGTTCGCGTTCGACCGTCTATCCCACGTGTAGGTATCGTCATCCTCCTGCTCGATGAACACGGAGAGATAGGAATACCATCCCCTCCCCCTCTTCCCCCCTCGCCCTTCCATCGCCGTTCATGTAGACCTACTACGGTGGTAGCTGGGTATATAGGTTTGTACAAGTCGATATTGTCTGGCATTGCCTCCGGGCTTGAGATGCACCCGCCCCCGCTTTCGCCTACACTTCTACTTCTACCTTCGGGAAAGCGGCGACAGCTGAGAAGAGAAGAGAAGAGAACAGAACAGAAGAGAACTGCTGCAGTGTAGAACGTAACGGAATCTGCAGCGGAATGATGTAGCGTCGCGTCGGTCCTCCGTCGTTTCAACGACGTAATCCTGTACGGCTGTACCTACCGGTAAGGATCTCGTTTCCCAGTGAATCGAATAATGACGCCTCGTCTATTGCCCCGGGAGTCTATTTGCCTCGTGGCTCCGGGGGGTACACCCCTATTCTCCGCAACGTCTTTTACCGCGCCCTATATATCTCTCCGTATCAATCCGTCTGATTTTTTTAATTATTTTTTTTTCCTCGGATCCAACCCTGTTCCTTTGATCCGCACAAAATCGCTAGATTCTACCGGAGAGGAAAAAAGTGTACGCGTGATTTCGGAGGATCGCGCAATAATTTTATGCGTAATAACGGGGGTGAAGGGCATTACGCCAGATTTATCCTCGGACCAGGACAAAGTTTCACTGCTCGTTTCCGGTTTTGCATAATCGTCGTTTACAAACTAGTCGACGTATTATACATATTTGAAAGAAAGTGTTTTTTCCCCAACCCCTTTTCATACTGCGAACGTAAACGTAACGCGTCCCGCCAGCTATTCAACCCTGCGCGGAATTATCTCGCTCACATTAGGAGATAGCTGCTACTCCACAGTGG
The DNA here is from genome assembly GCA_963978495.1 of Athalia circularis. Classification (NCBI taxonomy): domain Eukaryota; kingdom Metazoa; phylum Arthropoda; class Insecta; order Hymenoptera; family Athaliidae; genus Athalia; species Athalia circularis. The sequence continues at coordinate 788,408 of OZ021701.1, read as the reverse complement.
GTAGCGATGCTGAACATGGAAACTGGCAATGCAAATGTAACGTTACCCCCGGTAACACCCCCATAAATACGAGTAGTAGAATTACGTACTACGTATATGTAGACCGACCCATTTATGCTGCCCTCTCTTTATGCATTATGAAATATCTCCACGTTACGGTACACCTATATACGTAGTATGCGCGCACGCAAAATTCCGGCGTAACAAAAACCGATGATAATTCATCGGAGAAAAGAAAACACCGTAGGGAAGTTTCTTCAATGCAGACAATGCTAACGAATGTTAAACACCTTGGGAAGGAATTTTCGGTCGATGGGAGAATTTTGTGAGTCGAACTGTTTGAAGTAGCGTCGCTCGAAAAATGGATAGAGAAAAAAGTATTTGAGAAAAGTGTAAAAAAACAAAAAGAAAAAAAAATTGAGGGAGTTAACCGAGTGACCATTCGAGTGTTTACCTGTTCTGGAGTTTCGGTGATGAAGGAGTGGCAGTACTGAAGACTGAAGTGCGCCCCGGGTTCCCTTGCCAAGAAACTGAATTGGGCGTATTGAGGCTCACAGGTAGCGTACGAAATGCGTCTCAGCGCATGGGCCATCTGCACTGTCTGAAAAATAAAATATGCATTCGACGTGAAGAGTATCAATTCCAGATTCGATGCGGACAAACGCGATTGCCTGCAAAATTATCCGAGATCAATGGGAATTATCGGTATCTTGAATATTTTCGATTCTCACTAATTTCAGTGACTCTGGAATTGCCAATTAAAAATGAGAAATCCCTCTCGCTTATTACCTCCCTCTCTGTTAAAAACTGTTTTCTAGTTTTAACGATTGTATATCTCACAATCAGTGCGGCGAAGCCTGCCGACAGACGGACAAATCTAGAGCGTCTCTGGAGTAGCGGAAGAAGCATCCTTATTAAGGAACGAGCCGGTAATAAATATCACTTGACTCTACCGCGTCTGTCGCGAATATTACGACTCGTTAGTACGACGATAAATCCTTCGGTAAATCTCCACGCTTTACGCAGTGGCATACACCCAGTGGCAAATTATAGTTGTGGGTGCCTCAAAATATCCTATGAAACATTTCTCACCTACGCCGGCGTACGAGCCAATTTATTTTAGTTTTCTCACAGAAGAAAAAAGAAGAAGAGACAAAAATGAAAGAAAGAGAGATAAATAAAAAATCTCAGTATATCCGATCTTTGTCCCCTTGAACTGATAAAACCGCCAATAAGATCCCATGTCAACACCATTCTCCGAAGCTATAGGTTTCAGAAGATATCCTCCGCCCATCTCCCTCCCTTTTTTTTACTCGTCCCAAGTGAGCGTGGTAATAAAATGACTCCCGACTCTGATATTATATATCTCCCGTTGCTCGAATGTGACGTGCAACAGAGCTTTTACGACTCGCTACAAGCGCGCAGATATTTTTACCGTCGGTTAATTGCCCGACTGTCCGACCGGCGAGAGAGGGTGTAGATTATTGGCATCATTTTTACAACTTTTCTTCGGCAGTATAATTCCTTGATTATTTCCGTTGATTTCTCACGGACCCTCGAACAGCACGCGGTCTGCAGATTTAAAATCTTGTCGGGATGTCGCGTGACGATGTATACATATATATATATATATATATATTATATATGTGTTATTTCGAGGTGTGGATAGAGCCGATCTATCGTACGCAGGATCTAGCCGCGGGTCGTAGGTACCCCGTCCGCGTACAGCACGAGTTATATAAACGATGTTACAACACGGCGATCATCAATAACTCTGCGGGCGCCCGCACCACTTCAACCCTCTTTATTTTTCCCCGCACCCTTTACCAACCACACCCTCATTCTATTCTCTCCTTCACGCTTTACCTCTCCTGTCTTTACTCTTATTCACGCCCGCAAAACCCGGGGCTCGCAGACGTTATCGCGAGCGGCACACGCGCCTTGGGAGTTAATTGAAAAAAACTGCCTGCAGATCGTTCATCGATTCTTCTTCTTGTTAGAATTTCATCGCTTTGTATGTTTACCCACACGTATAGGTAAACAAGTGTCGGTATACGTACGTATATACGAATCTATGTATATTAGGGGGAAAAAACCCGAAGCACGTGTATAACGATGGTCTCCATTTTCTTTGGAATCTTATCTCCGGGCTACGACGAATATGAAAACGATACATCTATCGAGTTCTTGACGGAAAAGTTGCGGTTATTTCAAGATGCGTCGGTTCATGCCCGTCGCTACCGTTGCTGCTGCTGTTTGAGAAAATTTCACGAAATTTCGGTACAAGGCGATACTCGGTAGACCGTGATCCACACCCCTGGAGGAGAAACCTTTCAAGAAAAAGACGAGCGCACCAACCCCCGGCTATACCACAGCGATATCTGATTTAAGCTGAAAACGAACGAGAGAGGAACAAAGGCGAAGAAAAAAATGTAAGTAAAAAGGGCGACGGACGGAGCTTCGCGGATCTGAATTATGACCTCTAATTGAACGACATTCCCGCTATTTCCCTTTGATTTTTTACCCTGAAAGATAAATGTCTTTCCGATCAACTTATGGTACTACATCGAAAAGCAAATGTTCGCTTTTAAGGCTCGGGGCGAAGTAATTTAAAATAAGTAAAAAGTGTGCGAGATGAATAACGTGGCTAACAATCCTCTGCGCCTGCAGCAGGTATAGGTATACGCAAGAGCCGTGAATAGGATTATTTGTATTTCCATATCGTTAGCGTTGCCGGGTAAGCAAAGTTTGGCGATGCTGCGGAGGGATGAAAACGCCGCAACGCGACGCGATGTTGTTCGACGGTGAGAGTCGTCCGAGAGACGCGACCCTAATGGCCGAACTTCCGCACTCCACCGTGGCTTCTCTCAAGAGCGTCGTTTCCACCGCGCGGGTATCTAAGGGCGTCCAGCTCGCACTGCACGGACACCATCCTAATTACCTCGTGAGCGCGGATGTGCGCGAGCTCCGGGCGTTTCTTTATATCCCTCTTTCATTCTATGTAGGGTTTATTCCATAAAAGAAGAAAATTCGTGGTCGGTATATAGAGAGGAAACTTTTGTTGTGATATATTTTTTCGTAGATCATTTCGACGCTGGATGTGCGGCGATAAATGGCGATATAAAGTCGGCGATTATACCCGCGGCACGTCAGCGCAAAGTCAGGAAGTGTAGAATTACAGTTGAATGGTTACATCGTTTGGCTTTTCAGAGGCGCGTTTTTCAGGGACGGCGCGCGTGTCTCCGGCACACACCTTTGTACGAAACTCTGTGACGTATATATAAATTACAGATACATGGAACAACGTACACCACACCTATCTATCTATAGATATAAGTGCGTCAACGGGGCGAACGCCGGGTGCGAATATACCGTCCGTGGAACTAAAGTGCTGTTCCGTGTCCGCACCGGTAAATCCGACGGCAGACGTCACGACGCCGCATCCCCTGAACCACGCGGGAGTCTCTGAGTCCGGATTGACGTTTGCCCCGCAATTGCCCGTCGACTGCTCCGCTCGGCTCTCTTTCACTCTATCTGTTTTTTTCTTCTTCTTTCTTTGATTCCTTTTTTCGTTCCAACTATTCTCTCGATACAGAAACAGAAATGTATTTCTTTTTTCGCCCTCTTTTATTTATCCGTGCACGAGGCGCCCCGACGCCGTGTTCTGCACACGATATAAAAATCGACTGTGGTAGTTTAGTCAGTTTTTCCCACAGACGATCCGTGGTACAACGTACTTCTACGCAGCGTAGTGACGTTGACGATTTTCTCCTCACCCCGCCGAGCGGAGCAAGTTACGGAGGGCTGCCGTAGCACTTTCGTTTGTTTTCTTACCCCCGGGAACTTGAACCAACCGTGCCAGAAATTTCCCTCTTTGAGTAGGGTTTTCGGTGCAGGTGAGCAGCGGCTAATTATAATGTCTGATGTACAGACGTCTACCGCACCAATGTTCTTTGTAAGAAATAACATAATAATTAGCCGCGTCTCGACGCTTTACGAGGGAGTGTTTTTTTTTATCTTTATTTTTATTCATTTTTTTATCTCTCTCTCCTCCAGCCAAATATTTTCTTCGCCCACCGTATCGTTTATGTCCGGTCAGATACCGTCCCCATAAATTGTTTTTATTTCGCACAAGCGACGTAAAATACGACATATTGGCTCGGTCGGGTCACTTTCGTTTCGCGTGGCGTTCTACAAACCACGGCAAAAGGACACCCGGGGCTTTCATATCCCCAGAAGCTTCTTGTATAAATTTCCTTCGAGCCTACTTTGACTTTAAGGTTTCCTCGAGGCACATTTCTTGCCTCGTCGGCAGAAAATCTAATTCTTCGACACCGCGTTGGCAGCTGCCCGGCTAACTGCAGATTCAACGTAGGCGACACTCGATCGATTTGATTAAACAAACCAAGTTCAAGATTTTGTAAGACTACAGTTTACCTTACGGACCAATTACTCCGAATTACCAATTACTTCAAGCCCTTGAAGTAGAACATTCGCAAGGAGTTTTTCCGCCCCCTCCATCTTGAGAGTTCAGTTTATTCGCAGCGTATATACCGAGCTGCTTTATATCACCATCTTGAGAAACGCAGCAATTTTAATTGCTGCGAAATTTGACGAGGCGTGTTTCTTTCTCTATACATATTGCGGTATGGTTTAAACCCTCCTGAAAGCTAACCGCAAGGCGTTGGTAATAAACGACGAAGCAACAAGTATTCTCTTCACGGCAGCAGCAGCAGCAGCAGCAGCAGCAGCGGAGTCCCGTATAGTTACGCCGTTTTTCCACCCCCATCTCGCTACATTTTATCGCTTATAACAGTTTGTACCTTACATGTACATGTAGTCGCGCTTCTTAAAGAACACGGTGCGTATATATAGTTGGCCGTTTATTATTTCCTCACCATCCTTCGCGAATAATAAAGTTTAGCACATAAAGTTCGTGCAATTTATCCATATTATTAAAATATTCGTGAACCTGTATCGAGGGGAATTTCGATTGCGATTAGGTAGTACGATGACGTATTATTAATGATATAGAATAACGGGCAGAAAATTGCTCACGACATATAATTGGAGGGCAATTTTACCTCTCTGTATAAATCACAATAATCTTCCGTAATTACTATCAATTACCTCCCACTTCAACGCCGCTCTAACGCACGCTGCACGCACATATAATTCGGTACATCCACCAAACCACCCACCCGTATTAACAACTCTTCGCCCTCTCCCCCTGCCCCCAGTACGGGCGTTTCGCCTCCAACTCCAGCATATAAAACATTCTCTCGTCATTGATAATGGAATCGCGGTTTGCTGAAAAACTGATTCGCGATGTAACGTAGCATTTTGATTTCGATCGTTATTTCTGCTCTCTTCTTTGAATTGACATGGCGTTTGGGTTCGTTGTCGTTGCGCACAATGAGAGACGATAGAGAGTTTGACCTTCATTTTTTTTTCACCTCCACATTAAATTCCACCGCGGTGAATATTTACGCGCAGAACGAATCGTGAGCTTTCCACTGCAGCAATGCGACGTGCGGAAGGGACATAAACGCGAACGGGAAGCCATAAAATTGTAGAGTGTAGGCATTTGCGTTTGCAGGCATCTCGCGATTCAAACCAGACCACCGAAGACCGACCTCCCACATCAACCATGCAAGGGAAAACTGGGAAACCCAGTCGCGCAACATCTGCACCTGCTACTTTGTCCCGGTATACTGCAGCTGCACCCTTCCATCGACGGGGAATCGTTAAACTCACGTTATATTGCCCATCCTAGAATTGGCGTATCGCGTAAAAAGAAAAGAAATTCTTGTCTCGCGTGTGTGATTTGCGGAAATGAGAATAGAGTTCGATATTCTATCATTACTAGTATTGGACGCGTTGCTTTGACATTTTGCAAAGGTTATAGGCCGTAGATTTGTTTCGATTTTGAGGTCAAAAATCGACATTTTTTTAAATTCAGGTTTATAAAGTGTTCCTACGTAAAATGAGCTCAGGAATCCGAATCCGTGAGCCAAATTGATCTATCCATAAAATTGATCGAGTTATCGTCAATTTATCGCTCTGAAAAGTGAAAAAATTGAGATATCTCTATGGGATTTATTCCCACCCTAATTTACTCGACGGATTCGTGTTCTTAGGATCAAAATACGTAAGAAAAGTGCCTTACGATCGATTTAAAAAATCCTTCATTTTCGGCCAAAAAATTGAAAAAATCCAAAGGGGTATACCTTAGATTTTTGTCGATTTTGAGGTCAAAAATGAAGTATTTTCGAAATCGATTGTAGGACACTTTTCCTACGTATTTTGATCTCCGGAACACGAATCTGAAAGCCAAATTGATCTATCTATAAAATTGATCGAGTTATCGCCAATTTACCGCTCTGAAAAGTGAAAAAATGAAGATATCTCGATGGGATTCATTCGTAGCTCAATTTAGTCGACGGACTTGTGTTCCTGAGGTCAAAATACGTTAGAAAAGTGTCCTACGATGGATTTTAAAAATACTTCATTTTTTGCCCAAAAATCGAAAAAATCCAAAGGGGTATACCTTAGATTTTTGTCGATTTTGAGGTCAAAAATGAAGTATTTTCGAAATCGATTGTAGGACACTTTTCCTACGTATTTTGATCTCCGGAACACGAATCTGAAAGCCAAATTGATCTATCTATAAAATTGATCGAGTTATCGCCAATTTACCGCTCTGAAAAGTGAAAAAATGAAGATATCTCGATGGGATTCATTCGTAGCTCAATTTAGTCGACGGATTTGTGTTCCTGAGGTCAAAATACGTTAGAAAAGTGTCCTACGATCGATTTCAAAAATACTTCATTTTTGGCCCCAAAATCGACGAAAATCTAAGGTATACCCCTTTGGATTTTTTCGATTTTTGGGCCGAAAATGAAGTATTTTCGAAATCGATCGGAGGACACTTTTTCAACGTATTTTGACCTCAGAAACACGAATCCGCAAGCTAAATTGACCCATCTATAAAATTTATCGAGTTATCGCCAATTTATCGCTCTGAAAAGTGAAAAAATGGAGATATCTCGATGGGATTTTTTCCGAGCCTAATTTAATCGCCGGATTCGTGTTCCTGAGGCGAAAATACCTTGGAAAAGTGTCCTACGATCGATTTCAAAAATACTTCATTTTCGACCCAAAAATCGTAAAAGGGGTTGTACCTTAGATTTCACCTCATTTCAAGAATCGACTGGACAACAACTTTTTAGAATAGGATTCCGTTTCAAACGTAGTAAATTTTAAAGAAAAACATTTTTTTATAATTACCATTGAGACCCTAATTCCGGCGTGCTTCGAATGTTGACAGATCTCAATTTGGACCTCATTCATCCGAGGGTTCAGGTCTTTTGATCAAATCGACGAAAGTCGAGGGAGTGTTTTATACGTCGTTTTTTTCCTATTTTTAATATCCCTTTTTATTTGAGGGGAGTTTACGCGTAAGCATGGTGATTTTTTCAGGTAGAAAATTAAAACCAGAGCTTATACCTTCAGAAAGGCCCTCGAAATAAAATACTAATTTGGTAGATCGTTGCATTTTGTATATCACAAAAGGGGGGTGGAAGGGAAGGTACAAGGATTACGGTACGAATCTCGCACGATGCACGAGTTTGCCGCCCTCCGCGAAGATTATTTTTCATAATAAGAACTAAATTCGCGAGGGGAAAACCGCGTCTTCCTCTCAAAGCGGAGAAATAATAGTATAGATGTGACCGCGATCATCACGACCTCTGGAATGATACAAGGATGCGGAGGGGAAAAAAGTTATCCGAAAGGGTGTTGAAAAAAAAAATTCACCACCACCGGGGTGCTCGATCAAATTTCTCGTTCAAAAATTTGTCGCATGATACGTGACCTCTGGGCGTGGAGGCGAAGAACATCTACCGGGACTTTAGACACCATAAAACAGAGTGATATACGTCGGCGACGCTATTGACAAAGATACGGCTCCCACGGGAGGAGGGCGAGAACCAAGAAGCGAGTACTGCTCAGCCCCGGGCCTTCTTCGGAGGTCGAAACCGATCTTCTTTTCTTCGTTTCGTTTCTGCAGATCTTCTACTCCTTTTCTCGCCATCCCACGACCTCTTACCTAACCTATCACGCCGCTATACATTCACCCCGCACACGGACATCCCTCCATCCCCCCCGGCTGGTGAGATTCGTAGGCAGAGAACCGCGAAAATACGCGAGTAACGCACTCCTTGCCTGGTGTGCAGTTACACGTATATTATGTATGGGCTGGGTATTAATATACATGTACCTACGGAGATGTACGGCTGGATGGATGCTGGGTGCGTCGCGGGAGGTAGACCCTTTTCACTCCCCCGTCTCCTTCTGTGCCGTTAGCGCCGGATAGATATCAGGTGGCTTTGATCACTCGAGAGTCGCGAGAACTTTCGCAATTCGAACGAGTCCTCGGCGTTGACATCCTGCCGCGAATTCGGAGCCTCTTTAGATTTGATGACATTCGGAGCTTTTACTGGTTACTGCCTCGTATCTCTATCTATCAACCCCTAAATAATACAGTGAAATTCATGAAATGTTCATGGCGAAGTTGAACAAGAACCTGACGTGATAATTATTTCGCGTGTTGGGCTGTATCGCGTGGGCAGAGAATGGACCGAGCCTCGTTCGAACCGATGAGTTTTCTCGAATCGTCGAGTTTTTCAAAGTTGACGGCGAAAGCATCGTTCGAAATTAACGTTGTCGGGCGAGACCTTTCGAAGGATTAACAACGTTGACGCGCAGGATGGCGTTGAAAAATTTCTGTTCCGTTAAAAAATATTACATGTGGATAAAAAAATTCATCCGCAAAAGTATGAAGGAAATTCGTTATATTTCTATATTATCATATCGCACTCTGCACGCTCCACCTCCGCCCGGTGTAGAAATTTCATTTAATTTTGCCAAAGATTCGTATCGCACTCTGCAACGTGCGCGCGGGTATATGCGGATCATCCATGTCCGTCCATCTGCAGCTGATACACAATACGTACGTTGACGTGTGCACATTGATAGATAAAATTTGTACATGTTTTCCGCACCACCGAACTGATGAAAAATAAGGTAGCTATCGATTTCCCGGTACCGCGGCTACCCCGCGGATACGTCGACGGGTGCTTCGCCATGGCCGAACCACATTTTCCGTTTTTTCAACTTCCCAGTTTTAATGCAAAACAATTTGCGAAACGTTGAAACGGTACCAACAAACCCCCAAAGAGTTTCACGGTTCGTCGAACAACTGCTGCTCGACGAAATTCGTTACCATTCGAACGCACCTGCTGATACCTGGTTGGCTATCGCCTAAATTGCACGCCGCTAATTCAATTGAGCTAATCCTAGTCGTGTGGTGAAAATTATCCCCCGTAATTAGCTCGAAATTTCAGCCGCGCGGACTTTGATTATATTACCTCATAATAATCAACGAACCAAAATCCGACTGGAAATATCCCTGCCCCCCCCCCCTCCCCCCGCCGCGCTTGACGGTATCAAACGAATTTATGATGTCTCCAAAAATTCATATTATACGAACATCTGTTTGGTACATTAGCATACCTTATCTTCGTGCATCGGAAAGTATCGATAAAACTTTATGTTATATCTCAAGAATAATATATTCTATATTTCTATATACCTGCACCGCGGCACCCGACCGAAGAAATATTTATTTCAAACAGAACTAAAAGTTGCGGGATAGGAAGAAAAAATTCTGTGATGGAATCAGATCAAAGGGTTATATTTTCGTCGTCGCAGGGGTGCATCGCGTCCCTTGGGTCCCCCGAAAAAAAAAAAAAAAACAGAAAAGGGCACGATATATCTGGAGAACGGGGGAAATAGTGACAGAGTTTCAACCAGCCCCAGCTGCCGTCGCGAAACGGAGCAAAGTGTCGGGGGGTTGGGGGAAGAAATATGGCATCGACGCAAAGAGTCCGACAGTCGTAGTCGCGGAGGAGCGCTCCGCAGCTAAGTGAAGCCAAATTTTCCGCGTTCTTGAACCTCGAGTTCGTAATCCAGGCGACACTTTATGCGATTCGCTTCTTCCCTTCCGCACTCGGTGAGCCTTTTGATGTGTCAAAGGGGGAAAAGGAAGAAGGAGAGAAGACGCAGCCGTTAAACGTCATTTCGCGTTGCCATAGTCGCTGACTACTACTTCCTTACCTCCGTCGCGAAGCATCCGGTAGTCAGATTCTATCCCGGAAATCTGAAAAATCTTCTTATAAATTCAACTTCGCTTCCCGCGGTCATTTTATCGCCCATCCTCCCTTTGCCGCGGTAATATTATTCCGATATCGCAAAAAAAAGGAGGGTACAAAGAAGAGGGGGGCAAAAAGCTGAGAATCATTCGTGGATCCACCGGTCGACTCTCTCTGAAATAGAGTGAAATATTTCGCGCTCGTAACTTGGAGAGAGCATAGGCCAGCGGATTATAAATTATGACGGGGGGCGGATGGAGTCTAGGCGAGATCGGGGGTTGCTTGATAATCGCATAATCTGACCCGGTTCGGGGTGAACGTTGGCGCTAAGCAGGTAAACATATTACTGGAATACCGGACAGTTTAACCCCCTAGTAATCCTCCGCCAGGATTAAAACCCTTCGCCAGACTCCGCAGGATACCTACGCACACGACGAAAAACGACATAGGTATACGTATGTATGTATGCACATATATATATTTACCGTTTGAAACATACGCTGTGATTGCGCCATCTGTCCGTCTCCCACCCCCGGAAATTTATAACGATATTATATTAGCAGATATTTCAAGAATCTTGGATTAATTAACAACCCCTGCAGGAGTTTCTCTGATAATCTAGTATTATAATTATATTTGATATATACATAGCTGTTTATAATCTGTAGCGGGATTTATCCACTACAAGAAAAGAAAAATTGCATAATTAAAAGATACACCGCCCGGTTTAATTGCTATTCATTAAAACACAGTCTGTAACAGAAGCAGGAGCAACAGCAGCAGCGGTACGCCAGAGTTCAAACAATAATTAAACTCTGCACATTGTTTCTTTTATTTGGCTTTTTTTCTCCGTTTCTCTTCGTCGTCACGTGTCTTTCATAGTCACTGACCATTGTACCGTTCGGCGAAAAATTTCGGCTTGATTAACGATAATTTGTCGCGCCTCGCGGCTACGACCTCTTGACCTTAATTCCTTCTCGTATTTCTTCCGTAAAAAGCTAAAGCTTCTCCATTGATCCGTCTTCTCTACGGTAAATGATACCCGAAAGTCGAAGGAAACTAAACCAGACTACGGCAGGTGAGATAAGACGCGTATACTTTATGCCTTCGCCTCGCCTCGTGCACGGTGAACTTAGTGTAATGAAAGCTGCGATTTCTATTTCCCGATGCAGCTCTGCTTCTATATAGAGTCGTCCGTTAAGCCGGTTACGTTATACTCAAGTCTCGAAACTACACGGGGGCAGCAGCGATGACGATAATAACGAGGATAATAATCCTGTTTGCAGCAAAGGCTGGCGACGTGGGGTTGCCGCAGTTATCGGGCTTCGGCGGGAGTCAACGATAAGTCAAAACAGAACGGCATAGCTATCTTGCCCGGTGCAGCAATAGCAGTGTCGACACGGTGCGAGGGATGACGTCACATTATCATACCTCGTGTTATTCGCTGTCTCGCGTTACGCTCTTACGTAATCGCGCCTGTATCTCCGCGTGAGAAGATTCTTTATCGTAATTAACGTGAAATTAAATTCGACGATCGATAGGCACTGCATCTCGTTGTAACGCAGCACCGTGTGGGAGGGGACGGTGGCGTAGAACATATCGAATCACGTCAACGCCGCGAATGTGGGGTGGGATCGACGCCCGGCTAGCGTCGCGACGCTACGTACGAGCCGAGCAACGCCGATGCATAATCCGTTTTATTTTCCTCACTCTATAAATAATTAGATAAATAACGGCGCTCCGCATGATGCAGCGCAAAGACGTTCGAAAGTTTTCACGGGACGCGACGCGGCGCGACGCCTCGCACAGCTAGCTGCTCGGGGCAGAGGACTGAGTAAATCGAGGGGTGTTCGACTCTGATAAAAAGTTTTCGCCCCGAAGTTTTACATTTTTTTTTTTTGTTTTCACTTTCTTTATTTTGAGTAATCAGATCTACGCGGGGAATACGTTGATCCGTCTGTGAAAAGTTGTCTTCTTCTTTTTTTCTTTCTTCTCTCAAACGAAGTTTCGTCATTTTTTCCTCCGTTACACTTCCGAACGATTATACCGCAGGGTAAGATGGTTCGGGTGGATTTCACTCGAAGTGAAGAATTATTTTATTTATTTTTTTTCTCTAAATAGAACTCCCCTCCCACATTTCTCACAGAGTAGTTGTGGAATAAAACGTTTCTGTTGTTTAGTTTCTTGGCTCTCCTCCCGCCGCCGTTTTCGACTAGGCGAAGAGTTTCGCGAAGGAACAACCCGCAACCGAGTGGTTGTAACGGACGTCTCGGATCTCTGTCCTTCCTTGTACTTTCCTTAATGGATGCAACTTTCTTCGAAACGTCCAACTCTCGAAACCCCGCCCCTGGACTAAGCATCGTATATAGCAGGATTTCTCCTGAATTCAAAACTTCTTAAAAGATTGTCTCCGTAAATACGTTCGTCCCGACGTATTTCGACATTTTTTCAACGAGTTAGCTGTAAGTCCTACCCCGTAAAAAATGGTTAAACAACGTTCTTCTTCGGGTTAATTTTTTCCCCCGTCCTTTTCCTAGCAGCACGAAGCAATTTTTTTCCTGGAGCTTAATCAACCCTCCGAGAATGAGAAATCGAACGATCCACACCTTTCTCCGCTGGTTTTAAGAAGGCAAATTCTGGAGGAACACTTCCACCAAACGTGACGCCATCATAGTCGGGGGCGCGATAAACTTTCTTCATCAGCTCCCTCGTAATTCGTGTATATATCACGGCATGCCGGTATAGCTGCTACCGAAAAACCGCCTGACTCGGTAATAACGAAAGGCTTAGCTCAGGGCGAGTTCACCTGCTGCTACAGGTTGTTGGGAGCGACTGAAACTTGATCCCCACCTCCCATTTTAGTTACGCAGTTTCTTTTGGTACCCTCGGAAAAAAAAATTTCAGAATTTCAGCCGACCAATTACTCGACTTTTAATGCCTCGGAACTCTTCCCGTCACACGACCCGCAGCTGAGAGCTTTTTCACCAAACTGGGCTCTCGAAAAACTCGTGGGAGCAAATCTCTCGGTAGCTAACGAGTTTGAAAGGCTTTCGTCTCTCCGACGATGACGAGCGTCGCGAGCTCGCTCTTAAATTAAGACGAATTACTTCAGGGACCGAGGTTAATTACGTTTGTCACCGGATAAAATTATGTCAAGGTCCGAGAAGGGAGTCGAGGCTGACAAAAATTCTGGAAATTAGCAACCCGGCGCTATTAGCTTCGGGAGCGAGTTAGCAAAAACCTTGAGACCAGAACTATATGGATCGAAGAAGTCGGGTCCTCCCCCTAGTGTCTAGAATCGTAATCGATGGGGGTTCCAAAGTTCCGAGATCTGCTTTGTCGCGTCTTAACGCGCATAGGGTTGCCGGCTGATTTATATCAAGGGTGGCCGATTCGAAGAGTCACGAGTTCGAAGCTGCAGCTACACGGACGTAAAGCGTAATCACGTGGTTTTCCGACCGAGTCTTATAAGTCGAGTCGAAATACAACAAGGTTTGCATCTCTTCTATTCCCGATGACGCATAACCGATGTTGAATAAAAATGTAAAGGGTCAAAAAACCCGCGCAAAATTCGGGGTGTCAGAACGATACCCGTGAAGCAAAAAAAGCGTCCGCATCCCCGAAGTATAGTTGGCGGTTCCCCCGGGTCCCGTTTAGAAAGCTTCAAAGATCCCCCTTTGACGGACGCAACTCGACCGAACGACTTGTCAACCGTATCCGCTAGAGGTTTTCCCAAAAATATCAACGGAGGTTGAGATATCCACGGGCGCGTTTAGCGAACCGACACGACTTCGGGTCGAACGAATTCTGCGGCGCGAAGAGGAATGAAGAGACCCGAATAACTCGACATCGGTGGGCATAAAATTGGGCGGGGTGTAAAAGATGCCATCGATCAGAGAACATCGCGACAACGACGCAGACACCCCAGACCACCGGCATTAGCCCTCCCTACTCCTCGCATGGTAGCGTTGTTTGGATTCATTCGCACTGTCAATCACGCCGCTAGAAGCTCCGCACGGTCCCGAGGGATTTTCCCCCGGGACGAGTAAGGGAATAGGAGTAGAGGGAAAGAAACAGATACACGGTACAAGGGGATTCCGTTGGCCCCGTATTCACTCGCTATCAAACTTGAGATGAGTGAGATGCGAGGGGTTGGATTCGCGGTCCCATCCGACGATCGACGTTTCACTCACCCATCCATCCCACGAGCGGAGAACAATTATCGTAGCTGTATAGAAGTTCTTGCGCGACGAATATAAATCTCAAGGTTCATTGTCGGTGATCAGAGCGCATCTCCGCGATACTCGTATATTTTTCTTCGGACGTTGAGTATAAGTCGTCTCGACGTTTTGGGGTGGATACGTCGTATTGTGCGGGAAACGTACTCTGTGTACGTTATACGTATACTCGGTGAGTAACGCGGATTGGACGAAGGGTTCCTCCCTCCCTTCCTGTAGGTTCACGTACGCTGTATATTATACTTCCGCATGCGTTTCTACCCTCGATCCTTTTGCCTCAACTGCTGCACCGACTCTCAATGCCACGTTTAATGACCAACGACGATGCCGAGTCCCGGGTCGAACGGCGCGCACATTCGCCTCGCGGAAAGGTTTATGGCTCGTGAGTAATTCTCTATAGTCATATACCCATACACGAGGATACAGCGTTATCGGTTTCCAACCTTTTGTCGCCCGTGTACTATAGCCACTACTTTTTTCACCTCTGATAGTAGAGAAAAACAGAAAGGATAATGTTTCACCGGGTACAGTTCCTACAGTCTTTTCGTTCTCACGATTCGAAAGGAAAAAAGGATTTTCGAACGATTCCCGCGATGATTCGGTTACTGCAAATTGTCCATCTGAATCCAAACGAAATGAAACAAAAAAAAGAAAAAGACGAAATTTCAAACGCTCGAAACCCGAGAGAATCCTCACGCTATCGGGAGCTCCTCCTGGTTCGTTTTCTCTTCCCTTTCGGCAGAGTTCCTTTGCGGTTGGAGTCGATTACGATTTGTGCGCGCTGCGGAGACTTTCATACATAAGGAATAAAAAAATATAAAAAAATGAAGAATCAGAACGTAGGAAGGGCGGCAGGGCGGCAGGGCGGAGGGTTGCTGGGTGATTTCAATGGCGGATGTTCACGTGCGGTGCACATATGCGAGTCTACCTCGTGTCTGAGGGCGATAACCGCGCAGGGGAGGCTGTTACGGGTTCGCGATATCCAAGAGAGCGACGTGTACAGAAGTTGGCGGCGGCCATAAGTCGGAGTCACCTTTCGTTTCGAAGATAACGAGAGAAAAAGAGCGAGAAACTTACTTTTCCATCTGGACTGCATACTTTGATCCCCGCTAGCGAGATGATTAGAAGTACGGGTGTTGAACGGTGACTGTGCTGCAACAAAAGAAGCAAAAAACAAAGTAATATCAAGGCAGGTGTATATATATGGCTGCAAATATATATAGGTATGTATCCACACCTATATATAACGTGGGTGGGAGAAAAATCAGAGTTCACCCGCTCAGTGCTATATACGGCCGCGCTTGTGGCTTCTGGAGCTTTGTTAATATCCGCTACTACTCTCGACTTCCAACCCATTCGCCTTCCGGCGAAACTAGGAGATGTAAATTTAAAACTTTACGAACCCTGAAGCGGCGAATTTCACAGAACGGAGAGGCACGAAGCTTTGCAACACTGAATAGTTGTTTTCAACGTGTCTGCCGATGTTGCGTGCCCCGCATTATAATCGAAAACGATTTCGTTTGCCGCATATTTTAACGAGAATTAAAAAAAACTCACGTTACATCGATAAATCTTTCGGTTCGATAGTTTAAACAACGAATCTATACGCGCGTACGTACGATTCAATTCGAAACTTGACCGGCGTTGGTCGAAAGCGGTTAAATTCGAGCGGGCTGAGTACCTACCCGATAGCTGGTTGTTGATTAAAATTTATCTATCGTTAATTGATTCAATTTACTATTGCGCACCGTGTTCGAGGTTGGATTTAATTACTCACCCGCTTTATCACGACGTAACCGAAATCCAAGTGTCGTTTTATTTATTTATTTATTTTTTTTTCATTCAAATATACATGAGATTTTTGGAACGAGTGGAAATTCATCGATTGAATCGATCGAGGACTGAATTCAAAGGCATGTATCGGGGGATGCGCGGTTTCTCTGTTTATGGGTGAAACTTAGCCGCGGCTTTATAACGACAAACTTTTGTCGCTTAATTTTAACGGGCTCCACAGCAATAAATTCGATAAATTGTTTGATGGCTCTGTTCGAATGTTGGCTGCAGAGTCATTATTTGCTGTACGTATAGCAACATAACGACTGTGAGTAAAATGAAATAAAGGAAGCCGGCGCCGGGATTTCATGTATATATATATATATATATATAGACGGTGTGGCTCTGTGGGGTGAAAACAAATCGCGAGATTCGGGAATGAGTGAAATCGATTTTGGTTCGAACGTTCGTTTATGACAAGAGCCCAAAGTTCGAGATTCTATGATTCTATATACCCTCCAATTATTACGTCCTCGTATTCCACATGAAAATTATAACAACTACTTCGAAGAAATATATGTAATTTGATTGTCATCATTTTTCTATTTCTTTCGAGAAATAATTACGGCTGCAAAGTTTGTGTGGCAAAACGTACAAGTTTCGGGATATTTAAGTACGTACTCGTACACAACTCGGATCTCTGAATTTTCCCGTGAGACTTCGCTGTAAGAACGCCGCGTTGTACACGCGGCGGAATCGGTAGCTTAATTTCAAGATTGAAAAGTTCTCAAGTAGCTGCTGCGGCACAGTCTGACTATGAGTAGCGAAAAAACTCTCGTCGCATAAGGACTCGTCAGGCTCATACCCTCTCATTGTCTTAAACCCACCCTGCCTGCCTGCTGGCCCGCGTGCCTGCAGCGGCGGTGAAGCCAAAGACCCCGTTGCAGCCCCATTAGAAAAATACCGCGGGGGTTGAAGAGGATCGTAGGTATATAATTACTCTAACGCTCCGTACGACGACGAGGCAACTCATCGCTTTAATCTCCGGGGCGTGGAGCTGAACTCGTGGCAGCTGAAATATTTGCCTTTTAAAAAAATGAATACGTCGTCGCGCGAGGGCCGACGGTGGTCACCGTGCGGTAAAACGTGAAAGTTTCAAATAGCATAAAAAAAACCATAGAAAGAAAAAAAAAGAAGAAAATATCAAAGACAGGGCGAAAAGGCTAACGGCCCGCGATTTATCATAGATCTGAAATTTTCACCACGATTTCCAATCGATCACCGAAGCGTCCGAGCGATAGCGGAACAAAAATGCGATGACCGATCGCTCGTCATTTTTCTTTTTTTTTTGTTTTCTTTTCTTTCCACCCCCAAATCTGCGGGAGTGTCCGGTTGTCGCAAAGTATTTTAAAAGTAATCCATCTAAAATCTCGACCACGATCATTCGCATCCCTCGATTCTTGAGAGTATCTGGACAACGAAACTTTTGAGCTTTCCAATATTTCATACTCCTTCGTATCAAACTATACGGAGAGGGGGTAGGATAGATACACGGGTTGAATTTTTCCCCTTCTTTTTCGGAGCTTTACCGTGTCGAGTACCTGGACCAGTTCCAACGTGCGACGCTCCATTACTCTAGGTATGCGGCAGCGTGCGGGGCAGAGAGTGAGGCTCCATAGGTCCTTGGGGAGGTTCTCGTCAACCGGGAAAAAGAAGATGATAATGGACTCTAAATGTCTGCAGGTCGTTTCCCTCCAAAGTTACTATAATTTCTTGTACATTTTTACTTTTCTTTATCCTTAGTTCTTTAACTTTTCCTTTTTTATTCTACTCAAAAGTTTTGCGGTCTTATCGCGTCATCAATTATTAAGCTGTAAGAAAAAAAAAAGGATGTGTATTCTTATTACATATACCGCGAAGTTCTTGGCCTAATTTTTGTTAATTTTTTTTCTCTTCTTCGCCACACGCTGGAATAACAAAAACTTCTACATTCAAAACTCAGCCGCGCTGCGGGGAACTGCGCCATACACAGGTACGGTATAAATATATACGAACTACGCGAGGGTGTTATGATGTAAGTTATTTACATTTCGAACGTAAACAGCCAAAGCGCGTCGCGACAATTTTCAACACTCGCCAGTTAACCTTGGTGCGGTGCCTTAATTAACGGTGACAGGGCTCGCCCCCCCTGGCGACACCCCTTCCCCCGACCAACTACCCCGCGCAGCGGCAACTCCGCCGACACAGTTTTACGCGAAACACGAGAAAATAAGGACTTGCCACTTGCCGAGTGGGAGCCCTCTTCACCCCGAACTCTCCTTGGCGCCCGTGGAAAACTTGCAAAGTAATTACTCTTACGCTATATGTATAATGTATGTGCCTCGGCGCGACCGTGTAAACACTCTATGGCCACCACGAGTGACACTGACACATCTGAAGAGCGAGGGGTCGCTCACTTACCAGGGATGAAAGTTTGTTTCTTTTTCTATTTATTTATTTATTTATTTATTTATTTAGTTTCCTCGTATAATCTAGGGAAAATTGGAAAATGAATTTCCATAGCCTTTAATCCGTTGGCGAGGCAGCGAGGACCGGGTATAGAAACTTGGCTCGGAATCGGGTTCAGTGGGGTCGCGGCAGCTGATGTGATGAAGAATTAAATTGCATGGCTCTGGGCGGTGTGTTAGTCGTACGGTGAAACCGGGGCGTAGGTCGCGGGAGGTTCGGCGGCAGCAGCGACAGAGCCGGCGAACCTCGAGTCGAAGGAGGTAAGTTTGTCAAAGATGGTGGTAGACTGTACGGTGGATAGAATTCGATGTTTGATCGAATGAAATATGCAGAGGTAAGAGGGCGATAGCGGGTGGATGGGGAGCGTGCAAGAGGTAAGTTTTGCAAAAGGAAAGCCTCCCTCGCGAAGGAACAAGAACGAGAACTTTCCGAACGGTGGCGGTGGCGCGACGAGGGACTGACACGACAGAGGCCAAGGCTCGCCCTGGGGCTTATTATAAATTTAGAATCTGATACTATACGTTTACCGGGGGAGATGTTACGCCCGACCCCCGCAAGAGAAATAAATATTTTCACCCCATCCGGAGTGGGAAACACTACGGAGCGAAGCTCTCAACGGGAAAAACAGAATTCGGATTTATGCATCTCGAATCTACTTATTATCGCGTTGCGCCGTTTCATCGGCCGAAATTATCACGAATCGCGTAATAACTGGTTCAGGTTCATCCTCCCCAACCGGAAGTAGCATTGAAATTAATTTCAATGCCATCGAGATACGCGAGAGCTTTTCTTTATTTTTCCCCTCTCGTTTCCACATTCCCCTTTTTTAATCGAGCGCAAAAAGCGCGAACGTGTTTTCACGGTCTATAGGAGTTATCATTTTATTTTTTATTTTTTCCGAGGACGATGTAAGCTCGCGGAGCGTGAATTGAATGGTGAAGGGCGAGCCTCGGGGGACGTTCGTTCCCGTACGGGGATTCCGTTGCAGCTTACGAGCTCCGATCATACCAACACATTATATAGCTATGACGTACGTATGTGCCGGATATAAACGAATAGATATACCGATGGCTCACATGTACAGGGAACAACACGAGTAACCGGGGTTGCGCCCCTGCGTTGTAGATCGACCCAGATTTTCATGGAATTGAGTTTTATAACGGGGGCGTGTGGCACTGTGGGAATATACCAGGTAGTAGCCCATATAATGGAGACAGATTCCGGAGGATTATCAAGGGTATATTGCCGGGGGATCCGGCTGCCCCTCTGGAGTGCGACAGATCAATGAAGAAGTTTTCAGCTTTCTTATTTCTTTCGCACATGTAAAATTCAACGAAGAAATAAGAAATAACAAAAAAAAAAGAAAAAAGAAAAAAATCTTAGTCATTTTATTCCCTAGTCTTCCTCTTTGTTTCTCGCCGTTCCGTTTTTCCCCGCGTTTAATTATACGCGCGGTTCTTTAACCAGGGGATGCAAAATGTGTCGCGGGGGGGGGGGGGGGGGGGGAGAAAAATGACGGATCTTCTGCACCGGGATTCCGACTCCCTTCCTTCGTTTTCCGGCGATTATTGTTCCAGCTTGTACCGTACGAGCCGCCACTATAACCCGCCCCTATGAAACAAACCGACCCTCATCCCCTCGCTCTATTTCTGCATCAATCTGCGAGCTCACCGCTATCTCGCACCAACTTTTATACCTCTTATACGCGGTGTACACGGGTTGAGTCGAGTTCCCTCGTGGCGCAACCCCAGCCGACGACTCCTCCGCGGCCTACTACCCTGATTCAAAACCACCCACCGTACGAGTATGTAGCGTGAAAGTACGTATAGTGTGCGTTTGTTACTCCTGCACCAGCCACACGTACATACGTATATAACGCGTACACCTTCGGGCAAGATTTTGCCTTCCTACCCCGATTCTCACCATAAAGTGCAGAATTTAATGTGGCTTTCATTTCACCCCGCACCGCGGCGGACCGAATTATACGACTTATGACTCACCCGAGTTATGACCTATACCTTTATTATATATATTATACTCTCCCTTTTCTTACGGGTGAGCTTTATCGTGGTCGAAACGATTGCTACTTCGATCGGATCACAATTTCCAACCCGCAGCTATACATATACCTAGAGTATATGTACATCTACGCGTACCGGCGAATGCGATTGGAATTTGATAAAATATATCTTTTTCTTCATCACGGTTCGCACAAAATGAGAATATAATCCGGGAATAATAAAGTAATCGAATTATTTGCCAGCCCTTTGCTAGTTTTTTTTTTTTTTTTTTTTCTTCTCCTCGTTTCACATTTTTCTTTTCTTTTATTCATCGGGTGATTATATGAGTGAACTTTACACCCGCGCTTGCGCTTCGCGGGCTCTTGCGTCCTGAGCTTTGAGAAATAAGCCTCCTTATCTCCATGGCAGGTTCCAAAACTCTACGCTTTGGGGCTTTACGGGCTGCTTCATTTTACCTCTAATAAAAACGTAAGCGTAGTAGGTAGCTGCTGCTGCTGCTGCTACTGCTTTCTAGGTACTACGAGGACATCGATTTTTCACCGTAGCTTGTAATATAAAATTACGAGCGGTAAGTGCACAATGGGCTTTTTCACCGGCTATGCGATTTAAACCTATATCCCCGCCTGCAAGCTCGTTTGATTAATACGAGTAGAGCTATAGGTATATGTAAATCGTATACGGCGACGGATGAGGAATATTCGCGTACACATACCCATACAGGTACGTACGTATTATATGACTTTCGCGTGTAATCCAGAGCATCGCGTCGCCTCGCTTCGGGCAGGTGCAGATTACAATCTAATCTGTTATGCATATTCATTAATCACTTCCTAACAACCAAATTCACCTCACTCAAACTGCGCCGACTATGACGCGGCGGTCTTTCCGGTCCGACTGACGGAGACGTATGAAGGAAGGCGAGGGTTCAAATTCCACCCCCCTGAGTGGTCGACGCACGGACCGTGGTAAAGAATATTTTATTACCCACCGCGTACTAAATTTCAACGTCTATTTTAATTCCCGGAAACTTTCTGCTCGAAGCGAAGAAACGGGAAAAAATAAAAATACCTAACTAAAATAGAGATAAAAAAATTCTATGGGAGTATTACAGGTTCACATCGTCGAAGCTCGAAGGGTTTGCATTTCTCGCTGCAGCACGGGGGTTGTCGCCGGACCGCGGAGCATCGCAGCGGGACATGGACGCCGTTATTCCGCCGTATTAGACAAGAATTTAATAACGTTCCAATAAATTTGCTCGAGGACATCAGCCTGCAGTAGGGCGTACGGGTGTAGCTAAGCTGTAATAAATCAGATGCGAGCTACCAGCTAGGTACATATGCGCGTGAGGCGAAGAGATGCGTTTCACGGGTTCGTCGTTTAGGTGTTGTACAGGTTCAATTTCATAAAATATTTTCGTGCGTTGTATCATCATTATTATTATTATTATTATTATTTTTCATTTCAAATTTTTCACGAAACTGGATTATTAATTACCCCGCGAGCTGTTTCCACCGGCGGCGAATTTCAAGGCCACAAATTTTGCCTAATTTCTCACAGAAATAGCAATTTACGTAAATCATCAGCGGCTAATGGCTCCCCCCTCCCCTCCCCTTTCCACTGGTTTTCCGGTGCTCTTCAGACACGCCACTCGCGAAACGGCTGGTGGTGCTGCTGCCCGGCATTCGTCAAGGGCGCAGGAAGGGCACGCGCGGCTCTTCAAGCTGCAGACTCGGTAGAAGAGTCTCGGATTCCTAACGTTCATTATTGTTGCCGCACGAGGAGAAAGCAGAGCCACCCGCAAGCTCCGGGGGCGGCTCTTCCCGCCCGCCAACTCCCACTGCATCCAGCTGCACCCTCGGATTAATTTGCCGTCGTCTCGCCTATTCAAATCCACCGTCCCGACGTCAAATGTCACTTCGTGATTACCGGCGTTACGAAAGCTCAGCCTGGGAACTTGAATCCATCCGATACTACGGCGCTGAAGCTCTCCGGGATTATTATAAACTCTGTCTTAATCCTCCGCTTCGTTCATTTTGCTCCGCTCTTCTTTATCTCATTTCTCCCCTGCTCCGATGAATGGTATGTATGGTCTCGTTGGAATAAGAAGAAAAACTCGACCTGAACATGACTGAAATCCACGAAAAAAGGAAAGAAATAAAATTATGATTGGAGAACCGAGACGTTAAATATGAGCGATTCAGGGGCCCGCAGCGGACACCCGGTGCTGGTGGTAAGTGAATGAAAAACGGAAGCAGACGTGGAATTACCGGAGTTAAGTTTTTCCAATCGATATCGAACAATTGGCAATCGATTGGGCGCTGGAAAAGGTCAGCAGCCGTAGTAATTCCTTGGATTTCATTTTATCTTCGGCGATTCGTTTCTCTTAAACCGTTTTTTCATTTATTAGTCTCTCGCCAATTGTCAATTATTGTCTGCTGCTGCCGTCAGGTTCGTTTCTCTTCTTTTCGAGTCTGCAGCGTTGGTACCGTACGTCTCGTTAGCTCCGAGCTTTTGGTTCCTCCGCGCGCTTTCAATTATTATTTCCTTTCGATCGTAACATTGCAGGAATTTTTCTCATATTTATTTTTCTGTTTCTCTTTATCGTTTGTTTTTTGTTTTTCTTTCTACTCTTCTTATTCATTCTACCATATTCTCACGTAATTCTTTTCGCTATATCCGCGCGAGCAAATGTCTCGGAATATTTTACCGCAGACATGATGGGAAAAACGGTAACGAAGACATCCCGGGCATTATTCCACCCCTAATATTTATTCAAACACGCTCGGGAGGGGAGGGCACGACGACCGTTTTGCAAATCTCACCGAGTTAAATCATTCCTACTGATGTGATTTACAACAATAAATTCGTGAATGTATATTCACAGCGGATATCTTATATAGCTCGATCTTTATATCCCCCTTGGTAAATTATATATTTTTACCCGAGCAATGCTCCAACTCTGTTCTATAGGTTTCATTCTAGAATTGTCTTTAGTTTTCCATCCACATGCGCGCGAGGCACGTGAAAACAAAGGATTGAAATTGTTAAATTTAGTTGAAAATTAGTCGCAGCCCAAGTGATTTAGGAAAGCTTACGAATATTCGGGCGTCTCGCCTAACAACGAAATCCCAATCGAAACCCTCCCGGCGCGGCGGGGATCTTTTCCGTCGTTCCCGTCGTTTGCGCGTTATACGGGATTGAATTCTCACCGGAGTGGGTTATCCTTCCCCTTCCGATCCTTTCACTTTTTCACTCTCCTACTCTCAGCCCTGCAGTGTATAAGCCAGATGTAAATGTAAATGTTTAGTAGGTAATCTATACGCAAAACGACTTAGCAGCAATTGGGTGCCCGGAGCTTGCGAACGTTGCGGAGCTCGAAGCTCAGCGCGAAAGTTCGTTCGGCGGAGCCGACGGAAGGTGGGCGATGGTTTAAAATTGCAAAGGTGTGAAACGCGGAATTTCTTATACCACGGATTTTGTTTTTTTCTCTCAAAGTATTTCCCGGCATGCGCCACGCGGCACATCTTGAGGAGTGTACGTGCGGTATACCTGAGCTTGCGACGAAGGAACGAGGAAAAGGTTTAGCTCGTAGACATAAGACAGGTATATACAGGTATATGTTTGGGAAAACGGTGCCCTCAGTTTTGCATATTCAGCAGTTGCCTTATGCCTCCTCGCTTTTAATTATTGCAATTAATTAAGCCGCTAGCTCAGGTGCAGCAGCACGCCGCGTATACCTTATACACCGGTGCGATGTCTGCAATGGGGGTAGAAATTATGCGAAAGGGGAGAATGTAACGGTGGTTAGTGAATTGTTCGCTCTGTTTTCTTTGGCAGATGTATGCGATAAAATTTTTGAGATTCTTATTATTTTAAAACAGACTTCATTCGTCTAGGACTCCCACCTCGCGGCTCGCGGGCGTCGGCTCCTAGGTATATACGGGTGCTTGGGAAATCTCCGAGGGGGATTTTGAGACGGGGGTTAATATTTCATATTCACTGACCCGTTCCCTGGCAATCTTGTTCCAGGTAATTCGGATGCCTCGAGAATTGAATTTACAATTGAATGCGCGTACTCCCCCGTTTCACCCCTCCCCACAGCGCTTCACGTATGCATTGGATTATAGCGGGCGGACGCCAAGCGTCACATCCGCAATCTCACGTCTTCTCTTCGCCGCCAAAACTCATACGGCTATTATCTCCCTTCCTCCATTCGACGGACTCTCGAACGAATTATCGGACCAGCCACCGACTGAAAATCTTCTCCGATAAAAAGTTTCTTCGCTCAACGATCCATCAACTCCGGACCAAGTATAATACGAGTATAACTCGAGGTTGTTTGTGCCGCCAACAGCTGCCGGGCCTTTGGTACGAAACGTTGAGTCCTCGAGTAGGGGCGCCAAATTTTGCTTTTTGATAATCAGTGGAGCATTAAGGCGTCGAGTCGTTACCGCAAATAGGCGGGCGACCCGGGCGGTGCGACGCCGCGGTGGTAAACTTTTGGCTCGTTTAAGGAAAGGTTTACGTGGGTTAGCAAAGGTGGTTGGTGACGATTGGCGTCGACGCGAAAGAGGCGGTCCCAGAACGTCGGGACGACTACGCCGAAAACGAATTCGTCTTCCTTCTCTCGCCTTTTCAAGTTTAATTTCACCTTAAAAATTCCGTCCAGTTGGTCCGCTCGGCGGCTCCACGTGCGCTCCGCAGTAACAGGTTAACAAACAGGGTGAAAATATAAGTTTTTGATTCCGAGTCGCCCGTCTCCTCAATTTATAGATATACATGTGCTACAGAGAAACGTTAATAAATCGTTAATACTGGTAGGTATACGTTAATATTAGTGGCGAACCCTTTAAAAGGATTTTTGAAGGATTTACCATTCGCGGTGTTGAGTTGGAGCTGCGACCGGAAATAAAGTCGCCTTAAGTTCCTCTGCGATTCACGTTGCGTTTACGAACAGGTAATAAGTATAATATACCCATACCTTATACCATACATGATAAACGCGCGAGCTGCACGAGCAGTTTCCGTCAGGGGGTGCGGAGTTTCTAACCCCTAGTGACTCCCAACCACCCCTAAGCCACCGCTAAGAAACTCGTTAAAGACCACTTCACGCGCCAACCTATTCAACTGTTTCGCAAACCCTAATTATGCTCGTTATAAGTTATTCCCGGACCACGGCAGCGGCGGGATCCGAAGAAATTAGGGCCACCTTCCTCTCTCCCCATTTCCCCGGTCGCTCTATCTCTCATGGATGCTTAAATGGCGGTATTAGCTCGACTAATTTACGCAGTAGCCCCGGCCCAACTGCCAGATTTCCACCCGAAATACACACAACATGACGGATGGAAGATATGGCCGAGGAGGACTTTTCCTGACTCTGAAAGATGAAAAAAGAATCGCAAGCTCTGACGAGGATCGAGTCAACGAGTAATGTTGATACTTTACTTAGAAATTCAGTCATATCTTCCACATCCGTGCAGGGGATTTTTCGTATCGCTGTTCCTCTTATTCCTTTTTCAAACAGTTGTTTTCTTGAATTCGTTGGGGGAGCTCGAAAAGTAGCTCTTCAATTACAAAACTCCCGAAAATCTAGTCACCGGGTTGTCGGAGCGTATATACATGGGTGATACTATAAGTACAGGGATCGCATGTGCGGCGGTTCTTTAGCATCGTCCTCAGAGTCCTCGGAGCACTTTCAGTCGGCAATAACTCGGTCCTGGAGTGCCTCGAAAGTTCTCCCAATTCCGGAGGGAAAGGTAGAAAAATTTTTGATCTCTGGTGGATTGTAACGGTATAATGTGCAGGAAAAGAAAATGAGAGAGAGAGAGAGGGGCGAGAGTGGAGGGAATATGATCGTAAAATTTTTTTCTCCCTCCGTGCACTTTTACACCTCTTTATATTTCAGCCGTAATTAATTCCGACTTAAGCCCCGGCAATTGGGCTCCTAATTCCAAGTCTTTCAACGTCAACCCACGCGAGGTACAACCACCCTTCTGCAGTTTTGAGTATAACTCCGTCCTCGCAATATAATCAGACGAATCAATGTCCTCGGGTGGCCGAGCAGATAATCACAACGACGTCGTAGATCCTGTTTTCGCAAGGAAAACAATATTTGAAACGTTCGTAAGCACCCAATTTCACTCACAGGTCAACCATTCGACTCCGATTAATGTTGTTCGAGAAACTTTCGCGTGCCTAAATTTGTGGTAATTCGCAGAGGTCGATTTAGCCATTATATTTCAGCTGCGTTCCGTGCAGCGTTATACTTATTACGTATAGGCGTATTTTATATTTGAACATTCAAATGAAAAGTGATGATGTACTATAGGTAGTAGTGGAGTATTTAAGTTTCAACGAGTAAAACCTGACGGAGAGGGATGTTTTAAAAGTTCGTAATAGTTTATTATGATAAATTTAATACCGAAGGGATTACGTAATCGCTTCTATCCGGCGTAGGGATTTTCCTACTTTTTCTCGAAAGCTCTCCTCAGTTGTCCGTTTTCCTGCAGCTAGCGCGAGAGCAAGCTAGCAGCGTCGACAGAAAATCGAGAAAATGGAATTATCCGCGCTGCCTTCGATCCGAAAACCTCTGACCTAAGCGCGATTTAACTTTTAATTAAAACAAACCCCGAGCTGCAAACCAACGCAACGCCTCGAAACCACCGAATTATTAGACGAAATCCTGCAAGCAGGAGGGAGAGGAGACCCGGGACCAGGGATCGGGGGGCGGATGATGAACCGCGAGGGCCTAATCTCACCCGACCGCAAATTGACTCCCGCTGAATTAAGCGATCTCATTGTCAGCGTTGGGGGTTCGCGAGACGCGTAGATTGACCGAACGCTCCTTTCCCATTTCCAATCTATTTTATTTCACCCCTTCTCTCTTCGCTAGCCCATATAGAAAATTGTTTCTCCATTTTCATTCCCACGCTTATATTTTCCGCTTATATTTTCATCCGTCCCGACGTAAAATCCTTTTCAAAGTCACAGGAAGTTCTCAATAAACTGGGACGAGAATCACCCGTCTTTCCGTAACACCGGTAACACCGGCAGTAGTAGTAACACCGCCATAGCAAGTTTAACGACCGTTGGAGACGAGGCTCGGCTCGCGTCCAAATTAAGTTTCCCCCTGCCATTAAACCGGATCGTTAGTGTCTCGTTACGACCTACACCTTATCCCGATTAGCCAGGTATTTGGGTCAACGGTTACGCAAAACTGGAAGGCTTATAATTCTCCGGTGCGTATATGGCGAGGGAGGGAGGGAGGGAGGGAGGGAGGGAGGGAGGGAGGAAGGCAAAGCCGAAGTCAGTCCGCTCAACTTTAGTCTCGTCGAAGGGTTTCCCCATAGGAAATCGGCTGCCAATCAAGAGGAGGCTGTTCCATGTCACCCTTATTAATTTACCATTCACGTTGATAATCTCTTCGCGTGATGCAAATATTCGCGGACGTCCATTTCAGTTGATACCGAGAAGGTTTCATCGGGTTTCCGATATAACATAGGTATATCTATAAGCGGATCTACGCGTCCAACGCACCCTTGTATCCGATACATCTAATTGGGTGATTGACTCACCGGATATTGACTGTATTATCGAGTCGCACGACGTTCTCGGTTACAGCACGCGTTCAACCATCAACGATGAATTGGTGGACATTCGTCGGATCGCACGTGCAGGTTTTTGCTACATCAAAGGCACCCAATTCTGCCCCATAACATCATTTTCCCTAATAGGCAACAATTTCCATATAGACAATGTTATGGTTTCATCGGTCTTTGACAAGTTTTCTTTTCTCGCTAATTCTTTTAGGAAACATTTTTTTCACAATTCTCGTTAACGATCCAAAGCTTATTAAGGTTGTCGTTTCAGCTAATTAAGATGTGGACATCTCCGGTAGCCCAATTATTATCGTCGTGTTACGACAACGCGACTCTCGACGCAATTTCCTTGATCCATCTCCCGTACCGTTGCCACGTCACATTTTCATCTCTTTGCACCGCCGACGCTCGGCTCCGTGGGATCGGTACGATCGCCGCCGCGATATAGTAGTTATTATATGAAAACTTGTCGATCGCCTTTTGTTTTCCCTTCATCGAATATCGCGTGGTTTCGAAGAGAAGAGAGCTCCGCAGAGGGTGCAGCCTATGGCGTAAGAAGGACACGGGATGGGGCAGCAGCAGCAGCCGAGGGGACGAGATGATTACCCAGAGTGAAGGAGCAAAAAAAAAAAAGAGAAAAAGACAAAGAAGAAGTATAAAGAAAATATTAAAAAAATGTAGGCAGCTTACAGAGGCAGCCACGGCAGGAGCGAAGGGGAAAGAAAGTGAGAGTTAGGTTGAATCTGCACAGGGCTCAGAGAAAACAGAAAGATATTGATACGCTCGAGTCTCGGTATAAATACGCAATTTGTCTCGATTCGGGCTTTACTCGGAAGGCTTTACACTAAGCCTCCTGCAATCTATTACGTGGCACCTCGCTAATTGAAGGTTTCTTTCCATTTTTTGTTTCTATTTATTTTTGTTTTTTGTTATTCTCCGCTATCTTTTGAGCTTCATCATTGACGAACAGAGAAAAACAAAAAAGAAAGAAAATATTATTATTTTCTACGTCGTGGATTAAAAATCAAGACTCGCCTCGAGTGTCTCGTCGTATTACCGGTACCGGAAGTGCAGAAGGCTAGGCTGGTCCGGACCGAAACCAATCTTGTTGCGCTCCGTCGGTGTTTCCAATTACTTTGATGTTCCGGTGGTACGTCTTGCGGGAGTTTGCATGCTTCTTCATGCGCTAACATCGCAGACGACGTTCTCCTCCCGCTCGTCGTTGTTCGCGTTCCGACGTTACAGAAACATATAATTATTCAATTTCATCAGGTACGTCGGACGCTACGCAGACGTACAATATTGTCATCCGCCAAAACTGCGCCGCAATTTTGCATTCGCGGTCGCTTCGGTGGGACGGGAAGGCAGCTAGCTCGATCTAAGTAGGTACGGGAAGTTGATGGGAGTTGGTAACCCCATCAATTTAGTCAAGTGTTTCGCAAGGAACCCGCGCCCTCCGTTCCCGGAAGCACGGGGGATTTCGAGAGCAAGGTGAATCGAAGTGACGGGTAACTCTCACCCTCGGGACATGGCTCGAGAGAGTTCGCAAGAGTTGCTCCGGGAGTTTCAGAGCCGGGGCAAATCTTGACTCTGCGGTGGTGGTAACGAGGAATGAAGAGGAAGCTGGAGACTTGACCGAGCGAATTAGGCCGCTGGACTAATCGTCGTGGAACCCCTCGAGCGGGCCGAGCCAGTCCGCGAGCAAACCGCGCAAGTTCAAACTCGAGTTCGTCGAGGTCCCATCGATGCCTTTGCACTTCGGATCGCTTATCCGATTACCCTCGTAGAGCACCGACCAGTTTTCTCTACTACGTTCCGCACCCTCCTTAATCCTTGAACGGAAAGTACGCATCGCCGTAGCGAATTACTCAAGCTCGTGCCGCATGTGTACTCCGAGCAAGTATAATAATCGCTAAGTAGAAAGGTATAAGCTCTGGGTACCCGTCGCCAAATGTATGTGATATATGGAGTGGCGCGGAGGAGAATCGCTGCCGCCGCGCCGCTTCTACGTCGGGTTCGTAATAATGCGGCGGCAATCCTGCAGGAGCAAGCAAACAATGAAATTCAATGGTGAATGACCACCGGCAAGAGAACGTATTTGCAATAAAGACCAGACAAAAGCTTGCTCTCGAGTATACGGAGTAGGTAGGTAGGTAGGTAGGTAGGTAGGTAGGTAGGTAGGTAGGTAGGTAGCCATGGCGGTACGTACCCCCATACCTAGATGGTCGAAGGTAGGGTGAGACACGCAACTGGCTGCCGCGTGCTCCCGCAAAGCCAGTTGCGACGAGGGATGAGAAGGACGAGGATAGGAGCGGATAAAAAAGAGAGGGAAGAGACGGGAGACGGGAACGACACTCGTATTGGCACTGACAGGTTTCCACCGTCTGGTAGCCAAGGGCTGTTTTAGGGCGGCCACCGTGGCCCGGGGAGTACCATTGCACCTCACGGTCACCAGCGGAGCTTAATTGCGCCCTAGAAATACTCAGACGGACGGATTCCTTCGATATTCCGTTTCTCTCGACGCACTCGCCCCCGTAGATATACGCTACACACATACCTCATTCTAAATTAAACGCGCCTCGTGACTCACGAGGTGCGTACATTATGTATATTAATTTTGGGAACGGCGTAGTGACTCATGAATAAAGTATTATGATGCGCAATTTTTATCTATTCATTTGAACATTTTTTTTTTTCTTCTTCCTTTTTCTTTATGATTATTATTGTTTCCGGCTGAGCTGAGCAAAGTTTAGGGGGTTGACGGTTTCCTCGGCGAGTTTGCAGTCTTGGTAAATAAAGTTGAAGAAAGTTTTTGGGCGGGGAGGTATACATAAGCGGCGGGTAAGTGAGGAAAGGGGACGGGGTACGGCTGGCTAATGGCGATGGGTGAGAAATGGGCCGATTATATTCGCATTATATCCCTGTCGATATATTATTTATGGCGTCGTTAAGTTAGAGGTAAAACTGGCTGATATAAATATTAATCTGGTTCCCATTTATCCTTATTGAGCGTCTCATAAATATGGATTAAACAAAATTTTAGTCTTTGAGACTGCAGCCCGGGTTTCATCTCGGCTCAAGGTTCGCGTCTTGGCCGGGTGGGATGAACAATTACATGGTACGGGTTAATTGACTTTCTTAGCTTCGAAATTGATATACACCGGCGGTCGACTTGCAAATTAATCCATTTCAGGCACAATCATGCTCCGAGCTTCACGCGCGAGCGGCTATATACGGGGATCGGTTTATCTCAAAGCTTATCATTTTTCGTACCAACATTGTTTTCCCCGTCATCTCGTTTTTCGCACACGCAATTTTCAACCTCTGTAAACGAATCGTTGCGCAGAGATATGTACGGAGCACGCATATCTCACGCACCGATCAACCCTCGAGGTTTTCAAACGGAGGTGGGCGAACGTACGAAACGATTAGAAGTTGAAATCTGGGCAGAGGGCAACTCATCCGATTTGGTTTTTCCTTTTTCCCTTTTTTCATCCATCCGTCCATCCATCCATCCATCTATTCCATGTGTAGCCCCCGTGTTCCATATACCGCGAACCCACCTTGAGTCGGTACATAGAAAACCATTATAAAGTTATAATATAGTACTTGAGACACGAAACTTTTCAAATAATTCTTGACTCGCATAATATTATTCGCAAGGTATAGACCGCGCATTATGTGGAACAAAAATACCTACTCGGGTCGGAGAGGGACAAAGGGCTTTTCCCTTTACGAAAAAAAGGAGGGCGCGAGAGTGGCGGGGCGAACCGAGAGTCACTCGGTAAAAATTATTAAGGGCGATCGTTAAAACTACGTTACGAAAATAGTTTCAGGTCAATGAGATCCCATGGTACTCGTACCTAATAGCTGACGATCGCAATTGGCGAATTTGCGTTTTTCCTCTCTTTCCGTATTTAATATAGTGGAAAAAAATAATGTTCAACACGGCATAACTGCAATAATGAGAACGGATGAAATCCTGCAGCCAAGGGATTAGTAGCAATGATTAAAATTCTCGAGAAGTTCAGAAGCGGAAGGAGTATGAAGAGAGCGGAAAAAAAAGATATACGAAATAATAAAAACTAGAGAAAATATTTTAATTACACCGCGCAAGCGAGCTCTCTAATATACCTAGCTTAAATCTTGAGGGTCGATGGGAGTAGAGTACGAAGAGCATCCTCGATATATAAATACGAATGGCGAATCGCGTCTCTATTAGGAGACCGGAAGGCTGGCTTTTGGTTTTTCAAAGCTGTTTGCCGCACCTCGTGTTTGCATCGCGTCTTTTATATGGAAATAAAACTAAGCGCTTCCAGTCAATTACGGAAGCAAGAATGCGCTATGCGGGGGGCCCAACGGCGAGGATCCTCTCGAGGGTTCCGAACCCCGAGTAGCTTCAACTTGTGGGAGGAAATTCTTAATAACGTAAACGACTCGAGACGACGATCCTCGAAAAACTATAAACGAGGTCTTCGCAAGATGAAATGAATGTTAATACTCAGCTCAGACAACTTACCGCTTTGTTCTCCGAGCTTGCCAAACAAGCGAGCGGTTGTTGTACGTTGTACATGAATTTTCTGACTGTTGGATCCAGAAAGAAAGATTGTATGTATACGGATGGGCTAAAATAAGATACAGTCGTGCACCGACTAATTAACTGAAAACGTTTTGATGAGCCGGCATTGAATGCAACAAAAAAGAAAATGATATCAAAATAAAGAATAATAGACCGACGGGAAGAACGGCTCCCGCGGGTAGACGTATAGGTCGTACCTATGGTTGTGTAGCTTGTTACGGCATTATGTATAAAAGTCTAATTGGTCTGATTCAATAATTAATTATTGTTACCAGACTATGCGGGCTCCGATCTCCTCCCTCCTCCCTCCTCCCCCCTCGCCTCAGCCCCCCTCCCGTTCTCTTGCGTGCGCCAAAGTTCTACGTTCGTTTAAATTTCATTTTTCATCGCACAAAGGGCTCCCTTTTATAAATGGATTGGAGTCCAACGTTCGCAAATCTATATCGCGGGCTCTATTTGTTTGGGTGAAATTGGAGGAAAACATTGTGGTAAACCCTCCGGGCTTTCGACGAGCGAGAACCCCGCCAGGCCTCCTCCTCCACCTCCACCTCCTCTTGCCGAATGTCCCTCCTCTTTGTGCATAGGTGGTAGAAGTGGAATATTCATACACGTAGATGTGCAACACATACCTATATCGTATGTAACGGTACCGCGTGATCCGCCGGTGGTAGGATAACGGGGAGGTACACCCGTTCCATTTCATTCCATTTCCTTCTATTCCGTTTCATGTACTTTGAAACTCCCGTTTCATCCCTCTTCCCCTCGATCGCCGATCCCGGCGCTCGCCATGCAACCGAGCGACATCGCGAACTCCGCTGAAAAGAAGAGCCAAAACTCGAACCTCCGCGATTCAAGGACCCCTGCAGCATCACCTGCCGCGGTCCGAATAGCCGGCTCCGTTTCACCCCCATGTGAAATATCACCGGTTAGAGACCAGCGCCACCGCCACCCCATGACCTTCCACCTACTACCCACCCACTCCCACCATCATCCGACGCCTCCCCCCACGTGAGCCGAGGGACCGAGCCAGGTCCAGCTACATAATCCTCTGTGAGTCGAGGATATTAAGGGCTCGTCTTATTCCCGGCGGTAACACCCAGCTACCCTAACACCACCAGCTATGAAATATATTATACCGCTCCAGATTAACAAAATTTCGGAAATAACGCCGCGCGCGAGTCGTGCGATACGTAGAGGTGACGGAACAACAATTGCCGATTGTCAGTAGAACCGCGAGCTTCTTGATTTTTTGTACAATTTTATTTCTTCTTCGGATTCGGGTCGCTTATGTATAGGTTAACAATAAGTTAATATTTCATTACAACTGTAATATCCCGACCCTATTTCATTTCCGCAAGTTCTACTTCACCTCTGAATTGAACACAATCCTGAATTCCTCCGTCGCGAATATAATTGCAGTGTTGGTAATTTTGAGTTACTCGCCCCTACGACAAGATGTATAAGTTGCCCCGCCGTACATCCCATTGTTGCGTAGAGCTTTCGGAGTATTCCTAACGGGTTCGTACGCACGTCGACTTTTCGAGTCGGTCGTTTGCGCTTCGCATACCAGAAGGTACGCGAATACCTACCTATTTTGATTTCTGGTTGTATGTAAGCCATGGAGTTCGGGAAGAGGAAGTTAGAAATGATATCTCTTCCGCGCGGGGGTGACTCGCGCGACTCACGACTCAAGACTTACGACTCACTACGCATGGGGTGCGTTATATAAGATTTAATTAACACCCTTAACTGGGGTAAACGATCCTTTTCCAAGATTTACCGACTACACTCACGATTAACTAACGTATATGCAGGCACTCCAGGGGGGGGGGGGGGGGGGGGACAGTCTTCTCCCCATTAAATTATGTAAATCCTTCCCACGTTCCCTCGACCCCGATTCCCAAGGGACTTTCGGCTTTGATTTCATAAACGATCGGTCATTGAATCCATGCCAAAATTATCCCTGAATATTCAGTGAATTCGTGATACAGCTGTTTTTTTATTCAACTTTTCCGTTCTTTTTTTTTGTCTGCACTGAGCAGTTTTCAGTCTTTCTGACTTGACGCCAGAACTATGTTTACCTCGAGGTAATTATAACTTGGCTAGAAACTTCTCTCTTTCCCCCTCCCTTTAATTCCCTTCGCGCGAATCGGTATATACATATCTAATTATTTGTTTGCGAACTTTGCGTTGTATGTATAGACAACGTTCGATACGATGAGGATGCGATAACAAACTTTCTTCTTATAATATATTTTATTCCGGTTCAGAATTACCGTATAGAGTCAAAAATGCCGAAGCGTTATCCCGGCTATTTAATATCCATGTATGGATATCGATTCAGGGTTTCCGATTCGCCACCAGGAAAAATGTACAACTGGGACAGACAGCCTCTTTCTTTCTAGAAATTATTATTTCACGTGTCCCATATGAATGTCATATACATCGCTAATGTAGGGTCGTGCGTTCGCGTTCTTCGCTTTCTTTACTCAGCTTCGGGATATAGAAAGCATCCGGAATCGGGTCACGGATTTTTAAGAGCTGGTTCGTTTGTTGGAGAATATTTTACTTCGGATCGATTACGTTACGTATAGACATTAAATTTTCTTACGATTCGGCTCTCGTTCGGGCGCAACGTTTGGTAAGAAATAAGTGAGGGAAGGTTATGTCGGAAAAAATGAATATGTTGAATGAATAAGCGATTAGGAGCGCTCAAAGTCGATCGTGTCGAAGTTTTCACCGAGGTTGCCTCTGCAATTAAATAATCAAGAGAGACGTTCGATCGATCACTCGGCGCGAGACCTGAGATTCGATTACAAAATATAACTGGCACGTGTCATCCGGCGAGAGTGTCATCCACCTAATTGCCATTTGATCGTCGATCACTGAGAAGAGGTAGTTAAATTTTTTATGATATCGTAGCCTTATAGCGAAAATGTCGTGAGCCGCGGTAGCTGGGGATACGAGTGTCGCCAAAATTGTAGTCGTAAAACCGGGAGAACAAAGCTCCGTGGAGTGACTGCGACGAGGACATTGAGGAAATAAAAACAGAAGAAGAAAAAAAGGAATGAGAGAATAAAATAAAAAATGAGAGCAACGGCGATGAAAAAGCTCGCGTGTTCTAAGCGCTCTATAAGCCGCCTACGAATATCCTGCTGGAAAGTGAAATCCCTTTGGGCGTTATCGTCTTGAGGAATCGCACGATATTTGCGCGTTAAAAAGTCATTTCTCACGTAATTTATTCCCACCCAGTTTTGCAGCCTCGTCAAAAACTTCTTCTCATAATGCGTCGGGTGCGCGCGGGGAACGTATACGATCGACCGGTAATTCTGTTCAAAAAGGAGCTTTCTACATTTTTCTCAGAACTTCATATTCCGTCAACGTAAAGTTTTCCATCTCTCCTCAGTTCCATATATTTCTCTGGAATTTGGTCAGATAAGAAATTGAAAAGCACGGGGTTCACAAAGCCGAAAACGAAACGACGAAGCGAGGCATTGTACCGATATCCCGCGTACGTTTGACCGCGACCCAAACTCGAGTGTTTCTTACACTCGGACGATCATTGGGGTCACGCGGGGGTCAACGAAGCGAAGACAAATGACTTTCCGAGCTTGGTGTCTGGATTTATGATGGTCAATGAAAAATAACAGAGGCGAGTACCATATTCATCGTCGGCGCAGCCACCGAATTCAACGCTCGCCCGCCTCCATAAAACGCCGCGCACCTTTTTTTTCTATTTCCTTTTTCTGTTTTATTTATTCTTTTTCCTTTTACATTTGTTTTTTTATTTTATTTTATTTTTTTTCCGCTTTCATTTGCGAACGGACGCGAAATTCGTGGCGTGGTTTTTCCTTTTCCTTTCGTTCATCTGCTAATAATCAGTTTAGTGCCCTTGCCACGAAGAGAACACCGGGGCGAGAACGGTCTCTTAATAAATCTTGAAATTGCAGTTTAAATCGAAATTCTCAGTTGATTACGCCTCTCCCCACTCTTCCTCCTCCGTGTCGTGTCGTACCGGGAAGCGAAGCGAAACGGAGCGAGCAAAGCGTCCGTATATCTTGGATAATCTCCATTCTCTTCGAGCTAGCTAGTTCTCGATTCAACGGATTCTCTACCGGTAAGGCGACTGCGGTAATGGATTCCCAGTTCGAATCTCACCCCTTAATGCGGCCGGCTACAGCTCATCGTAATTAATGCTTCGATTCGGTGTACATTAATGTCCTTGATTTCTCTGCAAACTGCAAATTTTTTTTATTTTTCAATTTTTTTCGCGCGTCGTGCGGCCTATATACGCGCGTGCGGATCGGTGGCAACGGAAATATTTGTATCCCATTATATGAAGTTCCGGTGGTCGAATCAAGGCGAACGCTGTTTCACGGCGCTAATCGTCAGCGAGCTGCTCGTTTTTTCCTCGCGTGGGTGTGGCGGGAGGAATAATCCCGGGAATCGCGGTCAATCCGCAATCCGCAATCCGCAATCCACGATCCCTTATTCGCCGGGGGAATCGCGATCACCGGTGACCGCAGGCATCGCCTACTGCAATCTTCGTGTACCGTTTGGGGGATCCGAGGCGGAGGTGGGACGTCCGGGATACGGTGTTAATCAAGTCCGGAACTTTTTACGACTAGGAAAAAGGGAAGAGGAAGAAAAGGAGGAATTGCCGAAGGGGATGATCGAGCGAGAGATCGACCGGCACCTATAAGAGGGTGGCCGGAGAGGGGAGATGCCTTCTTCGGTCTTCGGATTAGATTGCCGCTGTCTCCTCTCGGTCCAGTTAAGTCCGGAGTCGGAACGTCGCGTCGCGTCGCGTCGCACGTCTCCCACACTACGCGAAGAGAAGATCGTCGTAAATAAATACCGTGTGTCTCGAGTATATAAACGCGTGCCCGAGTCCGCCACCTTAATTTCATTTCCCCGATGGGGTCTGGAGCAAGCCGGGATCGAACGATTCCTAGATTTGATGAAATTTCGTCTTCTAGACGTCGCGTTGTACTACAGTTCGATGTATAGACAAAATAAATATATTCTTGTAAGTATAAACGATGATCGATAGGTCTCGATTTCGTTCGTAATATTCTCATTTTTCTTATTTATTTACACTCAACTGGGTAAGGGGAAAGATCTAATTCCGGAAAGCCTAATTGGGTCAACGCGTTTTCATATATCATCGAACTAGTAGAGAGGGGTGGATTATCCCCGGGTTGCCTCACCGGCGGATCTTATTTCGCAAATAGGAGATCATTAATTGGTCAAATATACGTGGCTTACTTCAGGCCCCGCTATCTAGTCGATTTAATTAGTCGCTCATCGAGGGTGGAATTTCATCGAAACACCGTGCTCTTATATACCCATTCTCCTTGCACCTAGAGACCGCTCTACCTACATACACATGCACGATACGTATTCTGTAATGCCGCGAACAGGTAGAAATCTGATAGTTTCGAGCAGACTTCGTCGGCCTGTTTTGATGAAATAATTCCGGCCGTTCCGAGCTGCGCGCGGCAGTAATGGACAAACAATACCTTACTAAATTACTTCGGTAAACAATGCCGGCAACTGGGCCGAGCCGATTACTACGCCCGTTACGTGCACCCCTCCAGTCGATACCTGTCACTTGTCAGAAGCGCCAAGCCTGTAGGGTACCCACGGGATATCGGCAAAAATATAAAACAAAGCGGAAAATTATTTTTATTCATTTTTTATTTATTGTTTTTGTTTTGTTTTTCATTTTGAAGGATGGGGAAGTGTATTATACAGCGTATATGTTAAGCGGCGTTCTGATTTTTTTTAAAAGAGAATCGTGCAGAAAAGGACTCTCGAAGTACGAGTGCGAGTTTGCGAGCGCCGCGAGAGGTTGCGTGAGCTTTTTTTTCTCTTTTTCTGTTTCGTTTTTTTTCAAAGTGACAAGACGGATGAGTACCTCATGTCCTCATGAACCAAGGCTCTCCGCGGTGTTCCGTGGCGGAGTTTAATGAATTCCGCGTTATGAGAAACATCAAGTGTATAAATCACATCGTGGCTAACGACGCGAGCTTGCGAGATCCTGGCCGCTGCGTCGGGTGTAACTCTCGATTAATACTCGGAAGCTTCTTCTCTCCCATATAATTAGCAACCCACGCACGTGAGATAAAATTCCACCTTTTACCCGCCGCCGTATATAAAACATATTCACAAAATGGAGAGCTTTTTTTGTTGCTACAACGGAACGATGGTACATCTGGCGGTTTTTTGTCTCCTGGGCCTCCTATCATTACCCGAAGCACTTCGCCCCAAAAATTGGCTGGCGAATCCATAGGAATGTCCTCGTAGAACTCGCGACCCACGATGTATTCCAGGCTCGGAATTTTGCAGCCGACTACAAGGCACCGATTTGGAAATGATAAGAACCCGAGCCGCACGAATGTACCCTCGATTTTCCATTGCGCAATACGTAGCCGCGAGGTCTCCCCGTTTATCGGAACGTCTGAGCGATGGAACGAGACGTATTATCTTTCGCTGCTTTTTTTTTCCTATTTCACCAGGTAGTGATGCAAGCCTCCGCAGATAGGAAAACTGGAAAGCTGTGGCCTGCATTCTCGTCTCAGTGAACACAACTCTCTCTCTCTCCCTCTCTCTCTTTCTCTCTTGCTATTTCTCTTTCTCTCTCGTTGCAAAAATAGAGCTGAGCGAGATTGAGAGAGTGCCCGGGGGCATGAAGCGTCAGAGGAGGATGAAAAACATCTGATTTCCGCTGACCGCGTATGAATTCTCCGTACATAACGTAAACTCACCGGTATGTGGTGACGCTGCAGGTAAACAGCTGCACCGAACGTGATAAGCTCGTTTTCTAAAGCACAAAGCTGTCAAAGTACCCCGATTCGAGCGGTCAGATTTTTCCGGTAAACTTGATAAAGAGAACTCGACATCCCAAACGTAAGCGATGGTCGAACGAATGGATGGATGGATGAATCTGTACGTTATGATTGGGTCCGGTAGCGCAAAGGTGACGTCTTCGGGCGGGCTGATGGATGAGGCGGACAGGAGCGTAATGAAATGAATTTAGACGTGAGATAATAAAACCTGATCTCAGCGTTGCAACGTTTCGGGTTAATTGATCGATGGGCTCGCGTCGGAGTTCTGCGTTGGGTAGATACGGCGTCCCGTGACGTCAAATCAACGATGATCCATTCGCTTTGACGTAAATTATGTACGAAAAGTAAAAGAGGGAAGAAAAGTTATTAATGAAATTTAAAAAATTGCGACAAGTACTCGTCGATTTCCGAGCGTTTGCCTACTCGAAGGCTAATTGAATCGGGTGAAATTAATATCGCATATTTTACACACATCATTTTGGATTCACGTATTTTTGCGCGGGTCTCCCATCGGTTGATCGATCGCCGCGATTTTACCTTCCTCAAATTATCATAGCCAACTCCCTCCCCCGTCGCTCCGGGGGTTAAAATTTACGAATGTATACGCCCGATTTACGCGCTGACAAATATTAGTTACAAACTCATTTGTCGTCGCTGCTTTCGCTTCGGCTCTACCTTACGGCGCGGGCGGAGTGATGATCAATTTATTGTTGTACGTATACTACATATTCCCGATCATTTGGATAACTAAATTTATGATTTATTTTCCTATTTAAAAAATTGGATTCATCCCCCATACGTCGAGCCAGAAGCTACCGCCGGCACCCCAAACGTTGGTAGCAAATAAGGCGGAAGTGAACGCGCACGGGGCGAGCAGCTTACTCGGAAATCTTTTGGCATTGATGCTGACGCACGTATCGTACGATTTATATTTTCCATAACGTATAGATATACACGTTCGTATATTTGTACATTTTTTATACACCCCCATCGATCATCCGCAGGTACGTTTGTACGTATGATACGCATGCGATTTGTCCAAATTATACTCTGCCCGTTCGATTACCGATTGAATTTAGAAAAAGTAATACTTGCATAAGGACAAAGGATACAACTCCGATAAAATTCGGTACGAGGAAAATAATGCGAAAAAATTTTTGGCAGCAGCGGCGGGTTTTTCAAAGTGACGAAAAAATCAAATGAAAATATATACACGTGTATATCATCGCGTCCCGGTTCAGGTGCACCAGCCCAGATAGCCGGTCGGAAGTCAATTCAATTATGACCATATATTTTCGGGTGGTAAAATTTACCCTGCGCATATATTGCAATAGCAAACTATCCATGCGGATTCATTACATGCACGGGACAATATCGTCCCTCGATACATCGCATCGCGATCAAATTAATTAATACAGCTTTAAACCTGCAGCTGCATAGCGTATTAATTGCGTGCAGGTATATATATTGCTACAGTACCTATATGCCACTGTATCAAGAGTACCACTAGCGGGAAAGCGTTTCCCGGTATTTTATACCTCTAATATACACAATATAAATGTACATATGTATACGTATGCTGTATAGTATATAGTGCAGTTATAATATATGTATGTATGTCAAACAAAAAGTTTGGGCAAACGTACCCGCTGTGCTAATTGAACTCAGAATTTGTATACCTACGCAGCGCTATGAGTGAAACGATTTTTTTCCAAAGCTAATTAAAATTTGTTCAATTTATTATTTATTTGTTGAAGAAATATATATTTATACGTATCTACGTATACGTCGCTCGGTTATACATATACGAGAATCGATTCTGTTGATATTGTCGCAGATTCGAAGGGGATCAGATTTAATAGTCGATTAAATTACGGAGCACAATCTCAAATCTACTGCGCTAATTACCTCCGGTTTAATTAACCAATATACAGAACCACTGATCTTGATTTCTCATCTTCCAGCTTCCGCGTCGTGGTTCTACAAATTGTATGATAAATCCGATACGACAAAAGGCCGTAAAGATGTTGAAATTAAAAAAGTTATATTTTGCGCCACCTTTTTTTCTGACCACCCTACGTTTGATCGATAATTTTTCAATCATCAAATTTCGTCGCTCACGAAATATCATTACTCAAAAAACCACCACTGCTTGACCACCAGCTATTGCGGATATACTCATAGGTCCGGGTGAAAAAAAATTGTACATATCGATAAGGAGCACAGAACTCACCTCTGCTTCTTCTAGCCCTCATACGCTTTGGACATTGAAAAACCGTTTTGAAAAACTACTTTTTCGAAGTTATTCACATGATTGAGCCAACGAGGATCATACATCAATTTTTCGTATTACATACGCTTTAAACGGACTTTTCCACCGTTGGTCAATTTCATCAAGTCGATTTAAAATACTTTAACCGTAATTAATTGGGTTGCGGGGGACAAGAAAGTCACAGCGAGAGATTTCTCGTGTCGCGGAGTGCTCGCCGTTGGGACGGCTCTATCGCGCGAGGCTCGCCGGGCGCGACTGACGTCGCGACGCCCCGACCACGTGGGCCAAGTCGCTTGCGGCTGACATGCGCGTCGCATCCCCGCCAACTCGGACTCGCCGCGCGGCATCAGGTTCTTCAAAATAATTAAGCTTTTTCCGCCGTACCTGTGGAGCCGCGGGTTAGTTCCGCAACGCGTTTCGAGGAATCCAAAGAATAAGAGTTGCAGTTCCTGTGTAGAAAATGAAAACCCCCCGTCCGGCTGCAGCGGTCGACCCTTATTTCTCTATTCGTATCATTTTCATCCAGATATAGAAATGGGAGTAAATTATCCTCGACACGCGCCCCTTTTGCCGTCATGCTCACCTGTCCGTATTCTTCTTCATGATAATTTCGTATTAATGGCTACTGTGCCGATGTGCGGCGAAGAGAACTTCTCGAGGCACGAATGAAAGAGCTTGACTTATAACTCGCTGACATGAATTCCGTGACTACGGTAATTATCCGGACCGGCTATTTTCCCGATAACCGGAGTAATTTTTCCTTCGTCCTTGACTTCGTAACCTCGTCTGAGAATTATACTTCTTATATCGCGTCAAAGTTTTGCGTTTATCCAGAAGCGAGAACAAAGTGAAAGCAAACTGTTATAATCGTTCTTATACCACGCAGCGCTTCGGACTAGCCTCCTTCGTACATCTCGGTCTCCTTTCGTTTTTTTTATGCTATTTTATTCCCACTCCTGCGGAAAAAAATGTACGCAAGTTATCGCATGTCGAGTCCCTCTTAGAAGTCAATCGTCCCAAGAGAACCTGAAACAGTGAAACCTCATCGCTGTATCACCTGCACACGAGACCGCAGGGCGTACAAGAAACTCGGGTGAAGCGGACACCGCCGTCTGACCAGCGAACGAGTCTCGCTACTTGAAACTCAACCTCAGACGAATTTCCGCTCTCACATAATCAGATTTCGTTACATCGTTGCTGCAGCTCCGTTCGATGCATCGTGTCGGTTGGTCGGAGTACTCGATATATTTTTCTACACCGGCCGCATATCACCACTTTTATTTCGGACATCTGAAATAAAACAAGTAAAAAAGTAGGGATTTGTTGGTCGGGATTTTTGCTGCCGACCGAATAGCGTGGCTTATCTCTGTTCCCAAGGCATTCTCCGGGGAGTCGAGGTGGTCTCGTACTCTTCAGTCTCAACGAGGCGAAACTAGCGCGGACGTTATACGTATACCTGCCCGCCTTCTTCTTATTACGTAACTGCAGCAGCACCGGGGCAACGGCTCAGTCGACTCGTGCAGCGTTAATATAAATGTGAAAAGAAAGGAAGGAGAAGAAAAGGTGCAGGGTTACAGGGTATACACGAGGTATACCTACGTGGTGGAATAAAAATTTGACCGGACCCTTGCACGACTGTTTGACGTAGGGTGCGTTGAGAAAAGGAGGAAAAAAAAGAAGGGGAAACAAAAAAATTACATGGGAGGGAAAAGGAAAAGTTGGAAGATGAAACGGAAAGTCAGGGGATTCTGGTGGAAGCTATGCTAATTACGAAGGCTTGTTTGAATCGTTATATACACATAACCGGTAACCATCGTCCTTACGAACGTAGAAGCGACGCTTTTCACCGAATCAACCTGCACAACGTCCATACGACGACGACGACGACGAAGGTTTCGCATAACCGAGCGAATCGTCCGCGCCTCACGAAGGCGAGTGTCTCGAGCGTGTTAATTAGACGAGCTTTTGTTTCGCGCAAGAAGCCGAAATGAAGCAAATATGAATGCCTCTGACGGTAGACCGCGCGTCAGAGGATCATTCCTTGAAAAGGTAGATCCAAGGGTTCTTAATTCATCTCCCTCTCCTGTTTAACTAACCGAATGACAAAGTAACTCCCTCTTTTGTTCAATTATCGGGAGCGAGCTCGTTTTCTCTGCTCGTAATACCGGAGCTCGGCGTAAAGATCTATCAACGATTTTTCATCCGGTGCGATGAATCTCCACCTATGCAAAGAACC
Organism: Athalia circularis; assembly: GCA_963978495.1. Classification (NCBI taxonomy): domain Eukaryota; kingdom Metazoa; phylum Arthropoda; class Insecta; order Hymenoptera; family Athaliidae; genus Athalia; species Athalia circularis. The sequence goes on along the minus strand of OZ021701.1, from coordinate 744,118 downwards.
GGCGTACCTATCTATGTGCGTTCGGGGTATGAACGCGCGGTGGATACGGGGTGTTGCGGATGGGATTTTTCAAGCTCCGTGTAGCGGGCTTAAAAATGTGTGAGTGATATTCATTTGTCTCCCGAACAAATGACAGTAGAAAAGCAAAGAATTCCCCGGGGCAGTTCTCGGGACGAAACGACAACCGCCTTCCAGCGCAGCAGCTAGTAGCGGTTCCAGACAATGGAGAGATATATCCTTTTCTCTCTTCTTGTCGTTTCTTCATCCCCGATTCTCACTCCTCTTTGCCTCCTTCGTACACCAACCTCACCGTTTTATCTTTCGCGCGATATTCTCCTACTCGCATGATATAATAACGGACGCGTGTCGCGATCTCGACACCGAGTAAAACCCTCGCGAACTTATACCACACGTACAGCATCCGCAAGGTATTTCGCTTGGTAACGACGTGAATCGTAATAAAGCGCGTTATTCGTTGAAAAAGGACTGAATTACTTGACATATATCTTTTGTCTCATTCCCGTCAACCGGCGAGGAACGATTCACTAAAGATTTTTATTCCAAAGCTCGCGGCATATAAAGCTCACTACGCTTACCTCCGCTGTAGCTACGGGTCGCGGGGGCAGCGGGGGTGACGGCGGGGCGAGGAGGAGGAGGGGGGGGGGAGACACACGTAACTACGTATCTATATTTATATACGTTGGCTGCTGTATCTCCAACAACCACCCTTGCAATACACATATCTAAATACATATCTCTACGTTATACATACCTATACCGCACGTATACCTCGAAGCTGTTGGAATATTCCGCTATTAGTGTTTCCAGGGCGAGGAGAAACGTTATGAATAGACGAAAGAGGGGAAAAGAGGGTGGCAGGAATTTTACACATATACGTAGTCGTATTTACAAGGCTGTCCCAGTACCCTCTGCCGCCCTGCGCCAGACTAGGTAGATATTCTAGTCTGGCTATAACTCCGCGACGAGGCAATGGGAGAGAAGAGGAGGCCGCTTCTGTCCCGTTCGAATTATAGTTACTCCTCTCCCGTTGGGCTCGACAGCCCGTACGTAGGTATTATATGTATAAGCAGCTCTGTACCGCAGTGTGTACGCGATACGTCACACACACCAAGGTTCGCGTACTCGGGTACATCCCGTGAAGCTTGCAGGCAGTCAGAGAATATCCGAATATACATGCCGGTCCGCGTTTTCCGGCGTGCTTCGACTTCCACTTCCACTTCCATTTCCACTTCTACTTCTACTTCTACTTCTACTTCTACTTCCACTTCCCATGCGCGCACAAGTTACATACCCACGATTTCCACGACTGACTGCTGTTTACATTTCAATTATCTGACGCTTCGCAGTCCCATTATTAGTATTTGCATGATTTAGTAGTTGAAGAAGCGTGTCCCGCCAGCGTCTCGTCTGGTTGCGCGAATGTACATCCCATATTGCGGCATATACGTAGACAGACACCCTCCTACGGTTCGTAGAATTATGCCGGAAGTTAGAGAATAACCGAGCGCCGTGGTCGAAAATGAAGGTGGCGAAAGTGGCGGTGGCCATCTTCATTCCTTTCACAACCCCGGCGAACCACCCTTCGTCCTTCCGTTTATTCCATACACACCGCAAGCGAATATAATGGTAGTCGCGCCGTCGTCGCCATGGTCGTCGTTTGGTGAAAAGTTTTATTTTCTCGGAACATTTCCCACGCAACATATCAGTGACTTTACGCTCGTGGATTTTGTAACCAACCACGTGGGCCCGACTGCCGGTTTAAAACTTTATCGCACACAAGTATACAGTGACGCGGTGCGAATAACTCAAAGGCGCCAACGCATAGTCGTTCTGTTTTGTTTTTTTTCCGTTCTCTTGTAACGTACCGGATCAGGAATACGTCTTCCTTGCAAGCTCTGCTTTCATCTGGCTCTGAATTTTCTCACCGACCTCCGAATTCGTAGTTCTCACCACATTCGCTCCTCGGTTCGAGCTGCAATTCTTCGAGCGAGGTTTCCAACGTTTCCGTAGTTAAAAGGCACTATATCGTACCGCGACACACCCTCTGAGCTAAGAGCCTTTCCCATTCGCCTACACGTTGCGGGATTTAAAAGCTTTGAAATATAAGGTGCCGAAGCTAGATTTCCTAAATCGTTTATCCGAACTCTCCAAGAAACGTATGATGTAAAATGAAAATTATATCGGATGACCTGCACCTAATTACGATTCTTCATGCTTCATTTTACCCCCATTTATACCGATAGCCGTAAATCCTGGTAAAGTTATTGGGTAACGCGGGTCGATTCGAGAGCAAAACGGGGATCGGAGGTCGACGCACGTCTGCGTGTCTGCGTGTCGGCGTGTCTTCGATTTGGAAATCTCGGATGGGGATCGTTGCGGGTCGGTTGTATAAGGTGCTTTCCCGCGTCCCCTCGTTCCTCTTTATTTCCCCCTCTTATCCTAGGCTCGGTTGTGTATCGCTGATCGACAACGGCGCTTCGAATGGGTAAGACGATCCCTTATCTGACCTCGACTCCTCTCAAGTGCAGTTACCGAACCCAGTGAATGGCCCGATCTGGTCTCTTCGTAGCGATCCTCGTAGGATCTGATATTTACAAAGTTGCCAAATAAAGGGGATAACTCGAGATGGAACCCCGGGGAGTTCCGGCCCGCCAAGGGCCGCGGGGAGGTGTTACGGCTTCTGGTGACAGATTAGCTCCGAGATCTTTTTCGCTAACCGTCGAATCCCCCGACTACCCTGACTACCCCGAAAACCTGGAGTCAGGAGTATAAGGAGTTCGGTGGATGGGAGCTGCCCTGCACCGTTCAGCCGCAGACGCTGGAACATCTTATAGCTATGTACCTTCGTACGTACTAGCGGAGATCAGCGAACGAAGAAACCAGCTCTCCAGCTTCACCACCTCTGATATCTCCAGTGTCCGACTAATTCGCAGGCAAAATATTAATTACGCCCTCACTCCGATGAGATCAGAGTTCCGCAATTAGTTTCCTACAAAATGAGTTTTCCAGCCTTTTATTTTCACTCCACGAAGGGCTGCATGCAGCACCAGCGTTTTAAGAGATATCTGAGAAGACAAATTGGAAAAAGAAAGAAAAAAACAGTGTTCAACTCTCTTCTGCACTCCCATACAACACGATTCCTTTACCTACCTATACCTATAATCACAAGATTAAATTCTTTTTCCTGCGTCTTCTCCCGACGATCCAAAGCTCCGATTTTTATTAGCTTCTAGAGCTTTTCATGCAGAAAATTCTTGCACCGAGTTCACTAATATTGATGTACAAGCGAACCTATCTGCACTCGGATTTTTATTTCATCCGCAAAGAAGACCGACGATGTTTCGATAGTATAAAGCATCGTAGGTGAAAATAAATATCTACGATAGCTTGCGACTCGAGCCGTTGGCAATATGACTATTATGATTATTGGTGCTGATAATCCTGATCGCGGGCTTACACATCGGAAATTCTTTTCTCCCAGCAACACCATACAACGCGCTATCTCGTGCGGAATTTCCCGCGACTCTTCTAGAAAACACCATACGTATGTATATATTTATAAGAGCGAGTTTTGGAACCCCGTAGATTCCCATAAAGCAGTTGGGCTGTGACTCGCCGAATTTCCGGTTTGCACGGTGCGCTGCCGTCTTCTTCGAATTTATTTATCCGTCCCGCACTATATATTCTCTCCCTACGGGGTGCAAACTCGTTAGCGTCGTGGAGTCGAGAACTCTCCTCCTCTCGTGATATTCCGAGTACAACCCGAAAATTTTTGAACAGCTAATTAAGACTAAGAATTATGAATTGGTAGACAAAAAAAAATCGGCGAATAACCTCGCAACTGTACGATGCATCGGAATTCACGCGAGCTTTTGGAGACGGGCGAAGGGCTGTTTGACCCGGGGGTGTAGGGGGGGGGGGGGGCGAGGTCGAGGTTTGAGTTTAACGAAATGGTTTTTCTAGAGGTAATCGCGGTAGAGAGAGAAAAGAGCTGCGAACGTACCACGTTCCCGGGTATCCCGTAGCGGGCGTTCAGCCCCGGGAGGCCTTACGTATGCCGAATCCACATCCTGGAGGATTTATGGACCTCCCGCGCGATGTGCAGAGGTCTGGCGCGTTTTGGCCGTTGAACGTTCATCCGCCGGAGCAGCAGAAGCAGCAGCAGCATCTACAGCAACTGTACTCGGCAGAATATTAGTTTCGGTTCGGGGAAGGTCGCACGGGAGTTCTTGAACACGCGCCAAATACGATGCAGTTACTTGAATTTTTTTCCCCCCATTTCCCCCTTCCTCTCATTTTATAAATAGTAATAAAAGCTCCCGCATACCCGCACATGGATACTCAAAGTATAGCCACACAAAACGAATCCGCACGCACGTGCACGCACACCGTCTGGGCGGGTAAAAATTGCGGGCATAGTTGCCGGGATAGTTTTATTCCGATCATTATTATTTTCATTTCGTTTAGAGAATATATCTTTCCTTCCTTTTTCCCCCTCCTTTGTGCGGCGGTATAATAATGAACGGTAGCCGGTACATGATACTATTAACTACATGCACCGTGTACGTATTCGAAGAAGTCTCGGCAGCCGGGAGCTTTGACTGCGATTAAAAAAACAGAATCCCGTCCATCAACCGCTAGCGGGATGCGCCGGACTTATCCCGAAAACAGCTAGCTAATTAATCTTATGGGTGAGCTTATCGCGCGGTAGGCGCTTATTAAAAGTAGCAGGTGGACGCATTAATAACTCTGACACGTCCCGGACACGGGGGTAGTTGTAAATTTGAAATCAAAACACAGGTATTGTACCGTAAAGTATTTCCGTGACCGTGTGGTCGACGAGACGGTTATCTTTAGTTCTACGGGTATAGCGCAAAGTCGCGCGCGTGGGCGAGTTTTAAATACTCATGAAATAATAATATAATTAAGTATGCATGCTAACAAATTCCGTAACCTTTGCCATATAATTTACGCGCCCTGGGATAATGCCTCTTAAATAACAGAAGACCCTGAGCCAACGGCTGATTAGCATTGCAAATATATACGGTGCATTCCAACTTTCCCCGACTATATGGTATTGTAATAGTCCGCAAGCTCCCGCAGAAACGGGAGTTACACATTCTACGTTGGTATATCATCTCGTTTTATTTTATATATCGTAGACATGAAACGGAACGGAACGGAAACAGCCCTGCATTGAGTGAAATATATCCCTATGGAATTTTGTCGTTCTTCACGTCGTTCGTCCAAAAAAAACGCGCTCTTTATTTACGGCAAAGCTTCCGCCGTTTATCGGAGGCTTTCTATCGCCGTTATCGTCGGACATCAGCCAACGTACGGGTTCTACATGGATATCCCTCTCCCTCGTACGTATTTGCATGCACAAGGGAGACACGTGAGTAGCTACCGACCAAATCCTCAATGGGGTGGGTTTGCGGCGTTGACCTCGAGCACCACTGTCCAGAATAGAGATCGGCTCGTCCAGATGTCTGTGCAGCTTCATCCTCCTTTAAATCCCCCTTTACCGACTCCATTCGAACCAAAGCTCGCGTCGTTCCTCGAGGTTTGGATTTTACCATCTTTGCAAAATTTCGCCGGCTGTAGGCTCCGTATGGGTTGATGTTGTTTATACAACGATTTTGTAAATTTTCTACGAGTTTTATCGCTTGCGATTGGAATAAATCGTGATCGGGTAAATCGCATAGTCCGCGGATCTACAGATTTTATGGGAAAAATGGAACTTTCACCACGGTTATCGCATCGCAGGTAGCCGAGATCACGACACACGTGCGGTTATTTCGTCAGAACGATCTCCGCGCTAGAATTCTCGTTTACACGGATATCTATTTATGAGAAAAGCACACACACAGCGAGAATATTTACACCTGAATAATAACAACCATACGACGTTGGTTTATCCCGTGCTTCGCGTTGAATGGAGGATAGGAGATTTATAACTTTCAAAGGACTCCGCGCGCTGCGATTCCGTACTCGAGATTACCTATCTATCCATACCGCGGTATGAGGAAGCTACCGAACGAGGATTCGCCAGCTTTTACATGCATCCGAGTAGTAGGTATCTAAGTATTCCTACATATAGAAGGTAGGTATATCATATACGTAACTACGCTACTAAGGCTACGTGTGGAGTCTACCTGTTATATCGAGCCGGGCGATCTATCGCTCGGATATTAAAGGAATGAGTACTACGTTGAACCGCTGATATTCTCACCACCTATAGCCAGAAACCGGTGATATTTGATCTCGCGGCAGCAGCGGCGCTGTAAGCTCGCGTTCTTATGAGACGCGAAGCTTCGATGTACGAAAGTAAGAGATATACCTGTGTACGTGTGGTCTTGGTAAATACGAATGCATTGCATTCAAAGAAGAAACCAAGCCAGCTCGCCCGCTCCCATCGACCCGAGCAATGTATACGTGTACGTTGCAGCGGCAAAAGCAAAAGCAGGTGAGTTCTAACGTTCCAAGACACGTCGTTACGTGCAGTATGTACACACCGAGGTGGGGGTGGGTACATACGTAAGGTCTAATTAGCTCCGTCAAGTCTGAAGATCTAATGGTCTACTCAGTCGTCGTGTGTCGTGTCAGTTTCCCAACTACGATGTTCGCGATTCGCTTGCAATGTAGATATAGTTTACGGAGCATAAACGTACGTACACCGGTCGCAATTAAGTTAATGATATTCCATCTGCACCTCGGAGAAATTTGGATGACGTAATAATACGATGTTACGGTAGTTCTGGGTCGCATAAATTTTGCGCATCCACGATTCGCCTTCGCAGGGTCCTGTTGTTCAGTATTATTATAAACAACATCTAGTTCGGGGTCGGCTGGTCGTGGTTTTTCTCGGTCATCGAGGCGGAGTTGTAATTAGGAAGTTGGGCGATTGAGAGGCGCCCGATCGTCGTTCGGCGGGGGATGCGATTCACCCCCTGGTCTCCTCGCCACCCCCCGCGCTACTTCAGCTCACGTTTGACGCAGCCAATGACAGGATATTAAAGTCTAGGTTGCCGGGAGACTCCAGACTGTAAATATCCTTCGGTAAATATACCCGCCGCCAAAACCCCCGTCATGTAAGCCGCTTGATGCACCACTTTGCGTCGTCTGCTACCCCGTAAAAAAGTAGAATGTAAAATTTAAAGAAGAAATAAAGTCAACGGAAGCTTCAACAATTTATACATGTACGAGGATGCGTTCTGTTGTTTTTTCACTTACGTCAGAGGCCAGGGATTTTACGCTCCATTCGCTCGATATTCGCTAATTCCCAAGTGCTTGCATACGTATATAGGTGGGTGACGAGATTGTTTTTACCGTATCGTGACATACGGGGCACCCCGTTTTCTTAAAGTTGTGGAGAAATAACGAAACTTGGGAAAAAGCGAACGTACAAAGCTGCAGGGAATGAAAGCGAGGGTCGGGGGAGGGAAGAAAAAAGCAAAAAGGAGAGGGGAGAGGGGAGAGGGGTGGGTGCAGAGTTTTATTGTGTAGTTCGGGTCTTCATATTTCTTATCGTAGCTGACGGGGCACAAACTCTTTCCGCAATCTTTTGCCCTTCAACGATCACGAGGCGAGGGACATTCTCGTATAAATTTTTTTGTTTTTGTTTTCTAAGCAAGGCGGAATATCCCACAGAGAATGCAGGATGCTTGGACGGGGTTCAAAAATAGCGGAGACACGCATCGTGGCGATGAATCGATCGAGTATCCGAACATCAGGGGTGCGTTTTCGAATCGGGTCTAGGTATGTACGATACACCGTAAGAACTCTCTCAGCGATTATTATTATTCGGAGAAGCTGGGAATGATTTAGAATTAGCCACAGTTTCTCGTGCCAGCCCGTATAGGTATACCCGCGGTGAGTTTCGGAGTGAAATATATCCGCGGGAAATTTAGAGTTCGGTAATATGGGAAACTGGGGAGTAGCTGTATAAAGCGAATATATGAATGCCAATGATGAGGTGAGAGCGGTATTGCCTCGGTATATACCTTAGTCGAGTTAATAAAGACCACCCGTAGAAAACGGGAGTGAGAGAAAAATGGTGGAAAAAAGAAGAGAAAGAAAAAATATAGAGAGCAACGACGAGGCACGCGAGCTCGGAGCTTACTTACGAGGTCACGGGTCAGGAGGCTTCTGGTAACGAGGGCAGCGCACGAAACACACGAACTTGATATACTTATTTTACTTCAGCTGCCCATTATCTGTCTTAATTCACGATTCTGCGGAGCATTCTTACCTCGCGCCCTTTGCGGTTATCTACGATTCCTCGATGCTCGTATTGCGACTCTGTGAAAATACGAGATTTTATCCCCGATTTTCAAAATAAAGGGAATGATAACTTGGCACGAGATGAAGGAATAAATAATGAAAGACGAAACCTGGTAGACTTATTCCGAAGTGAGCTGGGGCGAGAAGTGAAGATCGCGGATTCGCACGGTTGCAGAACTCTGTGAAGTCTGTAGAAAGTTGCGTGCCATTGAAAGGGTAAAATAAGTTGGAACAGCGGGTAAGCAAAGTGCAATAGCTCGAGTGAGAGAACGACGGGAAATCCTGTAGAAGTTTTTTACACTCGTTCGATTAATAATGCGATCTTGTAGGGGGTTGAGAATTTTGAGGAACTCTCGGAATGTCTCAGGCATTTCTCGCCCCGAATCGCACTACTGTCACCTCGCATTTCAGATCTTCCTTTTCGCCCCCCTCTGGAATTCAAAGGATCATTCCAATTTCACTCAATTTCTTGGAAAAGCACAATCAAGAGCAAACCAGAGATTCCGATGTCATAACGAAGACGCGTTGCGAATTTCGTCCCTTGAATTCTGATTGGCGTAAGGGTTCAACCGGAATTGTATAGTTCATAAATTACGTTTGATTGACAATAATTTTGAATTCGTAAATACGACCGACGAGCGTGCAAAAAATTTCTGTCGTATCTGCGATAAATGAGTTGTCATTAAATAATTTTCTCGCGGATACCTTCGTTCTTCGACGGGGTGATCGACCCTTGCAGCTGCGGTTTGTGCGACAACCGCGAGACCTATAGAAGCTTTCTCGCCGTTTAAAGCCCAGCAAGTGTGCATCGCGCATGCAAAAACGGCAATCCCGCCTCCGCCAGTCTTCGGTTGAATGCGATCTAGGAGTCGGGGAGCTGGTCTTTAACGAGGAAGTCGTTGGTCGGCGGCAAAACCACCCCGTGCTGCCTGCCAGACCATGTTCTGATGTTCGCCTGACCTACATAATGAGAGAGACCAGCCGCAGACAGGGGTGGATCGATATGGATCCCGAAGGGTGTAGCTGGGCTCACCTGAACGTCGGGTGATCGTGTGGCCCCGGCGCGGCCAATTTTTAGGGACAAAACAGGTTGGGGATCCGGAATCCAACGGTGGATCATTCGCTCAGTTTCCCGTTGAGAATCGGCCGGCGGGCAGTTTCACCTTTTCAATAGCCTGTCGACCCGTATCAGGTGAATTTACGTTCGACGAGTAATTTGTTTAACGATTGTCAGTCGGATGAAATGGAAAACGTTTCCACAATTTTCAGCATTGAATATAATTCCGCCGGACGGTTTGTTCCCGAAGGGATGAAATTCATCGTTTCAGAAATAGAAATATTTTTACTTTTTTCAGTTTCACTTGCAAAATGTCGGATATGTTTTTTCTCTCTATTGTTTCGCGTGAATTTGGCGAAGATGATATGAAACATTTTCTCGTCTCGAAGACGGCAGGTTTCGAGAATTTGTTGAGGATACGAGTTAACGGGAGTCACCGTGAAAGTGCAGACTGCAATTCGAGTGTGGAATCGAAAATAGCGGTGCCATTAGCCTGGAGGTTGTCGGTGGTACGGACGATTCGCGGCGACCAATCTTTCTTAGGTTTGGAACGAGACGATTTTTCCACCGAGTTGGTCGCAACGAACTCGTCGCAACGTTGGAACCGGCTCGAAACAATTAAACCGCGGAATCTCGGTTGCGGTGAAAATAAACTGCTGAGTGTGCGGAGTGACTGTGGTGCGTAATTGCATTAGCCGGTTTTGCATCGTCGAGGCCCCGAGGCTTTCGAGCTTGCGGTTCTTGCAGACAGCTCCTTCCAGCAAGCTACCGCTGTCGCTGCTGCTGCCGCTGCCTGCTCCTTCCGCTCCTGCACGGGGAGAGAGCCGTTGCTGGGTAAAGGCAGCTGAAGAGACAGAAAAAAATGAGAGAGCCTCCGCACGAACGAGCCAAAGAAATGAAAAGGTTCTAGAACCCCCATCTCCGCAGGGGTGGTAAAAAGAGAATGGCGAAGGAGGAGAAAAAAGGAGAAGCTCGCAAAAAGAAAAGGACGAACCCGTTACGCGGTTAGAAAAAGCACCGGAGGGCAACGACTGGCGAAAACGGTGTCGATGAGGGATCAACGCTGCGATTGGGTTACATTGTTCACCGTATTACACAAAGGTCCACATGGGGGGATCCCCCGTTTCCTTCCCCATACGTTTCTTCTCTCATCCATTTCCAGGAGACGTGTACAGTTGCGATTTCGATTGATTCTTCCGCCTCACATCTATTACTCCCTCTTTCACTTCGCTCTTCACAAACAAAAAGAAACATCTTATTGGAGTATTGTTTCTTTTTTTTCATCCTTCTTTGCGAATTACTGTACCCATTGCAAAATTACCTTTGAAAGCAGAGGTTGATGAAAACAAAAATGAAACAAAAATAAGAACACAAAAAACGAAACTTGAATTTTGGCTCACACTACAAACGCTGAGTTTCCTACCGGTGAACGTCAGCCAATATCTTTCTTGGCGTTGCTCCAGCCGCAGCATCTTCTTCGGCATAGAATCCCGGCGTACGACATGACCTTCGCACGGGATGGTTTCGCATGCATACCAAGGCGGATCTGACCGCGCGGCTGACCCTCGCGATATTTTTTATTGGGATTTATGGAATCCACGAAACTCCGGGAGCAGGTACACGGCGGGTATATCAAACTCGGGTCTGACTCCATTAAAATACGCTCCGCACCGAAACACATACCAAATACGCGTTGGGGTATTTCTATACGCGTGAATTACGTGTTTCCCGTATACACCACTTGACATCCTCGAACGTTCGAATGCCGGCGAAATCGCACATGCGTGCTCCGCGCATTTTTTTTGTCTCGTCCTGGACTACTCGTGTATTCAAATTTTGGATTCGATACGAAATTGATAATTATAGTTGGCGAACTTTGATGGTCGAGGGACGGTGATGAGGGTCGAGAGTCGAGGTTGGATTCGAAGTACCAAATTTGGGGTACTGAGCCTTTCCTTTATAGGTCGTAAAACTGGGACGATAAAATAGTTTTCGGCTATCCGTAGGAAAGTTCCTGTTATACGATCTTGTCCACGAGCGAACGACTGGACAGATGCGATTACAGGGGACCCCTTTGTCATTGATATAGCTCGACGTCCTCGACTATACGTCGAGTTAATTGAAAAGCACCGGACGTAAGAACTCGAAGAGCTGTGCTCCAGTCGTCCACTTGTCTCTCGTAACCATTACTTTTATACTTCATCTTTCAGCGCTACTCCAGAGAAATCAAACTTTTGTACCAAACATGATCAGAGAACATAAGAAAATAAGGGACTCGATGATAAGATATATGGGAACTAGGAATAAAAATTGAATCATTTCATGCAGAGCCAACTTCAAGTTGTGTAATAGTGAAACTTGAACGGAATATGATGGCAATATCCTGGGCGCGGGGTACTCGTCGTCCGCCGGACGAGGGTCTAACGTTGTGAATATTTTTCTTATTTACTTTCATTGTTGTGCAAAGTAAACAGGAAACTCGGGTACTCTAGCGTCGGCAGGGGAAGGGGGGGGGCTCCCCCCCCCCCCCGTACCCATAGCACCGACAGCGGCAGCATCGCCAGCGGAGCGTAATTTTCGCCTCATTAAGTTCGGTGTATTCATGCAGCTATTATGTAAACATAGCTTAAAAATCTGATCCCTTAAATGCGAGTTGGTACGCGCCAAAGAAAAATGAACAAATTCTGCATTAATTATGCATGAAATACACCGCCGCACGAACTCTCGACGTAGTGCCGAGTTGCGGGGGTTTCAAGGCGAATCTAACGGGGTGGCTCGCGGATGGGCGACCGGTGCCACGCTTCGAGGAGATAAACGAGGGGAATAAAGTTCCCATTTTTCATTTTTATTCCACCCATCTTCTACCCTTTAGTGCCTCCATGCCCCTCAAACTTATTAAGCAAAGATTCGAAGCGGTCGGCGAGTCGCACACGAAGCGCATTTCGGAATTTTTCACCTCGATTTTCTCAAAACTACACGGACACGCGAGTCGCGGTCAGGTAATTCACCGTGTATTCCGTTTCCCTTTACGGGCGGGAAGTTATGTTCGGTTCGTCGAAGGGTTGATGAAGGTGGTAGTTCTATAGCCCGTGAAGTTTGCAGCGGAAAGGGGTTGGAACGAAGCACAGTGAACGGTGAACGAGCGGAGGAGATAGGGGACTGCGAGGCTCGCTTCGATGGACATCGAATCTTGCGGTTAATAATAAATTTATCCATAAAGTAGAAACTTACGTACCTCAGAATATATAGATATACATAGGTATGACTATGTATAGCAGAAAGGGTTACCGATCCTACATACGGGTCAACTTTAAGCGGTAATTTGCGTTCGATGAATTATAAATTTAATAACCGCTTCGATCGGACACACATACTCACGTACAGCTTTCACGTTATTAAAGTGTGCGCGCTACTTATGCTACGTACTAGCATTAAATTGTTGAGGTCAAAACACATCGGAAAAGTCGCTCAAAGGATTCAAAAGATGTTTGATTTTCAGCTCCAAAGATTGCAAAAATACTGAGACTAGACTAGGATTTTTCTTGATTTTCAGATCAAAAATCAATATTTCTATTTTTGCGGTATTTTGATGTATTCTTATGTATTTTGATCTCAGGAACCCGAATCTGGAAGCTAAATTGATCTAGCTATAAAATTGATCGAATTATCGCCAATTTTTTGGTTTTCGAAGCAGAAAAATGAAGATATCTCGATGGGATCAATTAGTAGCTCAATTTAGTCAACGGATTCGTGTTTCTGAGGTCAAAATACGTTGGAAAAGTGTCATACAATCATTTTTAAAAATACTTCATTTTCGGCCCAAAAATCGAAAAAATCCAAAGGGGTATACCTTAGATTTTTGACGATTTTGGGGCCAAAAATCGACATTTTTTTAAATTGGGTTTTATATGTTATTCTTACGTATTTTGATCTCAGGAATCCGAATCTGGAAGCTAAATTGATCTATCTATAAAATTGATCGAGTTATCGCCAATTGTTTGGTTTTCGGAGCAGAAAAATGAAGATATCTCGATGGGATCAATTAGTAGCTGAATTTAGTCAACGGATTCGTGTTTCTGAGGTCAAAATACGTTGGAAAAGTGTCATACAATCATTTTCAAAAATACTTCATTTTTGGCCCCAAAATCGACGAAAATCTAAGGTATACCCCTTTGGATTTTTTCGATTTTTGGGCCGAAAATGAAGTATTTTTAAAATCGATCGTAGGACACTTTTCTAACGTATTTTGACCTGAGGAACACGAATCCGCAAGCTAAATTGATCTATCTATAAAATTCATCGAGTTATCGCCAATTTATCGCTCTGAAAAGTGAAAAAATAAGGATATCTGGATGCGATTTATTCCTAGCTCAATTTAGTCAACGGATTCGTGTTCCTGAGGCCAAAATACGTTAGAAAAGCGTCCTACGATGGATTTTAAAAATACTTCATTTTTTGCCCAAAAATCGAAAAAATCCCAAGGGATATACCTTAGATTTTTGTCGATTTTGGGGTCATAAATCAACGTTTTCGTTAATTGGGTTTTATAGGGTCTTCTTATCCAATTTTAGCCCAGGAATCCGAATCTGCTAATTGAATTAATTTGTCTATCGATTGCAAGAAGGTAAGTTTCTTTTTGTGACATTTTCGGGTTGTCTTTCTTACAACAAATCAAAAACTGACAGACCTCTGCTAACGCGAGGATATTCAAGAGCCATACAAAAAGTTGAAACACGTCGTTAACACCGCACTAGACTGTCCAGATTTCACCGACTGAAAATTTCCACTTCTACCTAGCCCATCAATTATTGCAATTAAAATCGCGTCAGCGCCAAAAAGATAGAAAAAATTTAAAAATAAGAAAAAATCGAAAATAAAAATGTTGTTATTCCGACGCATGTAACAGAAAAAGTGTCAAACTCAATATTGCGAGGTAGAATGCAGATATTATCGTCGCCTGGTATTTCCTCATTTCAATTTAATTTCCCGTCAGTTCCGCGTGCGATATCGCAATGGAATCGTACGCGACTGCCAAGGAGTAAGCTGCAGTTCTGCAATCAGATCGGTCTTCTCGACGCTAATAGATAAAAGTACGATGCAACGCCGGTATAAGCGGGTATGAGGTATAATCTACATGCATGGTAAAAAAATAAGTAAATAAAAAAAATAAAAAAAAAAATAAACGGTTTCCAGACCCGTGGGACCAGGGCGCTGCAGGTTACACTCGCGTGACATATATAACCTTATAACCACTAGTTCGAAGGGAGAAACTGGAATTCATTTGATTAAGCCTTGAGCTGTTAAGGCTCCAGCTTTGGATCGTTAGCTTTGTGGCTAACGAGGACGAATCGGAATCTAACGGAGCCACATAATATCGGAAAAGCGATAGACGTGGTTAAGTACCTGGTAGGCAGCTGCTGTACGCGGACAGGTCTTATTACGCGCCTACAGCTCCGTATCAAACCTCAAAACTAGGTACTCGCTACATTTCTATAACCATCCTCTCTTTGATCTCCAAACGAGCTACATGCTAATGGATCTATTTCAGGCGGAGAAGTAAGCCTCGCGTAGCTCTCAACTGTTTTTGTGTAAGTCGAAAAGGCGTCCAAAGGTCGTTCCGAAACGACATATCGTCGGTATACGTCATCACCTTGTTACGACTTTCCGGTGATAAACATCGATTATAATTGAACCAAATCGAATACGTGGGAAAATTAAAATCCGGGATGAAAATCCGCCGTCTAGAATCGGATCCTCTAATTCGGTCGACATTGTTTCCCTCGTGCCCCAGGCCCTTCTAGTTTGCTCGAGATACATTCATCCGTTTGCGTCTGCCTGGTCAAATTTCTCCCCGCGGAGCGTCAGGAGTTGTAAGAGAGCAGCCCCGAGGCTAGGCGGCTCCACAGCGGCTGATTAAAACATCCCGGATATCCTGACCGTCCTGCCGAGCCCTCGGACCTTCGTGGCTTCGCGGCCTCGTCCACCGCACGCATCGTCAAGAAAATAAGAATAATAATCAGCAAACGTAGTTCGTCCATACGCGGCTGGCATATCGGCAGAGATTACTGCGAGTGGCTTGTAAGGACGAACGGCGTTTCGTGCCCGGAATATTTTCGCAGTGCACAGGGAAAACGAATACATGTATAGCGGAGAAATGAGACTTTTGTTTGGATCGGAGATGGGCGCCCTGGATTTTGAATTCAAAGGTAGTATAATATATAGTTTTGGGGCGTTGCGTCGTTTCCCGATCGAATCTCGGGGCGAGTTCAAAGAGCTGATGTATAAAAAAAAATAGAAATAAAAATAAAAATGAAAAAAAAAACAGAAAGAAAACTGGGACTTTATCATGCATGCAAAAAACGGGGAACAAACAGATCTAAAATGGAGTAGACGGAAGCTCGGGGGGGTGCGGGGCCATTAACGTTGATGGGATCTCATATTGATTCTTATTATGCGACGAAGCGTACCGGAATAATTTGTCTTAGGGTTGCTTAACGTTACCGGGGGAGTTCCGTTCTAAAAGAGAGAGCTGGGAGGAAAACGCCGAGAGAAATTCCTCCGGTGAATCTCGACGATGGTGAGAGGATTCATGTAATAATTTGCACGCGACCGAAGCAGCCCTCGAATGACCATGATTTTTCTCCTTTTTGTACATCAAATTTCAATTCTCTCACGATCCTACTCACTCTAAGAGCACCGAGTCGCGATCGCACGTACTCCGCCCGTCCAGCGACTTCAGGACTTCCAACGGCGAAGGAGCCCATGTACTGTAACAAAAACAAAAGAACCAGAGTCAGTCCTGCGTCTGGAACGGGACACAATCAATTTCTGTATATTTTAAACGATCACTGATCCTGCCCCTCCCCCTTCTCCTCCTCTTTTGCGAAGAAGGGAGCCCTTTCCACCGATAACATAACAGGGAACGAGCGGGAGGAGAGGAAAAGAAAAGAAGTTAAAGGGCGAAGCCGATCCACCTTTAGTCCTGCGTAAGGAAAACGGGGATATACCCGCAACGAGAAAATGAAAGCGAGGCGAGGCGCGTAGGTAGATTGAAAAACGATCCCTGCTACTTGATATAGACGTATTATACGGCGGAACCAATAACGACCAAATTGTTGGACGAAGGCTCGGGGGCAGCACACAGAACTGTTTGCAGTCCCACAACTCACCGACTTCGACCGCGGACACGTAACACACCGATCGATTTCCAGCTTCAGGGTTCCAATGCCCGCTGCCCGCTGCCCACTGTCCACTGCAAACAATATTCCTTGCAATATCAGCCCCTCTGGCTTTCCCTGACCGCGAAAGATCTCCGGACCATGTTACCTAGATTGGATTCTGACAATCTCAGATGGAATCAAATACATCATGCCCTCTCTCTTCTTTTCCTAATCAATACATTCCTCGGTATTCCGACGAATGTCCCAATGTTTTTTCCCCCTTTTCTTTTCACTCGGCAAACTTTGTATACCTATTTGATTCGAAATAAAAAGCAAGGCGTAGCACTATATCCGTAGGCGTCGCACTCGAACGAATCGCAGCTTAATCGAACGATCGGCTATTAGCAGCGATGTGTGAATCGTTTTGCAGTTCTCCGAGTATACGCTGATTTTCGAATATCGCTGGCAGCGAGGTATATGTATGCATACACAGCTTCATTAACTACGGGGGTCGGGAGTCAAGGGGGTGGAGCGCGAGTTAAACTTGAAACTATACGCCCAACTCTTCTATTCCCATTTCCCAGCCGAGTTGCCGTAGCGCGGACAGAAGTAAGCTTTTATCGGAAACCGGACAACGGACAGCCTCGCGGGAGAACCGGCGACGGAGCTGTTCGAGCAAGCGGTAAACTTTCGCCTAGCTTTTGCCTTGCGATCCGCACGTGTTTCAATATAAGGGTTTTGTCCCTGTTTCAGGGAAACAGCTTTTTCCTTTCATCCGAATCACCAAGTTTCCCAAACCCGGCGTATCGGTAGTTCCTCCGATCTACCGACTCTTTGTTTTCCGAAACAAATATACATATATTTACATACTATCTTGAAATTACGCAAGAACTCTCTTCGTCATTCTTCGTATAAAATTTCTTGGATTTTTTGAACTTGACGCGATATTACGTCCCTCACGATCAGGTTCTATTAAAAAAGAAAACAAAAAAAAAAACATGGGAAAAAATATAATAAAAATTTGCGATAGTCCCATACGTGGGCCCCGGGCGTTTTCGTCCGGCAAAGGGACGGACTAGCGCGCGGGAGATGTCGGAGAACGATATAGGTATATATGAAGAAGGTTGCGAGGAAGCCAAGCGTACTCCCACGTAGCCGTACGTAGGTAGAGAATTTCATCTCCTTTTGTCCCATCAAAGGGCTCTCCAGGCGTACGCTTCGTTCTTTGGTGACTGCAGCAGCAGCAGCAGCAGCATCTGAGGTTGTCGGTCTTTTTCCTTGTCCTACCGCTTTGCCTATCAACTTCACGATGGCTACCGAATGCCACCCACATTTATGTTGCGTACCTACCTATGACGTACCAATACGAATACCTATCGGGCATGCAGCCTCAAAGAGATCGGATCTCTTTTTCTTCCATCCCTTTATTTCTACTGACCCAGAGATTCTAATCTTCCTGAGAGTCGAGCGTACGTTTACCAGACGAAACGTACGGTAGTCAGTTTGTGATTAGAAAGAAAATATGTATCATCTGGGTGAAAATATTCCCCTGTCGACTCACTTCGCGTTAACCTGCACGCTCCGTTGCAGCCCGGGTGAAAACGAAAGTTAATATTACCTACTCGCAAACGTACGAAGAACCTGCTGTCGTGACCTGATTCTGAAGGAGGCCTCGCTCTCGAGTTGAACGTTATCACTCGCTTTGATGTGCCTCGTAGTGCCTGAATCGTATTTGAAGTTTAATATACGATAAATTGCAGCAAAGTATAATGCACATCGTGAAAGAAAATTCGATTATACATCTACTGTGCCGAGTGATCAGCCGAAAATAAGGAGGGCGTATCGGGAATTACGTGGATTAGGAAGACGTTCAAACTTTCAGATTCGTTGGGATTACTTTTCGAAATTGCTTTCGCCACTTCAAAAACAACGCGGCGTCAAAAATTGCGTAGCTTTTTCCCGCACTCTCTCGCTCTCTTTTTTTTTTAATCCCGAATTAATGAGATTCGTACAGATATTTTATACAAAAAAATACCATCATAGTCCTCAAGTTTTAAAAAGTTGAGCCGAGCACCTGATCCCTCTCGGGTTTGAGTGGTCGGTTAATCCGAAGCAGTTACATAGTGGCTTTTAAAGTTTGACCAAAGATTACATCTAAATCGTTAGCTTAATCCAACGTTAATAGGATTTGAGTTATTATGGACCGAGTGAAGTCGAACTTATCGTTTAATTGCCTGTCAGCCGCGTTTATCAATTTTCGAATAATTTATGTACACGTTTCCCCCACTAATTCCGATCGTCGGAATACCGCGGGGGCTGCTGGAACAATTCGTGGACCACGCGACGCCTCGCCAACCAGATTGCGACGTGACGCGTGGGTGTCAACGACACTTTGGACATTTATTTCCCTCAACGAAGCGTGGGCGGATAACGTAAGATGCGAGCGAAGACCCAGAGTTCTGGGTACGTCGACCATTTGACAGAAGCGAACTATAAAAAATGAAGAGTAAAAAGTTATAAAATAAAAGAACGATTGTAAACCATGAGGATTTTATGGCTGCGGGAAGAGAAATGCACATTTTGGTATTCGGGTCCCGAAGCCGCACCCAGGTGCATGCCCTCGACTATTCTCATCCTGTTTTATAAATTCGAGTCAAAAGTAGCGGAAAGTTTACTGACCAAAATTTTCATTCGTTGATCGAGTCAGTTCGCTTGGCCAGGTGGATATATACATCAGTTGAGCATGCGTTACATTCTGCACGGCATACCGCAGCGATATAGATTCGGGTACTTGAATTTGCACGCGGACCTACATAAGTATAAGTGGAAATGCAGGTATCGATATGTGTTGGTAAAATTTACGGCGTATATATGGCAGGTTCTACACGTGCAGAGGAGAAATACGCGGTGCGCGTACCTACTTAAGAACTATAAATGTAACTTAAGAACACGTACAGCTCCTCCGAACTGCACATCGTCGATCTTAAAGTGCTTCTCAGGCTTCCTTTCACTCGCAGCTTATCTCTGTCCCATTTAAAATCTTTCGACGTGAGTTTTGGAATACCTCTATACGACTATTACCTCGCTTGCAGCGACACATGTGCAGCGTAACGTCGAATTTAGTCGAAAAAATAAATGCCGCGAGCAAAGGTGTTGGGGAATTTTCAAATTATTTGCTCATCTAGCTGAAAATTATAGTCGTAGAAAAATGTGGCACGTCAGCGGATCTATAAACTCGACCAGAACTCGTAGAGGTTTGGGTTACGAGTTATTATGCAGTCGGACGTCTTCGTCTTCGGAGAACCGCTTTTCTCCAGAGCGATGACTACGCCTCTAAACTATGTGAATAAGTAATTCAATCCATCCACCGGTTGAGACCACTGTCTCGAAGTTAGCGTTCACGTTCGCGTTCTCGTTCTCGTTCTCGTTCTCTCCCCACAAGATATTTACGCGCTGTACGTATATGCAAACTGCATTGCGGTGGCAGTTGAAATTCTGTCAAACGCCACCAGCTGCACTACCTACCTATACGTATATCTGCGCCCTTCCGAATCTAAAAAAAACTCGCTTTATTCATACTGCCAATACAGAAGAAATCGCTCGATATCCCGTAATAGCGTTGATATATCTTTCGGGGCACAGCGATGTAGGTATGGCACGTAAAACAATTGAAACCGACAAGGTTGTATAAGGAATAGATACGATAAACACGAGCGGAGTAAATACACGAGGAGAGACGAAGTACGGCGTATAGAACGGATATTACGTTGAAAGCGAACCGGCGAATTGGACGATAATGAATCGGATGCGCTTCGGGCGAACGAACGTCCGGACGTTATTCTCCTCCTACACGCGTAGACCTCGATCGTGTTTCACCTCCGTAATTGCGATTGGTCTATTTTAATTTTTCATATCCCGTCGTACGCACAGCACGTGGTCCTTCGGTGGATAAAATGATTATCGTAACCGATGCGGGAATAACGAGCGTTAATCAATCATCCCAATCTTCACACGCGTTATTCGACGCATCGAAAGCAAAAAGAAGAAAAGAAAAAAGGTACAATATTCATTAACATACTGCTTTGAATTTTCAAATTAAAATCCTTCAGGTATGCGAGCGAGCAAAGTGAAGGCTATACAGCGGGCGGACGGTAACTCGAAACCAACCTGTACGAAGTTGAATATCTTCAACGTAGTTCCAGTGGTCATTTGAGACGGGGACAGTCTGCGGCTATTTTCCACCTCACTTTCCTCAACCGCAATCCCCACCATTGTCAACACCGGGCTACTTTCATTGCAGCAGCAACAGCAGATCCTTTATCCTCAGATCCATTCAACTCGTATACTCGCAGATATAGACATACACCGTTCCCGATTCACATTTTACCTCCGCACTGTACGACATCGATGCACTGCAAAGACCACGATTCGCACCCAAACTATATTTCGCTTACAAACCACTTCGCTCGAACTAATGCATCTGCTTTCGTTCTCTGACAATCGGTATAACCATCCGACGCCGCGCCGTGTGTCGATGTCGAGAAGAATCCGAACAGGTCAGCGCAACAAGTGCGACACACACGATTTAACGTCGCTCTTTTCATTTACCACCGAAAGCAAGTATTTTTGTGTCAATTACATCTAACAAAGAGAATAGATGAATGAATAAAAAAAAAACTTCCAATCCGCTCGCTCTTCATCGTTTTTCTTTTCAAACTTCACATACCGCATGAGCAATTCACCCGGTATCGCGAACGGGAGCATATCTTTTTTTTCTGATCGATTAGTTTACGCTACGATTGTATGGTACGCCACGACGTGCGATCGGTATCGAGATCGCTGGTTCTTCAGCGTTTAAACTTTTGAAAGATAGTCGGCCGAATCCGTGAATCGCGTACACTCGACTGGCAGGGCACACTCCGGTGGGGTCCAGGAGCTGGCCCGGTCAACGCTGAACGCAACGAACGCAAGGTCGACCCCTACCCTCTTTCCCCCTGCTCCCGCCCCCGCCACGTGGGCCTCAGTTGCACCGGCCAACTGTACGGTGGAGCGAGACTCGGAAGGTTCGTCAGACCTCACCGATGCGGTATCTGCGTGGCGTGTTGGTTATTTTCATAAATGGTAAAATCAATCACTCCATCGGACGTTGATGCCGTCTGTCAAATTCGAGCGCCCGAGCGCCCGAGCAGCCCGGCCGTGTAATCGTTCGATAGTTTTCGATCGGTCATCCATCAATGGCCGATGTTCGTCCTTAAACGGAATGGATTCGAATATAAAAGGAAATTAACGCGACGGCGATACGGAGGAGTGTACCAAGTTCGGGATCTCATGATCTCTTGCGTACGAGACGCGCGTGCGTTTAATGGAGTTGTGACGAAATTTGTCGTAGATCGGTGAAAAGATACGAGGCGGGGTACTTATTTTCGAGTAAAGTAGCACTCAGAGACACCGTACCGTATATCGCGGTAACGTGATATGCACCATTATACTAATGATCGACATCCATTAAGTCTTTGAAACTGAACGAACGGACTTGGCTGCGCTCACATGGGTGTGGGCTTCGGATTCTGATTTGCATACGCAAATGCTTCGGATGGTTAAACAGAGGCGTCACACTCGGTCTTCGAACACCGAGCGCAGTTCTCTGCGGGGCTTAATCTTTGTTAGTTCTTGGCCGGAGTATAATTATCTCTAGAGAATGATTGTAAAAAATGTGTGAAGAAGACGTGAGCATGCACTTGGAGGAAGTTTGTTTAAGAATAAAATAACGCGGTTAAGAAATCTCCATTGTCAGGGTCTCGCGTGTGCCGGGCAATTTTATCCGAACGGTAATTAAATTCTCTAATCTACTTCGTGCCCGAGTTTATTACCACATCAGACGCTGGGTATATATGTATAGGTACATAAATTTTACCGTTTTAATCAAACGTCTGGCAATTCGGAATCGGTATACCTAGGTATTTAAGTATGATAAAATTTTCAACGGCTTCGATTTTAGCTGCCAATTAAAATCGCTACTTTTGATAAATTGCGGAGCGTTCGGACGTCCTACGCGCTTCTCGTAGTCGTCTCTTACCATATTACGTACTATAACCGCAACTCTCACGAGTCTGAGATCGGTAACAAGATAAATTGGTGGAAACGTCGCCAGATATCCAATAAATCCTCTCGAAACACATCGTGCGTTTATTTTAGTTGGTTTTTATCTTTTCAACGATGGTGCTCATCGATCGATCCGGTGCTGAAAGTTTCGAAGCACGATCGGGGTACAAACCTTTGCTGTAGTGAATCTCCTCGAGAAATCCTCTGCCATAATAGGTAGACATAACTCCAAGCTACCGAATTGTCCCCCCTTTGCGTCGTTGAGTGAGCAGTGAGCACGCTGTAAAGTTCAAATGAGAGGCACGGTGTTGGCACAAAACTTTTCCTCGACCGATCGCGTCTTCGTGTACCCCCTGTTAAGTCGAAACAGTTTTTCGAGAGAACCAGCCGATCTTTCCACGCAACTCAAACTTCACGAAGCTCGAATATCCAGCATCGCGTACGTTGACACAACGACCGAGGAATCATGCACCGATCGAACGAATCACACTCGTCACCTTCGACACTGACTTTTTTTCGTTATGTTTACTTTTCATGATCGATTTATAGGGATCTAGAAGAAGGCTCCGACCACGTGCGAGAGGGAGGCGCGTGAGAAACGCAGCTTGCGGGTGCTGAGCTTTCGGCGAAGAAACAAATGGGGCAGACGGATGATAAGAAGATCAGCGGGTTTGGTTTGGGTGTTCGGGTTCTAAATCGGGGGCTCGTTGCCGATCGGGAAATAAGCAAAAGCTGTTACCGAACTAACGCGATCACAAAAGCCTCGGACAGTCGGTGCGGTGAACTGCGGACCGTTGCGACGCCGGTCCGATACGCGGCGACTCCGCGCTTGCAGCTGCGAACCGGTTATACACTTTCGTCTCTGCGCTCTATAGTCGAGCTGCTGCTCAAACCCTAAAAGAGAATCGAAAGCACAGATTATGGTATAGTGTATGGGTAGGTGTCGCACTCGCAAGACGAAGAAGAAAAAGGAGAAGGAAGAAGCCGACGAGTACTTTAACCGGCTATGAAACTCCCTTCGAGTCCAATGTCTTTTATAGGTGGGAGAATCACAGTAGGTATTCGAAACAAATCGGTTGGAGATGAAAATTTGGCGTGATGGAGAGTCACCGATAATGCTTTTCATCCGGGTTATTTTGGATCGATTTTCTCAAGTCTCGAGATAATTTCAGACGGGGTTGTGCACCCTGGTTGCTGGTAACAACCCCGTGATAAACGGTCCTTCTATCGACGGATGCGAATCGACTCCACATGACTTTCGAACATGGGGCGCTGATTTGCCGACGTTCCTTTATTCTGGGGGTTGTTATTCATCGAGCTTACGTACAGTGGGTTACTTTCAGGGCCGGAGAGATCGATAAAACCAAGTCCGGAATTTTAGTTTTCCCGAGTGCTCCGCTGATAATTTTTTAAAATCCTTTCGCTTATCGGTTTATCGTGGAGTGCGTCTAGATCATTGATCTAGAATGATTCGGGATCATCGCGCCTTGCTACCTGCAACTTGTGGATCATCGAATAAAATTCCGCACTGCCTTCGAAACTTTAGCGTCACTCTGTAAGGAGGCATTACCAATCTCTCCACCAGCTGGCTCCCACTAGCGATCGATCCAAAGACTATATTTGCCGTAAAAGGACTAGCGGGAGTCCGTACGAATCCTATGAATCGTGATACTAAAATACGAGCTTTTTGAATGTCACTCTGAAAAATTTTGATTTCCGTACACCCAATGGCACAGAATTGCCGTATCAAATCTATTTCCAAATCTACTCAAAGTTTAAAAATGAATGAATAACATCCCGTTCTCGGGCTTGAATTTCAACGGTTCCCTTTATTTCGGCTCCTTGCCTCGAAGGTTCGGCGTCCGGACGAACCTGGTGGACACGGTTCGATTACCCAGGTCGGACCCAGGTGATACAGCCTGAATTGAAGTTGAACAACTGGACTTGTGGCAAGGGGGAAATACAGGAGGAGGAAGAGAAAGGGGGGGTCATGGGGGGGTAGGCGGAACGGTCAATGCCGCGGGCTCGGGGACCGCGACCAGGAGCACCACGAGCCACGAGGAATAAACATGGAAACGGGGAAACTACAGCGATCGAGTTGTCTGTTGTATGGTAACCATACTTTCAGTTGACGTCGAGAGCTCACCGGGGCAGCAAGTGCATCGCGCGATGTTTTTATTCGCGTCGAGCATCCACCAAAGCTTAGGCAGAAACGAGTTTGAATTATTTCGCGCGCTTCGGTACCGAACTGCGAAAACTTGCGTGCCGCTAAACCGACGTTTCAGCACGTGCGCATGACCTAAACGATTTTTTTAAAATTTCTTTCTCACGGAAATATCACTTCGTTGAATTTCATAATAAGTAGACACGCGCGCACTTCTGCATACGGCAGACAGTGAATCAAGATTACAAAAATATATATCTATGTATAGCATTGTTACGACATCGCGTAAAGTTCCCACCTGTGAAAGTGTGTTATACCTGACTCAGTTATATGAACTACGACGTGTTTTATATGAGGAGAAACTGTTCTTAGACCAAATGAAAAATTTTCGTAAGTATAACTTGAAAAAGGTGTAATTTTTATTGTTACCACCGATTAACGTCGGATCATCTTTCACAAATATATTTCCATTTATAGAACGGTTAGAAACTGGGCTACGGTTGTACGCGTTGACGTTTAATCAATCTCACGAGTTGCCGAGTGTTGAACAAAATTTTGACTCGAGTTACAACTTTCTGACATGTAATTAAATTTCGTGGAAAACTTCGTCGAACGAGTCTCGTCATATTATTTACCGCAACAATATAACATACACCTAATTTTAACCCACACGCGGATCATCCCGAATTCAAACCGATCATTTTAGCTATGCCCCAATTAGAAATTTTATGCACGTGAAAAAAGTAAAATTCCGATTCCTGAAGTGGTAAATAGGCAGTTGGTTCTGGCATATTAATATCGTTGAGTGGTCATTTCTACAGAACGGTCGAGGGGGAAAAAAATGTATATGTACGCAGCGCCGAGAAAGTGGGAATAAGAAGATCCGGATCCAATAAATTTGATGTGCATCGAAAGCATCGAAGATCACGATCAGCTGCACATCAATTCATTGATCTCGTTCTTCCGCGAAACTTCCGCTCGCGTTTAATGATGCGAATCGCGACCTGCTGCAACGGCCAACGAGAGTTTGTCAGTCGCTCTCTCCACGTCTTCGTTCTCTTTATCCGAGATAGTATTCAGCGTTCGGATTATGGCCGTAAACACCTTGTCATTATATTCGCGACGCGTCCGATAGAGAGTGGATCTAATTACGTCCATCCACCTCGAGGTATTCCAGGTATAAGCTTATGGAGCCGAGAAATCTATGCCGCGGAAATGGTCAAAGTGTGCCAATCCGCGGACTTGGCCTACAGGTTTCAATTTCCGTTTACAATAAAGATATATAGGTAGCCCCCTCGAGCAACTTCGAACCGGTTTTCAACTAATTGCAAGGTTCATTCATACAATATCCTCCGGTTATGATACACTCGGTGTGACGATGAACTCGTCCGCGGCTACCGGAGTTATCTTCATTTTTTCTCGAAACAAAAAAGCTCGTGTCAAATAATATATTAAAAGTGAACGATCGATCGGAAGGAATTTCTTCACTCGCTGTACACGAGCGTCAGCGATAGCCGAAAGTCCCTACCTCGTTCCGGTACCAGGTGCAACTTGCACCAGTTCATATTCGACGCTCGTCCTGCAAACACAACGTGGGATATTTGTGTGTGGTTTGAATTGTCTGTCGAAACTCACCGGGGGAGAAACGGACGGGCACGAGCGCGTAGGGTTCGTCCTTCGGAAACACGCATGACAGGTGTAGGAAGTGACGTCACGTTGGGTCCGGCCCAACGGGGACCCGCATAAAGTTCCCGACTCGTCAGCCAAATACAAAATCTTTACTCATACCGCGATAACTCGAATCGTTGAGTGCGCGTACGTGAAAAATTTGCACAGGTGAGTCGAGTTGGAGTGTCCAACTCCATGTACGTTGATTCGTTCGCACAACCTGGAGAATACCGTCGAAGAAAATAAGGCTACCGTCTATGGGTTTAATTTCTATTTTGAAAAAAGAGGGAGACTTTCTATTGGAAACCTAAGCTCAAAACTTGTTTGCTTTCTCGATTCTGATAATTTTTTACATCTGATCTTGCGGAGTCCTATTTTGGAATCAGGTATCGTCCGGAGGTGTCGTATGGATTTGATTGAATTTACATTATAGTTCGAGATGACGTCGTGTTCTCCATTATCGTCGGTTCTACCAAGAATGGGATAATGCCATCGCGGATTATGCTTTACCCTTGCAATTTTACTCTCAGGCGTCTCGTTTCACGACGATTGATTTTATAATCCAATTACTATATACCCGCTCGCCCGTCCTAGAAATACGCGGTATGGCTTCGCGTATCGATGATACCTTCGTTGTAATTGCACATTCGGTGTAATGACCTGCCGCAGGCGTGCGTCTGAAACTGGAGATTATTCGGAAACGCGGAGTCTTTCCAGAATTAAAATTGCGCGATGCAAACATCGATAAAGGTGACACATTATTATCTGGTATTCCGTCGGGTACACCAATTACGTACGGTAACGGCCTCGGCAGCTTTCGGTACAGCCCGAAACACTTGTCATTGTATCCAGGTGGGAGCATGCCGAGTCCCTCAGGGGCGATATCGGACACCTGCGGGCTGTGCACTCTGCGCCTCCATCGCGGTTGGTGGTTTCCCAGTTTCCCAGGTCTGCGATCAACACGTCGCGAATCGATCCACGCAGTTGCCTCTTCTTCTCTTTCTCCGATAAATAATAAAACGAAAGAAATTCTCCAAACTCAAATCAGGGAATCACGGATTCCTCTCCAGCTTCGATTGTTGAAAAAAAAGAATTGCAGAACCGTTGGTCGGGGAGGATCCGGAGGACAATGGAGTTGGGAGTCAATAGTTGGGTTGTTGAACCAGACCGAGGACGTGTTTGGTGGTATTCTGCCTTCGGGACGGGCCATTCTTCGTCATCCGCGTGATGCGGAGCGCGGTGCTCGAGCTCCCCTGCCGTCGTGGACGAGGGAGCGCGCGTCGAACGGTGGTCAGCCGTCTGCAAGGCCGACGTCCGGAAGCTAGATAATTGTATAAGATTATAAAACCGGCATAAATTTAAGCCTACCGCTAATACACGGGTATAACGTTATGCGCTTGGCAAACCTATACGTTTACCTCGCAACAACCTTAAATTAAACAACCATCATATTTATCAAAATTGATAGCCACCAACCGTTGATCGGTCTGAGCGCGACCTCGATACAGCAACGGAATTCGCGTCCTTCAAGAGAGAAATTCGCGAAGAGGCGTCTCGGGCAATTGTTACGAAAAATGGTCAAGTTCCTATCCAAATTGCACACCTATTTACAC
The DNA here is from genome assembly GCA_963978495.1 of Athalia circularis. Lineage (NCBI taxonomy): Eukaryota > Metazoa > Arthropoda > Insecta > Hymenoptera > Athaliidae > Athalia > Athalia circularis. Next base: position 716,050 of record OZ021701.1, on the reverse strand, counting down.
CTGGCAACCCCGATCCGTGACATATGCGTTTAAACGTGCGTTGAAAGCATGAAATATTCCATTTTCAACCTAATATTAAACCGTGATCACGACAGCCGGAAAGCAAATGGTTGAAAACTGCGAAATTTAGGAAGTAAAAGCTACGCGTTGGTAGAATATTATATCGCTTATTTTTAATAAACGCTAATTTTTTTCATTACAGTAGGTCGTGATTAAAGAAACAAGACACGTGATATCGTTAATTGCCACTACTCGGTAAATTACCTCAAAGTATTATTTTTTTCTTTATGTTTTTTTTTTTTTCTTTTCACGGGCCAATTTATAGCTGAACCTCTTTATACGCGTACGTAAACGTATACTTTTATAATCTAAATGAGCTTACATATACCTCGGGCAAACAGTTCGTTTGCACTATTCGCTGGTCGTTCTGCTTGTGCACCAAGTGTATCCGCTACGCCCTGCCTGCTTTCGTGTAGTGGGACTTAAATAGTTTCAAGCCGTTTTTGGCTCCAATGAAACTCGGGCGTTATTCTCGTTATTGCAAAAAGTTCCTAGTCCGTAAGTCAAGAACCATCTACTTTCGCGCCGATGATACTTATCGATATAATTAATAGGACAGCTTTTTTGAAGCCATACTCATCCATAAGCACATTTGGAGGTGGAGAGCCGGGCGATAATTCACCCGCAATGATTATTCAGATTCTCAATTAAATTTTAATGCGCCGGAAGTGTTTTTTTTTCTTCGCTCCTTTCTATTCCTTCTCGTGTTTTATGATAATTTGTTTTTGTTTGTGATTAATCGATCGGAGCATGGTTGCTGAAAATTCAGTGATCACGGTCTGCGTCCGACTGTGCGTGTGGTGAATAATTAAAAAATACCGTTCAGACAAAAGTTACGTTACACTACCAAGTACTGTACGTACGTCGTGGCTCTAACATTATTAAGACTATAACCGGTCTGCCTTAACGCGTAATGATCAAGGTGAAGACGTCTTCTGACCATTTCAGACCGCTCACCATATCGGTTGTGCGTCGTTTTTGTTGTTTAAAAGTGCGTAAAAAAAGCAGTAGCATTATATTTTCAGGTCACATACGGTGAGAGAAAGCAGATCAGATGCGTGTACGCACGCGGTGCTGACCTTGGATCGATTTTTGTTCTTATTTTTGATCAAACGCCACAATAAGTAGGAGGTATAGAAACAAAAGGATAGAGCTTCATCTTCTTTTTCTTCTTCTTGCGCAACGACGAGCCACATAATTCGGTCGAGTTATGTCGATATTATGTCGCGCTGAAAGCTAACGATACGTGGCACGTAATTACACCGTGTAGTACGTAGTACAACGTGCGTAGATCAAACGTAATTCGAAAAGCTGTGCCGTGAATATTCATCTTCGCGTGGCACTTTCACTGACCAAATTACACCCTGCAACGAGCGTTACTACAACGCTATTGTAACGACACCCTACGGTTGACATTGTACTTTACGTTTGGCTGGCCACCTATAGGAACTGAATAAGAGAAAGTGTCGCGCAAGTTCAACAACGAGTTGATGAGTTCTTTGAACGATGTTAGGTACTTAGTGCAAATTGATCACGCGATTTACTCCTGCAGGTGCGTGTTTGCTCGGTTCTTATGTACATAGAATTATGCACCTGGGAGTTTAGAGGATGATGAAGATCATTGGAGTGGGTGGTCGTACCCGAAGGAAGCGGAAAGCGGAGGGAAAAGACCGAGGAGTACGTCGAGCGCGCTCTTGGCGTGGGTGCGCGGTCACGAGCGCAAGCGTGCGCCGAGCACCAGGAGATCATGATTGTTTGGAGGATCGGGGTTTCAAGCTTTCGAAGCGAGGAGGTTCTTAATTTTATTTTACAAAACATGTACCGAGACACACCTGATGCGTATGCATCGACAATTGTTGGTTTGTGTTTCGGCAACTATTCAGATCCGGGCTGCTTTCCAATTTTGAAAATAATCACGTGTATGAATGGATGAATTAGATGCTAATTAGTTATTTTTAAATTTCCTAATTCGTATAATTGTAACGGCACGATCCGGTGTCGGCGTCGCTCCACTTTCTTCTGGAATTCGCCTGGCGAGTTATTTTTCCTACGTATCGCGATTATAAACAATTGCCCAAGCGCTCAACTGGTCGCAATACCTGGAGCATGAGCTACTGTTTGAAATACTCGGTCTCTATTTAAACACGGATCAGCAGAAACAGTTAGGAAACGTTCGCGTCAGGTTGCAGCTTCGGACTTGCCGCCGTTGAACAACATTTACATAAGAATTTTAGTTCAAAACGTCTTCTCGGATGATCGGCACAATAATTAAAATGTTCCGCAAAGCGAAAATACAGGCCCCCTCGTTTCTTGCTTAAACGGTATCCGTGGTTTACGTGCTCGCGTATAGTTTCATTAATCAAAGATCAAGAATTTATGGCGTTTAACGATGTAGGCAAATTTCTTTTAACAGAGGACTTTTCTTATTCTATTTTATTTTTTTGCGCCCCGCGTAACTCGACGATTAATTTTCTTTCGGCGGAGCCGCGTTGAATCGGTGCCAGTTATACGGCGTGTGTAAGAAGTTTTTATCGGTCGAACGATTGTAGCCGGTTTGAAGTTAACCGAACCAAATCAAATGATCGTGAGAATCAATTCCGTGTACTTACGATCGTAGCGGACCGGATGATGGTTTGTTCGATGCCCATCGGCTGGAAGTTTTTCTTCACCTTATACCCTGAGTGAAATTTTCTCTTTCATTTGATTCCAGCGGGTTCATATATCCTGGAAGTTGACGGCTGTCAACAAATTAACGAACTAATCAAGTTCTCGGCACGATCTTGAGGGGTCATTAATTCATTCGTTGTATCCGCAGCGTCCGTAACCTTCTACGCTGTATTGTAAATTGTTCGGTGAAATTACGAGAAAGTGATTATTACTGAGGTGGGTTAATGATCCGATCGACGCCCGGATCGTTGCACCAAAGAAGCGAAAGGCAAACGAGTTATGTCAATGACTGAATATCGAATGAACGTACAATCGCGATGACGTCAGGAGCGACAACAAGAATCATTTATCCCTGTCACACGTTCAAGAGGACTCGCTTCAAGATCAGCTATCTGCTGATCTTCACTCTGATACTTTTTGCGCCCCTCTGCTGGGCCGGAAATAACCCGCCGAGGTTCCTCAGCGATGGACAGACTGAGATTGTATTGCGATTGAAGGAAGGATCGGATACGCCAGTTGGTAAGTGAAGATAAAAAAGAATACATTCTCAGGATCTTAACCCTTTTTTTTATCTATCGATGAAACAAAATAAGAAACGTACCTCACCGCGTACAGGTAGCTTGATATACAGGCTGCGTGCCATTGATCCGGATGGTGACGAGCTCCTTTTCGGGGTTCGCGAACAGCCTGGTAGTGACGTAATTAGGGTCGAAAGTGTAACTAGAAACGAAGCAAACGTATACCTCAATAAGGAGCTGGACAGGGAGGTAAGTTGGCGAGATTTCATCCAGACACGAAGTCAGTTGGGATTCCTATTTAACCGTGACGTGTCGTCGTAGACCAAGGACGAGTACCCACTGGTCCTGACGCTGACAGACGGAAATCTCGGAGACGGCAACTACATCACTCAAAGCCTCTTGTTGCTCGTGGAAGACATAAATGACAACGCCCCGATCTTTCGTCCGCATCCGACGACCCTCACCATCCGTGAAGACTCCGGTCCAGGTCTGCTTACAACTGTGGAAGCGACTGACGCGGACGAGGGAGCCCATGGACAGGTCGTTTACTATCTTCAAGAGCTGGGCGGTGACAATGACATCTTCAGTATAACGACCGTGAATGGAAAAGGAGTAATCAGACTTGTCGGCCGCCTAGATTACGAACGAAAATTTATTTACCAGTTAAGAATTCTCGCCGTAGACCGTGCCATCAATGAAAAGGTGAGTTCAATCGAGCGCCGTACAGGCCGCGGCTGATATCTACCAATCGTCATTTATTCCAGGTGAACACAGGGACATCGGCAATCGTGGTTAACGTACAAGACGTCGAAGATCAACCGCCAGAGTTCATTGTTGTTCCTCCCGTTACCAGGATTAGCGAGAACGTACCAGTCGGTACCAGCGTTCTCCAGGGTTAGTCCGAACAACATCTCGAAATGGACAGTTTGAATTTCTGGTTATACCGAATCGGTTCTTACTTCCGGGGTAGTACTTGAATACATAAAATTTTTTTGTTGAAACAGTCAAAGCGATCGATGGTGACAGAGGAATAAACAACAAAGTTACCTACAGAATTACCAAAGGCCCCAACCAGTTGCTGGACATTGACGCGAGAACGGGATTAGTTTTTACTCGGACACAGCTGGACCGGGAGGCAGACTACAACAGTGGCGGTGCTTTTATCTTGGAGATCACAGCGGCGGAAGTCTCAAAGGGAGTCCCGACCCCTTCGGTGACTACAGAGGTCACTGTAATCTTGACGGACATCAACGACGAGACTCCAACGTTTCGGTCGCTTTGGTACAGGGCTGAGATCAATGAAAATGCACCGCTCAACACGCCCGTCACCATATTAGGGGATGCGATCCCTGAAGTTTTTGATCACGATTTGGTGAGAACGATAAATTTTTCTTTAAATCAACACTAGGCGAATAATTATAAGGACATATTTCACGCACTCTTGATCGATGCAGGGGTCAAATGGGACTTTTAAAATGTTCATCGATGACGACGAAGGTATATTTGAGGTGACACCGTCCCGCGGAATCAACGAAGCAACTTTTCTGGTCCGGGTGAAGGACTCCTCGAAGCTGGACTTTGAACAGAGAACCGGTCAGTGACCCTTTTTGCTGTAGCGAATCAATTAATCACTTACAGATTTTAATCTAACAAATACTTGTTCATTTATTACAGTTATGAACCTGACCCTAGTCGCCAAGGAGATTCTGCCGACTGGGGCAAAGTACAGTATGGCTCCGGTAACAGTCTTCATCCGGGACCAGAACGATAACTATCCTGAGTTCGTAAATTCGACTTACGAAGTTTCGATACCAGAAAACTGTGGAGTTGGAACTACCGTCGCGTGGGTTCAAGCAAGCGACCAGGACAGTGGGAATTTCGGGACCAAAGGTGTCCGGTACACGAACTTGGGAGGCAGCATAGCCCATATGTATGAGAAAGTTGATTATTTGTGGTGTAGTTGGAAAAAAAAATATAGTCACTTCACGGTAATTACACTAACGATTATTGCAGGCTTTCGATGAATCCCGTCACCGGTGTGATTACGGTAAAGCAGACGGGTCCAAGTTTTGACCGGGAATTGGTGTCGCGGCACTTCCTGACCGTGGAAGCTCGAGATGACCTTGGAAGAGGGAATAGAAACAGCGCTCAGCTGATCGTTACTATCGACGATGTGAACGATAATCCACCAATGTTTTTACAAAATAAATATGAAGCCGTACTTCTCGAAAATGAAGACGACTTTGAGTCGCCCCTCGTGGTCGAGGCTTTCGACATCGACCTGAACGGTTCGTTTCTTCCCACCCTCCGTTTCCAAGCAATTTCCTAACTGTTCTTTTCTTTTCTCACCTTTTTCCAGGGACCCGCAACAGCGAGATTATCTACGCTCTGGTGAGTGGGGAATTCTCAGCCAATTTCACGATAGACCCTAAACGGGGGGTGATCAAGCCAGCGCACCCCATGGATTACGAAGCGCTTCCCATCAGCCAGGGTCACAAAGAATCGGCGACGAGACCTCTTCGTCTGATCGTCAGAGCCAGAGACATGGGAAGACCTAGTCTCAGTTCCGACGCACCCTTGACCGTCTATCTCAAGGACGTGAACGATAACGCCCCGGCATTTGAGAGCGTTCTTTACAAGAAAAATATTCCAGAAGATGTACCCGGTGGAACTTCGATCTTGCAGGTAATCATTTTTTTTTTTTTCGTTGCAGTTTCAGTGAAGAGGGCGTAAAAAAATTTGGGGATAACTTTTCTGTGACTGGCAGGTAAAAGCTTGGGATAAAGATCTCTCGGTGCCGAACAATAAAATTGTTTACCGGATACAAAGTGGCGCTGGGGATAAGTTTGTTATCAGTCCAGAAAGTGGCGTCGTCAGTGTCGCGCCTGGTTCCAACTTGGATCCAGACTTAACGTCGCCAAAAACTACGCGATACACTCTCGATGTGATCGCAATTGACAGTGGCACAGAAATTCAACGAACTGCCGGTGTACTCGTGAATATCACGATTATCGACGTCAATAACAAGCCTCCGGTCTTCATCGACCCAGGAACCGTCAGCGTTAGAGAAAATACTCAGGTACGTCCGCTGTTTTTAGATCTTGGTTGGCGATCTCGTCGAGCATTAAAGGATAAATTTGAAATCATTAGGTCGGTGCATACGTCCATCGGATCGTAGCAAATGATCCAGATATCGCACCGGTCCTACGGTACAGGGTCGATCCAAATTCTTCGGAAGCTAGAAATGAGGAGGGGACGCTGATCAGAGTCCAGGAATACGACTATCTAGAAGCCTTTGAACTGAACGCGCTCGACGGACTCGTTAGAGTTGTGCGAATTCTAGATAGAGAGCGGGTGGAGATGATCAGACTCAGCATCATTGTTGAAGATCTCGCATCGGTCAAAGGGCTCCAAACAGCTTCTGGTGCGTGAAAAATAATGAATATATATCAGAAATGTGAAACGCATGTTCATTAAAAAATATTCTCCGTTTCAGCAACTTTGACGATCATGATCGAGGACGAGAACGACAACAATCCAAAATTTCGTCGGCCTTTTTACCGGCGGTCTGTAACTGAAAACAGTAAAAACGGTGTGAATATAGCCAGCATCGTGGCTGACGATGCCGATAAAAATAGGAGCATTACCTACTCCATGGAGGGACCCAAGGAAATGATGGAGCTCGTGCACCTCGACGCAGAGATCGGGGAAATGGTGGTAGCCAATAAAATTGATCGAGAGATGTATTCCTGGTTGAATCTGACCGTTAGAGCTACGGACTCTGGAATTCCACCCAGGTAGACATTAGCTTTGATTATTCCGTTTTTTCGCTACTTATAACCGCTCTTCACCCTAGATCGAGTCTAGCCGAAGTCTACATCCAAGTGCTGGACGAGAACGATAATAATCCATACTTCGTGACGGGAATAAATAATTTGACAGTACCAGAAGATGCTGTACCGGGAACTGAGATCGGCGTAATTGAAGCAATGGATCCGGACAGTGGAGACTTCGGAAAAATTACTTATTTACTGGATCGAATGTCATCTCAGGTGACTGATCAATGATTTGAGAATATTTTTTCGGCTCTCTGGATGACAAATCCTCATCTTCAGTCTTTTTTTTCAGGGAAAATTTGCCATCAATCCTGATACCGGCTCACTCACAGTGGCAGATGTTCTGGACTGGGAAACTCGCAGTTCTTATACCCTAGTGATCGAGGCATGGGACAACTATCAATTCGGTTATACCGCTGGCGAATCTAGAAACGCCTTCAGACAGATCCAGTAAGATTCTTCCACGCCCGAAACTCACAACATTTTCTTTTTATTCGTCATTGTTTATCCCCACCGTTTATTTTAGGGTCGAAGTACTCGACGTCAACGACAATCCTCCAAGCATTGAGATGCCCGGGAACTGCGCCAGTATCTCTGAATTCCATGACGTCAGGGATGCAGTCACGATCATCAAGGGCAGGGACGCCGATGATCCAACGACACCGAACGGTCGCATCATGTTCAAAATTCTGTCAGGGAATGAACTGGGTGAGCAAATACCGTTGAAATTGGACTTGATCGAAATAAATAAGACTTTCAACTTATGACTTGTCTCTTCGCTGTTGCAGGATTTTTTAATCTTGAGCAGACAGATTATTGGACGGCAAGAATAATGGCCCGTCGTTCGCTGAAGGGACGTTACGGCAACTACAGTATCCGCTTAGAAGCCCGGGACCTCGGGAGTCCGGTAAACAGGGTCGAGGCAACTCTGCAGATTTGTGTTTTAGACTACAACGATAATCCTCCAGTGTTCGTGACTCCTCAGCACAATACTACGATTCGAGTTGCTGAGGTGGGTAAAAATTGTACAGTGAAATAAATTTCGAGTCCGCGATATAATTTTTTTTATCCGTTTTTGATCCGACAGAACATCACGGTGGGGTCGGCTATCGTCTCAGTTGAAGCAACCGATAGTGATATGGGACCAAATGGGGAAGTGCATTACAGATTGAAGCAGGATCACGCTGGTCATTGGCGCACCTTTTTGATCGACGATAAAACAGGCCTCGTCACACTAAGGCTTCCGCTTGATAGGGAAACGCAGAAGATTCACGAGGTGCCATCATTTTTTTTGTTTATGTTAAGAATCCGTTTTTTTTTTTTTTTTATAAATATCTCAAAGCAACTCATGATTTCCATCGCAACAGATTCGCGTGGAAGCCTACGATCTGGGGATACCCACACCTCTGAGTTCGGACCTAGACCTTATAATATACGTGAGGAATATAAACGACTACGAGCCACAGTTTCTGGTTGACGTTTTCAGTGTGAATTTCACCGAGGAAATGCTTCCCGGTTCTGAAAGTATTCTTTTACCGGAAACAGTCGATAGAGATGAGGTCGACGATCTTGACGATCCGCCGACGCAAGTGTGTTACTTCATCGTCGGTGGTAACGATGAAGAAATCTTCGCGTTGGATCATTTCTCCCACGTATTAACGGTGAGCACGATTAATTGGGACAGGCTCTAAGATGCGTCATTAATTTCACGCCATTTGAGCAGTCGATTACAGTAAAAAATAAAACCTCACGATGATTACCGTAAATTTTAGCCAGCCAAAAAACTGGACCGCGAAGTAGAGGACGAGCATTTGCTTCTAATAAAAGCAACGGAAGACTGCAACACAGTTCCCGGAAACGAGAGTTTCTTCGACGCGGCAGATGACACTCTTCTAAAAGTGGTGGTCGGAGTTAGCGATATCAATGATAACCCGCCGAGATTCATCAGTCGGATTTTCACCGGAGGCGTAACGACGGAAGCAGATTTTGGAACGCAGTTCATGCAACTCAAGGTAACACGATACGAAACCCGTACAGATCGATGACGTCAGCCTTTACAACGTCTACGAATAATTTTCAGGCTATCGATCTTGACGTTGGGGATAACGCGGCGGTCAGCTACTACCAGATTGGAAAGATCCAAATGACATTGTCCGAGGGTCTCGATGACGTGAAGATTCAACCGTTTTTAGTAGACAGACTGACCGGCGCGGTGAGTCTGAACTTTGACCCTCAGCGAGGCATGAAGGGATACTTCGATTTCATGGTCTTGGCTAACGACACCGACGGTCTCAAGGATACGGCGAAGGTTTTTATTTACTTGCTGAGGGAAGACCAACGCGTTCGATTCGTTCTCAGACAGCATCCCCCGGAAGTTCGTCAAGGAATAGAAACCTTTAGAGAGTGAGTAATGAATAATTTCTAGATATGTTGCAATGTCTAGAACTTTAAAATAATTTCTCACGCTCTTCAGGGTCCTGGGTAACGTGACCGGTGCCATAGTCAACGTGGATGACTACAAGACTCACGAGAATCAGGATGGATCTGTAGACCGGACGAGAACCGACCTCTACATTCACCTGGTAGACCGTCGGGACAATTCGATCCTCGAAGTTTCTGACGCGCTGGCTTTGGTGGACCGAAACATCGAGAAATTAGACACACTCTTCAAGGAATTCAATGTACTGGATACCCAGCCAGCCCAAGCACAGGCGTCCGTTCAACTCGAACAAGCTGGGACCACTTTATGGCTCTTGGCACTGACCCTATTCCTGGGGGCACTGTTGATTCTTTGCATGGCGCTATGTCTTTCGCAAAGGGCATCTTTCAAGAGGCAGCTGAAAGCGGCAAAGGCTTCGCCGTTCGGTGGGTTTCTTTTTTTAACCCAACTCATCCTACGATGAGTGAACTGATTATTATTAATCGAATAAAACGAAGAATCTGTTCAATTTCCAGGCATTACCGATTCCGAATTTACTCGGGGCCCCGGGCGAGTTCCAAATACGAATAAGCATAGCATGGAAGGTTCTAACCCGATCTGGATGCACGCCTACGAGAATAACTGGTACGAAAAAAATGAAGAATCGTTAAGGTAAGTTAATCCGCGAGTAAAATATTATTGGTTCAATTAGGCCGAAGATGAAATAATTCCACAATATCTTCTGTCTCTTGTTCTTCGTCACAGTCACATGACCGACAGAGATTCCCTCGACGAAAATGCTCTGAACGATGAAGAAGCTATGAACGAATCGAATCTCAACGATGGACAGCGCGCGAATAATAAATCCTATTACATACAGCCCAGAATTGCCTCTCTCGGAAGGTGTGACTTAATTATAAGATCATATCAAAAATCTAAAAAATATTGTCGTTTGGATTTCTACATAGCATTTTATTTTTTAGCAGCAGTATCGATAGCGGAACCGAAGAGCAGAATGATTTGGGTCGAGAACCGGGTCAGTTTCGCGCGGAGAATTCAGTGGTAAACAATCCGTTAGGAAAGAAATTGGAGACTACAGAACTATAGTGTTTCATACCGTGTTGTTTATTCTCCTCATTTTTTTCTTGCGGAAAAGACTAATGCCAAAGTGTGTTGGTACCGCAAAACGTAAGGTTTTAAGATTATCGATCATATTTATTTACTTAGGGTAAGGTCGCCAGTGTAAATATCTAAGAATTTTAATTATTACCGAATTAATTATTGTTTATTATTTATTTCAACGACGTTATCTATAAAATATTATATAAATATTCTTTTTTTTATTTGATTTTTTTACGCGAGAATCGGAAGCCAGGAGATTTTTTTTGTTCGTTTTTAAAATTTTTGTGGATGAAAAAAAAAGAAGAAACTTCTTTTAAGGTAACCACTGTGAGACTTTTGTAACATTACATCGACTTTACGGTAGATAAACTTTTTACGGATGTCCGTTCTGTAGATATTATATCTTGTAATTTGATCAATAAAAGAATTCAAGTAACCATCACGCAAGATCCCTTCCCTTGTAATATCGATCATCGCAATCGTAGAGCCGATTAAGTTTGGCAATGTCAAGTTTACTGACACGAAATCTTTGTCCCATATTCCAACCACTTTTCTTATGTATCGGTGTCAGAGTCGAAGACCCATCCCTACTAAATGCACTGTCACTGTAGTGCATCACACTCTCGATGTCGTAGGGGAGTCCCAAGGTCTGGGAATCAGTCCACGTCCTTGCTTCAAAGTTGCTTTCGAATCCTGCAGAAGAAAAATCAGGGTCACTACGCACACGGGGAGAAATTGAGGAATATTCGAGCTCACCAGGTTTCACGTTGTCCCAATGTACCGTAACATGTTCGTCCCGATCGGGTCGTGTGTGTTCGTGCCAAAATCCGAGAGAATGCAAAATTTCATGCTGAATCTGACCCCTCAGCTCACAGCCGGGCGCTGAGACGTAAATTGGCATCACGCCCCCGGAATCCCTATGTACGATAACGACGAAAGTCGGTGAAACAGATATTCTAACGATGATCGATTTAATTCCAATAACTTACTTCAAATCCGAGTAGCCAACAACCGATGCGCACATCTTGGCAAAGCTTTTGAAAACGACGTAAGTGGGCTCGTTAGTTCTCTCACGAAATTGAACGCAGGTTTGGGTTGCCAGGTCCTTAATCGCGGTCTGAATGTTGAATTTTTGAGCGTTGGTGAATTCGCTGCCGATTGTATAGGGAAACACCTTATTGGGCCAAAGCTCTGACTGGTCGAGGATCAGATTTTTTGACTGCGAACGCATCGATAATTGACTATAACTTTCTTCTTCTACCGCACATACGTTTTGGCTTGAAAAATAAAACTTTAGGTCACACTCACGTGAGGGGTTTTCGAGGAGATAATGTCTCCCTCGAGGATAATTCCTTCTTCGAGAGATACGCCGGAGTCAACGAGTCCCGCGGTCATATCCGAGTCAAGAGGAAAGGGTGACGCGAGGCCCAAGAGAACAGCGAGGTAGCTACAGAAAACTTTTCCCATTTTTTTCCGTTATTTCCTCTTTGAATCGGGTGAGATAACGCTGTTGGATTGCGGACGACGAAGAGCAGGCAAAAAACTATTTCAGAGTTTATTTCTTTTATACTTTTGGAGGTTGTTCGAAACACCTTTTGATTCATAACACGTTTTTCTTTAACTATATACGCCTTCCTTGTTCGATAAGCTAATTAGAACTGCAGGAAAGATTAACGAGCGTTGAAGAGTCAACGAAACTGACTAACTAGCTTCTAATTTAAGCTACTGCGATTAACCTAGTGCGACTGGGTGTGAAATTCCTCATCTACATGCATCGTGTGCCAGCTGTTCAAAATTATTCCGAATCGATAACAGCTTATATATGCTACGGTGCAGCTGATGGCGTGCAGTCCACGTACGATCACTAATGAATTAGGGAATTGAGATCGCACCTCCAGAACAACACACAAAGTGGCGATTAGACACCGAATTCGTTATGCGTGTGGATAGTCTCAGATATTGTAACCAAAATGTGCTGAGCAAATATCGAAATTCGCGTATGCGAATTGAAAAGAAAAAAAAATATTAAAAATGAATGGGAATGAACAGGAACGATGTTCGGTTCTCAGATTTCTATACTTAATATAATATCTACGATCCGTCAGGTGTTCATCGCATTTCCATTCACATTCGACCCATAATGGTAGATAATCCGATCGATTTATCATCTATCTGTTGCGAATGATTGATGTTTCTAGTTTCGCATGAGTTTCGAAAAAATGATCTTTCACTTTATCGAATCTAAACTGAGGTGGATAACCGAATTAGACTGCCCAGGGGTCAGTATAGGATTGTGGAACGCGTTACTCGGTCGAACAAAAAGATTAGCATAGTTTGCCACGCGAAGCTGACGTACGGGAAGAAGATAAGCCTTCCGACTTCTCACCCCCGGCAGCAGCAGCAACAGCGCAGTGGTTTCACTTCGTCAACATTAATCCGGAGTTATCTTGCTACAGTTAGCTTCACTTACAGATAGCTCAAAAATAAAAGTCTCGAAATTCTGACACAGCAAAATGGTTCTACACGTGTAATTGCCTGTACGTTAGAGGGAATTTTTCTTACAGAGAATATATATTTTTACAGGTTCTAGAATTTGAATGAATAAAAAATCAAACCAGGTGCGTGCCGTGGAATGTAAATGGAAATTACATGCGAATCTGGGCGATCTCTCGGATAACACATCACAGTCAAAATTAACGCTGCTTCGTTATGTTATACATCAGATAAGAAAAACCTCTGTCGAGGCTCGGAAAAAAGTTCTTTCTTTTTAACGCGTGTTTTGGGTTCAGAAGAAGTACCAAAGAAATGAAACATCGTGGAATTCACCTTCCGGGTAATACCATAGGTTTCTGGATATCGATTGCGTTTCCCATTGTCCCGTTCGCGTGGTATTCTTTCCCTCGGATGTATCGGGGGGAATTCCGTGCGCGTAAAAGCCCCCTGCACCGTTCGCGTTCGGGACATGGCGTCAAGTTTCATTCCATCTAATGACCCAAGTTTTGTCTGACTCATGGCTCTACGCGAGTGTTTGTATTATATCGATAACTCCCCACGTGTTCAGTGAAGTATCGAAGCAATAACTTCGGTAGTTCAGTTTACGGAGCTTACAGAGCGGGAAAGTCACACTGATCCTGAGAGCAAAAAATTCCATCCTCCAAGGCTTTCGGCATGTGTACAGCGATTTTTCGAAGAAGGAAAATATCAAAAACGGAGCTGATATTGTTCGAAATAATCGATATGCAGTGCAGAAGAACAACAACAAAAAAGTAGTATCGTTATCGCGCGCTCATCCACCCAAAAAAAAATAAATTTGTAAATTCCGAACATGCGAGGCCGATATAAGGGTAACTTTTTAAATAATTTCCAAGTAGATCTCATGAAAAAGTTCGAAGGATGAATTGAGTTTTAAAAAAGTGCAATTGATAGAATAATTTCCAGTCTAGCTGACGAACGGGGTGAATTATTTGTGCGATAATAATCTTGAGTTACGAGTTACGGGCAAAGAAAATAACTCTCCGCAGGCCTCCGTATACATAGATCTACGGAGTTGCGAATCACCGGGAATAACGTACGATTGGTCAGTCGGGTAGTGTGACGTCGGTAGCACCGGGGGTTGGAAGGGTGAGTTTAACGGCAACGTATCGGCGGCGTCGTCGTCGGCGGGGTCGAATCCGGTGACAAGGGTTCGCGGTCTTTCACATGCCTCGGAACGGCGACCGAGGTGACTGTTCAAACACGAGAATGTCCGACCTGGACTACGGTTGATGTAACAAAGTGCTCCCCCCATACCCGATTTGTGAATTGAATAGATTATATCATGCATCACTGTACCGAATGTCGTGAGAAGAGTGATTTGGTTTGAGGAACTCGAGAAGCGGAATCCCGTGCCATCGTAACTGATAATCAAAGTGACGCAAAAGTGATATTAGTTGATACGTTATAAATTTAATAATATAGAAATTTTGATAAGAGAAGGAATTTACGCCGAGAAAAACTATTGAAGTTGCTGGAAAGAAATAGAAAAAAGACAAAAAAAAAAAAACACAGAGACTGTACGTATTTATTTTTAATACCTTCGCGAATTATAGTGCTGGGGATTTCGAAGGAACGTAACGTGCGAGAATAATTTTCGAATACCGATGTCAACGTTGTGAAGAAAATCATCAGGTAATTTTAAATCGAAAGAAACAAACGTGGGCCTAATTGTAAGTGCAGCAGAGGTGCAGGAATATTCGAATAACTGCAGCATGTAACTCTTGCGATAGAAAACCGCCCACTAACGATGACACGCCATCCATCGTCGCTTAGATATCCGATCGCCCCACATTTCACATCACCATGCGAAAATACCCTTTGGTATCTTCGCACGAAACCCGTGAACTCCGGTGTGAGTAGGAGATGGAATCGTTCGGAACTTGGAAGCTGTTAATCCCCGTATAGTTTTCCGCCCCCCAATATTCGGGCGAAAGTCGGAGCACGTGGTCCTTTGAGTCTTTAAGTATCTTCGTGACGATACGAAATCTTTCGAACTACAACGTCTTCGCGAAAATCAGCTGGGATTATTTTCCCCGTTGGGACTTGTTGAACTTCATCGTGCAGACGCGAAGATATAGTACAATCTGTCGAAGCGTTTCATCGATTTGTTACAGTTTGACTCTAGTTCCAAACACGCGAATAAAGTGAGGATCGTTTTTAGTGTCCATCGGGTCATATTCAGGGTCATTGCATATCAACCGAACCGACGTAAATCCATAGCTGACGTATGCAAACAAGTCCGTGACGTCTTTTCTTTTAATCGGGAAGAAAAGTTTTCTTTCCGTCCATCAAAGTCTCCGGTGCGATCTGATTAATGGAATTAAAAATAGGTGTACGTAAGTTTGTACTGTCCGTCGTCTCGGGGTTGCGAGAAATCTATATACTATCTATCTATCTATATAACGGGATGGCTTTTAAGTAATTGAAAAATTTCCAAAGAAAAGTTTCATGCTTTGATCGCTACTGGGCAGAAAAGAGATTACACTATGCAGACGAGGTACTAGGCATTAAAATAAGATGGTTTAAAGTGTAGTGATCAATAGGGCTAAACATTTGACCTGTTTCTTAGCTGACTTACAACTCGCAACTAACGCCCCAACAGTCACGCACTGCTTACCCCATACCACGCCACGACCACCTTACCTCGCTTACCGTCACTTCAGACCATGTTTCATGTCACGGATTTTGTTTTTGCTCCATTTTATTATCGCTCTTTTTCCATTTTTCTCCCGCCTTCATTTTGAACTCGGCTAAAATCGGAGCAGAATGAAAAGTGCCGGAGGTAAATTGCAGCGGATGATTCACCTCTGCGATTGTAAAGCTGCAAAGCTCAGCAGGCGTTACGTTATACCATGTGAATGAAATTCAACGACACTTTAGTCACGTTTATAAATGAACTTGAAAGTTTTAAGAGGGGAGTAGGTCGTCTAGGAATGTTAAAAAGGCATTTTCTAGCTCCTCCTTCAAAGCGATTTCATATTCCGTCCAGTCACAACGGGACAAAAGACGCGACCCCTGTAAGTCTTGAAGAACTTTATAGTTACATTATACCAAAATGATGAGTATGGCCTTGCAGTATCTCTAGGTGAAGGGCAACGTGCAATCGATGATTCGATTGATTGACCGAGTTTAGTTTAAACGACCTATAATAATCGGATTTCGATCAGAAAAAAGACCGCTGAGACTCGGAGCTTCGGATTAAATTAATGAGAGCTGTCACTCCATTTGAAATATGTATTTACAAACATTTACCTGATATTGTATAACGTGAAAGTATAATCCACCCTTAATAGCTCGTAATTTTCATATACACGGCAAAGATAAAATATACACACATGATGAACTACAAACTCTCAGGAAACTATCGCGTTTGCTAGCGAAATTTCATTAAGTTACAAAGCTGTCGCCATAACAACCAACCGCAGGCATCTGCGATGAGAAGGCATTTAATTTGAAGTTCCTTCGAGAGCGAGCGAAACTACCTAGATCACTTCCGCTGCTTGCATAAATAATTGACCACTAAATCGATATTATCACGATGTTTTCGTGGAAAAGGCTCGACCGTTCTTCCATCGGTCTGGTTCGTTCTATAAAATTTTCAGTAGCATTCGGGCTGTTCGGTACAATCAATTAATCTTTTCTTTCTCAGCCTAATTACTGCCGGTGATCGAAAGTCGCGGTTAGAAATTGCCTAATCACTGCCAAAAATTAATTTTACCGTCTGCTCTACACCTTCTTTCAGTGCCCGACCCAAAAGTAGCTGAAAAATAAAAATTGACGATGAAAAATAAAAACAGCACGCCAATTCGATCGACTGACGAGAAATCCGAATTCCGGGCGTATTGTAATTATCGCCCTAGAATACGAGAACATGAATTATCATAGCGGGAATCAGACTAAATTAAAAACATCGGTCTAGTTTCATGTTATACATTTCGTGAAATGGACATCAGCTGGCCGAGACGGGTCGATATTTTTCGGGTAAAAGAACTAAAATAACCATTGATTACCCACGGTACAGTTCAGCAACCCTGATGTCATATAGCTCTGGTACGTAGATCCAGGTAACGCTTAATTATGAGTTTTGTCGGAGAGCCAATTCAAGTATTATATATAGCTATTAAATATTTCTCGAATCTCCAACAAAAAGAAAGTATGAGTCAAAGGCACGGAATTCAATTAGGAACGTGTAATAAAAATACGCAGTTTGAATATATGGCGAGAAAATTATTCAACGCTGAACGTAATTCTTGTAGTTCTTTTCTTCCCCCCCGCCCCCTTGACCTATGACCCGAAAAGTCCTCTACAATGACCGGTGGGTGGGCAATTCGAGACGGGGGTCGGGCTGGACGTTGGGGAAGCGGCATATCACGCGAACACCCGAGGCGGGCCGCCGAATCGAATAAATTATTCGCACGAGTCGAAAGCGGAAACGGTCGCAAGATAGGCAACCGCTGCTGTTACGAACTAGAAGTTCAAGCACCCCGAGAACCTTGGCGGTTACATATATATAGACCTATAAAGATTTGAAAAAATAACAGAGGAACACTCAATTAACTACGTGAATCGATCGGCCGGTCGAGACTGAGGTCAACTCGACCGCTTGTCAAAACTTAAGCGTCAGTTATTGCTTTAGTTTTCGCACGCGATGCTCCGTTGACAAAAAATATCGTTTGATTATTTTGGCTAAACCATAAATTGAACGAGGCCTTGATAGCTGAGAGTATGATGAGACGAGGAAGCAGCTTTTCAACTTTTCTTGCTGTCTGTCCATAGGATGCTTTTGACGGCAACATGGATTAAGGCATGGATTTATTTCGGCTGCATTTCCGTTTTGGCTGCAGGAGCGCGCCCGCAATTCGATACTTCCACTTACATGGGGCTTGTTCTTGTCCCTGCCGACGCGGAGGTTGATTCCGTGATCTTCCGCCTACGGGCTACCGACCAAGATGCCGATTTCCCCCTTATATTCGATATAACTGGTCAGTCTTACGGATCCTTGTAAGTGATAACAAACGCGTTTGAAAAAATTGACCAGATCGTACGATGCTCTAGCTGCTGTCCAACCCATCGTACGGGTGGAGAACCTTCCGTGCACTCTCTACAACAAAGTCTGTCAGGCAAATGTGATCCTAACGAGGAGGCTCGTTCCTGGACGCTTACACGACTTTGCAGTTCGGGTCAGAGATTCTAAGGGTGATTCGAATTCGATGCAAGCAACGATCTCGGTGACAAATGCGACGACACCCCGAGACATGATTTTTCCTCACGTCCCGTCGATCATTATGGTCCCGGAGGTGAGATTTTCGCTTTCCTTCGACCTCGAGCTACATTTACTTAATTTTTGGGGATTTCTTCCACAGGATGCTAAGCCGGGAAAGGAGTTGGATTATCTTTTGGTGCGGGCGAATCCTTGGCACGGTAAACCGGTGTACATTGAACTCTGGGTTAGTATGATCGCATGTAATTTCGATAATGAGGTAGTAGCGATAACGATAATATTGACCATCAGTTGGAAGCGTGACACGAATCGATTATGCAAATTCGTATTTTCAGCAACCTAAGGAATTATTTACTATTCGTCAGCGCCAGACACCGACTCAAACCCGAGGGGTTATTACGCTAATAGGTGAACTAGATTTCGAAACTCAGTCAATGCACACTTTGACAATGTACGCAACGGTGAGTGAAGTTGAATCATTAAGGATATTACGGAGGTTTGTGGATTCTAATACCTGAAAAAAAAATTCTATAGGATCCTTACACCGAAGTTGGAAAAGACACTAGGAATATCGCGGGGGTTCACGTAGTCGTCATCGTCCAGGACGTTCAGGACGTTCCTCCGATATTTACAATAGCCCCGCCCCTGACGAGGGTCAACAATTCCGTTAAGCCCGTAAGTGAATCGCAGTAAATTCTCGGAAACTTCATGGACGGATCGATTAAAAAAATTTCAATTTTCAGGGGGATGTAATTCTACGAGTACACGCCGAAGACGGCGATAAGGGAACTCCGCGAGAAGTTACTTACGGTCTGGTCTCCGAGGGGAATCCTCTCACCCCGTTCTTCAATATTTCAGAATGGACTGGTGAGATCATTGTCCTGATACTCGTACGACTTTTGAAACTTTATTTTTCCATTATCGCTGACAAGGACTTGCGAGAATTTTTCGTTAGACCAGGTCCTTGAAAAATCGGGTTGCACGCTCTTGGTATAATCATTCGAGGGAATGTTCCTTATTACTCATTTAAATATTCGTGTAGTTTCCCGTAATCGGATCGATGAAATTCGTCTAGGTAGGTTAACGCAATCTACACGGAAAGGAAATTACTTTTGATATAGTCTGGATTTTATTTTCGTTACGTGGTATCGAGAGATGAATAAATTAATTTTTATCATAACCATCACCTACGAAATAGCCAAAACTTGAGACACCTCGATGTTGTAACTCGATAATTTGCCGGACGTTGCCACAATAATTTGCCAAGAAAAAAAATTAGTGAAAAAAAACATTTGCACTGAATCGAGTCGCATGTTACGAAAAAATACCCAGACGCATTGCGTGACGCTTCGGGTCGTAAAGATTAGGTTCTAAAATAAATTACCACCGTCCGATCAACTGAAGAGATTGACTTCTCCCGAACCCCATCTTTTGCTGAATTTTACTTCCCCGCAAAGTTCTATCGTATCAGAAATCGCCGTCAGACAAAAGCAGTATCTCGTGTTCCGACTGGGAAATAATTTCGTAAAATTGTACTTGAATTTCAGAGAATAAGGGAAAAAATCAGCTACCGATAACCGGAAAAAATGTATGGAATTATTTTACTCATTCGCAGACGTTTATCTCGTAATTCGATCGACAAGTACAGAGAATTCCGGTTCAATTGTTTTTCAACTCGGCAAAATAATGGAAAAAGTGAAATATGCGTCACCACGGTAGAATGAGCCGGCCAACGCAAACGAGTTCAGAGTTCGGAGGTAGGAGTCTAACATTATTGACCGTGCGAGGTGGTCAGTCTTGGCCCCGTCGTAACTTGGCGATCTTATCGCTACAGCGAAGACGCACGCGACCAGGCCGTCGGCTTGCGGCTCACCTGCTATTATACGATGGAATATAAAACAGGCCGACTTCGTAATATATTCTCTACGCGTATGATAATGAGACGAAGCCAGGAAAAGTTAGACTACCTTACAGAGTTCAACCTCCGATTTGCCAGAGCCGCAAACTCTTAAAAATATTACATCACCTGACCATAGCGTATCACCATAAAAAAATATACTGAACCTTGCAAATCCGTTACAGGGGAAATAATCTTAGCCAGACCTTTGGATGAGTTGACTAAAATCACGCACGTTGGAGCCCCGATTTTGCTCACCGTAGTAGCCGAGGAAGTTCGCCGTTCCAGAGATGAGCCTCCTGGACAGGCGACGGTCGTGGAATTGGGACTTCTACTCGGAGAAGCAGGGAATAGCCCTCCCTACTTCGAGAGTGACAGGTAGAAAATTACACTCGGAGTGATATTCGATCGATTTCTGAATCAAATTACTTTCAGCTACATGGCCTGGATGGACGAGAACGCGCCTCCTGGCACAGTGGTGATGTTTGACCATCCCTATTTAGCCAGAGTGCGAGATGAGGATATCGGGAAGACGGGTGTTTTTGCTCTGAAGCTAGGAAACAACAATGGTACATTCGAAGTATCGCCAACGGTGGCTGAGAGGGTTGCCAATTTCGTTGTTACTGTACGGGATAATACTATGATGGACTACGAGGCCCGCAAGACACTCGAATTCACGGTAATTATGTAAAAATTAAAAATTATCACTACGAATTAACTGATTCTGAAAGAAAACTTTCAGGTGATTGCACAAGAGGTTGGACCTGCTACGAACCTCTCCACCTCTGTACCGGTCACCATTTTTCTTAGAGATGTCAATGACAATCCCCCAGAATTTGAAAAGGATATGTACGAGGTGACGATCGCAGAAAACGTTCCCCCGGGTACTAGAGTTATCCAGGTAAAATTCAAATCACCTCTAAATACTCCATCGCATTTTTATATTCTTTTCGGTCTGCGGTGACGATTCAATACTAAATTTCAGGTTCACGCGAGCGACAAAGATACAGGACTGTCCGGACGGGTGAGGTACACCGGGATTATTGGTCCTGGAAATGAAGCGTTGAGCATCGATTCCGAAACGGGACTAGTCATCGTAGCGAAGGGTTCGGGGCCAGGATTAGATCGAGAAGCTTCTTCAAGTTTGCAGTTGTCTATCGAAGCCAGAGACGAAGAAGGCAAAGGTCTTCGGAGCACCGTTCCCTTGATAGTCAACTTGTTGGACGTTAACGACAACGCACCAATTTTTGACAAGTCCGTCTATGAATTCGTTCTCAACTCCGAGCAGACAAACTTTACGATGCCAGCTCTCATCAGGGTAATAATTTGTTTCGAATAAGCGAGTAATATTAGGTTCAATTAATTTTTTTTTCACGATGAAATTATGTTCAGGCAATCGACGCTGACGCTGAGCCACCCAACAACGAGGTCCGATACGAGCTGGTGCACGGTAATTACGGGAATAAATTTTACCTGGACGAAGTTACGGGTGAATTAATCCTGAGGGAGCCGCTAAATAAATCTCGCCGAAGGAGAAACAACCCTTACGTTAATTTTGCGGCCAAGTTCCGAAGCGATTTTCTACAAACCTTGAGCACCTTCCAGAAAATCGGTGTCTCTACCGACAAACCGTTGAGAATTTGGAAAAATAGAAAAAAAAGAGCAGTCGACGATGTTGTGCTCTACACTCTCACGGTTAGGGCGTATGATATGGGTGAGTCTGACGAAAGTTGCGATACCTCGATCCAAAAAAAATGAGTAGCTAATTTTTGCGATTAATGTTAGGGGTACCGCATCGCTCAAACACTGCGCAGGTACGTGTGATTACTGCAACCCCCATGGGGGCACTCACCCTGATGTTAGTCGTGCCGTCCGATCACCTGGACCCACTGCGAACAACGGACACGTTGGCATCGATCACTGGTGGACGCGTAACTATTCAGGAAATACGACCTTACAACCAGTCAGGTCAACCTGGTGACAATAAAGGTGGAAGAATGTGAGTATCCATTATAATTCATGAAGTGTTGAAAAATTTGTCGTTATAAAAATGAGCAAGTTTTTCATTTCTAGGAGCGTAGTAGTGGCGCGAGTCGAACCAACGATGTCGGGTACGTTCCTCGTGGATATTGAAAAAATTCATCAGGCCCTCGCAGCTAATGGGATGGGGATCGTACCCGCGGTGAATCCAGATTCGAATTCACCCGACGGAACCTCTCTTGGATCGCCTAAAGAGAATCCGGTCGTAGAGAATGGCATAGATAAGGGAGAAGCAACCAAAGTAGGCGCCGGTAATGATAAAGGTGGTGGTCAGACTGGTGTAAGTGAAAGTGGAACTAAAGGCGGCAATGAGGTTAATTTCCCTGTTGGGACAACCGGTAAAGGAACAGTAGGAAGTCCCGGTGGAGTTTCTGCCAATGGTGTCCGTGAAACACAAGCTGATGGTTCGGGGATCGGGACTGCCGAAGAAGATGAAAGTGGAGCAGCGAGTGGGAATGGTATTGTTACAGCTGGACGTGATAGAAACGGGGAGAAAAACGGTAGCGGCGGCGATATAACTGGTGGAAAAAATGGCAGCGGTAAAGATGAAAATGGGGCAAAACCCAGCGGGGGAAGCGGAGGTGAAGGACAAACACCCGCCGAAGGCTCGGGTACAACCGCAAAGAGTGAAGTTATGGTAAATGCTGGAGGGTCTCAAATTGGAACTGGTAAAGAGACGATTATAGGTGGAGGAGGAAGTACCATGGGAGGATCCAGTGATTCAGCAGCGGGAGGAACGGATCGGGGTACCGACAAGGGAACAGGTGGAGATAATGTAGCAGGAAGTACTGGGGGTAGCGGTGGAGGCACCAGTGGTGGAATCGGCAAAGGTACTCTAGGGGAAGGAAATACCGTCAGTTCTGGAGGCCTTGGCGAGGGAATTATCATGGGTACGACCGGCGGAAAGGTTGAAAGCAGCGCGGGGAATACAAATGGAGGTACGGTTGGAGATAAGGGAGGAGTTGCAGGAGATGCTGGCAAAGGATCTTCTGTAGTTGGGAGTGCAGGGAATGGTGGCAACATCGGGGGAGGAATGACGGTAGAACATGGCAGTATAGGATCCAATATAAATGGAAAGTTCAACGAGGTTAATAAGACGAGTTCTGGATCAGAAAATGAGTATGTGAGTAAAACACTGTCACAACTGAATAGAAATCAATAGCACTCCGTCAACATCAATTCGTAATTTTTTCAGATCGTTTATAAAGCAGAAAATCGACTATTGTTATGGCTTCTTATTCTTCTCGGAATTCTGATGGCACTTGCATTATTAGCATTGATCTTATGCTGCATATGTCCGTTTTGTCCCTTTTACATGGCGCCCAGAAAGAGACGGGTACATTCATTTGAGGTAGTTCACGATCCAGATAGTAGGCCAAGGCGACACCTTCGTCGGAAACAAATTAACGCTGTTCGAGGTAACTTCGCGTCATTTGGTATTTAGTTTCTTTAATAAATATAATTTGTCATCTGATATCCTGCTCTCCCAATTTACAGCTGAGTGGTCCGGGAAAAAACAGGCTTGGAGCGCTGATCCGATGCGACGAAATTGGAAGTTTAACCGACGTAATACGAAAAATCGTGGTCTCGCCTCGCTACCAGGAGACGTGGTAGCAGTCGAAACACCGCAAGCTACGACCTTGCGCCTTCGGGATGGTCCCGCTATATGGGGTATTCCCCGCACGACTTATAAACGACAAGACGATCGTCTGCGTGTCGAAGACGTCGAAGCCGGGCGGACGTATGATACGGAAGATATAGATTCTCTTCGAAGACACGAAGTAGAACGGGGCTCTGATGTTCCCATACGAAGTCTTCACGAATCGTCGCGCTTTCCTCGAGAGCAGCATTTCTACAGAGACGGCAATGCCGAGGTCCTTCGCTTGGTAACTAGAGGTCATCTGGAAGGTGACGAAATCGCACCACAAGCTCAAAGGCCTACGACATTAGTTAGCGACCAACAAATCCTCGGCTATCGAACAGATGGCAAAGATATTCTCCTCCGGCGATTTATCGAAGATCAGAAGAATCGGCGGCACCAGGATTTACATGGAAGTGGGCAAGAGATAAATGCTGCAGATGGTTCGGAAGCCAAGCAGTACATTCAAAACCACGAGCTAATTCTGCTGCCTCGGAATCTTGATCGCGACCGAAGACAACATCGAGAAGAGAGAGAGCCCAGTGTTCAGCGTCTTATCATCGATCACGGTGACCTTGAGGATGCCGAAGAGGAACTTAGAATACGAGACCAACAACTCAAAGATCAAGAGGCGGACCTTCGACAGCAAAGAAAGGCTGCAGCAGCAATGCTGGTCGGCACTGCCGTTTCCAAAGCGACGGAGCAAAACATCAGGACACTGGGAGCTGATCCGAGTGGATCTTCTTTTCATATTCCTACATATTCTATCCACGATGTTGAATTGGCAAAGCAAAATGCATTGCTGACACAACTCCTCATGGATAGAGACGTTAGACACGTCGGGGTCGCCGGTCTAGATCCCGGAAGTTACTTGGAAACACAAAGTCTTCCTGGTCAAGTTGCAATTGCAACTCAAACTGACCGAACGACAGCCACGCAGACGGAACACTTTATGCACGTTAGAAGCCGCAGCGACAACGACGAATCGGAGGAAGAGATGAGATCAAGAAAAAAATTAAAATCAAAAAAACGGTTGGACGGTGAGTTCAGACGATCCAGGAGTTTTCGAATGAGGTCGCCGATTGAAGAAGAAACAAAATCATCTATACCACGGAGTAGTTTGCTCCGTCATAAAGCCAAGGATGGTCGAGAGGGCAGAAGGTCAACTCTGGAAGCGGAAGTGCTTCGGGAGATATCGGACTCCCTCGACGAACAGGGAACCACACCTTCTCCGGACGAGGCGAAAATTAAGAGTGCGAATGAACGAAGAACAAGAAGCGTCAAAAATGAGGACGAAACACAACTCAGCGAGTTTCTAGCTCGTTCGTCGCCAGATATGAGTAAAGATAAATATCACAAACGGTCGCATGCAAAGGCAGAAACGGAAGAGATGTCAAAGGTACAGAGCACCGGAAGCAGCAGCCGGAAGCAGTCGAGCCCTACAAGGTCGAAGACTAAACCACAGAAGACAGACGCGAAATCTGCCAGCTCGAAGAAAGCGAGTCATAAAAACAGCGAAAGAAAAGAAAGTGACGTAACTTCAACGGATGCTGGTAATTCACAAATGAAACCGTCGGAACCTCGAAGCAGCAATGGGGAGACAGAGAGTAAGACAGAAGGCGAAGATAATAAGAAAAGTAGAATCTCGTTGATTTCAAAGCCTGGATTATTCAAGTCGACTACCGAGAAGTCTATGAAGAAAGGTAAGCCTCGTGAATCAGATGAAACTCCGGTTGTCAAAAAACGGGCAATACTGCGGCATCAAAAAACTAAAAAAATTAGCACAGAGAGTTCAGAGTTTGAGGAAGTTCCGGTCAGGACGACGCACTCAAGTTTAAAATCCAAGCTGCTGAGACAGACTGAATTGCTAAGCGGCTCAAGCTCAAAACAAGATCCGGTAAAAGGAAAGGAGACTGGTGACCTAGTAGCTAAGAGCTCGGATATCGAACACCCCAAAGCATCTAAACTAAGTGGACGCCAATCAGATTCTACTGCAAGTACTGGAGAGACGGAGCGAGAAAACTCAAAAGACAAGCAGATTTCTGAGAAAACGAGCGCAATAGGGGAAACTGAAAAACAAGTCAACAGAGAAAAAGACATCGCCGGAGTCTCAGAAGCTACGCTAGACCAAGCGAAGACAGAATTACTTCAAAAACTGATAGAACTTCCAAATGCAATGATCATGGGTCAGAAATTCGAGAGCAATGATGTTAAAAAAGAGAATAACCCACATGACGACACGAAACTAGCTAGTGAAGAAATTTCAGACAAATCTGAAGGAAAACCATTGGGATTAAATTCCGAAGAAGTAAAGGAATCAATTATCGTTGACGAACCGCGAATAAGTACGACAGTAGAATCAAAAATTTCGAAACCTAGCGACAGTATTACGTCGCAAAAATTGTCGGATATCGGGTGGAATATTTCAGACAAATCACAAGAAATTGAGCCTGCGAATTTAGGATTCAAAATATCGACATCCCCAGCCCAAGATAAACTTGTGCCTGTTAGCAGCAAAATATCAGAAACTGCAGAGAAAAGTCTAGAGAAACCTACCGAAAAAATCTTGACATTAATTTTCAGCGAATCAGAAGCTCAAAAGATAAGTGCAGAGGATGAAACGAAATCACCTCTAGAAATGAAACCTAATAATATTACTGAAGAAGTCCTAGAGGCCACCGAAAAAATTCCAAAGTCTGAGCTCCGAGAAATTGACGCCCGAACATCGGAGTCCAGAGATGGGGTCGAACCAGTAAAAGCGCAGCTCGCCATAGAAACCAAGGAGATTCCTCCGATTGATGTAGATGCGACCGGCAATTTTGAAGAACTTTCACCACCATCGGACTCCCAAACTACAGAAGGTGGGATAAAGGTTTTCGCTGAAGAGAAGCAGCCTGAAACTGAACCAAGTGTTGAGGAAACGGTGGGAACCTTCTCACAACCTGAAATTGCGCTGCCAGTTTCAAGCGAATCACAGCCCACCCCTGCAGAAGTAGAGGAAGAGCATCCGGTGCAGATGTCAGTGAAAAATGCGGTTTTAGATTCTAGCGATGCTGTTCAGAAGGAAAATCTGAACGAAGACAATGGAAATGTGATCGTAGAAAAAACAGATAATGAAGAAATTGTCTCCAATGAGGAGTCCACTGCCACTCAAGGAGCAAGTGAAGAACGTAGAAGTTTTGAAGTTGTCGGAGAACCTGCAAAAATACAAGATATGAGCCCTTCAATCGCAGACTCATCTATTTTAGCGACAACTAAGGAGGCAGATGAGGAGAAGCACCCGGATATTACTCAGAGCAAAAGTGAGTTACCTCAAAATGTATCGGAAAAGGAGACACCATCCGGGGAAGATCCAAATGCAAGTAAAGAGCAGAAGCCACCGAGAAAATCAAGTGAGGAAGTAGCTGTAGATAGTTTGGAACAAAATCAACTTTCAGCAGACAAGTCACTTCTACTTGGCAATAAATCCATCAATGAAGAAAGCAATGTCATACCGATTAGCATAGGTAGGAGCGAAGAAATTAAACCAGACAAGCATCACTCGCCAAAAAAAGTTATGGCAAAAAGCCCTGATCGGAAGTCCGAGGAGAAAAAGCTCGCTCAAACTTCTGATGAGGAAAATTATCCAAGAACGGGATCACCTTCATTTTACGTATTGTCGACCTCATCTTCCGCGGAGGGGTCAGGTCCTGACCTAGAAACGTCCAGAGGAGAACCAAATTCTGATTTAAGTGTTTCGGAAAAAACTACCCATGAACCAGATATTTTCAACATTCCTGCGACCATCGAGACCGAAGAAATTCGGTCTGGGGAACAGAAAATTCAGGAAAAGAGCGAAGTACTTTCGAAGCCTCCAGATCTAGAGGAACTACGATTAGGTGAATGGGATAATCGACAAATGCCACTGACCGACGTATCGGGAGAACCTTTGGATAGTTCACAACCATATGAAACGCCTCGACATAGATCGAAGAATAGAAGACGGAGTGATCACGTCGCAAATATTGAAACTAGTTTTTTAACATCTGGTTTGATCGGAGAAGACAAAAGTACAAGTGAGTCTCCTCTTCGCCAGTTGGTGTTACCATCGGACCAAGATTCACAAGTGACAAGAATGGAGCGTGATCAAAGCCCTGGTACGTTCACAACTAAGATCGACGATTATCAGTTGACGCCCAGATTAATTGCGGAAGAGGCGATCCGCAGTGGACTTCGAGAAATAATTTCGAGTTCGGACTCTGGGAAAAAAAACAGTTCCAGTCAAATTTCATCGAAAACATCTCCTGAAAATCAGAGCCAAAGAATCAGTGAAATTCCGAGGCGAAAATCTGTTAAAGATTCAGGACTGCAAACCCCAGGTACAACGCAAGCCAAAAGATCGACTTGGGACAAGAGCGGAAGCGTTACTCAATCGATTAAACGGATCAATGAGCCTCGGGAGACCGTGCGGCAAATAAGCAGGCCGAAGACGGAGCCCAAAGGAAATAGGGCTCCTGAGACAGACGCGCCCCCGGTGAGGCCTCGAACGCAGCGCGGAAAGTCGACCGATTCTCGTCCACAGAAATTCCAGGAATCATCGGTTCCTGTTCGTCAACCACGACCCGACCCAGCACCTAGGCGTTCTAAGACCTTGGAAAGAACAAAACAAATGGAATCAACCGCAGAGGATATGAAATCTCAAGATTCAGATGCACCACAAGCAGGAGGACACATGTCGAGGTACAAACAAAAGCGGGTGGAAATGGAACAAAGAAGAAGAGCGATGAAGGAAGCTGCCGAAGAGGAGCAGCGGCCCAGATGGCAACGGAAACCCGTAATTATCCCATCGCAACTTGCTCAAGGAACACAATCCCTGAAAGTGGAAGCAGCTGGCGAAAGCAAGACCCCGGAAGGTGCCACCCCCAGGACTAGACGAAGGATCAAACCCCTGCAAAACGCGGAGTCAGATCAGCTCAGAGCCATTGTCAAGGAAGGGAGAAAACTCAGGCGGGCAGAAGGTGGAGACAGCGACGATCCTCCGGTAGAAATTTTTGCAACGGAACCGCCCGTAAAAACAGAAACAACCTTTCATCAACCTACCTATAAATACGAACAGATTCCATCGCCATTTTACCTCCATCCTCCACCCCCGCCGCCACATTCCTCGCCTCAAGTATCTCCGCTTCATGGTGCGCCTCTGGATCCTAGACGCCTCGACGATGACCTGGACTCTGGAATTGCGGTTTCGTTGCAGGGAGGGACAAAGCTTCGGCATCAACAGCTGTTGGAAAAAAAAAGTGTTTTCGATATAGCGTATAACGACGCGGCGCCTTCACAGTTGCGGACTGACAGCACTACGCCGCCGTCGTAAATTCAGTGAGAAGATTGATTTATTACATCTTCCATCAACCCTCTGTAGATAATTTACTTTTTGAAAAATTATTGAAGAGAGTGGAAGAACGATGAAGCGGGATTCGGTTAGGATATTTTTACCTAAAAGTATAACATTCGTAGTTAGGAAATTATTGAAATAAATAGATTCGGAATTCCACGATGTACGTAGAAAGAAAATTAAATTATTCAAAATTGATGAGATTTGCACTATCGTTGGAGCGCATACGATCGCATGATCAAACACACAACATAATTTGTTGTCGTTTCGATGACCAATTTTATATGTAACGTACGACAAGGATCATTTATTAGAGAGTGGTGTTTACTGAAACTTTGTAAATATTGAGTAATAAAATGATACCTATGTAAAAATTCAATCCGACTTGTTTCGTAACGCTTCTCGTCGACATAACTGTGTTTATCTTGGCCAAGTCGACCATCTCACCTACAACTTCTGCGTCTCTGTTACAAAAATATCGGCGGCTCCGACCTTACCCAACATTCGCTGGGAATTGGTATTTCTGCGGCCTTGATTCTAGCCAAACCTGACCGCCAGACGTCATGAGGCAAGATAGCGTCGATTGCGTAATCTGCAGATAGAGAAAACCAGCGAGATCCGGGCCAGCGTATAACTCCAAAGTTATTATGAAAATTTGTGTTATTTCATTTACAGTAGTTCCTCATTTTTTACACGAAAATTCTGATTTTTACGCATAAAATCTTCAGCTGATGAAATATAACTGAACTCTAGAAAAATCCATCAACATAAAATTAAAACCTCTGCAAATTTGTCGCTCTGACATTGTACACATAGTATCGCCTTGTGATAAAGAAACAAAGATGCCCACGTCCGTGGCCTCATTAAAATCGCTTCGGGAACGCTGAGATTCGTATCTGTCGGGCATATCCGTGCCGAAGCAACTAATATTCAAGTGGTAAAGGTTTTATCGGAATTGAGATAGTCCCGCGTATAAGCTTCTCGTTATTCTGAAAGTCTGTTAGAAAAATATCCACGGCCCCGACCTTACCCACTGCAATTTCACGATCTGAAACTTCTCTGGATAACTTACCTTCAATCTCCGGTCATATAATCAGCCAAATTAACTGGAAATTTTGGTTCCTTTATTTTTTCTACCGAACGGATCATTTATAATGACCACTACCGCCAAATTTGAGGAGTGTAAAAAAAAATATGGAATATATAGAATTGCAACAAGATTCACGATTGGTATTACGATATTATCGGTCGCGACGCGACGCTCTTATTCAATATCAGAGTGGGGAGGCGGCCGCAGTAGAAAAAGCGGGGCGAGTAGAACAACGTCGAGGCCAACCACATACGGAGGAGCTCCACTGGCGTTGTGTTCGCCTGATTGAAAGACTGCTTGGTTGTCGCATTTCCTTGTGGCGTTTCCGTGGCTGACGCCATCACGTTACGTCGAACGCCAACCTGCGCGAATGACGTATACTCATACCAGAGACCGCAATCACTCGCGCGTTTGGAGCGGCATTGACTTTGGTTCTAACGAATCGCCGCGTATAACAAATGCAGTTCGTCACGTCGGAATCAATTTCATCTATTATTGGAGATGAGTTACGAGCAGTGATTAGAAACTTAACGAATTATTAGATCCGATTTTTATGGTATCGATACACGGAATCACTCATCTAACGATTCTTACGGAGTGGTCAAGGATATCCGATTCTAATATTTTTGACATAAGACCGATCATTTGACAAAGGAGCAATCAGTGATCGACGATGCCTCGGTCATCGATCGGCACGCAAATCACCCGAAATGTCCACATTTGTGTATCTCGATCGTTAGATTAAACGGCTCAACAAAATATCTCATGCATAAGTATAATATTATTATGCAAGTTCCGAAAAAAAATTCTATATTTCTAATCACCAAAGTGTAATGATATTGGTATAGATTTTCGGTGCCACCGCGTGAGCCGAATTATCTGTTGCATTTGATAATAAGTGTCGTATATCGCGTAGTGGCGCGAGAACTCGAGAACCAATCGGCAGTTTTGTTCGACGTGGTTCCTCTGGGACGAGCCTCCAAGACCTAGGCTACGTCGTCACCCCGTTACGAAAGGCTGACGTCTCTCGTGACGCTCGTAATGCAACTAACCTACCGTAAGCCAAAACACAATGGTGCATCAAACATAACCGAAGACCGGTAAATCTTTGTATCAGGATTCCATGTCCCTCGCGGCGGTCGTTCTCGACGAAGACCCGGCTCGCCTCGGAATATAAAACGCGGGTGATACACCAGCGCGCGCTAACACGACGTGTGTATATGTGTGTTTTTTTTGTCGAGCTTCCAACACGAGTATAATAAAGGTATGTGGATAACTCGTGCGACTGAGAAAGATGGAAGAGCCTGGGCGAAATTCGCGTCAACTTTTCTCAAGGGTAATAATATTACGATCACGCTTTTATATATAGGTAACAGCGAAAGCTGCTCGCCTGGTACCAACGGACGTCAAAGGATGGCCGCCGTTTTATATACGAATCTCTCGAGACCCTGCTCGCGGCTGTGTAATTTATAGGATAAATAATTGTGTAGATTCCGTCCCGTGAGTGGCGTGAGTAGTCCTAAGTGTTTTATGATTATACGCGCTGTCGAGTTTATTAAATAACATCCGTCTGAGAGTTATTATCATACAGCGAAATTAGCATATAGGGAGATCTCATTGTCAGCTGAAAAGCCATAATTTTTATCGTATTGTTAAGACGGAATTAAATTACCTCGACAACTTCAATTTCTGTAATGCATACACATGATGTGCGAATTCACGTTTCGCAAACGATGAACTGCGACGTATGGTATCTGGTAAATCAGAATAAGCTTCCGATAAAAATTATTCTCATCGAATCGTTTTTTGAAACCACAGCTGCTTCCAACCGAATGATGTGTTGAGTTGAATCGGAGATCAGGGGGGCTACCTTTTTAGTAACATGGCTGCTGGGTACGTGGCACCTAATTTACTGCGGTCACCTTCTTCGTGTACGCGCGTTTTCTACATATACCGACGTTCTCTTTATCTACATCCATTCTCAGGTCTTTCTCAAACAAAAATCATTGCCAAGAGATACGTCGGTTGGTACGTCATTTTCGTCCACATTTTTTGTCTATATTTCGAGTAACTGTGAACGAAAAAACAAGATTCAATTTTTTACAGATTTTGACCAAGTATGAACAAAACGCAACACTGCAGCGGAAAGCGCACCTATACCTATAGCGATGTTATCAACAGGATAGAATTATACCATTAGTTGGTTATCCGAGGAACGAACACGTACGTGATAAATCGATCGATTGAAGCCGTTACATAATTGAGCATCTAATTATATGAACGTTAATGTACAGATTCCACGTTGCAGTGTCTGCACGTTTTTGCACTACGAGTCTATACCAT
Source organism: Athalia circularis (assembly GCA_963978495.1). Lineage (NCBI taxonomy): Eukaryota > Metazoa > Arthropoda > Insecta > Hymenoptera > Athaliidae > Athalia > Athalia circularis. Next base: position 683,292 of record OZ021701.1, on the reverse strand, counting down.
TACGGCAAACAGGGATTCGTGTTTATAAGTGAACCAAACACGTACACCATACGTATATTATTACAATGTCAAAAAGGCGCGAATAAACAACACGTGAATGTTAATTGTTGTTAATAAAGCAGCGTGCATGTTGCTGCGGAAGCGGAAAACAGCACCGCGAAGAGGCAGCTCCGCACGCTCACCTGGGGGCCTTTCCCTGCGCTCCCCCCGCCTACTGTGCAGAGATCGACACTCTTTCACTACCGGGCAAAATTCTTAGAGCTGCACGTATACCGTATCTCTGACGAATGCCAATCACTCGATTGCAGAAGTACCCAACCTCCGTTTCAACTCATCTTCCCGCATACGTTATAGCCACGAAACGTCGCGGGGTGAATCAGACAGCGAAGAGGAATAATAAGGGAAGAAATTATTAAAAGAGTCGGATAAAAAAGCAAGCAGAGATCGGCGAGCTGAATACGAGAAGAAAGAAAGCAGGAAAGAATGTCATGTATGAATAATCAATAAACATAGACAAGCTTCTGGTTCTTTTGCTACCTTCTCGACGATTCATAACCTACTCTGTACAGTCTTTATTTGTTTTTCCAACACATACATTTGCCGTGTATGTTATTCGCTCGCAAATTATCCGGTATAACCGATCACCGATGATTTAATATCAAAGATTATCCGTGGAAAGTAGATAATTGTATCACTTTTAAAACACCCTGCCATTGCGGAAAGGGAATCGATCCGGAGCGGGAGCGCGACGAAGAGACGAAGAGAAGGTGGAAAAGAGAGGCGTCGAGGGAATGAGGAGAAAACCGGTTCTCATCTTCGGCGGTCCATGGAGCTCGTGCACATCCGTATATTCGAGAACCTCTGCGGTCGCATCGACTCGGGTATTGGAGCTTTTCAGTGAGTGTGGGTGAACGAACTTGCTGCGCGCGCGAGGGTGGGAGGGAAAATATCGGAGGAGGAAAATATACGACGACGTACTGTACGTAGATATACGTATACTACGTATGTACGCGCGGGTCTTCCTTTACCGAGTATAACAATCACGTACGAGACGTTCCGCATTGGGACGCGTTTATAGTACTCGTACCCCGCGGCAAGTTGGCCCACTCGAAGAACCATCAATCACCGCCGAATTTCGGCAACGCGTTGGACAACGTTGGCCTCAGGATACCATCAACGAAGTGGAGTTCGTTCGTGGTCCCAGGCGCGGACGACGTTCTTGCAAAGCAAAATACCGCGATAGGTGGTAGCAGCGGAGAAAGAGAGGGAAGAGGAACACGTTCGATACTCCCGAAAATCAGGTTCAATGCGCTAACATGATGGCCGCCGCTTCAGACTTGTTTCAGCGAAGCTATATAACCCGCGCAACTTTGGCATATATTAGCTATGTAAATCAATTATATTCTCTCACTTTTCTTCACTCGCACGTACAAATATAAGATATTTTCATTTATCTCTGTACAGATGCGGTAATCGGCAATATTAAAAGGCTATAGTTTTTAGCCTGATTACACAATGATCTTTATAATTATATTCATACATTCGTTGAACAAAATTGATTGACGCGGACTAATTATCGGTTGAATAATAAATCTTACCACTCTACGATTCTCTTTGATCAAATGAAACCAAATGCTCTTGAGGAATTACGGAATAATGCGTGAGAAAATCCTGAGAGTAAATTCAATTTATTTATCTAATATTCATATCATTTCCGAAAATATCAAACTCTGTACAAATATAACATAAATGTTAGATAATTTTATATTCACAAGTGAGAAGTTAAACCCCTTGTCACAGCTGCACTGCGCGTTCTAAATACAAAGTATATGCCTCAATATATGCAACATAATATGGGGCATAAAATTCTGTGTCGATATTATAATTAAAGGTCTCCGGTGAGAATTCAAAGTTTGGATAATCCACAGTTGGTGTAAAGTTAATTACAGAGAACCTATCATATACTCGTGCATAATCTATCGCCCATGTCCGGGACAACTCATCGTATAAAATCCATTAATAGTCCCTCGCGAATCGAGTTCGGATCGTCGTGTACGATCTTTTATGCAGTAAAGCAAAATCCAACTTCCCCTATGAAAAATACAAATCTTTGGTTTCGAGTATAAAAAATTAGACTTCGTATCAATGCAATCGAATCGGAAGGACCAAAGTTATAGCAAAAAAAAATCTGAATCTTGGTCACACGTCGTATTCCAAATAAATTCTGCATTTTTTGGATATAGTCAGGAGGAGGAAGAGGAAAATGAAAATCTCAATCCGATCCAGGTCAAGAACGCCGAGGCAAGGGAGGCCAGGGAAGAACGCTTCAGAGGTGAGTATGAAGGAGAAAGCGAGGACGTCCTGGGCGCGGGGTCCTCGCCCTCGTCTCTGTGCCCGCGTATGAACGCGGGTACGTGGGCCAGCCAGCTCTCTTCTTCGCTGTTCTCCGGGCCCGTGTACAGCCGACAATTACACGCGTTACGTCATCCCGCGAGTAGTCACCTCCCGGACTCTCGGTACCCGCGTCTCTCACCTCTCGTCCGCAGGAGCGTCCGACACGCGAAAGCCAGGATTACTTCCCGACGCGGACGGCGTTCGCGCTAATTTTTCGCAACGCGCGTGAAACTCAGATAAAAAGGAACCCCGGCGGAACGGACCCTCCGACTTATAGATTCAGAATTCGGATAGTGCGAATCCTTGTAGAAGATTAAAAAAAAATGCGCTGCGTGTACGCGTTAATTTTTTTACAACTTACAAAGAATTTTAGAACGCATGAAGTAAGTTATTTTACTTCTAAATTACAGGAGGTATTTGATAGAACAATGAGAGTTGAAAAAATTGAAAACGAGAAGCGGCCGCCTGAAAGAGACGACTTGGGGCAGTACATTGACCACACGACACGTATATTGAGATGTTTAAGAATGTTGGAAATGGAAAACAACGCTTCAATTTTCCGTAGAATTCTGATCGTTACTACCACTACGATTATGCTGTTCTTGAACGCGATGTTGGGAATATCGGAGCTGATGAAACTTCGAAATATCACGGAACTATCAGCCCTTGCAATTACTGTTGGTGCTATTTGGATGCATGTTATAGGGTTTGCAAAGTGGGCATTCTTTGTTTGGAAAATCCAAGACCTGACGCGTCTATTTCTGCATCTCGAAGAATGCTACAATATGAGTTTAAGTATCAGCGATATTGTCGGAGGTAAAATAAATCAAAATTTTCTGACTCAAAGTTTCCACAACCATGTAGAATACTCGTACCGCAGGTCATTCGCAGCTCCATGAGGATATGAACAGAGCGCGAAAAAACTCAGTGCGGTTTACTTGGGTATGGGGAGTCTTCGTAAACTGGGGCGTCGTCCACTGGTGCCTGAACCCGCTTGTGGTGAAATGGACGTTGAGCTGGTCGAATGTAAGCATGCCTATGACCGAAGACGACCTTCCTTACTCAACCTGGATTCCGTGGGATATTTCGGGAACAGCTGCATACGCTATTACCTATCTCTTTAATTGCATAGGCAGTCAGGCTTCCATTATTGGCAGTACAGCCTACGATACTTTTTATATTACTATAATGTTGATGATCACCGCGCAGCTGAGGTACTTGAATTATTTTTTGGCTAATACCGGCGGTGGCGATCCGGCAAACGCGCATACTAAAACGTGAGTGGAATGAACTATCGAAAAAATAATTTACCGGGGTGTTGTTATTACATATCAAAATATACCACGATTATTTCTCTTCTAGAACAAATAGACTAACGTGTTCTTTTCTTCTGGAGAAATTAAAACGAGGCCAAGACCACCACAACGCGATTTTGACGTGAGTCACCCTTTAATAATTTTCAACAGCTGCAGTCACATTGGAATATCACATAGGGTTACAATTTTATTAAAGTTTCATCGTCAGATTCCTGACGCTTTTTGAACACGTAACCAGCCCGGCGATGTTCGCTCAATGCATTGGGAGCACCGTTGTTATTTGCTTAATCATTTTTGAAATGTCAACTGTGAGAGGTACGGATGATATAATCAGAATATGGAGCATGCTGGAGTACATTGTGGCCAATTTAATGCAAATCTTCTCCTTCTGTTACTTCGCAAACAAAGTCACAGAACTGGTCGGTGGCATTTAGTTTCGATATAATTTTTCAAATTAAATGTTATCGATAAATAATCAATCAATCAATTCGTATATTCAGGGGCTTGAAATCGCCGACTCAACTTACCGTTGCGGTTGGGAAAATATGGTCTTTGCCGAATCAGTAGATCGAAAAATGCAGAGAGTGAAGGGACTCAAATCTGTCGGATTTTTGATCCGCGATATGATGGTGAGAGCTCAAAGGCCCATCAGATTGAGTGGCGGTCCGTTTTACGTTCTATCTCTTGAAACCTTTCTCGCTGTGGGTATAATGGTTGCTATATTTTTACCAAAAATCCGCACGCAAGAAGCGAACTTTGATATAATTTTCAGATACTCGGCGCTGCATTCTCCTACTTGACCGTCTTAAGAGAAATCAATGCTGACGAATAATTACAAAGAATTAATTCATTTGACCTTTAACTAGCGTAGACAATCACATTGCCTCATTAACGATGAGTATAGAAGTTAGCGCTAGTATACCAGTACTACAGTAGTCCACATGGATATGGCATATGGAGCCAGTAGGGCAATCAGCCCGTATTAAATGCAGCGTTCTTTATCGGTTGCCGTTGCTAGCGGTGATGGTAAACGCAAGCATATTCATCGAGTAGCTGCAATAGAAGTTGAGTATACGTATGCATGTTATACGCTCGGCTTGCCTGATGACTAACTTGCTGCGACGCATGAACTCACGTGCAGTACGCATGCCTTGGCACATCGCCTCCTCAGGCGACGTAGTCTCCCGATAGAAAGTCGACGCGCCGCAGATGACTCGCGCAGCCGGTGCGCACTTGACGTGCGTGGATCACCTGCTTTTCCGTATCCGGAGCGACCCGCCCGTCGTCCACGTGTCCACGGGGGTGGTCTGCTGAGACTGACAGAGACTGGAATGAATAGCAACGCAGGGAGAAAAAAGCACCTTGTATTTCAGCACTGAAAAATATTCCAAGTACACAACGAGCAAATAATTGATACATTATTTTTTTCGCTCGTATGAATGAAAAGGGATTCAAAGTTGCATAATTTGATTCAATTTTTATGCAATTGATATTGATCGATTGCGATCCGCGATGCAAAAATTTCTAACCAAGCAATATGTAGGGATGATAAAAGAATATGAAGGATTGAATGACCGGTGAGAAGTCCGAAAGTGTCTACATTCCTCAAAATCTATAGGAGGCCCGTTCAAAATCTAGACTACGAGTTGTTCCGGAATCTCGGGTGTTGGTCGGCGGGCCGAGAGCCACCCACAACCGAGTACGAAGCCCGCGCTCGGATTAGGAGAGCATGAGACGTGTAGAGTTTGAATAACCTCCCTATACTGTGCTGCGCTCCTGATACTGGTTAGTAGATTGCCGAATGCACGTGGTTGTCTCTCGCCCGTTATTGGCGCCTACTTACGCGGTCCAGTGTCATATCGTCACACTTTTGGTATAGATACGAGTTACAGGGTCCAGTTTTATCGGAGAAAATCTTAGAATTCGAATCTTCTCTCCTCCCACCTTGCGAGTCGAATGTCTATCGAACTCGGAAGAGAAAACTGACTCCTCAGTTTACATGTGCTCCTGATATCGAATCCGCGGGATGCGGGCTCTCTAAGGCAGAGATCGGTATGCGTCATGTGTGCATTACGTAGAAATTCGCCCTCGCAAGCGTCCTCGGCGTCCCAGCGTCATCTCCGTCGGCCCTGAGACCCGGACTACGACGGTGTATCATTGACACCCGCAACGGAGCCACTCACCTGCCCATCAAAAGACGTAAAGTCATCCGCGCTGGCTAACCACCTACCGGGAGATCAGGAGCTGGGAGAGTAGTACGGATGAAAGAGGCTCGGAGAAATCTAGAGGACTAAGTTCCTCGATTTTATGTTCACCTTATCGGTCTTTAGCGAAATGTGGACGCCTTTCGGGAACTGTTTTTCTCTCGATACCTTTCCAGCTAAAACCACCTAATATACCAGTAGTGTAAGTCCGACGAACAGACTCATGGTCACGACGTTACCTGCCTCCGTGTGACCTTCGATATTCCCGGGCATCCGATGCAGGTACACCCAGTGCGCAGCTCTTAAATTTTTCCAAAGAGAACCCGTACTCTGTAAAGCATCGTGATTCTAGTAATATCGACCAATAAGTAGATGACGTCTGCCCGTCTCTCGACCTCCTTCTTTCACTGTTTTTATCGTAGGACGATTACCGTACCCAACTTTACCGGAGGCGAAATAAAAATCTCGTGAGATGGCAGCATTGCAATGGAGTAGCGGGAAAGAAGGCTCGGAAATTCGTTGCTCTTAACGATTCAAAACTTTATTATTTGAATGGAAAAAAAGGAACATTTTAGTCTTCGTCATCACTGATCATGACTGCCTGACGTTGCTTTGGTTTTTCCGCCTCTTCATCGTTGTCGCTATCCAGTAAACGACGTTTTTTTGCAGCTGGGGTTTCCTCCTCGTCCAAGGGATCGATCCTCATTCTTTTTGTATCATCTGCTGTGAATCAAACGCGTGGATACATTATAGTAGAGTTGATATTATTGTTTAGAGTTCATCTGAGTACATGTATTACCAGAGGCGATGATTGTTTTCCCTGCTTGTTCTTGCGTTTCACCCTCATCTTCGGAATCCGACTCCCATAGAGCGCGGGCTCTTTGGAAATGACGACTGGTGTTTGTTCTTCCCATCCAAGATTCAGCCTCTTCTGAAATTTTGATTACTTAAGTACGTACCTCCGTCTACCAAGTTTTTCGCACTTTGAAACAATGAAACTTGTTAGCTTAATTGCAAAAGTTAATCAGCTGTTCGATCTTTGACAAAGAACAGCATAAATAAATAGCCCGAATTTTACCGGCGGATGCTTCCAAAGATTCCGATCATCATCAATCGGATTGATCGTACAAGGCTAGTGACGTTCCATTCGGTATTTATTACCGAATCACTAGGGAAAGTTCAAACGGATGGTAACGTTTTCATTCTATTTCGTACTCACCGACCGCAGCAACGTCACTGCCGCCACTCATTACTTCTTCAACTTTCTGTTCTTCTGGTTCCCCGGCAGTCCCTTTCCTTGCTATTTTACCAACGTTGCTGCTGCTACCGTTGCCACTCGTCTCCGGTTCTACATCTGATTCAAATATTTCAAGAAAAAGATTCCAAGGACAACTGACAAGTGACCAGAATAAAATTAAATAATAACTACACACCTTCCGAAAGTTTGGTGGACTTTGGCGCAAAAAATTTTTTAACACTCTCGAATACATCGGCGCCGTCATCATCTTCGTCATCAAGATCCTGTATCTCTCGACCAGTTGATTCCGGAATGGCTGAATATAACGAAGCAGATTAAACAAGTCGGCTTCATTTTCATAACAAAATTTTCAATTTCAAACGAACCTTCTTCTTCGGGAAATTTGCCTTGCATTGCGTCGGTTATAAATTCAATTCGATTCTTGATGGTGGTACCCAGCATGTTCGCAGGAATGCGCCAGTAGGATTCCTGTTCATCGGCTGGTGGTTCGATTCCTAAAGCCCGCAAGAAACGCTGAAAGCTCGGGATATCCATGGCGGCATTGGCGGAGTCGGTAATGGGCACCAAGGGGATCCCATCGGCCGATTCCTCGTCGCGATCTTCAAGAGCGTCCTCAAGCGACTCCTTTATCCACTCCAAGGCATCCCGTATCGCTCCTAAGACAATTTCGATGAGTGAGGCGCGTTTTGATCTCGATTCATGATTATGGTTTCATTTCGTGTTACCGTTCTGAACTATGTCCTTCAGGAGGCCGCTCAATTGGGCATTTGTATATGAAACGGTTGGCTGCTTCTTAGACTTCGATATTATCAATCGCTTGTTTGGCTGCCTGCTATTCTGTGTAGTGATCTGCGATTTTTTCGAGGAGTCATCAGAATCGTTGCCAGATTCCCGATCAGATTCAGAATCACTGTTTTCACGATCCATTCCGCCCTTTGATTTCCCTGAGATTCGTCAAAATTTTGCAAGATGTGAATCAGAGGTGTGAGGAAAGTTTTCTGATCAATTCTATGGGGTCGGAAGAGTAGCGGTGAGAACAAAAAGGGGAAGAAAGCTAAAGGCGTACGAGAGTGGCGGTGGTTGCGATGCATTGAATGTCAAACAAGATCTGCGGTAGCGAAAAACAATATGCCTGATAAATATCAAACCGAACGCTCGGTGGTAGCGTAATGGGATCCTCGAACAAGTGGCACCAGATACAATGCGATAGCAAACAAAAAAAAATTGGAGGCAAGAAAAATGTGATAACGCTACAACATCTTGTTATTGGATGATGTAGGGTTCTAGTTCTGCTCGCGATCCGCGGCCGTGTGTGAACGAACACGCGTACAAACCACCCTCGCAAAATACACGGCGATGTCTAGAAATAAAATAACGTACAACTTATATTCAGCAGACAGTCGATATACATGTACGAACATATAGACGCGGTACCCCGAAGTAATTTCACAAGGAATTAGAGAATATATCGTACCTATGGAATACATGAAATAGTGCATCGCATTAACTTCATATATATATTTTTTTTCGTACTATCACGTCAATCTGATTGTGAGTTCAAGAAGTGGACCAAAAACTTAGTATCATTTATTATCAGCTATCATTTTCGCATCTAAGTTTTCCTTTCTTGTAAAAACTTCCATAAGGTGTAAAGAGAGCTAACAATTCGATTCAAGTTAACATTTTTTTTTCTGGTTATCATCGAAAATAGAAGAACCGTAGGGATGTTGCGGGTTCAGTTATGCGAGCTACCGATGCGTCAAAAGTTCACCGGTTCGATAAATAAGCCAAAACGCTGGTTTGGATAATGGTTAGTGGTTGACGTAAGGGGGCTCAGGAATGGAAATCTTTCTGTATGGAGAACTGGTGAGGGCTAAGAGAGCGTAGGGAGATCTTCTAAGCGCTTAACCACCCGAGGGACGCTCGGTTGAATAGTTCAAATACCAAAGAAGGTGGAATCCTGCTCTCCCTTCCCGTTCGCCCCCTCAATTCCCTTCCTTCGTCTTTAATAGATCCGCGACGTCTGAGTGCCGATAAAATAGAATCAAATTTGAAGTGACATTTTCACGAACTTTCCGCAGACAGCATCAGAGTAACTGACTGTGTGCACGTCGCTCTCTGTTCAAAAAGCCAAGGGAGTGAGTGTATAAGTAACTCGAAAGACAAATACAAAAAAAAAAAAAAAAAAGTACAGTTAGATCTTCTACGAAGAAGCGTAAGTCGTGTCGAAACGGAATGCTTGGAAGAATTTCATTTCGGTAGCTGGCTCGGCGAGTTGTAGGAAGGAAAGGGGGACGTGGAACTCGCCGCCGATGCTGGTGTCGGAAGCATCGTTTGACTCTGACTGACATTAGCGCGATTAATCTCTTCCACCCTTACCAGGGTGTCGCTCATGGACTCCGAGTTCGAAAATAAAAAAATAAATGTATATAAAAAAAATACACGGCAAAATGGGTCGAAGAGAGAAAAACAATCACGAAAAAACATAAACGGGAATACCAGCCGGGGTCGATACAACATGGCTTACAAGTCTGATCTACGATTCGGGTGGAGTGAGAGCAGACCACGTGCCGAGCTTGTTTCTCTTCATTGAATCGATGTGTTTATCGTAAATTCGACAAAGGACGGCCGAGTCTTCATCGATCACTGTTTGCAGCTACAAAAAGTTTCTACGCGACGATAAGAGGGCACCACGACGAATTTACGGTATCCCGATAAGAGAAAACCACGAAACACGCATGATTTTCATTGTGGAAAAAGAGAGAAATTTAGAAAATAACGAATGTCTTCTGATTAGCCGTAATTTTTCGCTGATTCGGTGAGAGTTAGTGAAAGACCAGCTCATTTATCCTCGACTCTTCTCGCTTTCGCGGTTAAATGTGCTGTCTCGTGAGTTATTTGAAAAGTGGCATTTAAACGAATAGGCACTTACGGCCTCGAAACCCGGCTATTTTTTGCACATGGGTTACATCGTATATATGTATAGATGTACGCAAAGACATTTTTTTCGACTGTATTTCATGAAAATTTGATGACCCAAAGTATAGTAGTAAATGCGAACGACCGCGCACGCAGACGGCTTTTCCCCTTCAACGGAGAAACAGAGAGCATAATGTAAAGTTTGATCGCTCGTAGACTCTAGAGAAACGTGGCAGATATACATATCTGTGAGTAAATATTCTACGTACTCTTCTGTGAGCGTGTTATGCAATAAAATATTGAAATTCAGTCACTTATCCGCACGCGGGGATAAAATAACAGCGATCCGGTTTGAACGTGAAACATCTCAAGGGACTACAAAAGGAAAGCTTAGAAATGAAGCAAGAGGTGAGTCGAGAAGGGTTTCACTGAAGTGAGGCTCAATTTCCAGTATATAATTTCACTGGGTTGTTGAAAAAACAATGCTTCGTAATTAATCCGATAAGTCTGTTGCCGAAAACCGCGCGATCTCCAAGAAGGAGAATTAAATATTTGCCCCAATCTAAAAAGGATGGCAAAGACCGAGGACATGTAAGAGACAAATAAACGCCAGGTTCAAGTTGCCCTCATGGAATACCGCGGAGTCATGCTTATGGATGCGTAAAAAAGCTCATTTCCGGGTTGAGGGGCTTTCTCTCTTCCCGTATGTCCGCGGCACAGAAGGACTGACTATACATTGATCGGCAGTGACCCCTGTTTCTTTTTCGCTAGCGGAAGTTGGTTCATTCCACGCAATCCTTGACAATCAGGTTACCGAAGAATTGATTGAACAAGACAGTCGACTGGCGTTGCTGTAACCGTAGGGGGTGCTGCAGGGAGGAAAGTATACCGAGAGAAAGACGCCGTTGAAATTGAATGAAGTAAGGAGTTGGGTTAGATTCAGTATTTGGGATTTAGGACTTGGGATTTAAGATCTAGACCTGGGACGGGAGTCCAGCCGCCGTTCTGAGACCGAGGAAAGAATCAGCCGGCGCGTACACTTACCGGAGATATTTTTTGTGCGGCGTTTTTTGCGCAACTCTTTACGGTCCTTTGCCAAGCCGAGCTCAATCAGCTTATCTTTGATCTTTATCTTCGGCCGCTTCACCCTTAGCTCCGTGTAAATCATATCCACCGGATCTGTAGAGAGTGGGCATTTATTGCAAACAAAGCCCATGCGTAGAATCACAAAAAAAATACAATGTCTTACCGTCGTCTTCCTTCACAATTTCCCAGATCTCAGCTAACTGAGCTATTTCTTCTTCTGCCCACTCTTTGGGCAATCTTTGACTTATCTCACTGCGAATTTTCTGTAATTTTTGGATAATTCATAAATCTTTCAAAATCACCGGCTCTCATTATCCAGAACTTGTTGCTAGTGGGTGTAATTAGCGCTCGGTTTAATTTATTGAAGAACAAAAAAAAAAAAATGAGAAGAAGAAATCGGGACGATTTCTGAACGTTAACACGATTATCAGATATCTACACCTCGCGTAAAAGACCCCGATGAAAAACGAGCCGTTAATTAGGAGCTCGTTGGCCGCGATCAGGCGGACAGGTTTGTTCAGCTATAATACATTTCGTTAACTCACGAAAAGGGTTGATAAGAGAAATCAATATTAGCACGCCAGCAGCAGGTACTCGAAACTCAAGTCGCCTACGATTAATCATCGATTCGGAAGTAGGCTAACGTTTCTTTAAAAGCCCAACGGCATCTCATTTCAATCGAAATTCTCTCTTCGCCCCCAGAGAGTTAATCCTCCTCTTCAGCCTTTCTTTTCATTCTTATTTCCCTTCTCGTTTTTTAGACTTTAAAAGTAGGAATTAAATGTGACTTCGAGGGTGCGCGCAGTTCGTCGGGCAATAACTCACTCAAAAATAAGTTTAACTTCCATTTATACGACACGACGCCACGACTATGTTACGTAACAATTAGAAGATCGTTAGAAAAAAAAAATGTCCCATTTCAAAGCCGACGTGATGATGATACGAGGGTGGAATTAGCCACGAGCGTTCAGCCTCTGGGTCTTCTCAACGCTTGAGCTAATGAGAATTGGCGATCGTACAAATGTACAAGTATCTGCAGTATAGGTGAGCAGAGAACAGGCGCTTGCCCGGAAGTGTTATCGCCATGAGATGCAGATGGGATGGAAATTTTCAAAGATACCTACTTCAGGAGCGAGAAGAGCCTCGTAGACGATAGTTAGGAGTTCCTGCAAGATCTCGCTGAACACTTTGCCTCTTAATCGAGGTTCGCTTGTTTTCAAGCACCGCGGACATGCCTGTCTAGTGTCAGGAATTCAGGATATCAAGCAGAAGTCCCGAGGAAAAGGGGTAGAGGAGGGGAAAAGTTGGCCTTACCTTTGAATTGACGATGAGACACATCTCCTTCAACTTCTTGATGATGCCTCTTCTGGTGCGGCTGTCGTTGATTATATTCTCGAGTAGCCAGTCTACGAGGTCTGAAAAGAAACATAGAACAAATTTTTCCGAGAGAACTTTTTACCACTTTCCATTAACTTTATTTGACTCGTTGCAGGGCATCGTCGTCGTTGTCGTCGTCGTCGTCGTCGTTAATCTTTCGCCCGTCAACCAGCACCCGGAGAGTAAAAACTTTCCAAATAATGAATTCTGACGAATTATTAATGAATTTTTCCTCCTCGAGGACCATGAGAAGCGAGTGGGGGCCCTTAGTTTCATGGACTATTTGACGTTGAATTATTATTGCTCCTTCTCAACTCTCTTTTCTTCCTTTTCCTTTTTTTCGTTCATTTTTATCTCTCATTCTACGTCACCCCGCAGAGATTGCGGCGAGGATTTACCTTTTGGATATTTTTTAGTTTGATGTTCCATGAATAGCGTGCGAAGCTCGTCTTCTTCGGCCTCCGTCCACAAGGTCCGCGAGAGCTTCTTGTTTTGTACTTCAGTTCCGTACCCCTCGACAATTTCGGCCGCATCACGTGTCGTTTTCCAAAACAGAAGCTCCATGAAAGCTTTACGATTTCTCTCCGCAACTTCCGCAAACTTCCCGATAATGAATAAAGCAAACTTTGCCAGTTCCTGAAACAGGTTAAAATTTGACTATATCCGACCAAATAATTGGTCGAACATCCAACTCCTGGTCCAGCCGTTTCCTCACCTTGTGCTCACTGCTTTTGGACTCTAGAATTCTTTGAAACGTCCGAAATATAGAAGCTTGAAAAATCATTGCGGGTGTTTTGCACTGAACTGCTACGCGATGAAGTAGCTTTGCCGTGCAATGATTCACCTCGATGCTATTTTTGTCAAAATCTTTCAGCAGAAGCGCGCAGGCCTTGATAACCTTGACGTTGACAAACCTATACAATTGAAATAAAAATGTTAATGACAATTATAAGACTGAATTTACAATAGACGTGAGCACGGTCAGAAGGGGAAACACCGGGAGTGTTTGTCGTCCCTAAATGCGGTAATCAAATCACCCCGGGATTAGCCACGCGGAATCTGTCGTAGAAATGTTTGAGGAACGTGACATGTTTTTTTACATCAGAGGGGACTTTGAGGAAGACTGAAATTTTCCCCGCAGGTCGTTGAGGCGATTTTTATGAATTAAAGCGAGTTTTCCACAAACCGATAAAGAAAGTCCTCGAATTTGAAATCCGTTTCCTCAACTCTCCGTTCTGCCTCTTCCTCTTCGTCCTCTTCTTCTGCAGTGTCGCCATATAATCAAAGTTTAACACGTGTAAGCATCATCAATAATCCCTTAAAGGAGCATCGAATCACATCGATGCGTAAAGTGCAAAAACCTCTTACGAGGAAAATTGATAGCAACACCGCTTATAACTTACCGTTTTCAGAATTTCCGTACTCGGCGTCATTTTCCGTGTCTCTATCCCGACTTCCTCCAAACATCGTTACCTCCTCCTCAACTAAAACAGAACGGAAACGAGGTTGTCGTTGTAATACGCCAGCGACTCAAACAATCTAGAATCTCGCCTACTAACTTTAAGCAACTCCTTTGATTAGCGTCAGCCAATTTCGCAGTCGCTTAACGCAAACTGTATACATACATATATGTATACATATACATTCAGGTATATATTATACATAATGTTTATGTAAAGGTGCACGCGCTCCAAAGTCCATCCCCCGTCTTTGCACTGTATAGGTGGATATATTGGCACGTGCAACATACCACCCTAATGTATATTACTGCTCGAACATATTGTTCCTTTATATCGGTACAACACCGTAAATGCATGCATATACATAAGATTCGCTATGAAACAGCCACTTGATTATGTATCCCTTACTAGGTATCCGCCCAGACTCACGTTGCAAAATTCACGCTCATTTTCCTTATTTTATATTATCTTTTCCCCGAGACGCTGCGCGGCCGATGTTCCTTCCCTTATTTGAGAGAATCTTCTTTTTTGTTTTTCACAAAGAATGTGAGATACAGCAAGCGATATATGTATAGCTGCTGGTGATGGGGGTGGTGGTGGTAGTAGTAACGAAAAAATTTCTTCGTGCTGCAGTTTTTTTTCGTTAGAATAATTCCCGTTTCTTTTCGAGTTAACAATAACTAACATCCGCAATTCTATAACACTCAACGAAATTGGCTTTTTAAATATTCACATCGCTGTAGGTTTTACTTTTCTTCTCTTTTTTTTTTGTTTGGTTATTCGTATTCTTTTTTCTTCCACATCCCAACTACGAAATAATTTACGATAGTTTCAGCACCGACGATTACAGAATCATATATTTCTCTAGACCTCTGCGAGGCATTAATTGATGTCAAATTGTCGGCGCTATATACCTATGCTAGAGTTGTCAATTCCATAAATCGGCCAAGCTCATTTACTTTCAGCATGCATTCATGCGGATATTAATTTGTGAATCTCCGTATAGTAAATTCAAGAGTCGGTGCAGAAACCGGCTTTGATGAAAAGTGTTTCTTTGCTTTCAAAGAGAAACCGAATTTCGTTCCTCATCGCGATATCGTTGCGTAGTATACGAGGGCGATGAAAATTCTGTAGGCCCGTAGAGATGACGTAGGGCGATAGCTAAGAGACAACCGCTTGCACCGATAGAACTGGGGGAAAAGCAGGGAAAATGGAATTGCGAGTTTCGAATTGATTCGCAACGCTACGAACAGAGTCGGATCGGACCAGACGTAATGGGTTGGGTTACACGAGCCGGGCGACGGGCTTTTAGTCGGTTGTTGTTTGCTCGTTTGATTAGATTTTTCAAAGAAATTTCTTTTAATTAAAGCGGCGCAACGTACACACCATGGAATATAGGGATGTTGACGAGGGTGGAGATATACCGTACATGGATTACCGGTGTAGTCTGGTCGTTTGCAAGATTTCAAACGCAACATTTTGTTCAAACATTAAAAGCAAAAATCGTTACTGTGGGAACACATTCCATAAGATACTTATCGATATAACCGACCATCGTAATTAATGCGAACGCATAGCGTTTATAATCCATTGAACTGACTTGAAATGAGTTCAGCGGTTCGGTAATTCCGATCCGATCGAGTGTGACTAAAGGTACAAAGGATTCGCTTCGTACGCAGCGCATACAATGGAGTATAAAGTGCACCGGGGCTTAATGATAAAGGATACAATTTTTCAACAAAAATTATAATAATTAAAGCTGCAAGCAGCTCTCGTGTGGGGAGCGAATGCTTACAGAGAAGGTTAAAAAAGCCAGTCAAAGGACGTCTCGAAGTTATCCCGGTAGCGAGGGGGATGAAAGAAAAGGTCAGGGCGCATAACCCTTGGAGACGTGTTCTGGTTGTCAAACGTAGTTGAGTAGGCAGAGAGACGGGCTACGTGGGGAGTGTAGAAGGCTATACGGGATGACCACGAAGAACCGCCAAGGCGGTTGGGTCCGCAGCAGTTTAGACGGTCCAGTTTGAATAAGTAGTTACCAGGGTAATAGTAGTGCCGGATAAGGATGCTGCCTGAATACGGAATATCGTAGTACGTCCGTCCTTTTTCGTAACAGCGCTGACTGCGCCGCCTTCTCGTTGGTTCGATCGGGAGCATAAATATCCCTTGACTCGTACAGCCCGCGGGAGACGACGCCGAACAAAATTGTTGTTGTTGAAAGAGTAAAAGCGATTAAAGAGACCCTCCAGCGGTTTACGATCGAACGAATAAATAATTTACACAGAAGTAACAATTACTGGGAGTATATAATCGTTTCGTAATTTACTCTACCTCGTTATTACGGTTATTCAAACGAGGATGCAAAGCCGATCGGATGGTGGAGTGAGGTTTGCGCATAATCCACATCCTTGTCTAACGGATATCGGTACAAAAAAACGCTGATTAATTTCTGTCAGAGTTTAATGGGTTCGTTAAGGATGTAGTACGTACAAACACGGGCGGGGGAGAGGGCGGGCAACAACCTCGTTTCGGCGATAAGCCAGATGCGATGATCAGCCAGGTATTGTCTGTAATTAGAAGAGAAAGTGTCGTCGATTGCTTGAGCAGGGGAGCGAAAAACACGTTTCGAAAGTGCGTCACGAAGCAAAGGACCAATTAAGAGCTATATATGTATTCACAAAAGGGTAAGAGGGACAAGGGAAAAACGAAAAAAGGAAAGTGGAAAGAGCGTCGGGAAAGAGAAAGGCACGACGCGTCTTTTACACACGCCTACTTGTGCCCCGGTAGTTAATTGCTTTCTGAGATAAATAGCGGGAGGATCACGGACCAATGTTACCTTAAAAGCTTTAGCGGGTACGCCGAGAACGGCTGACCTTCTGCTCAAGGAGATCTCTACTAGAAAGGGTTGTAGGTTTATTCTTGAGTTCATACGGCTCATAGTCGAGCAACGAAATAAAATTAAAAAGAAAATTCAAGCCGCGAACATATCAGAGTTCCATTAAAATTATTCACATCTAGTATATTCTTAACTAAAATATACGTATACGTACATACATTATACAAGTATAATCCAGCCGCCGACGAAATGTCGTCTACTGTACGAATAATTCACGCTATTTTACGCGACTATAAAGAAGGAAGGAGACGATGTTTTCTGATATCCAAAAAAAGCTCCGCGTCACGGAACGAGACACTATAACGTTCGTGTGAATTCAGTGTGGAGTGTTTCGGAATTGAAAGGAGCGTGGAATATAGTCGATATATAATAAAAGGTCGCCGATCAAGAGTCGTTAATGAACTTTGAGGTACTAAACCCTTACCACCTTGCGGGTAAAGTTCCATTTGACTAACTCCCGTTGCGCACGGTTCGAATATCCCCTTCTCCGTTTTCATCCTCCTTTATCCTTTCCACTTTTTCACTCTACCGTTTCATGGGGCGTACCGTCAGAAGTAGCTTCCGTTTGTCAAATGCAAAAGTGTTAAACTTTTCTCTCTTTTTTTTTCATTTTTTATTTTCTTTCTTTTCTCCATTGATTTTTACTTTCTTTTTCTGCATATAGCAATTCCCAGAGTGGCTTTTTATCCCGGTGATTTTCTCCTCCACGTAACACACCAACGGCGGCACGATCCTGTATCTCTCACCCCTTTAACTTTTCTCCGCCCCTCCCCGCCCCTCGCCACTGTATATAGCATCGTCCCATCCACCGGAAATGGTATAGAGGAGGTAAAGGGCGCCATACCGTACGATTTTAGGCAGCCACATCAAACTTTTAAGCTCAACCTCGTATCGCACATATCATTCGAAAGCACCTCCCCTGTATGAATATACAGATACCATACGGGGGGAGAGTTGGAAATTCGCCCTCGCGTACACAGAGGCTGGTTATTATCTGCTCACAAATTACACCATAGAAGCCCTCTCTCTTCTCTCCTTTTCATCCCCATCCCCCTCGTCGGGGTTGGTTCGTACAACGGTACCTATATACCTATACATATATGCAACGTTTATTACGACGATAATATAACCGCATAATACCGCCGAAGCTTCCCCTTCCACGCAACGGTGATAACGATGGTGTTTGATTTAAGGTCTATTTGGCTCGCCAATACCCGAGTTAAAATATACCATTTTATCATCCGCAAGTTATAATATTACACATACGTTTTTTATTTTTCGATATCTAGTGCACATGCGTAAGCTGGCGGCTATTTTCATTCTTTTTTTTTTAATTCCTCCCTTCCCTCGTCATGGACTTGGAAAGAAAGACGTAAAAAAACAAGTGAAGAAAAAACCGGCGGGTGGTTAAAAATCAAAAAATTGTTCCCACCGATACTTTGCGGTACGGACCACAAATACTGAAGTGGAATCTAGCACGGCTTACTGCGCCCGGATTACATTATACAATGTTCTCCGTTAAATTATTGCGGTGTAGTATTCACCGCCCCTACCAGCGGCGTCGGCGCACCCCAATACCATAGCAAAAATTCATGCAATTCTCTCTCTCTCTCTCTCTCTCTCTCTCTCTCTCTCTCATCCCCGCGATATTTGCAGGCCGATATGGGGTCGGTGCAGGAATACGGGGGTATTTGTTCGCTTGATTATTACCGGAGAGTGGTCTGCGAGCCAGTGGTTAAGTCGTAGCGTTACATTGTGTTACGTTTATTTAATAACTATAATTATTAATACATCTCCCAACCGGCGGAATGATGCGAGCTGCAGCTGTTGATCGTCCATATGACGACTCACCTGCTACGTTGCGTGTAATAAATTATAAAATATTCCAAACAGAATTCCATTTCGTTTAATTCATCATTCGCAGAGTCGTATACGCATATAATCGAGATTACGGCAAAGCTCCGCTTTGATTCGGTCCGGCACGAGATCCGGCATCAATTCGGAGATCGGAGCTCAAGGGGTAGTCAGATAGGACGGACAAAGGCGACGGGGGTCGGTTCGAAGTCCGAGTCCCTAAAATACAAGTCATGGACCCTCATCCGGGAGGACTGTAAGCAGGCATACATAGACGTGTGTTATTCATTCAATGGGGTTAACAAGGGCTTGGGGTGAGGAGGTAAAGAGTACCTAATTAGGCGCTAATGGCGAAGAACGGCGCCACCAGATCAGAGATAACGGTGTGCGTAATGCGCCTCTACCCCCTTCCATGCCTTTTCCCCATCGACAAAGCTATGGGGACATTTTCAAGAGAGTGCGAATCTCCGCGTGCTTTTCACATCGGATCAGATTCGCAAAATATTCCTAATAAATGTTCGCTTTGAAGAAAAAATAAAGAAAAAACAGGTTTGATAAATACCGCAACATTTTAAATGTAATAGATATGTTATCCTGTTCTCCTCCAGCTGTTCTAAAAAGTTGATGTCCAGTCGAATCCCGAAATGCAATAATTCGATAATTTCGATAAACAGATCAATTTTACTTCCAGATTCGGATCCCTGGGCTCGAAATACATAAAAATACCGTGTAAAAACAAATAAAAGAAAATGTTGATTTTTTACCCCAAAATCGACAAAAATCTAAGGTATACCCCTTTGGATTTTTGGGTCAAAAATGAAGTATTTTTGTAATCGATCGTAGGACGCTTTATTAACGTATTTTGACGTCAGAAACACGAATCCGTCGATTAAATTGAGCTAGGAATAAATCCCATCGAGATATCTTCATTTTTTCACTTTTTGGAGCGATAAATTGGCGATAACTTGATCAATTTTATAGATAGACCAATTTAGCTTGCGAATTCGGATTCCTGAGGTCAAAATACGTCAGAAAAGTGTCCTACGATCGATTTTAAAAATACTTTATTTTTGACCCCAAAATTGACAAAAATCTAAGGTATACCCCTTTGGATTTTTTCGATTTTTGGGCCAAAAATGAAGTATTTTTAAAATCGATCGCAGGACACTTTTCCTACGTATTTTGACCTCAGGAACACGAATCTATCGCTAAAATTAGGCTACGAATAAATCCCATCGTGATATCCTCGATTTTCCACTTCTCAGATCGATAAATTGGCAATAACTCGATCAATTTTATAGATAGACCAATTTAGCTTGCGAATTCGGATTCCTGAGGTCAAAATACGTCAGAAAAGTGTCCTACGATCGATTTTAAAAATACTTTATTTTTGACCCCAAAATTGACAAAAATCTAAGGTATACCCCTTTGGATTTTTTCGATTTTTGGGCCAAAAATGAAGTATTTTTAAAATCGATCGTAGGACACTTTTCTGACGTATTTTGACCTCAGGAACACGAATTCGTCATTTAAATTAAGCCAGGAATAAATCCCATCGAAATATCCTTATTTTTTCACTTTCAAAAGCGATATCCTAAAAAATATCCTATAAACTCCAATAAAAAAAAATGTCGATTTTTGACCCGAAAATCGAAAAGATTCCAAGCCTCATAGCCTTTGCAAAATGTCAAAGTATAACGCCACAATGCATGTGGCGCGCGCGTGCTGTGCTACTTTATATAAAATAAAATAAAAGTCGCGGTGTGATCATACGAATAATGAAACGAAGGATTTTTCAACAATTCGTCGATGTTGGCATTAGGGAATTGGATATACCAGTTATAAATTGGCGTTTGTACAGTTCCAAGAATAAAGTTTTATAACGTAAAAATCGACCTGTATAACCTAGCAATCGGGTTTATTCTTTCCTCCCCTGTGAATGTAAGCGGCTTACAATTTTACGAAATCTCTCCTTTATTCCTTCATCCTATTTCTCTCATCGTGAACGCAACCGCGGCTATTCCGGCGGAAGCTGCAAGCAAAACTCATGTTCCCAGGGCGGTATAAATGTGGCGTAATATGTACAAGGGTATGGGTATAAGGTATAGACGCCACTCCATGAAACTTGAAGTGAAATAAAAATGATTTCTTGAAAGTTACGTCCGACTAGCAACACCTCTGGAAAACTCAAGTGGATATTATATAATATCCTTCAGAAAAATAAAAAGCTGAACAGAAAACGTAATACGCGGAAGAATGGATGGAACATACGGCACATGTATGCAGTGCGGCGTAGTCCCTGTGTGTGGTGACTTTTTAGATGAAAATAGTCCCCTACAAGTCCGCGGCGGCGGATAAACGGTGGATAACGAGTGAAAGACCGGAAGAAACGGATACGTGCGCGCGGCGGGAAGAAAGTGAAGGGAGTGGAGGTGAGGGTTGGGGTATTCAAGGGGCGGCTCCAGAGCCCAGCGTTAAGCCGGACGGATCAATATCACATTATTATAAATAATTAATACGAAACGTTTCCGTTGGTAGGGTTTAAGTTCGTGTGCGAGACACGGCGAGGATACGGCGTCCGTGGTCCGGCTATTTCGAAGGTGTCGGATTATTCATCGGAGGACCGATCGATTCGATACTTTCCTGACTCCGGACCGACGATGCGACGAAGTTGCGATCGTCGCTGTAATTAGTCAAGAATTTATTCCGCGCTTCACGGTCGTTTGATTTTGTGGCCGAGTTGGCAAGGAAATGAAGAAAATAAAGATAGAAAGATAGATAGGGAGGAGAAAAAGGAGGATTCACGCACGGGTGAATTATTTTCGAGATATGAGTAGAAAGGGTTCTCTTTGGGGGGGTAGTTCACCTTTTATACCTCGGTGACCCTCCGCGCCTTTGTGGGATCTACTTCCTAATTTGCCCTCCGAACAAATATCGCTTTGACGCCATGCGTGGATGCTGTCCGTATACCACCGCTAGTAATAAAGGACCATAAAGGGCGATAAAGGAGATAGGCTATTTTACGGATAATTAGGCAGAGACAATAGCAGCGGGTAGGGTGTAACCTAGTAAATAGGGCTTTTCAGAAGCCCACGCCACCAAGGATCTCTCTCCCATCCATATACGCCGTTTCGCCTGCACTCTCATGGCAGATATATAATAACGTGTCGAGAAATTTAGGCCGGCCCATTTCGCCTCGAGTGCGTCAATTTCGGGGTTATTTAGGGTTGCATAAGGGGCAGCTCCGTATACACGATATGGCGGAAGATTTTTGACTCTCGACGAATCGGAAGACGATTGAATTATACCCTGAGTTATGAAATCCTTGGCTGAAATTTTTATTTCATTTATTTCATTGCATAAATTCGTTACCTAACCGAGCGCAAGTTTCTACTTTCGTATACACGTTCGACGGGTTGGTGAAACATTGATAAATTGCTGTTTCGGTAATTGATTGATGGAATTAAGTTGGCGAAGTTTGCGAGAATTTTTACACTTTTTTTTTTTAATTTCAATTTTTCTTTTTTTCTCTAATTTTGTTATCATATAATACGTACGACAAGCCACGCAGCATTCAAATGTACGGTGTAAAGGCGCTTTACGGTTACGTAACGACTCTCATTATTCACGAAATCTCATTTAGTTGAAAATTGTATCAATCAAATATTAAATTCGTTTAAATGTAATGGAATTTTCGCATATTCTTTTCTTTGTCAGTCAGGTTAAAATTTCAAAATGAAAAACGTGGACGCTTTTAATTTCAGTCAATCGTATTATTCGAACACCGGTATACAAAATGAAAATCATTTTTACACGTATTTGAAAAAAATAAAAAAAAAATAAATAAATAAATGTATAAGCCATAGAAATCGGCTTTAAAACGACACGTTTGATTTGATAAAGTGAATTCCCAACATACGTCGACGTTCAAAAAGTGGGATCAGCGAAAGAGATGACGGGGCGTAGTAGGTATAATATAAAGAGACGAATTTCCTAGCTGTGGTAGTGGATTTGAGAAGCTCTGAAAACGGCGGGCGCTCGTATAGCTTTATAATTCTCATCGGAGCGTAAATCTAACTTTGATTTCGAACCCTGTTATTTCCCGGGGCTTTTGGTAAACCCACGGCAAAAAATAAATACCCTTGACCCTGCAACGGGAGCGGGCGAGCCGGTCGTTAGGGGCCGCATGGAACTACGTGGTGAAAACATAGAGGCAAGCTTTCAGTAACTGGTGCGCCGTATCTCTGAAAGAGCAGCGAGTTTCCGGGTCACGTGGTATTAATTTTGATCCCCAACCGGCGTATAGATCACCCTGGAATGATCGAGGAAAATCTCATCTCGTTATATATCGGCGGAAGATACGATATGGCGTTCGAATTAAAGTTTATATTAAATTTTCGTCTTTCACATAAATCCCCCCCCAAAACTACATACAAACCTGAACATGGGTATACACACAGATAAAATTCTGATCATCTTACTTAGTTACAATATCGCTAATTTCTAGGTGATTTTAATTAGGAATTACGATGAATACTTCCCAATTTAGGTGCGGGGTATTAATTACTACCGCTGGGTGTTAGAATACCCGTCGACAAGAGCTACCGCGAGTAGTCCAGGGGACCCTGAAGGGCAAACTCGATATAATATATACGACGCCGAACGAGTGTATAACCCACAATCGGGTAACCCTATTTCGCCTAAGCTCTAATAACTACCGCACAAACCCAATGTACCGTAATATAATGCCTTAACTGAAGTAAATCCATGAATAATTTAGCCGATGTTGATCCCTCCGCGTATAACTGGGCACCCACGGAGCCCCACCCCCCTCCCCCCTCCTTTGCCCCCCACCAATTTACCGTTTTAATTCGAGCCTCAGTCCACATTATGAAATTCCTAATTACTCCACATGAATGGTTTTGACTTTTAGCTACTCCCTCCGGGTGTTCGATATCATCGGGCGTCGTGCCTATAATTATAAAAGCTCTCTACAAATTTACGCAGAATAATGGTTTACAAGAAATTTTGATGATGTATAAAATGATCGAGTGTCGCGGTAACAGTTTTCTTCCACAGACTTGAAGTGGAAGATACTCGACGATGCTGCAGGGTACGAGAGAATTTTCAACACTCGCAAGGATCCTCGTGGATTTTGGAAGGTGTCCAAACGACGGAGAGTTTATAATACGGTTCTAGTGAGATAAAATAGCTATTAGCAAGCTTTACCAGTGGCAACTGAGTCCAAATCGAATCCAAACGAGCCCATAACTGGCATCGTTTCTCAGCCTTCCTTCCGAGCCAGCAATAATTCGCACCTTTTAAGAGTTTTATAAAAATTATTCATGAACAACGGATGATGTGAACATAAGAAGAAATAAAGTACAGCGGATACGACCAAGAATACGGAGGTGGGAGGACGAGGCACAGCTACTAAAGCTCCCAAGATTCTTTAGGCTTGACAGAGATCCTGGAGTTTCAGGAATAAGGCTGATCCTACCAACAAAATGCCGAACCCGTCTCAAAGGACCTTGACGCGTATCGTAGACCTAAGGGTTTGTCGTCCGACGGACGACAGGAAAAAAAAACGGTCGTATATATCAAGTCAAAGATGAAGATGAAGATGAGGATGAACCGCGTGAAAGTTGGTCGTAAGATAAAGACGTCGGTCTTCTTTCCGTGATCAGCCAACGAGAGCCGAGGAGCATTCGTATGGTAGCAAAAACATCGGGATGAGCTTCTCGTTTGAAAAGCTTTTGGATTCCCATCACGTTTGAACCCCACGTCCCTGGACTTAGTACCCGGAGTCCAGTGAATCCCGATGCATCTGGACGGTCACGGCGTTCGACTTGCCGAACAAAAGGCGAATTCTGCATTTGGTTCGCTAATTCTAAATGGATTTTCCTACTCTTCTCTCTCTTACTTTTTACTATTCTTTTTTTTCTTTTCGTTTTCTCTCTTTGCTTCTTTCACTTTTTCTTCTTTTCTGTTTTTACTTCTATAGGATTCAGTCCCCTGCACAGCACCCTGCATAGCAGCTGCCACTGTCTGTAGGATTTAATTGAAACCAGAGTGCATCCTGGAGATAGGACGGTGGGATTTCGAGGGCAAGGGAAATTCTACGGGATTGAATTTGAATAGGGAAGTTCTGTTTCATTGTTTCGGTAAACCTATCATGTTGATCATGGGCTTACGACGATTGGCTACAGCTTTCCGCATCAGCTTTCCTCGTCTGCTTTACCCTCCTGACGAGTCGTATGAAAATTTCTGATTTAAAAAAAAAAAATCTTCTCTTCGAGATCTTATTTCTCAAGTCAATCTTCTCGGGGGTAAATGGAGTTGAAAGAGGAGGAAAATCGCTCACGTTATCCGTCTGAACTAGCCGCCATGATGATTCGTAATCATTTCAATTACCTCACGTGTCTGATACGGCCTCTAATGGAGAAAGTGGAAGCGAGTATGAGCGACGTTCGTCATTTGTTTCAAGCCAAGACAGAACCCGGAGCACTTCTAATCCCTGATCATTTCCCCGTCGTTCCTTCCAACCCCATGAAATGTTAGGAACCAGCACCATCTGCGATTCGTAAGCAGTACGAACCTCTATTTTGATTAAAATCCATAAAGGGAAAATTTCCCGCGACGAATACAGCGGGGCTATAAATCACGAACGATAGTAGGTTATACGTTGTACCACGTACTCAACGAAGGATAAAAATTATCCTTTCCAATTCCTCTGCATGGCACGCTAAACGTTTATTTGGCCAATAATTCTAACTTTGACCTTTGCCAAATCAGATGTACGTATTATCGAGATTGAAAAATATGTAAATATAGTAATTATTATACCTGTACAGGTTGATGTAAAATGATTTTTCCTCATTGATGGGGGAAAAACATAAGTGAGCCGAGGTAAAAAGTGAAAAAAAAAAAAATCTGAATTTGCGTGCACCCCTCGAAGGCGCGGAAAGAAGTATGAGAAAACGCGCGCGTTCACTAAACCGTGCCAATAAATTTATATTGGCGGATTATGATAATAAAGGTAGGATATCGGCGACTCGATTTGTTTTAATTTAACCCCGTGGTATCCTAAGTATCATTTTATGGTAATAACCGATCCCGTCGCCGGCGCATTATTACGAACAGCGAGTCGTATAAGTATGTATGTACCGAAATAGGGATAGAGGTTCGTAAATCCATGCAGATGATACCCACCTACCCCCCCCCTAGAAATATATTTCTTGCGCATCCGATAGATTCCCACAAATTTCAATGAAAAATCACCGCCTCTATACAAGCCCTCCATACTCCCATCTCTTCGCATTATAGGTGAATAATAGGTTGGAGATATTAACGCCATAAAGTTATAAAAACGACCCGACATCAACCGCAGCTAAAATTAACGCTAAATAATTATGAGAACAATAACGTAGAGACGATGACTATATACGAACAATGAACCAAATTCAGCGTAAAAACTCATCGCGCGGTTAGCTTTAGATTTAGTCCCGGAGGGTGGACTGCAAGAAGCTGTCTCTGCAGGATAGCGCGGATGGAAAGTTGAGGTTAGAGAGGATGGATTGAGAGGGTTGGAGTAGAATTAGGGCCAGAAATAAGGGCCATGAAAGGATACCGCAACAAGACCCAGAGACCCAGAGTTCGGATATAACCCAAAAGCTCGCGGCATGTGCTTTTGTGAAGTTTGATTCTGGGTGGGGGTGGGGGTGCAATTGTGTAAAAGGGTGTACGTCGAGGGGTGACCGTGGCGTCTCGAGAGATAGAAACTTACCGCAAGGCCGCACGCTGCGACGTCGCGTCGTCCCGACATTCGAGAGCAGCAATACCAGCAGGAATATACCGATTGCGAGGAGAGACGAAAGAGAAGCCGAATAGCAGCGCGGAATCGGGGTGAGTGACGGAGCACGAGCGATACCAACTTCTGAACCGTCCCAACGCTTGGTACATTATAGACGTACTTGCTATTACCAAGTCTTTGCAAGGTCTCCTTCGCTATAACCTCGCCGTCGCGACGCTCGAACTGCGGTTGAGCCCGACAATGAGATGCGCGTCGAAGAAACTTAACCCCCCCCCGTAATTTATCCCCGTCGTACGATGGGTTCGAGGAGAAGAGTTAAATTAAAACAAACGAACAGCAAAAATTTGGGAAACTAGATGAAAAAGAATTTGCTAAAAGTTAAAAGCTCGATTTTTAGTTTTTCATCTCTCACTCTTTCGTTCGGATGGTATAAAAAAAAACTTGAAGGGGTTAATTCTAATTTGGTTCACTTCAACAACGGGCGTAGCTCAGCCATGAAGTATATACGGTATACCCCACACCGCGTAACCAACTTGCACGCTACGCGTTCCTGTTTCAATTACTGCACGTACACCGTACGCACAATTGAGCAAACTGCCATCGGCCAGCCTACATGCGATCATGAACCCGAGCTACATGAACCTGCGGTGCATATCCACTACCGATCGATAAAATACATACACATAGCTACGTAGGGATCTAAATCCGCGACGCGACGGGATGCGGACGCCATCTTAAGTCTCTCGTGTATTTTGCAACAGTTTGTTTCTTTCCGTTTTTCTAGACAACTACATGCGATGAACAATAACACTCCGAGAACAATAATACCTATAGTTACCGATTTATCGGGACACGAAATTTTGAGGTTAAAAAATCGAAAATTGTAGGTGAAAGTTTTCGGATAGAAGTAGGGTGCTGTGCACCCTAATCAAACGTGGACAGTGATTGGTAATTCTAGGGTCGTCCGGTAAGCCCGATGGCTTGTTATGGCAAGAGCAAAACGTAGGTCCGGTATATGAACGGCTCGACCGGAGCTAGTTTAGCGCCCCATGTTTAATATGCGAGACCCCTTCGGCGAGCCCTGTTCTGTATGCGACACGTGACTGCTTCTATGACGGTATTATTGTCGAGGTGCTCCCCAAATCTACCCTAAAAATGCCTCCCCCCCCCCCCCCCCCTGCAAAGCTTCCCAAACCCTGTAGCGAACACCGGCTGCCGTTCGTCCCCTAAACCATATAGCTACTGCCATGACAAACGCCATCAATGCCCGCTTTAACTGACTTTTAACCCGGTTTAAATTCTATATTCGAGGGACGAAGAGAAGGTACGGCATTATTTCTAGCGAAATACACCATACAACAGTGACGTATAATAAATTCCCCTCCGCGCGAGGATGTGTCTTTTTACGATGGTGTAATAATTGCTTTTCTTTTTTTTTACTCGTCGCTCTTTCCGATGCTTTGATAGTCGACTCGTTTACCTATTGCTGCAGAAAGTGATCATCTACCCGGTGGAGTTGAAAAATTTACATTGAATTTTTAGGGAAAAGCAAACAGTTGCCGGTGCAGCCTCTGCGTTGGCCAGAGGCCAGGGGCCAGGCGCCGGGCACCGGGCACCGGGCGTGCAGCGGGGGAATGAAAATGGTCTACACTCCACGCTTTGGAGCGTACCTCGCGAACCAGTGAAACCAAATTACCACTTGAGCGTGGGTGAGATAAATTCGTATATCGTGTCGGTCTAATTCATTTATATGCTCTATTGAACCATGCAGGGGCGACTGCTGGGCTCATCCCCTCGTGTCCCCGACCCGTTGGCACCCAGCTTTTGTGTTTGGAAAGAACAGGATTGTGTGCTTTAAAATTGAAACAAAGCAGAAAAAACGACTTCGTCGATTGGTAAGAAATTAGTCGGGAGAGGCTGAAAGGGGGTTGAAGTTCTTCGCTTATTTGTTTACTTGTTCTTATCTCGTTTCGTTTTTGCTCCTTTACGCGCCGTGTTTTTACTTCTTTCCTTTTTTTACTTTTTCAAAAAAGTTTAAAGAATTTGAGGAGCCGGGAGCCGCACGGCAACGAATCGATGATTGATAATCGAAGGCCTGACGCGTCCAATATTTATCAAACACTTGCTGCTCCGATGCGTCGCGTCGGGCCCGAACGAATAGAAAACGTAATAAATTATTACACGCTACCCGACGCGTGCAGGAGGATGGAATGGTAGGGGTAAAAATTCTCCCTCCGTAAGTAAACCAAAAATTTTTTGACGAGGGTTATCTTTATCGTGCCTCGCCTGACCTTTGATCCCTCGAGCCCTCTAATCGAGAAAAGGGGACGACGCCGCGGCACCGCGCGCGCTCGACTAATCTCGGAGTTTCCAGTTTCAGTTCTAACGATAATTGAGCCCTCGAAAGTCGAAGCGGTGTAGTGTAAGTAGCATTTTGACAAAAATTCAGATAAGCCCAAATTATATACCATCTCCCTGGCTATCTCCGAACTTTCACCCGTTAGTCAACATACTTATATAAATTACTTCTGCGAGCTACTCAAAATTCTGCGCAGTTTTTCAATCCGTCACAAAAAATGTTTCGTCCTAATCATCCGCAATAACGTAAAGGACGAGACTCCTGTACCTGTTCCACCTAAGACAAGAAAAAAGAAACGGTAAAAAAAAATAATCCAAGCTATTTTCTGCGAATACCTCGTGTTTTATTTCTTGGCTATTCGTCGGTTGAGACTGAAATATAAGGGGATTTACCGTCACTCCGTGGAAATTTTCGCATTCAAATGAGGCGCGGCAAGCGAGGGGTACATCGGCCGTGACGTCGCAAGGTTCTTACAAATTTCGCCCTTTAGGTCTCGAGGAAAGCTCGAAGAGCCCGAGTCCTTGAGCTGGGATATTTTGGAGGACGAACAAGGAGAGGCGTCCCGCGGATGCCATTTTCGCAGAATATTTCTATATTGTCGATAAGTGGGGATTAGGAAAGTCTGGTAGGAGATTTGTTCGTTTGCTTTCACCGATGGGGTCAATCGGAAGGGTACGACGTTCGTCGGGACTTTGGAATATCGGATGAAAGAATCGACCGTTAATATCAAGCTATGTTATATTCTCGAATATATGGAACGTAGGAAAATACTTTGATCATTTTGATTTTCGCGATGCATGGTTGTGAAAGAAGTGATGCGAATAGAAAGTAGGGGGAGGGGAGGGGTGGGGAGAAAACTATGGTAATAATGGGAAAAGTCGAGAGAGAATTTCTGGACGGGTTTCCGCGTATTCGTTCTTCGCCGGAGTAGGAATCTGGACGAGGACAAAGTAGTGAGCCGGGGTGGTCTCGTCTCCGAGACGTCAGCTGCAATGGTAATAATCCGTCTTACGAGAGAAAAGCGTTCGGGATATCTACCTGAGTCTCGTCGACGTCGACCATCTTCATCTCGGAGCGACGAAGCTTAGGAAGATTCATTACAGGGCTTGGCTCGAGATTTCTCGAATTTTAGAGGCTGCGGGGTTTAAAACCAAAAGCCAAGAGGTTAAACCGGAGCATCCAATCAATTTGAGTAACCCGAAACCACGTTCCTAGTTACGCCGATATCGGAACGGTAGGTACGTACTGTGCACGCGTGTATACTCGTCTGACAAGGCCGGGTACCGTAAAAGTAAAAAATCAAATTTCAAAGCCCAGGGGCACGACCGACGAGTGGCACAAAAGCACCAATTTATCACGAGGATGCTGTCAGCAGGCAGTCGATTTTCAAGACACCGCCAGACTCCGGAGTCTAGACAAGGTTATTCGGTGGCATCGCATGAAAAAGCGGTCAACTTTTTCGAAAGCTTGTAGTCTTCGGTTCGTGATATCGTGATATCGGAATAAAAATTGACCCTGAAAAAGGATAATCGATCGCTCCGATCCGTTGAAAATTTCGCGACGTTAGCCGAGAGCAAATGATCGGCGGAGCCGTGCTCCGTGAGAAATTAACGCGGCACTGCTGCTCATTTCCATTGTGAATATTTTAAGGGAGTATACGAACCAACTACGCTTTGTCTCCGATTCGGTTCGAGTATATATAAGGGGGAGAACGGTTGGTTCTGCTTCTCGCCGATAAAGAGGCGAATTGATTAAAGCAGCATCGGCTGATTGATTATACGTCGTTTCCAACCGGGTGCGAAGCTACCATCCGTACTTAAAACATTAATCCAAGTACTTTGGATACCTGGGATCGTATCGCACAAAGGAGGGAAATGATGCGAGATTTCAATGGCATATACTATACTGGGATGTATAAGGTATACTCCGACGGCGAGGAGATATATATCTTCGCAATTAATCAAAAGCAATTTGGACGTACGTGTATCTCGAGAAACGATAATATTAGCCGAAAAGTTTTAACGATATACTTTCTGGCACCGAGGAACGAAAGTAAAAGTTGGCATTGGTATTACGCTCACTGTTTTCTTCTTCTCTTTATTTATTTATTTTTTTTATTTCTCTTTTACTTGTTCCTTTTCTTCTCTCCGGGGCAGGACCGGAAGTCTTTCTAAGGTCTCGTCGTAATATTTCACGGAAATAACAAGCTGCACGAAAGAAAACTCGGTGGTACGGAGGGCCACGGAGTTTATTGAGATTTTTACGAGGCGAAAATAGTGCTTGAAAGGTGCGTAAGATTGGGTGCGGCGAGATGAACGCGATACAGAAGTATGTTATAAAAGTTTTTTCTATTCGTTTTTCTTTTTTTTTCTCTTTTTTTCTTATGTCCTTTGGCTCATCGGATGTTGGATTGAAAAATTGTAGTAAAAAGATATGGCGAGCTGAAGAAGTAGAAGAAGAAGGCGGTGGGGAGGAAGGGGGGAAGGGGGATGATGCGGGAGAGTAGCTGGGAATGAATTGCCTTTCCGTTTTTACGACCGGATTCTATGATGTGTATACACACGAGCGGATGGATCCGCCCGCGAAGGCTGCAGACAATGAAAGACGGTGGGATGGTAGATGAAGGTAAACGTTACGAGGAGTCCCGCAGAGCGTTATACTTTTTTTTTTCACGCACGATTCATACATTCGCATTCACATGATTTTATACCAGGCCAAAGGTTTTGTTGCGTATTTTATTTATTCGCAATGCGAATGTAGAGAATATTCAGCTCTTCAAAATTTTGAAATTCCTTTATTATGATAGAGAATTATGAAATCCGAGCGTTTCGTCGGCATTGACCCGATACAACGACTAAAAAGCGGAAGTAATAGAATTTTCCAAATGCCTCCCGACGGGGAAAGGTAGGCGTTGGCATTTGTAGAAAAATGGCCACCGTATAGATTCACATAAAAGTATAACTCCGCACACAAAAGCTGATGCAAAATTGAACTCTATTGGAATCGTCTAAGCCCAAAGGATTTCATCCGACCCACCCCCGCATCTCCTCACCCCTTTTCTCACCCCCTCGTGACCGCGGTTACCGACTCAGGCGGCAGCCGCAGCAAGAGCTGGAAGGTAAAAGACGTCATTTCATTTTCGTAAGCCGATGGCTATTCCCAAAGTCGAGGCATTTATATGCAGATTCAAGAAGTCAAAGGCGGGAGGGGCTGCAGCCCACAAAACGAACCAAATCGAATCGGATCGAATCGTATCTGAAAATAGGTATCGGCTGAGGAGACCCAACCGCCTTTGTAAAAAGACTTGGTTGTTAATTTTCCTTCGACACTCTGATCAAATTATTCCCTTCGCCTGAAGAGATTCGAAGATAAAAATCGAGAAATTTAATTAGGAAGAAAAACATTTATGGAATAGCACGTTCAAAAATTAGTAATCCAGAGTTGAGATCGAAACAGAATTTAATAGCGTGCCATAGGTGGCGCATGTATAGGTATAGGGATAGTTATACGACATACGCTAGAAGGCCTTCGGGGTTCTCTGGAATTTTTTGCGTCGCGCGCGACCTTCGTGGATCTTTGGAATCCGGTCGTGAAATGACGAGAATGCTAGATACGTCTGGTATTTAGCCACCCTCGTTCGTCAGGGGTTCATATCAGCGATGGTCTTCGAGTCTTTCCACCTCTGATAGCTGCCTCTCTAAATATACGCCGATGTGGTATATACGGTGCAGACTTCGCAGCCCGGTCGACGCCGTTGAATTCCACAGAGATTACCCTTCGAGGATCAGCTGCAGGGGTGACCCCGTCTTTGCCTCGAAGGTCGTTGCAACGTCACCCTGACCCACGAAGAGTGCTCGTCGAGGTGGAAGACCACGTCGATCCGCGGAGCAGGACTCTGTGATATCCTCGAAGAAAATTAAGTCACCGCGTACATGGGTATACATATTTCTCCGCAGCTGCGGGATAAGAATTATATATACCTGCGCAAGCTCTCAAAAAGAAGCTTCGAGTGAGAAAGCTCGAAGGACTCTGTTGGGGATTATTCGAGAACCCCGCGGTAAAGATCAAAGCCTTCTTAACGATCGAGTCTCGTTCTTAAGTTTTCGGTGAAAAGCTTCGCGCCCCTCAGCTTTCCAAAAGCTGCTTTGCCGCAGCTAAAGTGTCAAGATTTCATTCACCAACCATAAATGTACCTCAACAAAATGTTGATAATAATAATTTCCTCCGCTACAATTATCGCACGTGTGGTTCGTTTAAAATTTAATCAAGGTCGCGATCGTTTCTATCGGGAAATAGAGTATACGCGTAAAAAATCCATGGAAACCTGCGATCGTGATAAAAAGAAAATAAAATCAAATAGAATGCATGGCTCTGAAACTTATCTTCGGCAGTTTAAGATGCGCGGGCGACACAAGTTTCGAATCACTCTACGCTCGGCTGGTTCGAGATCGCCGTGAATCCGATCAAGTATACATTTGCCCTTTATTCGGTGGGAGTACCTCCTCTCGAACTTGTGGCTTACCTTTTTCGTTCCCTGAATTATTTATGGCATCCTCTCCTCTTCTCCTCCTTATTCTTGATCTTATTCTACAGATTCGTTTTCCGCTGTTAAACCGGCGCCGAATCTATAACGTTGTTGTATTACATTATAGATCCGTGCGCGTATAGCTATAACAACGGCAGCTACTCGAGCAACAACGATAAATTTTCTATCGTCGCCCTTCAAAGTACCTCGGAGGAGAACTCCGATCGGGATGCGCACCCTCCTACCAAAGTCCCGGCAAGTTCTGGCGGTGCACCAAGGATGACGGGATTCGGAGGGGTCCTTTGGAGTCGGATCGATGGTTTTCATTGTTCACTCGAATGGACGGAGTTAAGGTTCGGCCTACCGTCCACGGACAACGATCATTTTGAGAAACTCTATGACTCCCCTAAGGGCGCTCTCAACGGCGAAAAAAGAATTCACCGGTAATATTCGAAACCCCGAAATTTATACTCAGCCATGACGTGAATAATTATTCGCAACAAAAATCCCGAGAATCCACATTGAATCAAATACGAACTCGTATGCCACTCCGCAGCTGTGAAACACGCGACTGTCTCGACACGAGGGCAAAACGACTTCCGGCAAAAGTTTCTCGAGAAATAAGCGAGTATATGTTTCGAAATTTGTCCGTCAAAATCTCCAGTACTTAGAATTAGTTCTCCAAGTAAGTCGAGAATGAATTCCGAGGCGACTCGAAACGCGCTTTTTCTCTCTCCCCTTCCTCACTCTTACACCCTGGCATGTAATTAAGACAACTTTAAAAGCAGTTACATTCTTCCTTTCTTATTCAGTTATCTTTTCTTTTTTTTATTTCTCTCTTTTGTTGAATTGACCCCGGACCCCACGATCGGTCTGGGATTCCATTAATACTCTGTAAACTAGGCTTATAACTTATCCAAAGTAGGAAACAGGGGCGGCCAGCGGGTTTCCCTGGCTGTTTTTCCTCCCTGTTTTATATATACGTATAGGTATACCGATTGTACATCCTTTCTAGCATTGCCTATACGCTGAAGGAAATACATACCTACCTACCTATACCGAGGCGGCAAAACAGGGACATTTATCAGGATTGCCCGATAAAATAAATAGACGCGAGTAAAGTGACGTTTTAATTATAAGGGGAGTGATGTATGTCCGTTGAGCTCGGAAATGATTCTGCACGGAGCTGCGCGTGACGCGGAAGGATCCTCCGAGCGAGATACCGACCGCCGAAACAAAAAATAAATAAAAAAAATGAAAAAAATATAAAAAAACAAAAGGAAAAAAGAAGAATACGTCGCATCTTTCTTTGCTTCGGAATACAGTGGACAAGGAAAAAGAAAAAGTTAATTAATTATAGTGGCGTACGCTGTGAGACCACATGATACTTCTACCTTTTGAAAACAGATGAATAATTGGAATGGTTTTTTCAAAAAATACGATGGATATACAATTGTTATCATTTTATGAAGGAGGTAAATGAAAGAAATGAACATTGAAGGATATATATTCGATATCCTGCCCGCGGGTGTTGATTTTTTTAGAAGAAAAAGTGAAGCTAATACGAGACCGTGTCGACCGCGGTGTATAAGCTGGCGAAAGTTGTTTTACTCCGGTATTAGTTGAAAACTATTTTCAGTAGACTATAGCTATAGGAGTTTTCCCCCAATCTCATCTCGTTTGCTAAATAGACTTTCTTTTTCTGGATTAGGTCGGGCGCCTAATACGAAAATTCGGTACGCACCGTATAACGCCGAGTAAAATAGGCGGGAATTACAGAGATGGAAATACAGTTTCCTTTTACCCGGTAGAAGATCGAACCATATAGTTCCATTCTATAACGTAAGTGATGGCGATCTGGAACGTCCAAGAATGTGGAAAAGTCATATGACCGATTTAGCCAGTTTTTCGAGAATACGTCAACTATTATGCTGAAAAGATAAGATCGACCACATTTGAGCGGATGATTTTAATGCACCCGAAGAATATCTACGTGCATATCTTTGCGTGTAGAGTAGAAAACAAAGGAGAAGAGATGAAAATAATAGCGTAAAGGATATTTCGACGTCGAGCTGTTTTTCACGGTAACAATTTGGTCCTATATTTATTGCGCGTCGTAAAGACGCTTGGCTCAGCCTGTTACGCTTGTATTCAGAAGAGAGATATATGCGTGTCACATATCATGCAGGCAGCAAAAAGGTACGGGGCAAACGGATTACGTTCAAAGATCGATAGACGAGAGCGGCACGCGAAACATGAACGAAGAAGTGGGGAAAAGAGAAAAAGAGTAGAGAAGAGAAGGAAAGGAGAGAGGAAAGGAGAGGAGAATGGGAGACCGACAAAAAAGGAGAAAACTTGGGATTAGCGAGTTCGCGGACAGGTCCGGGTCACCCGCGCTATATTTTCTAATTAATTAATCATACGAATCTCGGATGAGCTCGATGTCCCGTTCGGTATGGGGTTGTGGGAACGGTATAGAATCATTTTCACAATACCCGCGAAAATGTAGAGTCGATTTTATATCTTACTTCTCCTCTCCGCATCATGGACCCGAGGGGAGTTGCAGTAGGAAGCGGAGAGACGAGATATTGTTGTATACAAAACCGCGGAGCTCAACGTTAGTCGACGACTTTCTGTTGCCAAAGATTATTCCCCTTTGTGATCCTCGCTGGTAGGGAAAGATAATATAACGTGTACAAAGTGGACTGTTGTAATAGGGATAATATCAGGATATCTGAAGGGTGAAATGAATCACCGTACCCAATCTCAGAGGGTCGATGTGTGCGAAAATTGAAGAAGCTATGATTACGCGCCAAAGATTTTCTTGTTTTATTATATTCCTCATTTTACTTTTGGTTTTTCTTTCGATTCCTTTTATTAATTTTGGAAAATTCTACGACGTCGAATCAGACTTGGGGAGTTTTTTAATAATCCACGATTATGGCCCTCGACTTGATGAAAGATCGCGTGGAGGGGTGAACTCAGAGACAGAGAAATCAATATATTATCGAAGTATTTCAATTCGCATTCCCGCATCCCTTGACGTCAGGTAAATGCTTATATCCCTTTCATCGCTCCTATAGCTGCAACGGGTGAGTCAAACAACGTAAAATGCTTTCAAATGCAAATCTATCATCATTTCAAGTAGAATGTATAGGTAGAAGAAGGGAGTTCGGCTACCTGTGCGGAGCTCGCATAGCTTTATTCCTGAAGAAAACAACCTCACACCGCCTCGCACGAATCAAAAGTTGCCTGGAAATGTAAATGAAAAGTGGATAGAGTCTGCGCTTGGAGAAAAAACGAATGACACAAAATAATCATTGGTTCGGTTAAAAATAGCGACGCGTCCGCGATGCGATGCGATACATTCGGACACGATTTCCGAAATGCTGGAATCAAGACTCGCGACACCCCATGAACGGAGCCGGGTGAGAGCGAAGCTTAGTGATTTTGCACTCGTACCCGTACTTTTAACTCGTATAAATCACCCTTCGCTTAAGCCCTGCAGCCGAGGTAATATTTCATGTTTTTATTTACGCTACCTTTTTAGCTCCGACTCCGCTTCAATATGTCAAGAGTTATTGTACGATTGCAGAGGAAGAGGGAAGGTCGCATATTTTCCTACAGCCCACGCCCAGAAGCGCTTTGCTCTTGAAAAAAGAAAGGAAACAAAAGTGAGAGAGACAAAAAACTAATCCTTATTCCGAGCTTTCGGGACTCTTCGTCTCAATTTCCGTAAATGATGAAATTTTATTTTATCCAACGCATGGGCTGGGATAACAATCTTCGCCTCTGGGTCAATTTCTTGTTGGTATAATTCCCACGGTCCTAGTCCGCTGTAGAGAAGTAGCGTCTCTCTCTCGAGTTAAGTGTTTTCTGAGATTAGGGTAGGTGCGGAGACGACGGCAGTTCGTTGAGTGGCACGGACGCGATCTGTCTTCATTTGAATACACCCCTCGTCTTTCGCGGCACGAGGTGGAAACTGAGGCAAGTGGTAGCGCGGCGGTAGGAAAGAACGAAAATAAGAAAAGGAGGATGAAAACCACCTTTCCATTTTCACTGACACTTTGAGCTAGTTTTCACGGCGCTCCTTGTATGTAGTGTTCGACTAGTGTTCACACGTAACAACGGATCAAATGAATGAATAAATAAATGAATACTTTTTGAGTCGAGCTAGCCAGAAATAGGAGAACAAAAATTATCGGTAGAATTTTCATCCCCTCGTGCGCAATTTCAAGTAGCTAATATTGACCTGCATGATCCCTACCGTGTGGAAATAACATAAAAAAAAAAAAAACACACACTGGCACACACAAAAAATGAAGAAGGGAAAGAAAAAAATTGCCAATAAAAGCCTCACTCGATTAGCCGTTTGAATAATTCATAGTAGGTTGGTGAAAAGTTTGTTGGAAAAGTTCTTTTTTATTAGGTATACCATGCCGGGGCCCTAGGCCGCTCGCGGGGTGGTGAAGTGGTGCAGCTTGCAGCCCATAGTCCGGTTGATAGTTGGCGGAGTTGTTCGGCGCCCTGTCTAATTTTCGAGCAGGGTTTTCCGACCATTTATGTAATTGGATAGCTGTTGCTAGCTGACAGGGTTCACTGGGCAGACAAGGGTGCAGCGCTTAGGTCGGGGAGGAGGTTAGATTCGATGCAATCACGCGGGAAGCCCTTCACACGTGGGTAGTGGTAACAATTTTAGTGAAATGCACTTTTACGGTCTATACCGTAAATGAAAGTGCTCCGATATTATCATTATTCCTACTATTATTATACGAGTGCAGGGCGGAAGGGAATTACTTTGCCCGAAATGTGTAAGCTATATGGTTTATAGATACGTGTGTATACCTACACGGGTGGTGCGGTGCATCAGAAACACGTAAGGGATTAATTTCCTGAACCAGCATAGCAGCAGTTTCTGTTGTAGAAACGGCGGTCTTAAATTTCTAGTAACGTCAATGGCCTCCGGTACATTTCGCGACATTACCGGTGCAATACCAGAGGCAAGCAGTTTCCTGGTCGCAATGAATACAGCGCAGCATCCGCCCAACCGTATCTCCATCCCTCTTACCTAGATGTTCGCATAGCTACCATTGGATAGGGTAGTCTACGTATGCTTACATACTTATGGAACGTTGACGAAATATTTTATAGGAGTGCGTGTAATAGAAAGAAAATAGGAAAATATGAGAAAATACGATGCACGCGAGACGCGTTTCGCGCGGTATAAGCCACACATGTTTTTTGTAGGATATGTAATAATAATACAGCCGCTGCAGGGCGCACCCGAGTAAAATCCGAAATGTGTGGGCGTGCGACGCAAGAAAAGGGCGCGTATAGCTGCGCGTGTAGCTTTGGTTGGATGGAAAGAATTACTTGGATTCACTCAAGTCCCAAACCCTCCGAGTCAAAGTCTAGATCTATTGTAACTGCTTTTCGGCACCGTACGTTATCCGGAGGGCGTTTAGAGCCCCTTATCCTAGCTCAGATTGCTCCGGGAGCCCCGCTACCTTGTCAAATAAGATTCAGCCCCTAAATTTGTCCTTAATTGAAAACCTCTCGAGATATTCGATCTCATTCGAGAATGCAAAAAATTTGGAAAACTTTCATCCCGAACACTGCGAATAAAATTGAATCGATGTTTCACCGAATAAAAAGAAAGAAAAAAAAATTATAAAAGGAAACGGAAATAAAGAAAAATGAACAAAGTTCATGCATCGTAGGTGATCCAAGGGTCAGATATATGAATAAATGTCCGCGAAAGCGGCTGGCCGGGGTAAATCTTTCCGTTTCGAAACAAATCCCTTTGGAAATCGTTGTCTGAGGGCCGTTAGGTATGGGGAAAATCAAACAAAGGAAACAACTGAATTATCTAAGAGAAAGCTAATCCCCAAGAGATCGCAGCGGCATAAGAGGAAAGGGAGGAAACGGAAGGAGAAATTCACCTTGAAATTCTCAATGCTTCGATAATACCAGCCGCAGTTTGCGGGATCTCAGGGGACTTTGGCCGTCACAAAGGACGATTTTGTCGAATTCTTTATCAGAATTTTTCCACCTACTTCTCTATATATATATATATCCTTTCCGACAATTCGCGAGATGTTCGCACGCGTGTACCCGACGAACATTCGTATACATATACGTTATACCATAAAAAAGATAAAATAAAGTCTTCCCGAGCCCGAGAGTTCGTTCTCAAACAACCCGTGCGTTTTTTCCTTTATTTTTTTCCCCAACCACTATCTAGTGGGTCGTATCATTTTTGCCAAAAAAATAAAAAAGAAAAACCAAATAAAATAAAACAAATAAAATAAAAAGTTACGCCATTTATTTTCTACTTACTCTTTAACGAGAAATCATAATATATACCCCTTCTTTTTTTACTCTGCCGGCCCCCACAAATGATGAATCACCCTACTCGACTGCTGCTGGAGAAAGCTTGGCTTAACGTTGAACCGACCTTTTGGGCGAACTAGGTATTGCTTTTAATGTATTAGATATATATTACACGCATTTCCAGTTTCCCTTTTTGTCTATATTTTTTATTTCGCATGGTCGGAATGACTTGGAACCATTTATTCATTTTTTTCGTCAGCCATAAATTACCGACCGTGCAAGTGTCTGACGACACAAAATTTAATGGAGAAGAATGAAAAATCAATAATAAAAATAAAATAATCAAAAAGTCAGAACCAACCGAATTATACAGAAATATAGGCATTGATCCGGCGATTAATTACCAGCAGAGAAGTTTCTCGGCGATCCACGCGCCCACGTCTAAGTGACTTGAGCTTTTTTACAGAAAATTGAATTCTGCAGACAGCAGGATTACGATATCCCGCAAAGGTCACATCGTCAAAATTCGTCCAAGATCTAATCTTGACGATGGTAATAATTATGATGATAGAGTAATGATAATACGTCAACGATTAATTGAATTTTTCCCCCCCATAAACCATTTGCTTTCAAATGTTTCGTCGTTGATTATAACCGTATAAGTCAAAAGGTAGAAAGAAATCTCACAGCCATCGGTGGACTTCTCGAGGATTGTATTAATTATTTTCCGTGCTTTCGTTTCGTCCTTTCATAAATTATACCTACACGATGTGATATTTGTACAGCGCGGGCCATAAGATAGGGACGTGGAGGTTAGATTGAACTTTTAATCCGAAAATTAATATTTTCCGAGTAACACGAAAAACTGTCGAGACCAGACGAAAACGAACGTGCGCGGGGCGTGTGTCCATACATATACACGTACATAGTTATCATGTACACGCGTATCACGATCCGTACAAGTACGCGACGTTTTTTGTCACCCATCACATCGAGTAATATCGTAGCAGATTTTTCAGCAAGCGATAAACTGGATTGAATTTGTTTTTTCCTCTCGATGTAAATGTAAAAATATGATCCTTCGATAAACAAGAAGAAATTTTCAAACTAAAATCAGCGATATACCGTATAGATTACTAGAATATGAACCGTCCCCCTCGGTCCCTTGGAGATATTATCGTCATTTCAGCAGGTGATTAATGACGCGCATGGCCTGCAGGGACGTCGCGACGCGTTGAATCGTTGAAAAATAATTTGAAAAAAAAGAAAATTAGAAAATCGAAACGGAGAAGCGGAGAAGCGGTGGCAGGATGAGGTACGAGGCGGCGGGCGATGGAGAAGGCGAGAGGAAATAGGGCTGGGAACGAGTATCGCGTGTTGTTACAGGCGACGATTCAATACCCGGGCGAAACAGTTGATCCCGGTAATCCTTCGGGCGTTCGTTGTCTCACCAGCTAAAGGCTCGCGCAGCAGTTGTGCAGGACTCGTACGGCACACGCGACGTCGTGTCAGTCCTAGTTATAGGTATAACTCGTTCCGGTACCAAACCCGTGTCATTTTTACGGTCAGATTTATCTGGCGAAGGTATTATTTTTCCAGCGAAGCTAACGGTCGGGATCATCTCTGTACAGACATAAAACTCAGCTGTACATATAGCGAGCTCCGAGGAACGCAGGTTATAAAACAAAGCAAAAAGTAGGTAATAAAATAAAATACCGGGCATGCTAGCTGCTTAATTTTTAACAAAATTTATCGCATAGCAAGAGTAAAATCCTCCTCCTCTGTAAGGATTAAACGGCAACATAATAGAGGCCCGTTATGGTATACACGGCGCGTGTACAGCAATGTTATAAACTACGGTAAAAGTTCCCCTTGAAGGAAAATATATATATTTTTTTTCTTTTCTGGCTTTCATTTCGTTCAACTCGTTATTATTTAATCAATTTATTTGACGGAGAAAAGTTTTCAGTATTTATCTTTCGATCCCATAAATGGTTTTTCTTTCATCTTCTCTTTTTTTAATATTTAACACTTCGCGTATATATTGTATATATTTTACGGCGCATGATAAATAAAAGTATGATGACCAGGCGAGTGGAATATAACGAGAGTTCAATTACAGAAATTATTAATAAAAATGTGGAGCGCGGAGTTGTTCCGGAGCGGTGGTCGGTCGAGTATCGTATGTCCGTTCGGTTCCGCTGAACTCGGTTCAGTTCAGAGCGGAAAGCTCTTTCGACTATATATGGTGCGTTTCGTGCTCCACGTTATCTACTTTTGCAATTAGGGTTAATAATTTCGCAGCGACCGTAAACCGGTGAAATGAAATATACGGTATATTTTATATATCTATACTCGCAAAGATTGATCCTCCGTCCCAGATAACGACGCCATCGGTTCAACCGCTACCTGCTGCTGCTGCACCGTTCGCGATACTTAATAATTAGCGATCATCAATTTAGATACTCATTCGCTAAACTTTACCCGCTTAGTTTCGCTTCACCGCGCTTAGAACCTGAGACGCGATTTATTGTCACGCGATCTCCGCGGCAGAGTTCGCTGGAAGCTCTTAGAAGGTGAGCGTTCCCACCAGCTGAACAGCGATATACATATGTATATGCAGGCTACACAGCGGCGAGCA
Organism: Athalia circularis; assembly: GCA_963978495.1. Taxonomy (NCBI): domain Eukaryota; kingdom Metazoa; phylum Arthropoda; class Insecta; order Hymenoptera; family Athaliidae; genus Athalia; species Athalia circularis. The sequence goes on along the minus strand of OZ021701.1, from coordinate 640,860 downwards.
GGCTATACCGTATACATACATCGGATATATTTTTCATTTCGTTTATAAATTTGGAAAAAGTAACGAAAAATTTACCTATACGTATAAAAAATCGGATCGTACATTGAAACCGATCTTTGGTACAGGTATTTACAACGACGTGTCGCTCGTCGAACGCAGCAATACGTCCAAAGAGAAACCTGGACCAACAACGTTGTATATCCCGAAGAGAACCGTCGTAACCTGCCTTTTGCCGAGCCGCCCGCGACCTCCTTTTTTCTACCAAGCGCTCTCCTGCACCCCGATAATCGACACTCCGATTTGCATCCCTTTGGTCAAGTTTCGCTATCTCTTCCGCCTAGATGCGCGTAAACACCCCAAACGACTCGTAAAATTGTCTTCGGGAATTTATCGGAGTAAGTATGTATAGTTCGCTGCGCGTGTAGCTTTATTCGAATGGAACTTTCCACATTCAACGAATCAACGAATGCGAGATCGTGTAGTTGTGCTTTTCGCGAATCGTATACGTATAAGTTGAATATGAATTCTAATCGTGATAAGGTTATCGCGTTAGATTAGCCCCGTGCGATAAACTATTCGGTATATATTTCCTGCAGGATATCCTGCGGGACTGGCGATCAGCGAAAATAGCATCACCCGACGAGAGGTGGTATCCTCCTAAAATAACCAAGGATATCGGGTTTCAGGGATCCAACGTAGCACGGTGTACGGTATGGCGGTCTCTCCCGGATTGGCCGGGGGTTCTGCACCCATCAAAGGGGCGTCGATTCGTTCGATTTAACGAGATTACAAAGCAAACGTACCTACTCTAAAAGGGTGCGTCGACGCTATTAGGTCGTGAACTCGACGACCACACGCCACTGGTATAGTATAGCTATAGGGGTACCTCAGAGAATTCAGAAAACCCCTCTGATAGGGAGAAAATCATGTAACGTGAAAATAAATTAGAATTACTAATAATAATAATAATCACGATAATATCCAGATACCTACATCCCCTGCATTATTTCAAAGTTCACCTAAACTCCCATGAAATTTTTTCTCGTTTCCCTTCCTTTTATTTGTTTGGCTCCCGGTATTCGAGTATTAATAAACACATCGAAATGGTATCCTCAAAAAGCGGGGTACGAGACTTTCGGGTTCGGAATCCCCGTTGCGTCCGGTATTACGGTAACGAAGCATACATATATAACATCGGAGTTTAGTTGCTCCCCTATCTCTCGTTTAGAGCCTGCAGGGCGCGTGGATTCGTTTACAGAGCTTTTTTCCCCCCAGTATTTACACCACAATGAAACGTTTAATGAAGCCGAGGATGAAACCAATTTTCCTACAGAATTGCACCCTTCCTCGTTTCGGGGAAAATATCAGCGCGGTAGTAGACATTGACTATCTTTTTAATTGAACCGTTGAATGTACAAGTATAGCCAGATATATATGCGACCGTGCAATTTATATGGAAAAGAATAACGACGCGACGAGTCAACGAAACTATTTGAAAAGTAAATACAACGGAGATAAGATGTGAGATAGCTACGAGCTGGTTTAAAATATCGACTATGCAATTTTCCTCTCTGAACTTCGTCGCCGTTGCTTTTTCTTCGCGCCGGTATATATTTGCCTCCTTATGAGCTTCTGTTCAACCCTGTCACGTGGCGGTCGTTTGCATCTGCCCGAATAGACCCAAATACTCCGTCGAGAGCGGGCCGGAGTGGTATTAGTAGTAGTAGTAGTAGTAGTAGTAGTAGTAGCAGTAGCAGTAGTAGTAGTAGTAGTAGTGGGGGTGGGAGCGGAGGCGGCTGAGATCACACAGACGGGGCGGACGAAAATGGTGGGCACGTGTCGACTCGTACGTGTCTCCAAACCCCCCCCCCCCCCCCCCCCCCCCAATATTCCGAACAGTTCGAATCGAATATATCGATGTTGACAGTCTCAATATCTCGCTATTGGCCTCACGCACGGTGCACCTCAACAATCTGCGCGCAAAGTTTGAAGGAAAGAAGAAAAAAGAGAGATGTAATACAGCGGCACGCCCGGTAGACACACTTTTTTCGAGTACTCGCCTCGCACACTTCGTAGATTTGAGTAGGCTTTCGGCTCGTCTTAATGCTCAGCACCGTAACAGGCAAGACGTAAAGGCTAGCGTGCTAACATCAAAGGTTATGACTTATGATATTAGGGGCACCTGCTGCTATCGTAACGAACCCCCAACGCCCTGCTCGTGCGATGGAAGTCGGCCTTAACAAGATCCGCAACAGACCGGCCGGGTATATGTTTATGCTACCCGAACCGTGTAAATGACAAATTGCCCACCCGCCAACAATTATTCTGTCTGAGCTAATGGTTACAGCTATTTAATCCGCATAGGTATAACAGCTGTGGAACATATTCCTATCACCGACGATATCGAATCAACAGACGCACTCAAATATGGAGAGAGAAAAATTAAACGAAACTCGATCGAAATTGGTGAAGGGAGTTCATTCGTCGAATTCACGTGGAAAGCTAGAAATTTTTTTTTCTTTTTTTTTTTGGTTCATTATATCATCCCTGTTTATGATCATCGTTTTTCAGATCCCACAAAATAAGCACCTGCATACCTATGGTTGGAAATTGTTGTTGTTGTTGGCGTTGTTGACCAAGTAACGATAACGTACGGACTTAAATGAGTACGAACGAGCACTGAATTAGTTTGTCCCCTTTGTTACACGCAGCACTAAATAGTTAACTGGGACGACTGTAATGAAAACCGAACTAACTATACCATAACGTGAAATGAATTAATTTTCACTACCGAACAGTCGCGTTTCCAGTTAAAAATATGATACGCGTTCCATAAGCCGTAGATGAGAGCAGCGGCTCCATGGAATAAAAATCGGCGATATTGTAAAAGAATAAGAAGAAAAAATGAATAAATAAATATATCGAAATGCGCAGTGATACGCGTTCCGTTAAATTGAAATTGAATTTAAACGAGCTAGTGGTAAATATACGAATCAACGAATTTGTTTCGCATGGTATCCGCAAATTTTCAATAATTTTATAATTCATATAACGGTCAAACCGAATGCGTAACCAATTACTGTAAATTGTTGATTCATTATCACAGAATCGTCATTGTGCATTTTAACGAGTAAAATACCATAATGACAGAAATAGTTGGAACTCGACTGCTGTCGTCTCACGTGCTCGTTTTCTATTCCAACAGCATATTTTGATCATTTCCGAAGCACGAAGCGTGGCACGAAGAAATCGTTTGGCAATATATATATGTATATGTATATTGTTCACGCTCAAAGAGGCACCCTGTTAATTTCCGGTCAAGAGAAACAGAAATAGAAAGAAAAGACTGTAGATATTCATCCGCTCGATGTACATCGTATAGTATTGTGCGGATCGTGAAAAAACAAAGATTACGCTGACATCCGAATACTTTTTCATAATCTGAAAGATTTCAGCACGTACCGCTATTTTTGTTTTTCCTTCTCGACCGCAGTTGGCGACATTTTTTCGGATAAAAATAAAATGAATTCAACCCAGGAGCGTTCGATGAAGGAAAGTTCTGCAGACTGCATAGGTAATACTTACATTATAGATATGGGGAAAAAGAAGATTTCAATTAAAAATAAAGCTATCGCGGATAATCTAAATTACGGCGCAGGATTAATTCATCGCCCTCGACGTTTTTCTGCGTTGAATAAAATATCAAATGTCTACCATTTTTTGGATAAAAAAAACAATGAACGAAACCGAGCCGGATATACCGCTGGATGGCGGTGGCGCAGTCGCTGCTCGGTTGACACCTCCGCAGCCGCTAGGATCACGTACCGGCGGGGTGAATTTATTGGCGAAAGGATCGATGCTGACAGCAGCGGGCATTACCGATGATTGCGTCATTCAATATTCATCGGAACCAAAACCCATCCGCATCGAAACTCGATGCCCCTCGCGTTTCTCGCCGCCGTAGAGTCAGCTAAGTAGCCACCATCCGCGCCGTTCCTCCTCTCCTCCTCCTCTCCTCCCCAAATTCCCCCGTTTCAGACTACGTAATATATTCTAGTCGAGGTTCCTACGCAATAATTTCACCCGACACAATCGTGATGATTTCTAAATTTTTGGTAAACTAGATATAGTGTGCGGTGCGTTGATTAAATTTTTTGTTGTCAACTTTTTTTTTTCTCTCTTCTATTCCGCTTACATCGAAGAGGCAGCACAACCCTACCGCGTAAGTGGACGGCAAATATTGGCGAATGTTAATATCTGCAAGTACAAAAAGGCCTAGGAAATTCTGGGTAACCCAATTTAATTTCGGGTCCCTATACGTGAGCGGTGAAAATCCTCCAGAGTGACATTCGGGTGTAACTATATGGGAGATCAGGGCTCCCGCTGTCCCTTCGGCAGAACCGCGAACGCTATATTCCTCCAATTTATGTAGCAGCACGTAAATGATTATTATCTTTGGTCGTCATCGTACGTCGCATGAAGCTTCGCGTCGTACCGTACGGAGAGGACAAATGACGTGGGAATCCCGAAGGTAACCTGTGCTGATCGAGTGACCTTGGATTCCGGGAAATAAAAAAAATAAATAAAAGAGTCTGGTATGTTTGTGAGAGGGGTGGGTTCGAGAAATACGGAGTTTAGAAACTCCGAGTAAGAAAGATCTACGAGGATGGATATTGAGGCAGTAAATAATGGGAAACAAATTATACGAAGGCCGTTGCGTGGCGTTGAATAGAGCAATTTGAAATTCGTGGTAACTTTAGTAATTGGTCCGTTACCTTGGTAACCGTACCTGTACTACTGAATCGTAATTATCGGGTGCTACAGCCGAAGCAGCTGGCATAGTTCAGGATAGTGGAAACTACTACGTGCAACCAAAATCTGTCGTAGGAAGCGAGCAGCATCGTGGAATCTAAGGGTGTCCGGTTACATCGAAAAAATGCGTGCGATTCCCTGAAATACGAGAACAATGAGAAGACGCTGAATGAAATAAAATAAAATGAATTGCATGTAAGCTTCTACAAGGAGAAAATGAAAGCTTTGTAGAAATTCCAGCGAATTGTATTTTTGGGAAAATAACGTAGTCATTTATTATGTTTATCTGACAATGGAGAAACACCCAGAGCTCTTATTAGTGGACGAAGATGGTTTTTTCAAAGAAAAGAAGCGCGTTTGACACGATGTGTCAGGTTGATGTGAGCTTTTCAACCCCCCGTCCCGCGGCCATCAATCACAGTATTTATACGTGTATACAATGTATTTTCATTCCAGCTCGACCGATACCGATAACTTATCCATCTTATGAAGCAATCGCAATACCGGGGATGGAAAAATTAAATAAATCTAAATACCAATTCAGAGGTCTGGGAGCCTCGACATTTCGTCGACCGACTAATCCCGTATCCTCTCGACTGTTTGTTCGGCAGCAGTTTGTACAAGCGAGAGTTTCAAGATTTCCTCGGCGGAATTGTATGGCAACCGAAAAGCTCGGCCGGGGTAAAGGTGGAGTCTTCGTCACTTTGTTTGTACCCTGACAAGTTATTTTTCTGCCTAACTAAAACTTCTGCCGGCTAAACCATCGAGGAAACTTTTCAGGCGCGTGGTAGACGTATAAGTATGGTATACGAGTGAGTATAAAAGAGCGAGTGTCGCGGGACTGAAAGACGTTTTCACTCTCTCTCTTATTTTTCCATTCCTCTTCATGTTGGTCGTGCTGCGAGTAAGAAGGCAAGATGCGATGTGCGGGCGTATATTTCCCAAAGCGGATCGACTGAAACCGACTGCAAAAACGGCATCAAAGTGGATAGGTTGGTTGGTAGGTAAAATTGGATAAAGTGTGGGTCTAACCGTTTCACCTGGAAGGGGGAAGGGAGTTTAAGGATATCCGGTATAGTAGCGGCGAAACGCGTGGTGTTTGAGAGAACCGAACATTCGGAGAAAATTCGGAAAGCAAAAGTAACCAGGTTGAGACCAGCTGGTAACATTGGGACAATGGTAATAAATGAGACAACAGGGACTCGTTCGAGGGACAATAAACAAAGGTTAACGAGTGTATTGGGAATCCAGAGAAATCGAGGGGCGGAAGTGCGTGCCGTCGCCATCTTGACCCGTCGCTTACAAAACATCTTTTCTAGATCCTGGAAAGTCTCACCGTAATTCAAAAGACATAATCTATATCGATCAAAAAAAAAGTGTCAAGAGATGACTTGAATAATTGAGTTCGCATTTTTCCATTTCTGTTCCTTTCCTTTTTTCCATAAAAAAAACATTGAGACGCGTTTCTGGCATATTTCATCGCATTGCTTTTTTTCGTGTCCTTTTCTCCGGCTATTTTTTTTTTTTTTTCGTTCCTACGGATTCTTTTATCCGCGAAAATCCACCTCACATCGGTCCGTCGTGATATTTTCTTCTTCAGAGATACCTACGCGTTCGTTGGAAAACCCAGATTCTTATTTATCTTATCTTTTTTGTTTTTATCGAGTTTCTGCGAATAATTCTAAGGTAAAAGCGCGCGGACTGCGGTCAGATGTGTGAGTCGTGCGGAAAGGGGTGAGGGGGGAAGGTGGTCGGTGGCCAGTTTCCGCAGGCGATTCTCGGCACCTGGCCGCTCGCGATGTTGAAATCTTGACAGTGAGATACGCGGGTCAGTTTGCAAGGAATATTGCCGGGCCACTTCTAACGACATCGAGTCACTACGTAAGGGGAGATAGAAGCGAGCCAATTTGCACGGCCACAAAGGGTATACACCTGCCCCCTTTGCTTTGCCCTTTGCCTTTCACCTTGTGCCCTGGGATCGGATATTATATAATAATATTCCACGCCCGAGTTCATCTCCGCCTCGCCTTAACACCCTTCGTCTAGCAACATGCATACATTGGCCTCACTCCACAAACTAGTCATATCCGTTATCTACGTCTTCTAGTGTCGGGCGGTCGCGATACACGAGGTAAGATAGGGGTAAGATATGGCGACCGAGTTCATCCAAACACCTCGACGCGATTGTTCAACCAGATTTTAATTGCAGACGATATACACGGTACACGGATTTACATACACGTGCATCGTTATTTTCCTATGGGAAGCGGGGTGATAGCGAGGGGCTTTCGACTTTTGCAGACGAAATGGAGCGAAAGAGAGAGATAGCGAAAGCGGAGAAAGAGCGAGCTCCAGATCGAGATAAAGACTTAGGGTCTCTGAACGCCATTGAAAGGCGATCGACGATCGACGTAGTCCACCTTCGCAGAGACACGGCGAAAGGGAAAAGAGGAAAGTTAGGGACGAGGGATGAAGAGAGGGGGGAGAAGAGGGGCCGTTTTCGCCGCGGCGCGATATGGATGTGATAAATTCTTATAGAGTCCGTCTTCTGTTCGACGGTCAACTGCCGGCGTCAACCTTTCCCTCCCTTTCTCCCTTTCTCCTTCAGGGATGGCGTTAGATGTGACACGTCGACGCCCCGTCCGGGTCGACCCAGGGGTGCAAAGGGACGAAGATCCTGCACCCGCTTCAGGGGTCGAACGGAAAGACGACGGGACGGGGAAAGTATGGGACACACCGACGCACCGGTACGATGACATGGAACGTCTATGTGCCCCGGAAGTCTCTTTAGAAGTATAAGTTCACGTTTCAACCCCTTCCCCCCATTCCCCTGCATCACCGACGTCACAGCCAACCCGAGTTCGAACAGTTTTCAGAGTAGCTGATAACAGGGTTACCACGGTAGTCGACTAAAAAATAATCGTTGCTCGTCGGTGACGAGGTCAGCAAACTTTTTACCCTGTTTTCTTCTTTTCTTGCACGTTTCCGTATCACCGTCATGGCTATATTCCACGGTAACCGCAGGGGTAGGATTCTGCGGTCCCAGTTTTAGGTCAAAGCATTAAGTGTCACGTGTGCAAGTTCTGCAAATAATACGTACGGGTGGTATTTTTATCGAGTAGATCGGTGATGCAAAAATATCGGTAATGAATTTTTAATAAAAATCTCAGAACTACGGATTTTGTCAGCCTTCCAAATTCCTGTAATTACTCGTCCCACTTTTATTCCACACGTTCGTGATTCTGAAGCGAAAAAAAATCAAATAAATGAAATGGAATCGAAGCGAATTCGCTTGGTCGATGATAAGGATATAAGAGTGAGTTGGCTGAGTGCGTCGTGAACTCGGAAGATCATGCGAGCCGCGGTTTTTCTAGCCTGACATAAATCTTGAGACGTCCATTAGCGCGACACTGTGTTACGCGGAAGAGAGGCAGCGTCGCGACGGCGATGGCGATGGCGGCGGCTCTTTCTTGGGTGCAGCGGATGAGGTGTGAAAGGGGTTCGAGGGTGAACCAGAGGGTTGTCTCGTATCGAGTGCGAGAATATCCACCCGGTGACATACATCTCGTGCCTCCTCTTCGTCCCGATTTTCTCCCATTTTCCTCTCTTCTGCATTATTCCCTAAAGATATGAAACGAGCCCCTCGACGACACCTCTTCGCTCATCGCGGATCTGCACATTTGTATCCGTCAACTCAGTCCCATTCATTCGCTCCCTCGACCTCGGTAGGGATAGAGGCGCCGAACATTCCGAAATGACCAATAACGAAGTAGCAGTTTCGAAAATCGTTACCACTGGCTGGGGGGGTACTCGAGTATACGGTACCGACGCAAGGAGAGACTTTTTTCAACTTTTCACAGCACACAATAATTAGTTCGCTCCCTGCACCTATCTTCCAAACGGTCGTGATTTTCCAGTAAATTGCAGGTGCACAATTAACGCGGTTAACGTGATCAAGAACAGGCCACCGTTTAATTTAAAAGTGGGATAGGAAAAGGCAGTGGAGAATGTTAAACGAAGCTAAAGTTCACCAGCTGCAGCAGTGCAGCGCTAGGTGTGTAATACGATCCCGATAATTAATCCTCAAGCTCCTACGTACCATACATGTCTACATATAGTTTTGACTTATCATACAAAAAACGGGGTAATAAATTGCCCGATCGATAACCGGAGTTTCATCCACCGCGAGATTTTTCTTTTCTTGGATCTGAAGGAATAACCGGGACGATAAAGACGACGAGGAGGAGCAGCAGCGGCTATGTCGCGATCGACCGACCCTCCCTGCTTTACAACATTTCTCCAGCTTCGCTCTCCACGCTCTCCGCTTATTTGAGATCGTCAATTTTAGCTCGCAGTTCGTATTCGATGAAAATTCGTATCGACTGCTATACTTCTTGCGATGGTTATGTAGCTTACTTTTGCATCTTCGTAAAACGGAACGGAAAACGGAAAGAGGAGCGCGAGAGTGCCATTAAGGAAATGGTAGTCCTTCGGCGACAGATGCGTACTAAGTAAGATGGTTATGATTTCGTGCCGCTCAAGATATTTTTACGCGATGCCATCGCGGTATGAAAAATGGATCCTGATTCGGATTGGAGCGCCAGTTCCACATCGTCGTTCTTTCGATTACAAATAACCTTTCGTCGTAATAAAAATTACCGACGTACCTACTCCCGAAATGTTAGTTGATTTCTGGGAATGATTTTTATCGAGACGGCTATAGATATGATTCGCAAGATATAAAAATGATAATTAACACCGATTTTGATACAAAATTGGACAGAGGCCGACCCATCTCATAGAGTTACGTGACGGTGGCTGAAAAGCTTTGAAACCGAGGGGACCCAAAAGTATTTTTTTTGTTTTTGTTCTTTCTTTCGCTGCTCCTTTTCTTCTTCATTTCGACTCTGATTGATCCCCACGTTTGCGGACACGCACGTACGCGGCTACAGCGCGCGTAGGGATTGGAGAAGAGCGAAAATGAGACGTAGGTGGTTCTTTTTCCCCCAAAAAAACACGATCAAAGCCACACCCAAGCAACTTTCGATTTTTCTATACGTATACCACCTCGCATCTTTTATTTTCTCTACCCATTTTCATCCAACTGCGACGAGGTGACTCTAGAAACGCGTTGAGATAACGCGTTTTCATTTTCTGTCTTTTATTCTAGTCCCCAATTTCTACTTTTTTCTCCATATATTCGGCAAGTATAGAAGGGGTGCGCACTATAAAAGATATCCTTTTTTTCGCATTGCACAGGCTGGTGCCTCGCAGTCCACTCCGTAATGTGATACAACGGTCGTAAGTTTCGTATAAACGTTGATCGTAATATTTCCAGAAGGGATGGTCGCTATCGCTTGCTTGTTGCGTGTTTAATGGGTGGTACTTTGATTCCAGTGTAGCTCGCTACGCAGTCGAGTCCTTTGAAGGGGCGCGTGGCACAGAATGCGAGGAAAGAAAAGACGAAGGAAAGATGGAAATGAAGGAAAAAAAGGGGAGAGTCAAAACGAGCAAGCAAAGGGGGAAAAAGAGGGAGCGAAATTCGGGCAGAGGAAATAACGGAGATTTCGAAGGAGCAGGAAGCAGCTCTCTCGGGCACAGCCAAGCGACATTGGGCGCAAGGCTATTACCCTGCCATTTCCCGGCATACCGATCGACTGCAATTACAACCTTCTCCGACCAATCCTGTTCCTCCTTAGCACACACCCCTTTGTCGTTTCTTCATTCGCTATTTTCAGGAAGAAATCTCTCCCGTCTTAAACGTATACCTCATACTACCTTATACACCCCGTACGGCATCGCTGGAAAATACTTCCGTTACAGACGAATTTTTTTATACAACTACCAAAATTTATCCCTCCATTTTTTATTTCATTTTAATATTTTTTTTTCTACTTTCAAATACCAAGGGAGAGGGAGGGGTGCGGTGACTGCCTGTGCTCAACTCAGTTTCGCCGTTTTTCATCGGTTTTCGAATATAAAAAAGTCGCAAGGAGTTGGTGAGAAAGAAGGGAGTACAGAACGGAGCGTTATATATACGCAGGGGTAGAAACTGACTACGGCATCGTCCCGTCGCGTGCGCATCTGGTAAAAGGGCGAGAGAGACACGATCGTGAGATGGGTATATCACTACGGGTGTAATATACCTTATCTTTATGACTTTTCTGCGGAGACCCATTGACTGCCAGAAGCAATAACACGCGATGCTCTCTCGGATAAATATTACCCACGCAGCAACCGTTAAATTCATTTCAAATTGTCCCAAAAATGTACACTCGCGCAATCAGGCACCCACTCGGCAACGACGCGACGAAGGAGATAACGACAATCTTGTACAACAACTTATATCTCTATTGCTGCTCAAAAATAAAAGAAAAATCCTCATTTTCTTCGTACCTCATGGTGAGAAAGAATGTGATTTCTGCCGTTCCGAATGAAGCTTGAAAAGAAAAGATGAATGCGAAACTGAGAGAAAATAACGCTCCGTATTTTACGCTGCGTTGGGAAACGGTGACACTACAAAGGATCTCGTTTTCAGAAATATTTGATCTGTCGAAGGTGTTGCACGTAACTGGAATCAGGTAACGCACACCTAGGTCAACCGAGGAAACTGATACGAATGAAAAGTGAAGTACTCTACAAAGTACACATTCCGAAGTGCACTAAACGATACACATCTAGTCCTAGTTATAGGTGATATGTACTTTGGGATTTACTTCCAACTGCCGCGAGTGGGTTCTAAAAAACTGAAGAGCACTCACGCACGTAATACAATACCAGGTTAAGACGTTCGTTTGTACTCAAGTTGGTTTTGAGGGTATTTTTGTTGTGGAAAAGTTTATTCTCATTTTCAGAAATTGGCGAATGAAAATCGTTCAAAGAGCAAATCGATCGATACGTCGTAATGGTTCAGCGATATTCTAGCCCACACACGTATAATGGTGTAATTGTCCGTGAATTGGATCGCGAAATAGAGTCCGATCGTGCAGTTTTGAGGGTTAATAAAAATCCGTGCGTGAAATCATACGGGGTGCAGGTTGCGTCGTTCATTATTAGTGTTATTATTATCATCACGATTATTGTAATTGTTATAGTATAGTCATTACGTCCATAGTGGAAATGGGATTATGAAAATAGTGTTGGCAGTCGGCGGATTCCAAAAGCTCCAGCGAAAAAGGGCTAGCAGGCTTAGGGAATGGCGAGGGCGAAAGGGGGGTGCAGGGATTGGAGAGAACGCAAGCGCACGACCTTATAGAGTTCGTGGCAGACACGGTGGTGGCCGCCACGGCCGACGGAGATGATTCAGTTCCGCAGAGAGAGTCGTCTTCGACGTAACGTCGGTGGAACCATATAGTTTCCAATCGGAAAGCCAGTTTTTCAAACTCAAAATAATAATGATAAACTTGGCTCACGCGATGTGGACGGTTAGTTTTGTATTCCGGACAATCGTGATCGAGAAGGCGGACTAGTTTGCGTTTCGAAAAAACAAAGAGAAAAAGTACAAGCGTGTGCGAAAATTAATTCGTTCCGCGTCGTCTGATAACGTACGATAACATAAATCATCACGCCAGGATGTCGCGAGTAACCGGAGGATAACGACGCGGCGTCTGATTCCCAGTTAAAAACACAAGAGATGTGAAACTAAAAAAATCCCCCTAAAAAAGTGATGTGGCATCTCGCACTGGTGCTGGCCGTCGCGGCAGGGACTTACAGTTGCCACGCTTGCCCGGAGTCCTGCGAGTGTCATCAGCTCCCGGAACCCGAGGATCTAGCAGCTTTGGTGGAGGCAGCCTGCCTGGGCAGGCCTCCGAGAGTGGTGGACCTGTCGTCGACAACGCGTCGTCTGAAGGTGGTCGACGCGGAGGAAAGTGAGGTTCTGGGGCTGCTGGAAGAGCTGGCGAACGTAACTTTGCCTCTCCCGTATCTCGACGAGTTCGAGTTTACGAACTGTTCCCTTACGACTTTGAATTCCTCTCCGTGGTCTTCGGGTTTCCTGGAGAGAGTGCGAATACTGAACATTTCTCGTAACCATTTCTCGGATTTGGAAGAGGTGAGAATAGCGAGTCGATTCAACTTGACGAGTCTAACGATCCTCGACGTGTCGCGTAACCACGTAAGCAATCTAAGTGCCGATACATTCAGGACACTACCGGTTCTCGTGCGGTTGTGCCTAAAACGAAACGACATCTCTTATATCGACGCGGACGCTTTTCTCGGTCTCGAACTACTGGAGGACCTCGACCTGTCGGATAACAGACTCGTCACTCTACCGGACAAAGCATTAACGCCGCTAGAATCTTTACAAAAATTGGACCTCAGCGGTAACCAGCTAAAAATCCTAGGGGCCGGATGGTTCGAAAGTCTCGGAAGACTTCGGGAACTCGACGTGTCGCGAAACGGTTTAGCCCGCGCTGCATCCGGCGCCTTGCAGCCGCTTCCGGGTCTGTCGGTTCTAAGATTGGCCGGCAATCCATTACGGGAACGTGACGTATCGCTGCTTCTCGGTACGGGAAGAAAACTGGAGACGGTCGACGCTTCGAGAACGGGTTTGATCCGGGTACCAGCAGCTTTGACGAGATCCGTGCGAGCGCTAAGACTAGCAGGTAATAAGCTGACATCGATTCGCGGTGGTGATTTGGACAGCTATCCTCTTCTCCGTTTATTAGACATGTCGGACAATCGTTTAATCGACGTGGAAATCGATGCTCTCGGCCGTCTCGAGGTGCTCGACGACCTGGACGTGTCCGGTAATTTTTTGAGCGAGGTACCGAAAAGCCTTCCAGGTAGCTTGACATCCCTCAACCTCGATCGTAATCCGATAAAAATCCTGAGATTCAACGACCTGCAAGGGCTGTGGAACCTACGTTCACTGTCCCTTAGGAAAAATTCCGTAATCGAAATCCAGGAAGGCGCATTTGGGCAGCTACTCGCCCTCGAAGTCCTCGACATTTCCGACAATCCAATCAAGGAGCTTCCAGCAAATACTTTGAACGGACCATCGCGTCTCAATATTTTAAGAATGTCGGGACTCACCAGTCTCCGGTGGAATCAACGAGAACAAGGAGACATGACGTTCCCGGTTCCCGCCCCCGAAAGACTAGCGGACCTCGACGTATCCGGGAGCCCGGTGCTGGCAGCTCAACTCCTCGCAGACACCGCAGCACTTTCCGCTTGCAAAAGTCTAGTTCGCTTGAACCTCGAAAAGACAAATCTGACATCCATTAGGTCAGACTTGATTTACTTTGTGCCACAGTTACGTGCATTGGGTCTTGGCGGTAACTCTTGGTGCTGTACCGAGGATCTCTATTGGCTCGGAGAGTGGTCTAGAGATCACTCCGAGCTCGAACCTCTTGCAAGGTGTTCGGAGGAGGAGGAAAGTGGAGACCTAGGGGGAATCTATCTCCGGGAATTACCATCTCCTCCAACACCACCGTCTACCACTAGCATCGAGGCGCCCTTGGAACCCTCAGCCAGTAGTACCGGGACGATTAAAACACCGAAAACATCGAACACAGAGAGTAACCGAAGCTCAACGTCTTCCCGCGAAACAACCGATGAAGACGATCACGTTCACGACGATTACCCAGCAACTGAACCGCTCCATTTCGACCCGTCGAGTGATGGGAACAGCACAAACTTGGGAGCCAACAAAGAACTGACGGAATCCGAGTCAACAACGACGCGAATGACCGTCGATTCCACAAAAAAGATTGAGCAGATAATTTACGAAATAAAATCTGCAACAAAAAATCCAACGGCACATTCAATTCTCTTCAATGCTTCCCACCGCCTTTCACCCCCTCGCAACAACCGACCTCTTCAAATCGCAACAAGTTCAACGACTACGACGAGACGGAGAAATGATTCTATCTCAAATCTGAGTTCCACTTCTGACTCTGAGCGGAAAACAAAGTCAAAAAACAAGAGTAAGGAGTCCATGAACATGAAAGTTGCAACCGAAGGATCTGCAAAAACGGTTGCCGAGGAGCTAAGCGGTCGCGCAACAGACTCCGATGCAAGAATATCGGAGGCTTTGTCAGCGGGAGCTCATCCCGGGATGCTTATCTTGGTTGGAGCTGCGCTGGGAGCAGCAGCCGCGCTTTCGGTCGTCCTTTCGAAGCGCGCAACCGCTAGAAGAAGAGACTGCTGCTACCAGCGTCAAGAAAACATAGAGGTCCACACGCTAACACCGGTGACGGAATTGTGGTGATCTTGATCGTTGCTTAGAGAACCGAAAGTTGTCCGTAAAAGGTATCTTTCGCGAATAAACTGACGGTGTGTCAATCGACAATAATCCTGTCTCGAGATGGAGGGATAAAAGGAAAGTCGACAAGAAGAAAGGGGCACTTTGAAAAGAAGGAAGACCGATGGGGCTCCATAAATGGTAACGCGAATGTATAAGGCGCGATATTGAACGGACGGTGTACAAGTTTTGTAATTGTGTCAGTTATGGGAAAAGTATGTACTATAATAGTGAGTATACATGTATTCGTTCGATAAAGGGACAAGTGTAGGATGAACGTAAGGTAAGATGAAAAATAGGTAAGAGTGTTGGAATCGAGATGGCAAATAATGAAAAGAAAATAGAACTGTTTACTGTGCGTCGAAATAAGCGCAAGTAAGTTTACTGGGAGACCAAAAATCCAGTCACCATTTGTACAGAATTCTTGCTTCGAGGATTTTATCCGCCTTAAAAATAAGAAAAAATGAAAATGAAAAAAGAACAAATAAAAAAAAAATGAGTAATAAATATGAGGCAGCTTGCCGAATTCCGTAAGAATATAAACAAAGAGGTTAGATATTATCTTTCTTAAAAATAACCAGTGTCAAAATACCATTATTATAATAATAAACTAATGTACAAAGAATATTGTGACTGGCATTCATTCACCAACGCTCCACTTTCTTATTGTTACTACCATTTGTTTTCTATACCAATAAATCGAATCACGAAGTCCACCGAACTTTCTTGTATACGATAAGATGGAAGAGCTGATTTCAAAATATTCACAAGAAACTCGCAGACAAACGAAGCCTTACGAAGAGTTTCAAGTTTACTTTGATCGACAATGAAATAAAAGAGAAAAATTCTCATAGACTGACTGCTTTCTTTCTGCGGGGTGTAGATGCTTATTCTTTATGGTGCATAACAGCATGGGGAGCTCCAATGGTGGATTCGTTAAAAAGTTCCCTTCGCGGAGTCAGAAATATTTGCAAAGCCTGACGTTCCCGGAGATTATACATACATATACAAACGTAAAGCGATAAGTCATTTTTCTTATAAAAAAATATAGCATCGATAAAAATCATCCCACCGTCTCAAAAGTGATGTTTGTTTTGCTTGAAATTTCACCCGTCGTCATATTTATATTATTACATCCACAAATTTTTCGCGGAGTAATTTTGACTCGTGTCGAGAAACAAACGTAGGAAAATATACATATACACGTGTATTCCTGCGCATTTCTCTACGACATTGTCATGACATTTTCCAGGTAAAGTAATTCCCGTGGGCTAAAATAACTGCAGCAAGCCCGTCGCGTCGCAAGGCATAATACATACAGGTATACGTCCATCCATATGAAAATGACACGGAAACAAAGTCTTCAGGTTCATAACCGTGTCATAAAATTGAGGTTTCTCACGCGGTGCACGTACGTAAATAGGTATACTTCACACCTGTATAATACGAAGTTTGAAATTGAGTAAGGAATAGTATGAGATGAGATGCATCTCAGGAAAGAGAGAATACTTTTCTGAGTTCGGATGCAAGGCGCGATTTGAAAGAATGTAGAAGTGGAAGGAAAGCTGCAGAGTGAAAGGGTCGAGGGTAAAGGAGAGAAAAGGATGCAGGATCAGAAGGGAGGATCTGAGACTCGAAGTCTGGGGGCTAGGAGATTTCAGCTTTCTCGATTAAAGGGGAGCTAAGCTACGGCGTTCACCGTTCAAAGCTCGAGTGGTGAGCCGCACTCAGCCCAGGGACAAACTTGCCCCAAACTTCTGAAATCCGAACGCAGTTTCCCTAATCGAATAAAATCATAGCAATTAAGACCTCCGCGTCTTCTCCGATAATGTTTGTATATCAAGCTAATCTAACCCTTTAGTTACAAGGGTCGCAAAGCTCAAAATCCTTCGGCTAAAAGCTCGATCACGATTTTGGTAAAAGTACCCCCTCCCCCCCCCCCCCCCCTTTGAATAGCACTCGTTAAAATCTATGGGAAAACCCCCTTCATCACGATCTCCTACGTTAATGAGTTTCAAAAGCTTCAAGCCATACAAAGATACAGAGAGATATTTCAGAGTTGCAGATTCAACGGAGCGTTGAATATGGGGTATGTATGTATATATATATACCTGGTTCTATTTCCGTGGAACCTCCGCGAGCCTTTGCTCGAGGACCGTTTCAAGGACCATCCGAAGCTGAGCGAGCGTCAAAACTTTGGTGAGTGCAGGTAGGGAACGCAGACGAAAACCGGAGTTCAGCAGACTGGTTAGGGGTATGGAAAGTTAGGGGTAGGTGGGTACATATTTGAAAGTGGAAAGTGACGTTAATATTCGGTACAAATACCCACCAATGGCAAAGGAAAAGGGAGGTCAACTCGACGACCCCTTTAAAAAGTTTTCTATCTCGCGACGCAGCACGGGTAGGTAATCTGTGAATGTAAAAATTCCATCTATCACATATAGGTATTTCCAGACTCCGGTTTTCACAAATTGAATAAATTGTGTATTTCATCGGTGCAAATCTAAAGTTGTACAAGTGAAGTTTCTAGTCGTCAAAAGAGTGGAAATGCATCCACTACAAAAACTGGGGTACCGATAAGGGTGAAGATTCCCTCTCGACGTTGGTTATTCTCGCGCCACCCACCCCCATCCACTACCCTACCCCCTCCCCCGTATGGTATATTAAAGAAGACGCAGCGATCAATGCCACCCCCCGCTCTCTATGTATATTCCAGGGAAGGTACATACACACGTAGCGTATAACCGTGCATACCGACCGACTCGGAGTTCCCCGCGGGCCGCACCACCCGCAGCTCCCATAGAGCTCCAAACCGACAACCACCCCGCGCTTCGAGTTCCATAGCTGCGGGTCTAGGAAGACCGAGTTCCATATCTCCCATTTCGAGACGCAAGTATGAGCTGATGACAGCTCAAATGTACCCGGCTAAATCTGTGCTAACCACAAATTCTACAACCAGTTTGAATCCCCCTGGCATTACACTCCGGAGGCTGCAAGAAGTAATAAAACTGGAACAGTTTCAGAGGATTCTAAATTATATCGAACCGGCCCTCGTATAACTCGTAACTTTTTACTCCGGAAAGATATTTACTTTGTTGCAGTTTGCAGCGAGAGTCGCATGACTTTTCTCATAGCGAATCGTCCTTCGAAAGGCACGGACGTATTGAATTACTGTTTCTCAAGCGTGTAACCCACATTTTTGTCGCAGCGAGTTTACGAATTTGATGTTTAAAATCTTCCGGGATTATCGTATGATAAGAATAGAAGACAGGCGGCGCGAGTTTAAGTCAATATTATCATTTCATTCCCTTCTCGCATGTCGGGAGGTGCCTTAAAGTAGGTATATGAGATTGTCATTTACGATTTGTGAAAGGTGAGATTTTATATGTATGTACAATGTACATGCACACCTATCCAAAAGACAGATATATTAGACATACACGTACCGACGTGAATCGTGATTCGTATATAGCGGAGGGTGAAATAGTGGGAATTGTACAGAATGGAGGGCCAAAGCTTCGGCGTTGAATGTGACTGGAAGCCTCAAATACATGATGTGGCTTAATGTTTCCTGCAAATCCCGCTTGATACCTGCCATCCATATCAATCCAGGTGTACGTGCAGGCACAGCGCTGTTTTACTATGGTAAGGATTCCGAAATCAGAGCTTTGAGCCAACGCCACGCATCGTTACGATTCTGTTCCTCATATTATACTTCCATCCTCATTCATTTCTACATTCGATCGACTAATTAGCGATAAGCAAATAGCAAAGATGAATCACACACACGGGTGACGTCATTTCCGTCGTAATAATAATCGCATCGTAACACGTATATAATGTTATAGAGACAAATCGATAACGAGCTTTTCAAATCCGGACTGAAACAAAATAAAAATACCTTACCCTTTCTGCAAAAGCTGTTTATACCTCGAACTCTGTTAGGCGTAGATCGTCGTCAGCGAGGGCTTTTAAGTTGCCACAATGACGTGGCATGGTACTCGAGGGAAAAAAGAGAAAAAAAAAGGGGGAAAAGGAAAGAACTGTAGTTGTATAGAGTTGGATCTCGAGATGGAGAAGAAGATCCTGTTGGCAAGAGCAAAGCCGTATTCTTGGTTGCTGAAGAGTTTGCAACACCGCGAGTGTAAGGAAGGTACGTATCTTAATTTAGTTTTCTACGTCCGAAAAGCCGCTGTTGGAAGCTGAGTTTCCCGGAGGTACTCGGGATATAATATTCTGACACGCACGCGGTGGCGCATATAATTATTGCGGTAGAAAAGAAAACTTTCAAGTATACATATCTGACGCGCTAGTTGCGCTAGTTGGGATAAAAAGATACGTGTATGAAAAATTGGAGGGGGTCAAAATCAAAAAAGAGATAAATAACTTCCCACGCCTTAGAAGCCCACACCGCACTCTAGAAGATAATTTTGTATCTGTGAACTGAAATCTAAGACCTGAACATTCATAATATATCCCAGATTTAAAATATAATCTCTGAGATATCGATACTAAGATAGCCCGACTGAATTTGAACCACGGGAATAGTTAGATTCAAATTATTCTTGTCAATTATTTAATCTACTTGCAATTAGTAATTTGAATCAGCGAACTCTACGTATATGAGATGTTGAGAAATAACTTTGAACGATGAAATTTTCATCAAGACTCTTCGGCGTGCTGCACATACACTATACTGTTCTCACTAAATCACTTACCTCTCCATCATTTTTGCATAAACTTTCGCGCAAGAAATGATTGCGGGTTCGAGTAATAGGATCATACAAAAAAACAAAGCACCCGGCTACATATTTTTATTACTCCGCGGAATATCTGCTCTGTCAGTATTATAAGTTATAACTCTCGTTGAAAAAGTTCAGCCAAATTTTCCCGATTATCAACCATAGGTGAGACCCTCTTAGTCGATTTTTCGAGTGAATTTTCAAAGGACGAAAGACCCCAAGCTGATCGAATCGAGGTAGCTTATAAGGTGATTTCATTCCGATTAAATATACATCCGCTGAACGAAAATATATATACATGGTACGAAGGATACGTCGGGTAAACATTAAGAACATGCAGCGGTAACCACCATATGTATGCAGAATCCGTGTATACTCACGAAACTCCCGCGAGATAAAAATTCCTAAAAACACGATATCGGCAGTGTGGTATATGTGAAGGAAAAAAATATACAGCGAAACCAGGTAGAGAGAAAATGCCAGGAACCGTCGCGTACGTAGCTCCTCTCACAGGTATTTCACAGCACCAGCCGGTACATACCGCCCGACCAGACACACGGATATATAGTCTTTGAGTTTGTAGCATACGTACATGAGACATCAGACATATACGTGCAGAAGGTGCGGATGGTATCAGGTAACGAGAGCTGGTGGCTATAGATAGTCGGGGCATGGGAGTTGGGGTAGGTGCCACTCTTGTACCGCGTACTGTCGCGGAAGATGCGTTGTTCTCCAATCTACTTAGGAGACACTTCAGAGCTCTTCGCGGTACAGTGGCTCAAAGCCCGCCGCGTCTATGATGCGCAAACCTTCGAGCATCCGGAGGACGCGACGGTAACCTTGGTTCGGTGGTAGGTACTCCAGTGTTGTACGGAAAGTAGGGGGTTCGAGGGTCGCGCGGTAGCGTCTTTCAAAAATTTATTCCTGCGGCATCTACTCGAACGAATGAATCTGCCCCGATCTCGGAGGGTTTTCGGTTTAGCGATACACACGTTTGTTGCCGCGAAACGAAAGATGGCCGGGCACATCGTTCGATGTAAAAACCACAAAACGTAAACGAACTTAACGCGGAGGTCGAACGTCTGCTCGCGTTGTGCGGACGCCAGTGCCGAGCAGCACCGCAATTATATTTGCACAATATATCCGCCAAAGAGACTCTTGAAAACGACGGGTCGTCACTTGACGACAAAGAACCACAAGATTGCAGTAGAAAAGTAAATCGAATGTATGAATATGGATTCCAAGTTTTCCGTCAAAATATATCTATGCATATTCGCAAATGTATAGCGGTTTCCACTCTCATTTTATTGGGAAGAAATTTTACGGAAGATTTTTTTTTCGAAAGTTCTCGGAATATGTTTAATATAAACCTACCCAGAGCTGGTTCGCGTGCTGCCTTATGTTAGATATTTTCGTGTCGCCGAGTTTTGTATCCCCTGTAGATGTATCGTACCTAAATACCGGCGCAGGAGTAACGCAGCGTTGAATGGGAAGTGACGTGTTGATCGCCACGAAGAAAACACGACTAAGTCCGCTCTATTACCCCGTCCGTTATAATTACCCGAGCAAATTCACTTTGGTGTTATTAGCCCGGAGGAATATAATCGAGGTGGGGTGCGAGCACCAACAGCAACGCAGCGTCTGCTCTCGTCGTCCGTCGCCGTGTCCGTGATCTCCCACAATTCACCTCGATCTGCGCATCATTTCCGACATTTCCTTCGTGGAATTAGAGAAAATCGTCGCGACTCGTGCTCCCCGTAATTCATCACCTGTTTTTACCGTTCTTATTACATTTCTTTTCTCATTTGCCTGACAATTACGATGATTATCGGATTAAAAATGAACGATGAAGTGGAAGTTCTCGGTACAAATAAAATGAAAGAAGAAAAAATTAATAAGTAAATGAACCGCTGGTAAGAATGGGGGGAAAATTACGGAGTAAAAAAGGGAAGTTCTGGAATGGCGAGTCATTATCGAGACACCTCTTCGTTGCTTCGAACAGCGTCATCTCGCTGCATATCATACCTGCGATACAGCTTGTTCAACGGAGTATAAAAAAAGATTAGGGTAATAAAGATGGAAGACGATGTAAATCTTTGTCATATATACTTTTTGAAGCTTTTCATGCAGAGATTAAATGATTATTTCTCAGATTCTAGAAACTGTATCGGGTTACGAAAGCAAACTTTCCAGAAGATAGAACCAAATCCAATTACCGGGAAACTCTGTTTTGGTGTAGCGGCAACGGGAGCTGGTAATAATAAACCATGAGCAAATGTGTATCAAAGAATCATCGTTTCTAGTTTGCCTTTCATCATTACACGTACGATAACCTCGAATGCGGAGGGTTAGAAAGCGCAAAGGGGTTATTCCGAAATACCGAAACCTGTAAACCCGGAACTAGGGACACGCTCGATTCCTTAGGGATAGCCCATAGGCCGCCCGAGGACTTTAATGACTGCCGCTTTGTATCGCTTGGGGCAAAAACGGCAACAGCCAGCCAGCAGCAGTACCACCACACCACCACCACCGCCTGCACCACCGCCGCCGCCACTTTCTCTTTTAAGCTTTCGGCTCCGTGGGTTTGCGACCACGATTTCAGGGCCCGTTTCTTGACTCGCAATATAATAAGCGGCATTAATATTTGCACCGTTCTCAAACGATAAGCTCCCTACGCGGCTCGAGTGCCTTGCGGTTGTTCCCGGGGCTTCCGGTGGCATTCTCTCTCGTCGTGCGCCTCCCCTGCTTCTTCATTGTCCCCCGCGACGCGACTTATGACGACGAAGACGGCGACGAGCTTTTCTCCCCCTAATAAGAAGGTCGCTGCCAGCTAGCTCCACCAATATACCACACGCACCTTCGGAGAACTTCTCATCCGCGTTGTCGAACATCGTTCGAATACACGTGTCTGCACCTACATGAATCATGTAAGTACATGCCTTGTGATATATTAGTAATCTGAAATGTGCAATGCGAGCGATATAAGGATCGAAAATTCGAAGCAATGAAAAAATCGAACAATGGAAGGATCCATTATTTCTATTATATTATACGAGCCTTAATGCACACAATAGAATGACGTAATTAATTTTGAAATGCAACTCCGTAACAGCCTCGTTGAATTGTTGTCCGCTATAGCTGGTGGAGGATGAACATCAAAGAATCCCACATCAAGCAAGATAGCTCGGAGAATACTAGTCTCGTTACAAATAGATGTACACATACCAACACAGACGTATAACGCGAAACGGCGTACCATCGGCTTCGGGTAAGCTTGCAATTTCACCGAGAAATTTTACGCTAATTGAGTGCTTACCTGAAATATCGATTCAAAGGGAAACTACATCAATTTCGTAGCAAAGCTCTTTCTTTTGTTGTTGTTGTGGACAAATAAGATTTCCACGGATCGGAATTCCGATGTAAGACCAGATGAGTCAAATTAATTTCGATTTCTCGTCGATGTGGTTTTTTCTCATCCTTTCTAGAAATTATTTTTCTAACGAGTCCTAGCGGCTGCATTGAGCTTGATCGAAAGCTTCTCTATCCAAGCATAATTTTCGAAGTAACGTCCCTGTCTTGGCCTCAACATAAACAAACGCCAGCCGCGCTTATGGACGCAATTATCTGTCTTGAGCAGCTTCGGAGAAACTCAGTAATCGCGTAAGAAAAGTTAATTGAATCGTTCGAAATTAATCCCAATTCACCGACAGCGCGTCTCGTCATTCGGGGTTAACAAAAAAAAACTCTTTATCGTTATAAAGGAACACCGATACAAAAAACAAGTACAAAACTGTATCCCGCCGTAGCATATATATAGCCGATTATTAATGCGATACCTTACGCATATGTATACATGCGTACGCCGGATTTACATCACCGTTACGTGAACTAAGTAGCAATTAATGTCTCGTCAAGGGAATTCGAAAACAGGAAAAAACAGTGGGAACAAAAAAACAGAAAAGAAAAAACAACGTACCGATGTATACCTATGTACATCATCCCCCTAAATTCCATGAAAAGTCGATAACAGGGGTAGGAGGCATGAAGAGGTGTGTTTGCACTTTCTCGCTTCTTTTCGAGTGCCTTCAAAGAACCCGTGATTGGGTTTCGGCGGCACTAAAGCGAGGACCGAACCGCCGTAAAGGGTTATACGAGGAGGGGCGGCGGCATCCCTTCGAGCCGTTCAATTTCGCGGTCACGAAAAAAGGAGAGGTAAGAAAAATAAAATAGAATAAAATAAACCGACAGACCTAACGGAAAAAGTAGAAGATAAAAAACTTGACTTTCGCAGTCCAGTTTCGAGCGCAAATAAATTTGACTCGTTTCCAGCTTCTGATGAAAACATATCTGCGCGTATCGGTTAAACACGACGTGTATACATAGGATGTCGAGGAAAGAGACGCCGGTTTGTTCTCACGTTTATTTCCTACACGCATTTGATTTCCCTTTGAGTTTCAAGTTTATACTTACAAGTACAAGTACAAGCTATGTACTACAATCGCAGAGCCTGAGGGGGAACGCGAAGTCTTGACGGAGGTGAATATTCGCTACTGCGGATGTGATGTATTTTTGTCGATGAGGAGGGGAGAGAGAAGGGGTAGAAAGTTCGGCGAGGTACCACGCAGAGTGACAGCTGACGTGACACTCCGACAATGAGACAAGACTTCGGGGTTGGATATACGCGAAGGCGAGGGTGTCGTTCGAAAGCATAGTCTTGAATTGATATTAATAACTCGGCATACTGCTCCCTTCCCTTCGCGGTTACGGTGTAGCTGGTATTCGAAGTTTACGACTCGTCGACTGGGGAGTTGGAAGCTGTGAAATGAGTCAAAGTCAACTCTGCACGGCTGCTTTGTTGATGGTAAACTAAGCTAAATTCGCTAAGGGAGTTACAGCAGTGAACATGAAAATCTTTACATTTCCATCGTATACTTAACCGACAAGAAATTGGAAATTATTATTCTATAGGGCCGACAAGTTAACAATGAATTTTGACCCGTGACCACGATTTACATGAGAGAAGTCTTAATTGGAAGTCCGGGTTAGAGTTCGCGAAGCCTGAAACCTGCACCAGCTACGCGAGTCCGGAAACCGTAAATGACCAATTGGCAATTTAGCAACGAGACGATAAGAGAATCGCAGGCATATCGAGGGTGTTATAATTAATTGCTTTCCAATAAGCCCCAGTTCGATAGGTAGGCGGGCTTCGCTGTACCCTCCACGAGGGATTACTCGACTAGACTTGGAAAAAAAAATAAAAAAATAAAAAGAAAACCCCGTAAAACATGTTCGAAAGTAGGAGGAAAAAAAAAAGTGGAAGAATTTTTTTTTCTCTCCATTTCAGCTCGTTTATGAATAAAAATAAATTTTCCTATTCCCCGCATCCTGGTATTTACTGGAGGAGTTCTATACTCGTAGCGATCAGCCGATTTTACCAAAGATTTGCCTAAGGCGGGCTAGCCCGACGAAGAAAACGCGAGATTCTTATTCGCTTTCATTCCGTACACGATCCATGAAAGTTTTATGGATTGGGTATAAAGATGGAAGATAACCGATGCAGCACGCGAAGGGTTGCCCACCGACCGGTAATTGGGAAATGCGAGACGAAACGCTTTTCCACCCTGCCGTAAATATCGTCTCGATTTTTACAGCCCACCTCCCACCTCCCACCCTGCACCTGCACCCCCATCCGCTTGTCATTTCTTTCCCATACCCCGTCTCGTACAGTTCCTCGAAGAAAAAACCGAGGAACTCTTGTACAAGACCTCGAGAAAATCTCCGAAAGCTGAATATTGAAATTTGATAGTCATGTAACTTTATACTCCGCGGCGAGGTAGTAAGAAAAAGAATAGAAGAACGTAAGAGAAAAAAAATAGATAAACCAGAATGTAAAGTTATGGAAATTTCTAATCGAAAGTCTCGATTATTAAACGACAAACGAGTAAAAATCTTGTAGTGAGCGAGTTACTCGCAGTGGCAAAATGGTATGTAAATTAAAATGCGAGGCGGGAGCAGAAAGGGAAGTTTGGGGTTGGGAGCCCGCGGCATGGGAGTAATAATTTATGTGGAATTGCCTCGCTGAAGTAGCGCGATATCAAAGGTGCTCTCGCCAGCGAATACAACCACCAACCTGTATCTGTTTCTGTTGCACGTTTCTGCAGCCAAGAGTTGCGCGTATGATAAAACGAAAATATATTTTTGCATTACTGTAAATAACTAAAGGAGCATTAGAGCCTGCAGAAACTGGCGAGGGAAGGTTGAGGTGAATTGAAAACATGCGGAGCATAGAAGACTCGCAACTGCAAACAGCACGTGTGATATACAACCAGCCCACCTACGTCAACGTCGATTTGATTACGCGGGGAGCACATTTTGACGATTGAAACTAAAAAATGAATAAAAAAACAAAAACACCCGAACCTGCGGTGTATTTGACGTATATTCATATTACACCTATATTCTCCAACCACTGCAAGATGGTCGGCGACAAACATTCTGGGAAATGGACAAAATTCCGAGGCTGCAGGGATGTTTGTAGGGAGAGCCGATGGCAGCAGGTGGCGGGAAATCAATGCCGATCTGTCAATAACCAGACCCTCTTTCTCATTCTAGGGGTCGGGGAGAGAGAAGAAAAAAAATCCCAACTTTTCCGAATTCCCGATACTAATTCGTCACAATTTTATCTCCATTAACTGCACAGCCCGTCCTAACGCGTCTGATGGGAGGGCGATATACAATCGCGACGTATTATACATATAATATATTATTATCAAATATCACACGGTGGAAAATTTTCATCATCAAATGACTCGCTGAAATACACTACGCGAGCAGCCGCCGCAGCTGCCGCACCGAATTGCGTGAAAATGTTGCAAAAAGTATTCTGATTGTGCAGCTGCACACCAGCGCGCGCATATTATCGGGCGAAATTTTCTGTCAAGACGCGTATCGCGATTCTATAAGATTAATTAACTTTTACGGGATATAGCTGCGAATCCTCGCAGCTGGACTTACAAGTTTCTAATATGACTCGTTCCGCCGCGACGACTGCAGCTGCACACTGCAAGCAATAATAAAAATAATAAAAAGAAACTGCGAGACATTTTAGAATTATTCGATGCGAGCGGCCGCTGCATTCACGTTATATTATATACGTGTAATATATCTAATGGTACGTCTCAGATCTTCCGTTACTCGTACAAAGGTAAAAGGAAGGATATAAGCTTTATGTATATCGAGAATCGGGGCAGTCGCGTGTGTCACCGACAGAACCGATATTAACCCATTTTCGTATCCGTGTATCGGGTGGTAGAAAATGAAGAGCGAATGCGGCGCGTTTGGCCGATTTCGTATAGCCGGTATACAAATGTAAAACGAAAGCCGAGTTTGAAAATAATATTAACTTCATTGGAAGGCGATTCAATGCGGACGGTGCTGCCGCAGCGGCCGAACGACGAGCTTTCGAACTACATTCTCTATTATAATACCCGTATTAATACACGTATATATGGAAATGAGGATGTATAAAATAGGGAACGCCGCGGATTCAGGGAAAGGGTGAGATCCCTGATTCCGTCATAAAGTTTCAACGACGCGATCAAAAATGGCTACTCGCCAGGCTAGCCGGATATCTTCCGCTCTCGACGACTTTGGCACACTATACGAGTTTTACTAGGGCAGGGGGTTAAAAATGGCAGTAGATGAGGGTACGGGTGGAAAAATTCAATCTTTAAAATCGCTCGATAAAAGTTACGGAAGACCAGCGAACTTAATCATCTGCGTCAAGAAGAAAACTTACGGTACGGTTTCACCTTGCTTCGATCGGTCGATCGGTGCGGGCCTCCCTCGCCCTTCATCGTGTGCCAAATTATCACTCGGCGATGAGCGTATATTTCGAATAAATCCAGTCGCGATGCAAGGATCTCGATGTGATCCGTTACAGCGTATGGACTGCAGAGAGGAGCTCTTGTTCGTGTAATTTTTTTTTATCGTTCGATTTCACTGTATATAAACTTGATATTAGATCGAATTGGATTTAATTCAATTCAGGTCAATGTCTTATTTTTATCGTTTCCAGCATGCTGCCGCATCGTGGAAAGTATCGAGAGAGTCTTAACGTCAGCGTCGAAGTACTGGATATGAATTTATCCCAGTAAACGTGCTCGGAGGGTATTCATTGAGCTTATCATCCGGTATGGGTATATATGAGGTATATAAGGGAGCTGGGTTCTGAGGGTAAATCGAAGCGCCTTTCGCGTCTCCAGAATCAATGACTCACTAGCCAATTACGTTTTTACGGTTCGAGGGTGCGACGGGAAAAAAGGGGGTGACCCGCGCCGGGGTGGACAGGGAAGGCCTTACCGCGCGCCCTTAGCGCTGCTTTTTATGCAAATTGAAATAGGGCTATCGAGGATCGTTTAACTGTAAAATTTGCTAAGAAATTCGGTTACGCGATGAAAGCTCCCCTACTTCGTCGATGGCGGCGGGAGCAGCGGCAATGCCTCGCGCGCGAGTGATCTCTATATCTATACTCGGCGTAATTCACAGGCGCGTAGAAAAACAGCCACCTCATACCACCTTGGATCCCGATATGATAAAAAATGAAAAAAAAAAATAAGACCGCTGAAACGAGAAAATTTTCGAAATCGATAACGACGACGAACCGTGCAGAAATATCTTCATCGCCCCTCATTTAATTTCGTACACCCCTCGATAATAATTTTCACATACCTTTGCAGCTAATCTGCGTATATACGTAGTGAAAAACGGGGAATAATAGCAATAACAACACATAGATTACTCGGAAGAGAAAGAGCAAAGCTATGTAATTTCATATTAATCACATTCCAGATGCCCAACATAACTGGGCCGGGTGGCGCGTGAGTCGGAGGTTCTGCACTGGGAGAATATCGGACGTTGGCGTCGGATACAATATAAATGGGTTTTCCAACTGACGCTTCACCGTCCTTCATTTACGTATTTCTATTATTCAAACGCGATTTTCATCCGACTTCTGTGCACCCTGCACCTCCGTAACCCCCGTCAATCGTTGCCAAAACATATCGCGGCATGATCGACGCCTGACCATCCGACTAGATTACCACGATGACAAAAATAATCACACTTTTCTAAATATACTGTAAATTGTCAAAAGTGATTCGGCAGCTTGATACATATTTTTCTTCGATCGGCCATCGCTTCTTTGCGATTTTCATTGGTTTATTTCATTATTATTATCTTTTTTTCGGTTAATCTAATTCGGGGTGTACCGTGGAGTGTATAAATTACAGGGAGATGCAGAAAAAGAGAGTGAAAAATTAGGGTCGGAAGAAACAGGAAGCGAGTAGTAACGATCTTCGGAGTGAAGATTATATACCTACCATAGCTAACCAACCGGTACGACAGGAGCTGTGTAGCGGATATATTATGTATATATACCTACCTATACCTTTGGTTTTCATCAGAGTGTCTACTAAGGCGTAAAAATTCGTTAAAATTTTAGGGGTGTGTAAACGCTGTGAAACGCGGACGTTAATTGATGTAATTTGACGAAATTCAACCTTCAATCATAACTTTGTTAACGAGCAGTTAAGCAAAGGCTGGTGGTGGTTCATACCTGCGTTGTACCTCGTCCTCGTGTTGCTCGATGAGAATATCGCGCGGGGCCGGGGGAGAGGGAGGAGGAAACGACTACAGTTCAACTCGTTACTCGCGAAATCGGGCGTTCTGCACTCCCCGGTACACTACCGTCAACGAACCGCATAAATTTCATCCACCTCCCAGCTTCGCGTCGCCACTCGCCGTTCAATCCCCGTTGCTATACGTTTGTATAACAGAGAATCGACGACGCGCAAGACTAGATGGGGGACTTCCAGCTATTCCTCCCGATACCGCTGCTGCTGCTGCTGCTGCTGCTGCTGCTGCTGCTGCTGCTGCTGCTGGTATGGCTCACACCTCTGCTATTCAAAATTACCATACGGTTCACTTGTCAACATGTAACACAACAAATTATCTGGAAATGGACCCTGCGAATATCCCTTGTGATCGGCAAACCGGAATATCAGTATATGTCATATTTATGTATAGGTACATCATGCGAATTAAACTGATACAGTTTCCCGGCGCAGCTATCAATTTCAGCATTTCAAACTCGTACGATATTCTTCTTTGTGAAATGCTCGGATGAATTGTAGCGTTGCATATGACGCGATTGTTTTTTTTTTTTTTTTTACTCGCCTATTGAAATTCAGAACAGGATCCAATTTTCTCCCGCAATATTTGCTGCGTGTAATAAGAACCTTTGATCAATAATCGTAAGAGTAGTGCGGAAGATGGTGCTGTGCAGGTGCAGTAGAAGCCAGCTTTGCTCAAGTTTCTATATATGATCATAGCTGCAATTTCACGAGACACGAAACGAGCTTTTTCTTATCGACTTTCATGCATGTACTTTACGCTGCATTCCAATCCGATCTGGGATTATAATAATTGCGTCTGCACGAAGAGCGCGACGTCCTCCTATTCCAAAAAGTTGATGTGCAGTTGAAACTCAAAATGTGAGAAGATACAAGTTTTTCCACGAAACACAAAAAAATTGCGATAATTCGATACTTTCAATAGACAGATCAGTTGAGCTTGCGGATACGGATTCCTGGGCTCAAAATACATAGGAATACCAACGTCCAATCCCAATAAAAAAAAATTTCGATATTTGACCCTAAAATCGACAAAAATCTAAGGCAAACCTTTTTGAATTTTTGCGATTTTTAGACAAAAAATAAAGTCTTCTTGAAATCGATCGTAGGACACTTCAGTAAGGTACTTTGACCTCAGAAACACGAATCCGTCGAGTAAATTAGGGTAAGAAAAGACCCCATCGAGATATCTTCATTTTTTCACTTTTTGGAGCGATAAATTAGCGATAACTCGATCAATTTTATAGATAGACCAATTTAGCTTGCGAATTCGGATTCCGGAGGTCAAAATACGTCAGAAAAGTGTCCTACGATCGATTTTAAAAATACTTCATTTTTGACCCGAAAATTGACAAAAATCTAAGGTATACCCCTTTGGATTTTTTCGATTTTTGGGCCAAAAATGAAGTATTTTTAAAATCGATCGTAGGACACTTTTCCTACGTATTTTGACCTCAGGAACACGAATCTATCGCTAAAATTAGGCTACGAATAAATCCCATCGTGATATCCTCGATTTTCCACTTTTCAGATCGATAAATTGGCGATAACTCGATCAATTTTATAGATAGACCAATTTAGCTTGCGAATTCGGATTCCTGAGGTCAAAATACGTCAGAAAAGCGTCCTACGATCGATTTTGAAAATACTTTATTTTTGACCCCAAAATTGACAAAAATCTAAGGTATACCCCTTTGGATTTTTTTAGATTTTTGGGCCGAAAATAAAGTACTTTTAAAATCGATCACAGGACACTTTTCCTACGTATTTTGACCTCGGGAACACGAATCTATCGTTAAAATTAAGCTACGAATAAATCCCATCGTGATATCCTCTATTTTCCACTTTTCAGATCGATAAATTGGCAATACTCGATCAATTTTATAGATAGATCAATTTAGCTTGCACATTCCGATTCTTAAGCTCAGTATACATTAGAAAAAGTCAGAATAGCGCAAAAAAAATATTCTTATTTTTTTATCTCAAAATCGAAAGAAAGCAAAGACTATATTCTTTGAAAAACCTCAAAGTAACACCACAATGCAATGCGGTGCGCGTCTGTAATGCTAATCGATTCTAAACCAATAACTTTTAGATATCAATTATCCTTCGAAGCTCGCTTATCATCATTTGTCTTGAAGTAACGAAGTTCATATCTTTATATAAATAAGAGACAAATATACATCAGAAAAAAGAAAAAAAAAAATACCCTGGCAAGATGTCTACAAAACAAAAGACATGGCCATTCTTTTTCTACTTCCGCCTCGTCTCGATAGTATCCTTAAACAATTCAATAGGAACCGGACCGAGTCCTGCAGTATAAAAGAGGTTCGCGGCGTGTACTTTATTTTCCGATTTCAGATTCATTTGACGTCTCTCTGCTGCAGATCTCGGGGTTTGGCGATCTCTGTGAATCCGGAATTGATATATCAATTTGCAATTTGTACCATATTGGTAGGAATATACGTGTGCCAGAGATCGCCCCCAGAGGTTTTCTTCGGTGCGGGGGCGTTGATCTCGTTCAGCAATTTTCCGTTGATGCATACAACGTTCGTATTCCGTGCATAAGATTCTTGCAAGTCGAGCAGAGCAAGGGCTCGAAGGGGGCGTGAAGATAGTCGGAGTTTGAAAACTGCTCGTGTTGGCCTAGATCCGACGCGGATCCCGGAACTCCAGCGACTTTCAATGCTCAAACGTGCGGCGTCTACGGGGTCGAGTTAAAGATGGGGAAACAGGATTTCCAGTCAGAATATAGAGGAGTTGAGTAACTCCACTCCAATTTCTATATATAAAATAAACGTTGGATCCGAATCAATTGAAACTTAGAATTTAGCACAATCCCACCCCGCGGCGTGGTATATCTGTAGCAACAGGGGTCGAAGAATCAAAGTAAAATTTCCAACCAGAATTATATACGGAAGCCACATGCTATATGTCCTCCAATTTCTTTTTCCTCTTTCTTTCTGTTCCCTGCGCTTTTTTTATTCCACTTCTGCACGTGCACGTGTATACATGTATATACACGAACGATATAACATGCGCGGGGTAATATAAGAACGTTTTTACTACTCGCGTAACCTTCGCATGGCATTTTATTGCTGCATCCTGGAGAATAGCGCGCGCACACACACAAAACCTGTTATATACTTATACGACTTTGAAGGCTTCCGGGCGTCCCTCGAAAACTCATGTCTTTTAGAGATCGAGTGCCAACGGGACGATCATACACGTCGCGACTGTAATATCCCCGGAAGGTGATTTGTGGTCAAGTCTCACACTAAAATACAGCACGGCGCAACCAAGAAAAAGTGACCAGACTGACGTCACTAAATTAGTTTCGCAGAATCCAGAGAGATATGGATATTTCAAGGACTTTGCAAGAACCCAAGAAGACTTTGAGAAATTTGATGAAAAGAAAAGTTAGAATCAGAGCCATAATTTCTCAGGGGTTTCCGATGATCGCGCGGTGTATCCTCTCAGGTCTTATGCGGCTGCAGGGTAGTTACGCGGCAAAAGCTGCAAGACGTTTGATCCTCGAGGAGCCGTCGAGGAATGTGCAAGGTATAGGTAGGAAGTACTAGGAGGTGGGAATGGGTACGTTTTCATTGTTCAACATTGGCTTGTGTGGAGTGTTTGAGAGGGTTTAGGATGGAGGAGCTGCTCACCCGAGCTAATGCATAATGCAAAACAATCCAACTAAGTTATATTCCACCCCCGCGTACAGATACGGTGAGCTTATCGCTGAAGCGGAGATTTTCGTCGGTTCTCGACCCCACCGCCGTCGTAGAGTCCCCAAGATCAACCGGTTAAGCTTTCTAAATATGAATTTCAAGCTCTCGTATAATTAATTTTAATGGACATCAATTATTATATACCTCCATTCTGAAACCTAGAAAGACAAGCTCGCGGAAGAATAATAAAAAAAATGTTCTTTGTCCCCCACAAATTTGTATAAAGTCGGACACTTCCTGGGATCGTGACACGAAGTAAATCTTTGAGAGGATGTATTTATTTATTTTTTTGTTAAAGTTGTACAGTGTGCGGTGTGCGGTATGCGGTGCGTTCGTCTATTCGGTGAGATGTTGAAAAATGTTCTCTCGTAAAACAGAGTTGCATTTTCCTTCAACGGGAGAATTGAGAGTACCGGAGAGTGTAAAGAGAGAGAGAGTGCAAGAAGTGTAACGAGAATTAACATTTAACGACCGTCATGCAGCACCGCGACTACCGCAACTTTCAGTCGCAAAAGAACCTCGTCGCACATAACGGCGCGGTACGGCTCAAAGTCGACTTGCCGCGCGTACATTTCACCGCCGTACATGACCGCCTAGGTGATAAAAGGAAAGAGAAAAAGAGAGAGGTACCTCGAGCGAAACAAAAAATGAATAAAATAAAATAAAAATGAAAACAAAGAGGAGAGAGAAAGGACATTCATACTCTACAGATTAAAACTACCGCTTTATTCTTGGGGAATAGGTGGCCCCTCGTTTGCTCTGCGTGCATATTATAGAAAACCATAGAGAGCCGACTGAGTAAGTTCGCTACGAAAAACGAGGTAGCAAAAAAGGTCACATGGAGGATAATATAAGAGAAGTTTTACTTGGCTGGGTGATATAACAGTCGTAGCGGTTACCCCGTTTATCATTTTTCCGGTGTGGTGCATGTGAATCGCGATGATCGGACACGTAAATATTGAAATATCTGTGCAGCGTTGTACGTACACGTTACGGTGTCGAAACGTGAGTCTTCGTGCAAGTAGAGGGTTGATATAGGGAATAGCAAGCCCACGAACGGCGCGCAGTTATTCATACATAAATTAGAGAGCCATGAAACGAATACCGTCAGCCTGTTTAATTAAATTTGCAACGTGATATATGTCGTCGCTTATTACAAGCGGTGCCGCAAGAAGTCGGGCTAAATCATTGCGTGTTTGAGAGTTTTCATTTTTTTTCACTATTCTATATTTATTCATTCATTGTTTGTTTTTTTTTTTTTTTTGCTTCTGTTATTTTTACGTAAAAGACTTTCGCAAAATGTCTCAGTGGCATACACTATGTCTAGATTTATGTACGCCTACTCTGTAGACATAGGGGAGAATCTCTAGGCAAATCTACCTACTTTGGCAAAACGCAGAGACAAGCGAACAAACAAACAAACAAACAGACGAGACAGACGTTGTCTGAGAAAGCTAGAGCCCGTCGTCACGTCGCGTCGCCAGCGTCGAATTGCGACACCACCGCGCGGCCCAGTGACATCGGCGGAAGTTTGACGATAGGGACAAAACGGACTCCGCCGCATGGTCCTCTTGCACTGCCTTTTCGTATCTCGTTAGCCCCGAAGTCTTTGAGACTTAAGGAATTTAATTTAATTGATTGAAAGAGGGAGCGGTGTAGGTACCCACCTATCTTGTCTACGTATATACCTCATATACCCATGGCAGAAAAACTCCCGCCCACAATAATTGAAAGACGTAAGCGGATAAAATTCGACGGACGAGAAAACTTTATAAATGAAAGAAGCAGCGGCGTCCGAAAACGGTAGCAAATTCTTCATTCGTTCTTTTATCTTCTTTTTTCTTCCTCCCTGTATAATTCTTTATACATCTTCGTTTGAATATCACTCCACGATACTTACCATCGTTATCGAATGCACGATCAGACAATAAAGCGAAACAAGTTTTTTACAATCAATTTCTATCCTATCGATGGCAGTTGTTTTTCACTCACCATTTCCCAAATCAGCAAAGTATATCTCTCTGAGTGACATAAATTCCTCCTCCTCTGTAATCCCAGCACTTCCAAAGATGTCGTTTTCTGGCCATACTTCACTGAAAATCAAAACAAGAATAAGGATATATCATTATTCCCAGCACTTTGGAGAATTTAT
Source organism: Athalia circularis (assembly GCA_963978495.1). NCBI lineage: Eukaryota > Metazoa > Arthropoda > Insecta > Hymenoptera > Athaliidae > Athalia > Athalia circularis. The sequence continues at coordinate 605,488 of OZ021701.1, read as the reverse complement.
TTCTTATTCCATATTCTTTGGTAACATTGAATAAGAAAATTCGATTCATCGAGCCTCACGCGAGACACGTTCATTAAAAAATGTACATACTATATCATGCGAAGTAAACTCGGTAGTAAATGAATGTGCGATTGGATAAACACGGATTAACGCAGGGATCACATGTGGGTGTGCTATATACGCCTTAGACTCCAAGGGCGGTATTTTCACGCAAGGCTTCCCTGCGTAATAGTTGTTTCGAACCTTAGTCGGTTAATTGCTAGGGCCTTTCCTTTCACGCTTACAGCGGCGGTGTAGCTTGTATAATAGTGTCGAGGAATCGCGAGAGTACCAGGTATACTATATGGGGTGTACCAGCTGTAGCCAAGCTTTCTCAAAGGATCTGAGAGTGGTGTAGCGTTCTCACTTACAGTTTCCCGAATGTTTCACATTTTCCTTCGCAGCAAACTAGACATAGTAGGCTTTAATAAGAACTGAGAGAACCTGATAGCGAGATAAACGACGGGGGAAATTGGGTTGCTCGGTAGAGTGAAATCAAAACTTCATATACATATATATACCTAACACGGGAAATTGCTTTTTCTACGCGGAGTCCCATCGCTACAACATTGTCTATTATAATGCCCGCAACCTAAATTCAGGTATGTGGTTATCACCGTCGAGCGAAAAAGTGAAAAAGATCCCCAAAGCGACTGAGATACTGAACACAAAATTATACGTTCACATTTGAATTTCGTTAGTCGACAAACACCTCGCTATACCCACGTTGAATTTTTTTCCACCAGATCCCTGTTCATTCTGCTTCGTGACATGGTTAACACGTCCAAATCTCGTACGGGAATTCCGGGTCGTGTAAAAAAAAATTTATTATTACAATTAACTTTTTACTTTTCTGGATGATCCCACGCTAATACTCAGATTGCACCTCAGGTAAACACGCGAGAGTTGAAAGAGTACGAGGAAAACTAATAGTAATAATAACAACAATAATAATAATACCATAAGAACAAAGGAGAAAAAGGCGATGAAGTAAATTATGATAAAGTGGAGGAAGGAACCTCGCAGGCAGACAGTATTCGAGTCGATCCTGCGGGGAGTAGTTGGGGGGAAACCCCCCCAGTTCACCTTGACCTACCTCAACCTAATCCAACGCGATCCCGCATGTGCAGCTAATCATCGTTCTTTGAAACGGTTATAACCGAAAATTGAATAAACTAATCATGGTTGAAAATGTTGAGGCGGTTATTTTTGTGTCGGTGTTGCTCAAATATCCCGTTTGTTCGGAGTTGTTCGATTACCTGATTGCAGAGATGCAACGACACCCCTGGATAGGTATTCGATAAGTTAACGTGATGTGGTATTATATTTGTAATCAATTAGCAAGAACAACAATTGTAGAGAGCGAATACACGACGGGAATTACAATGAAAGCATTATCAATGCGGTAGGTACTACTGTTATAATGTGAGGGAGGCGAGACGAGGATAAAATAAACACAAACGCATTTCAGCTGAAGAGAAGACGACGCTGAACGTTGATAGAATGATAATATTGATACCAATATCATATTCGTCGGTAGAAATCTGTAAGTACAATTTTCAGCCGCTATGACGGTAGTTTTCGTTTGGTTGCGAAGGGTAGGTACTATGTGACCAGTTCGACTCGATCCGCACGATTCGTGTTTCCGTAGTCGTGACGGTCCGTCAAAGCAATGGATGCCCATTTGCAACGGTGTAGCTAACTACTATTTGCTCACATCTGTAAACTGCGAGTAAATCGCGTACACGGCTCATACCTTCTCTGTATGCTTCGGGTCATACCGTGCGAATGTTCTTTCCGGTTTAACGTATCGTATATAAACTTGTGTATCGTGTAACGCAAATAATTACACCTAAACGTATTTTAATTCATCTCCCATTTTCGCACGGTGCGGTGCGCTTCCCTCTATTTCTATTTTGCTTAAAAGCTCAGGATCCAAAGTCCCTGTTGTAAGTCAGGACAACGACCGAGCAGCTGACTAATAGCTTCGTTATACCAGACGCCTTTGTGCGATAAAACAATGCCCTGTGAGCACCGAGCGATGCTGGAGGGCCCTCCACCTTCTCTGGGACGACCAGAGGGCGGTATTCTATGCTAAGGGAATATAAAAAGAAAAAAAATGCAAGAGAGAAAACCAGCAAGAAAAAAAAACGGAAAAGAAAACATTTTCCTACAACCCTTCTTGCGCGATACTTGACCCGTCTGACCTCCACGATATACAACGCTGTGCCCCAGATCCGCGAAGCGTCAGCCCACCGCGGGGTCTTTTCTTATCTTATCTCACGCCAACGCGCGGTATTCCGTTTCATTTTTTCCTCTTTCTTTTTAGATTTCTCCTTTTTATTCTCTTATTTTTGCTCGGTTTATTTTTCTTCTTCCGTTCGGTTTTTTTTCTCTTTGCAGGGTTCCATTTTCACCCCCTTTCCCCCTCGCTTTCCCTCGGCTCTTACTCGCCTCTTCGTCTTATCTCGTTGAGCAGCCGGCTCTGTTCCTAATTCCGAAATTAGCCTCTAGATCTCAATGCTCCCATCTCCGCAAACCCGGAGATGATCTAAGGCAATTATATATCCCCCAATAAGCCAAGAGAAACACGAGCTTGGAAGCTGAAGTTTCGATTCGTTCAACACTGGTACATTGTTTTTCTTTTTCTTTTGAGCGCATTTGCATTTGTTCGAGTAAATAGTTGTTCAAAAAAAAAATAAAAAAATAATCGTCTACATGAACGATCAGTGATTTCAGGTTATCTTGGGTTTTTTGAAGAATTCAGAAGGAGCGATGGCAAAACTATGAATAAATATTTTGTCTGTCCATCACGGGAACGCATTAAAAAATTTTGCGGTTTAGGGGTCTTTAGAGGCCCCTTATAGTTGGCCAATCTTGTAGCATCGATATATTTATACGTGTCGTAGAGTTTTTATTAGACGAAGCGGTTAATCGAATCACGTTCTACCACTTCATAGGTCTTCCGACCGTCGCGCGCGCGCGCTGACCTCGTCAAAAAGTTTTAACGCTGGATACCGTCTATACGACGGTAGCAGTGACATCAAAAGTGGCAGCAGCGACGGCGTCATAGCACCTCACGCAGCGTCCTTTCAAATTCATTTGCGAACTTCGTCCCCGGGTCTATTTCACTCGATGCGATTCTCCCGCAGCCCGTCTCATACAGTTCGACCCGCGCTCCTCGGTCGATACCCACCCTTAACCCCCACCTTTGAGGGTGTCACGACGTCGAAGCGTCGATGGGACCCACCCGGGGAATCCCAAGGACCAAGGGGTTAGACGGTTTGCAGATACCGAAAATTTACAGGTGAGCTAAGAGCAGAGCAATGTCCTCAGCCCTTGTACGAAGGAAAAAGGCTGGAAAGGTGACCCTTAAATTCACCGCCGAATTCACACTTTGATTTAATTTATAGATGATGATATAAATTTTATGGTAAGGTGAATATATCTGCAGAGAAAAGCTGCGGGTATCGCAAATTTCGACTTTCCCCTGTTGGGGGACGGAGTGATAATCTTAACTATTTATTTTTATGATTTTCACTCACCGCGCTGCTCGCAGCAAGCCTACTGCCTCGTCGAATTGATTTTTGCGGAGGAATCGTTGCACTCGTTTCATAGCGTCGGCTCTGCAATCAGACACAAATTATCAAATTATAGCGGAATTTTTCAGTTTTTCGTATGTTCGTGATTCGAAAATCTCACTTTTGATCGTCGATCGGCGTGTCCAGAGTGGCATCGAAGGGTGTAATTTCAGGTATCACGGAACTCTGCAGAACTGCAGACAACTGATGACTCGCCTCGTCCCATCGTTGTTCGAGAGTAAGTGGCGCCGGCCTTTCTTCGACGTTACTGGCTTTGGATTCTTATAGGGCAAACGAAACAAAAAAGAAAAAAATTACCAAAATCTATTGCCTAAGTTACACCATTCGAATATTGACGAAATATAGTTGGTGAAATTTACTGGTTAGTCGTATTTTTTCATTTTCTATGGAACAGGAAAAAAATTAGTATCCTCATGATCTTGACTTACTTTTTTTTGCTTTCTGTCGCTTGGTTCTGATCTGTTGTACAATGATACTGCGCCCTCGCCCGCAAAATGTCTCCAGCATTTTAAGGAATATATGAACGGTCTCGATGAGATCCGTGAGATAATTTCTGCAGGGTAATTAATAAAGAGAATTTTTCAACACCGAAGATTTGGAAAATATTTCTCAACTCCGAACCACCCCGAGCTGATATAAAGATTACAAAATCTACGATTCAATGGAGAATCGATGTCTCGGCTGCAGTTAGCTTTTCTGATAAATTAATCCAGCCCTCACCGGGGGAGGCGATCAGCGGTAGACATGAAATATAGAAACGACGCCACGTCAACGTCGAAAAGTTGGTGGTAGCTATGAGATAGTTTTGTTGGCAGATGTACGGACAGACTTTTGCGCCGTATTTCGCTTTTACCCGAGCTTTTACCTATAGTAGGATCTATAACAGTTGTTTATTTCGCGGAGAAAGAGATAGCGAAGGAAGCGAGACAAAGAAAGAAAAAGGAAAAGAGGTAGGAAAGCGGGAGGTGAGTGTCTGTGGCAGATAAAAGTTTCAGCAAACACTTGCCTCGACTGACAAGTCCAATAAAACAACCCAGGGTGGAGAGAACCCAGGTCTGTTATCAATTTAAGCAATCTTTAAATATTAAGTTATCGCAGATTTCATCCATGATGCAACTTTCATTATGCCTCGCTAAGCTCAACCCCCGACCTCGACGCCGGAAGAAGTGAGGGCTTTGAAGATGAAATGGAATATATCATCCTCTCTACCGTTCACAGAACTCCCGGCTAATTACCATGAAATATCTGTCTCAGATAAAAGGGAAATACTCGCATGTAAGAAACACCCAGTAACTATATATCAGCTGGGAGTCCGGAGCTGCTTAACGAGGTTCTTCGCTACAACCATTACTTTTTGTTTTGAAAAACACATGCGTCAAACAAACCTGGTCATAGTTACTTCGTTATAGGAAAGCAACTGTTGCAAAACTGTTTCACGGTATTCCGGTACATAAAAGACGTTGCTTTTTATAACTTTGCTAGACTTTCGGACACCCTCATCATCGCACTTGTCCATGGCAATCAGTGAGCGAAGGAGTTCCTATATTCGAAAAAATTACAGAAAAACAACGAAATAAACAAATATATAATATCGCGTCCATCTTCCGTAGTTAATACGCCGCAAAGAATTCAGATCCCGCGTGGTTATTTTTCATACCTGATAGGCTTTTAACGCCAGATGTAGCCTTCTTGACCACAAAGGAATATTCTTTTTATCCGTAATCGTCATTTCGTAATAATGCTCGAGCTGTTTCTGAACGAAGTAGAATATCTCAGTGGACATTGTTTCGCTGGTAAATGAAGAAATTCGATTTAGCGGGCGTGTTTAGCATTCGTTATTCTCGATCATATATTTTATGTCAGCTCACCTGATAAATTTAACGTGGAATTTGTAGTTTCGATTGAATTCCATGAAAAATTTCATCGTCCATAGGTAATAACTTTCGTCATTCACTTGGGCCCGATCGCCTCCACCTATGCAGAACCTTACGTACCTCATCACCGGATTGTAAGCCCCATTTAAAAACTCGACACAAAACTCTTTCAAAAATAGTCTTACGCTGAGGGCGGATACGCGTTCCGGATCTTCGCCTTTTAGCCCCAATTTGTTCTTCGGTCGTTTCAATTTGTTCTATTGTTGGGGATTTAAAGTATCTTAATTTTTCAAAAAGTAAATATGTACTGTAATATATGTCCTAATCGGTTCGACAAAAGAATTGAAAAAAATCATGGAGGCTAGTCTCGACCGGTACAAAAACAAAAAATTTTCAAAAAAATCGGAGATGCAAAAGCAAAATGGTATCCGATTTTTTCTATCCATTTTCTTCGATGGACTTCAGAAACAATATGATCCGTAGTATTCTATCATTTCCTTGCAAATACATTGTTTTTTCAACGAAACCATATACCCATGCACACAACGACGAAATTATAATGCATAATCCATCGTTCATAGCTATTCCTAAGGGAGTTTTTTGCCGCTCCTACTGAGTAAGGTACAGAGATTTATTTTATACGGGAGGTCGTGGTGGGTGTGTGTATAATGAAATGAATTCCGGCACCGGATTCTAGTTCTGCCAAGTTCCGTTGGTGTTCATTCCTGACTATACCTCGAGGCGAGGTAAACGTTGAGAGAGAAAAACTTCTGGGGTTGACCCAGTTTAATACCTTTGCAATTCCAGGGCGATAATCAAGGAGGGTTGGGTACAGGGCGTTGATTAGGTAAAAAGATTTCAACCCTGGAGAGCGCTGAGTTATTGTTCGTAAAAGTTATATTTGATGAATTTGTATGAAGATGGATGGTGAATGGCAAAGAAGTGCAAAACAACACAAGGGTGAAACCGAAATCTAATCATTTCGAGAATATAAAAAAATAGAATATAAGATTCATTCTCACCTTTTGTTGGCTGAATTCCAGAGCCTCAATTTCGTGGAAAGGCTTGTGGCAAATAAGCTCGTTATCGCCAATTGCCTTCATATTTCTCACCACAAAAGTACCACCGAATCGTGAATGTCTGGAAAATACAATATTTCCAAACTCATAATCATTAATTAGTAATAACCATACTACTGCTCCTGCTGCTGCTGCTGCAGCAGGCGTGCGATGGCGTAATTATGGACATATTATAACTTTCTGGGGCCCCACATAAACTTTTCACGTCCCCCAAAAAGTTTCCGGTATTAGATATACACGTCGTATAATCCGGACGGAAATATATTACGCCTCTAAACATAGCGTAATACCAAGTAGAGAAAATGATCCCGCTAATTGTTCCGATGACAGACTATCATCGTCAATCGTATAATAAAATGCAAAGAATCATCTCGTTTATTTTGAAAATATAAGCGCAACGCAACGCAGGGGGTTGATTCGTACGAAAGAGTGTTACCCGTGTTCCCCTACGTCATTTAGCAGACTATCTCTGCCAGTGACAGGTGCCGTCAATTGCATTGATTGGATTTTCAGGAGGTATGGGCAAAATTGGATTCGGATTATCTGTTCGATTTTCGAAGAAACGTCCCATCCGCCAAGTCCCAACGCTGCGACACGAAATACTGGGAATAGAAGCAGGAAGGACTTTTTCATTCCTTAAACATACCAGAATTTTCGAATCCTGCGAGGAGATTTATTTATATCTGTGTTTACCTTGATTTCGAGTCAAGATAAGGTAAAAAAGGGGAAAAATGAACTTGTTCTTTCCCTAATTTTCACCCATGGTTACCCAGACCATAGCACGCTCATGAACAGTACATTAAGAATACAGAGATGAGTTCTCGTCACTCGGTGCGGATCAAGAACAAAACGAACAAAAAAAAATATGGAGATATCAATTAGACAAAACACCAATTCAAACAGTTTCAATAACACTTATCCAAGACTAATTTCTGTCTGTAATATACTCTAACCGAAAACGATAAAACATCCAATTGTTGAGCTAAATATGAATATGAATCTGTTTATTCATACTTGGGAACCATATACTCGCTGCCGTAGGGTGCGCATCGAGCCAGATGTCTTATCGCTGTAAACTGGGTCGTATTCGTTAGGATTTAACTGCAGCTAGGCTACAAGGTGCACTCGACGATTGCACCTTGTATGAATGAGGATCGTAGATAGGTGTTAACACTCCGAGCGACTTTATTCCCCCTTTCATAACAACTATGCGCTAGTATATAATATCATACACATGCATGAACTACGTAGATACTGCAGCTGGTATTGGTACACGTACAGGCATTGAAAAGGGTATAAAAAGAACCCCAACCCAGGAACTCTGTTATACGTGCGAATTGCGCACCCCAGACTCGATTTATAGATCCATGATAAAATTTATGATCACACGACCTGCTCGTTCGTACGACCAGAAGTGATACTTGAGGAAAGATGAAAAAAAAAAACCCAACTGCCCTTAAATGGTCGGTAACGAAATATTTATATCCATGATGGGCGGAAACGAACAAGCTCCTTTTTTTTGTGAACATATGCATGGATGGAAAATGAAAAATCATCTCATATCACATCTACACGCTTACGTCTTAATTCCCTGTAGAAATCCAAAAGCTTTGGGGACACATGTTTCTACCTGAAATTCTGTAGTGTCGGGTCACGTGCGGTCTGCGGATGTCCGGCGAATCCTCAATGCCCATTTTTTATCATGATAATAAGTTTGCCGAACCGAGGCGGCACCCTCAGTTGACCCAGGCCTTTGAAAATAAACGAAGCTTTTCCCTCCTCCCTTTTGCTCTTTCCTTATTCCCCATTTTACTTCACCTTTCTCCACTGCGTTTTCCGCCGGGAGGACAAAGGGTTACTTAACTTGTAGATAGAATCGCCCCATTTTTTTTTTACCACCCACACGAATTTGCAATCTTTTATTAGGTTCTTTTCATTTGCTGTTATTTTTCCGTACTCAATGCGTACTCAATTTGCAATCTGCTCTTCAAAAACTGATCAGTGTAGCGATAAAAAAGCAAAGAAATATCCACCAGACACGAAACCACATCGCCTAGTTTGAAGTAGTTCAGTTTATCAATAGTTCAGAGTCGATGAACAATAACTGAATTTCGGATTTTGAGTTTACATAATTTTTAAAGCGAATTTTTTTTTTTTTTTGGCACGCGGTAGGATCCCAAATGTAAGTACGAAGTAGTAAGATACTCACGCACCTCGAACCTGCATACTTGCGAGTCCTTTCGATTTTCTGTTGAATCTCTTGTTTCCGGACAGCTAGGAGATGAGCCTCGTCACGTTCCCTTTCAGCAGCAGTTCTCTGCATCCATGTAGCACTCAGTTTTGTGGCATTCTGTTCTCTCAGCATCAAGGACACGATCTATGATCCCCCAAAAAGACAATTTTGTCGGAAACCACAAAAAATAAATTTTAGAAACGACCAACAGATTCAACAATCTGTAATCACCTCCAGAATATGTATTTGATATTGCTGCTCATCCTGGTTGCTAGCGATAAAGAGAAACATGTCAACCATTCCAGATGTGTGAAGAGCGAATAGGACCTCATCATGGATAGTACCCTCTGAGTCTGTCCTCCTTTCATTCTCAATATCTGCAGGAACTTGTAAAATATTTCTTACCAGGATGAGGATCCTCTGAATATCCCGACCCTTATCTTCGGAGCGCTCATCTCCAGGCTGATGTAGTGTCAAACAACCAAACCATTGTAGACTCCAGATATCGCACTACTGCTATGTATGTGTATAATTGATGTACTTACAGTTGTCAAAATTTTGGCAAGCTTTTCATGGATAACAGACCAAAAATTCTCGTTGCCTAAAACCATCTTGTAACCCTGAAGATGGGAAATGATCTGCAGGTAATAGTTACGCTCTGTGCTGTTTGTTGGCACCTGCTCATTATATAGCAGGAGTGCCGGTTCGGTTAAATTGATGAGTAATCTGTAGATTATGAGAAATTGTATAATGATCTTTATGTAGTTTGACAGGAGCGATCACTTTGATGATTGAATGATTATCAACTCGCCTTAGGATAACTTCAAATAATTCTTGCTTGTCAGAGTGATCGATAAGTATTCTTACAAGATCAGTCTGCAGGACTTTAGAAGCACCAAGGTAACGCCTAATTGTATGGTTTTTATCATCTCTTTTCAAGTATCGGATAAGGTCCTTGAGTGTTTCTACGATCGACAAAGTACTCAATTACTAGGTGTTAGTTCTATAATAAAATAGTTGTGAACCGATATACTCACGAACGCAATCCTTCTCCAGGTGGTACTTGGTTCCGTCATAGTACCCTAGTGCAGCACATGTTGCCACGATCTCCGCTGATTGATAATCCATTTTCACAAAATTAATTCACTTCAAAATATTTCTTAATTGACGAAACTCTGAGCATCGCACAAAACAATAACACAAACCGGGGGAGAGCGAAGATCTAGGGGATAGGATCTTAGGTTAGGAACCATAAATCGAAAGAAAACTAGTTGCCACTATGGGCGTGTAATTTATTCTATAATAATAGAAGCTCAGCCTGACCGTTGTAATGATTCTGCTATTTCACAACCGACTTTACTTAAGTAATCATTCGATACTTGGAGGACCGTACGACAGCTGACATTCACTGCCAAGCATCCAGCATGGAACACGCAACAAGTTAACGCTGGCATTGGCGGGAGAGCCATGTGATCGCCTGCGCTACACCCGATTGGTAAAGGCAATGCTTGGTTGCTAACCGGTTGCTAACGAGTTTATCTACGTCCGTCTCGTACGAAAATTTGAAATGCTAGCCAGCGTTAACGAAGGCCCCGGTAACACGAAGAAATACTATTTCGTCGTAAGCGTATTTTCTGATCACATATCTTACGAAAAAGACAATTGAAATTACTGCAAAGAATTATACAACTAATCTTAATTTTTTTCATCCATCCATAGGGTCAACTAACTTCATGAGGTATTTTATATTCTTTCTCGTATAGTATGCCTTCTCCATCGCGCAAGGAATATCCGGCACTCTCGATTTTCCGGTTTAGTTGGTACAGAGCTAGCTGGAAAGCTAATACCAGCAGTCTCCGGAGCGTCGTCGGAATGTGTGCTCAATGGTGAATTAAATTTGGAGGAAAATCCCTAGAAAACCAAGCGGCTTGGTTGCCGCTCGGGAGATCTAGAGTTAAGTAAATGTAGTCATTGAATGTGAGATGGGTAGGACTTTGCCAAGGTTTAGGGAAGAGAAGCCAATTGCGGTGTCCCCCAAACTTTTAGGTATTACCCACTGATTTCCCAAACAGAAATAATCACTCCCAAGATTATGATACTTGAAAAGATTAAACAAACGCGGGGTTTTATGAGCTCATGCTTGCATTCCATTTTTGCTTGCTCTCCCTCAGGAACCGAAAGGTTAATTAGTTATCCCTTTTTTTTCTCAATTGCTGAATACTACGTTTTAAATTCCTACGTGTAAATACGATGTAGCCGTATAGCGTAAAACAAGGATACTCGAACTACGAGCAGTGCGGTATTGCCTACGCCTCATTCGTTACGATTTCATTGGAAAACGCTGTCTGGCTCGCAGGCAGGCAATGACCACATCGGGGATATGGGCACGGGTGTCTACCCTATGTGCAAGAGTATCACGTGTGCCCACCCCTTGCCCGATAGAAACGAGGAAAAATAAACCCCGGCGCTAATGAGTCGAGCTGCTACCTACGTTGTGGGTGAACGCGAATATATACCATCACCGTATCTACCTGCAGCACTACCCTGTACACCCATACCCAACTTCGAAGAGCGTGTGCACTCTGCTGGATACAATGTATTCCCAGTGTCAACTCTACCTTGGATCTGCGCATACGTACGGGATAGAATTACGCCCCCGCTGCGCCTTTCGGTTAAAAAAGAAAAGAAGAAAATATCGGTGTAATCTAGTAACGTTCTTCTTCTTTTTATCACTTGCAACATGTACTCGTTACGTTGTTATGAACATTAATGACATAGTCTCCGTGCAGGCGATGAAAAACTCTGCATTATCAAGGATACATACAGGGATGGAGATGCATACATATGAGTTGGGAGTTTAACGACTGCGCTACCCGCACGTATCCCACGTCGTATGTATGACGACTAGAAGTAGAAGCATTCGCTAGCGGGATTGTAAACTATCAAGTTCGAATGTCTTCCCCCTTCGCTTTTGGTGAGTACGTGGTTCTGGTTAAGCTTCCCGTTATACGTCGTTACACCATCGTACCGAATAGCCCGACGGACGACCACCTTTGACCAAATATTGCCGATTTCACGGCCACACGTCGCAATCACCCAGATGAAGAATATTAACATGGTTCAGCCATTTTTGTCCGCGTGGATTTCATCTGGAATTTCTGTTTGCTGGATGCTCATCGTCACTTCCCAAGCCCCCAGATTCCTACCCCGCCCTTGTTCTTATTCGACGAATTGGGGCTGAAACCGAATTTAATTGGATGCGAATTGGTATTGAATTTTAATTAAATTAGGGCTTCCCTCCGGTTCGTTCGTACACCTATATTATATAATAAAAGTGATCTATAATGCAGCGGTGAGTTTAAAGTGAGCGGGTATATACCATCTCTGTAATACACAACTCTAGGTATAGCTGCTTTGCCTGCAAAGTTATATTGTATTAGCTCTCCGTAGCTCGTTAATATTCACCAAGTATTCGATCGTGCGATTCTTTGGTTGTTATTACGAATATCGTGGGTGTCGAATTTCTTGCGCGTGTTCCACAGATCACAACTCATCTGGCAGGGGTTTAAATGTCCCGTTGTTAATCACCCCGTTGTTGACTACACATAGTTAATTTAGTCAAGTATCCTTAAGTTTCGACGAACAAAAACGCAATCGTCTCGGGACCCCCGAGAGATTAAAAGGGATCAAGGGGAAGTTTGTGAGCTGGTTTGAAATCATGCCGAGGCGGTTCGCTACCCTGAAAAATTAAGCGAACTCGAAACAAAGCGATTGTTTTCCAGACTATTGTATAAAGTCGAAAAGTTGAGGGAACTATCTTATTCAGTTGTTTTATCATCTCTTCTGGTAATGCTATGGGTCTATCTTCGGAGGGAATACCTGGGGCACATTTCCTCCCTGATATTATTACAGCTGTGCTGCCGACTCACCGAAATTCCTCAGAAGCCTCCGCTGTGTACTCTCCACTTCTGGAACGGCAGAGACCTTTCAGTGCCTTGATTTATCTACGTATGTCTCATTCCTCTGACCGGGAGCCGAAGAAGCTCAGACCATGGCAGACACAGGTACTTTACGCGAACATAAGAGTATCTATGGAGAGAAACGCGGGACTCATTCACGCTCGAAGACGCCGTAAAGCTTCAGTTCGCGGGCTTCTTCGGAACTATAAGAACATGGAATGTATATTGTAGCGATAGTAGTGGAGGGAAAATTTGCCGTATCGCGCGTTGCAGAAATGCATCGATGTATGTACTTCGACTACATTTACTGCACATCTGCAGCAACGAGTACTCGAACTGTGTGTAAGCTGGTATTTCAAATAAACGGAGTAGCGACTGGTGTTCCATAGTTGTTTTTTTCCTATACACTGCAGGAGCTATAGGTATGATATGTCTGTATTTTTTTTCAGAGGGTTTTTCTTTTTCATTAGCAACACGAATTTGAAGCTTTGTCGACGGTTAGCCGGGGCACGACAGCTGAACAAACTTTAATTAAATGCAATCAAAGTTGACGCGTGTTTGCGTCCGTTTGCGTTCCGCCAGGCACACTGGTGCAGAGGATCGTTGCTCGAAATAATAGGGACAAGCCTGCCACTGCTGTACATACGTACGTATATATCCAGAACGTACACCCATACGTATTACAGTAGAGGCACACGTGCGCATGCATACACCAGGGGTAACTTTAATCCCGACAATTTGAAAAAGCGCCGAAACGTTTCGTTACCTTTCGTTTGGGGCGATATGCGGTCGTAACACTCGCAACTTCCATCCGCCACCCGCTGTAGTAGAATCTGCTACTACGGAGACCAATGCGGCTGTGCAAAATAACGGAACATTCTGATCGTCGTTATATACACATTTCGCAGCTGATACAAATTCATCAATATTTCATAATTGAATTCCATTGCAGGATTCCTCATATTATATTAATTCTCCAACCATTCGCTCCGCGTGAGCTGCGGTTCATTTTATTTTACATATACACAGATTATACATCCTTCCGATCGCCACAAATCGTATTTTGAAAACCTTCGATCAAATGATGCGACTCCATGCAGTATCCTAGGTGCACCTGTTTCATATCGCTCATACTTCATGGGCTGATCAAAATTCATACAACGGATTCGTGCAGCCCGCTCGATCGCATGTGTAAAAAGCTTCGTCCAGAGAACGGAGAGAACGAGGAACTATCGAAATAAAAAAGGAATAAAAATATTGGGGAAACCAGACGACAAACTGTAACACATAATCGAAGTATATACAAACAAGATACGACCCACGCTTTTCCTTTGACCATTTGACCCTTTGACCCTACCCGCGTCGATCAAAGGTCTCTCGCGGCGCCACGCCACGCGCAGACTGCAGCCTTGCATACATTTTTATTCTAGTTTATTCCTTTCGAACTCATGTCTGTACGTCCACCGTCCGGGTGGAACTGTTATAACAATTTAAAGATTTATAAACCTGCATCGTATGAAACTGTTATAATACGATTAATTTTATGTCTCTCCCGAAAGACTTATATGCGCCGCAAGAATGACTTCAATTTTGAAGGTATTCCAAATAAATAATAATAATAAAAATAATAACAATAATAATGATAATAATAACCACAACAATGTTAATAACAATAATAATAATAATAATGATGATAATAATAATAATAACAATGTTAATAACAATAATAACGAAAACAACGGCAAGAGCACGTAAAGTAAAAAGGTGATGGAGTGTCAGTCTCGTGCCAGGAGTTCGGAAAGCACAGAGATGAGATTGTTCGGGTCCATCGACGGCCGACAACGAAAAGCGGTGACCTGGGAGCTGAGATAAACTCGTGTGCAACGAGCTCCGCTGATTCCGCTGCATTTCAAAAAGCTCAGCTTTGTTCCGCGGCGGTTTATTATACCCAGATAAAAGTCCTGGGCGTTACCGTAAATCAAAAACTATTTCAAAGTTAGAGCAGACGCCGATATTTCACGTATCGACCGTTGATCGATTTCCGGCACACACTCCGACCGACCTCAACTCGATATACACTCAAATTAACTATACGTTTCTGCTCCGCTGAAAATAATACATCACTACACATTATCCACCTTATACGAGGACTACTTCCGCTCTGATAACTTCGCAGAGGTGCCAAGCTTATAAATATCTTATACTCGCGGATAACATTTTTCTCCTCGAGGATTCGCAAGTGTTACATTATTATTATGATAAATATTATTAATCTGTGGATATCCCAAGGAATTTGCACTCATCGTCGACTGCACCTGCATATACGCAAGTTGCTTCATAACTTTCCGTAGAACATAAAATCAGTTTATTTTCCGACGTATATCGGATGATGCATCTTTCCATTCGAATATCCAATCTCTTATCCAGTTCCCGTTGGGTGCAGGTGCGGTGTGTTTGTTTTATGCGGGGTGGTTGGCGAGCTCTTGGAAGGATTTAGTATTATTTTTGTCACCCCATTCGTAGCTGGTAACAACATCTTGTTTCCCTGAATCAGCAACCGGCGAACGGCGGTCCATTTATCTCTACGGCGTCTGAATATCAGAGTTTCGACTCCCTAGACTTAGTTTTATCGAGATCGGCTGGTGAGGGGCAAGACCCGGATGGACTCCTGCAGTTCAGGGCCGTTCAGCTATCCATTCTACCGGAGCTGCAGTGAGACCAAGTTCGAAAACCGTTTTATCCGACTTGGAATCATCCGCGCGACTCGAACATCGTGCTTCGTTTTCCTTGACACATTTTTTTATAGCATTGCACGCGCGCGCCCCATTGCGCAATATTCCGTTACGTTATGAATTTTTATCTTCACTTTTTGTTGAGGCAATGCGAATATAATTGTCGTATGTATTCCATGCAGTTCAATTCGCTCTCACGTACACAAGCTAAGGGAAGAATTGTCACATTCAAATCTGATTCTACAATTCGATTTATATTTTTATTGATGAGAATTTCGTTGTACGTCACCTGCGTGTTCTCCGTAGATGGCGACTGATCAGAAGTGACTGAGTTAATATTAGTTTCGTTCGCTATTTTTTGCGAGTCTCATCTCGGCCGGGGTGCGAGTTCGAATGAACATCAATTTTTTCAATAGTGGATTTATATGGAACTCAAAATGGATCGTCAATTAATCTTCCGTCGATTGACTCTGAAGTTGCAATTCTTTAGCAAATTAAATGAATTTCGAGTGCACACGAAGTGGATAATAAGAATATGGAGTGAATATCAGCCGGCACCAGATGCTCGCTTAGAATTCTCGAGAATTAATTGTCCCGACAACGTATACGTATTGTACGAACCAAGTACGAAAAATCTGGCTTTTCTTCATCGCTCTAAGCTCATCGGATCAGTTTAAATTGAATAAGTTTTAATTAAACGGATTCAAACTATCGATTACACACTGCACTCGTCTAATTTGAATTACACCGATTCATAGCTCCCTGTATGTATATATGTATAGGCAATATTATACGCTCGAACTCGGCGTCTCATCCTGCGGATCGCCATCGTTTAAATCTGCAGGGGGTCCGGACGAACATCCCTAGGGATTAATTTGATCCTCAATTCGCTGATGACGATGCGTCCGAAATTTCTGTATCCGGTAGTATCGATATAATACATACGGTCCATCACTGACGTTGAAGATATCTGTTGGCGCCGCGCCTTCGATTTTGATGCACGTCTGCTGACAGCGCTGATCAACTCATCGCCGGCTAGGCCGCTTTTGAATATTCGCGAATGGTCGACGACAAGTAGAGGAACAGAGGGGCAGGGAAGAGCGGAGAGAGGAGAGAGGAGAGAGGAGAGAGGAGGGAAGGTAGCGAGGTAGTGAATCCTTGAGCGATTACACGGACGGAAGCCTTGCAAATCCCTACGGAGTATCTGCCAGCGACTATCGCGTATATATATCAGCAGCGGCCCGCAGCTCTTCGGGAGGTCAGACCGCCGAATCCCCCTTGGAGAGGTCGGGGCTGATGTTTGTTGCACATGGCGAACAATGCAGCGGATTTGCGCTCCAGTTATGCCGTATAACGTAACTGCAACATCGCCGGTTGAATATTATCGTGAAATTTAATTTCACCTGGCTAGAACGCGCGCGCGTACCTATATAGCTGAGGGATTTTCAAATTCATGTACCGGAAAGCTCGGAGAGATGTTTTTCATCGAGTTTTTAAACAGCACCGGTAGGATCATCTATATTATATATATATTCATAAAATTTGGGGATGATAAATATATGGCCTCGCAGCTGTAGGTATAGGTATGTATAATATATGTTATAGCTCGGAGACTAAATTGGGGGTCGGATTATTGATGGCGAATTGGTTTTTTATACTCGACGACGTGGAAGTGAGTACCGATCACTTTTTAGGGTCAATGTAATTCAATAATTTTGGGAATAGCTCGCGGGGCTTAGGAGGTCGATCGATATTCTTCTGCATCACGAACCATCCCCGCATATATTCAACTCGACGAAGGAGAGCAAATAGCCCTTTGATTCGGTTACGTTTCGAGAAACTCTCCTCTCAGCACTGAAGCTCTCTCCCTCTCTCTCTCTAGTCAGCTGACTTTATTTCTGAAACGAGAATTCCAGCCCACTATATATACGTCTATAGTTATATCTTCGGGGGATCAAACGGCTATGGGAGGAAGCGATTTCTCTTGCCTCGTAATAAGCTCTATTTGTTTATCTCTTTGTTTGCTACGGATAAGGGCGCAGACCTTACCGTCAACTCGGAGACAAAGATCTGAGGAAATTTCAGCGGGTATTCGTACGTACGAACGGGGAGGGTTGATTGACGTTTCCAAATCCAAGTTATACATATTTATACTACCCCTGCAAAAAGGACCTTTTATGCGCGTGCATATACAGCCAGTTAAACGCGTTATATTCGACAATTTATTCGAGTCGGATTTGGATGTATCGAAACTTTTTTCTTCCTTTTTTCTTCATACATGGGGCCTTTGACACGAGTAGATACGTATACGAGTATATGGCGTGATACCTGTGTGTAACGATATGTTTTATGCAGTTTGATAAGTTTGCAAATCTCTTTCCGAAAATTTGCCCCTGGGTTTAGCGATAGATTGAAAGTCTTTTTTTCAGCTTCGGCGCTAAAAGGATCCCAGCCAAAGCCTTCTTTGAAGAAATCTTGAATTCTAAATATTTCGAAAAGCCTCCGAAGCCTGCCTTACAGACCGTATAAATTATACCACCGCCACCTATCCGAACCCTGTGTGCGCTGCGCGAACTCTCTGTCTCTCCAACGCAATAATATTCATAGAACCGCATGAAAAGAGAATGAGAAAGTCAAGCGAATGATATTCGATAGGCGCCCGACGTCCGAAATATAACTTGATCTAATTAATTGAGCTGCGAGAGATGAAATTGATACGTCCCAGTTTTGACCGTGAGATAATTGTCTATCAATTATATCACGACTCGTTGCAGTTTCATCGGCCCGGCAACTCGCGCGTGTTTCGGTGGTACGGGTCAACGTATAGAGCGACCATCGGATCTGCAGTTGACCTGCAGCAATTCCACTCGATATTGTTCCAAGTTTAATCGCAAACAGAATCTGCGTGGCCGAATTCAATTTTGATATCGAAACTTTGCCACGTTACAAATGACGTGTAACGTCATACAAAGATGAAAGTTTTCTGTTCCCCTACAGCTCACGACTGCTGGTGAAAGATCATTTTCCACCATTACCATAACCGCCGACGATACTTTGGAGAACGATCGTAGCACGCGCTGAGAAACCCGTTTATTCTCATATTTTGCAAATCGAATAACTGCTGAACCATTTGACCATAATAAATATTAGGGCTGATAGCTCGAGATTCGCTGCCAAGGGATATTTGAGAACGAAAACATCGCATCGTGTTGAAATCGATGACCCATGCACGGAAACCTGTGGCGGTACTGCAGGAAGGAGACCAACGCTATAGGTATTCGTACATCATCTTTTTATAATATTTCAACAGGACAAATGCAAAGACAATCGTAATTACGCTAAATGGCAAAAGACTGGAAACTTTGAGTTCAAAGAGATTCCTTATCACTTTATACGTTTCACAGCGACATCCCGGCGAAGTCGTATCTACCGCTTTTTCACTCTGAAACCTTAGTTTTTGTCTGAAGAACGACTCAACTTGATGTAATCGTAAGATAATATTTGTTCCCGCGAGGCATTCAGCCCTCGACGACGTTGAAATCCAGCCCTCGTGTGTTATTGAAACGTTGGTAACACCCACGCCCGATAAGATCATCCGAATGATTTTTTCTCCGGCGATTTCAATCGCTGTCAAACTATTTTTATTATCTATTTATTTAAATTTTATTTGATTTTGTTTTTTTCAATTTTTTTCAATCCATAGAGAAGATCCTGGAGGGGTACATCGATGTGGGTATAATAAAAACGGAAAGCGTGGCGGTATATCCGTGACGTCCGGTGAGCGTGGGTGTTTCTTATATTTCTATCGTTTGCATGGGTATGAGTGGGCGTAGGTTGCTATATTTTTTGCACAACACTTTAGAGCAGACCCCGAGTTAGCAACGGAGCGAAGCTGTAGAACAGAGTGTATACGGAGAAGAGAGGCGAGGCGCGGCGCGGCGCGGTCGAAAGTTCAAAGTTTAACCGTAGTCACATAAAAGATAGATATAGGCTCGGGGTGGCGGGCGGTGGGTGGGCGGCCGTACCCTGTACCATCGCACCCAACGCCCTACGCCCGCCCGCGCCTCACAGCCACCACTTTCTGTATCTATCACCCGAAGGATTTATGTAACGACACCCCGTTGCCAAGTTAGCTTTCGGAACAGTTCTTTCAATAACCATAAACCTAAGAGATAAAACTCAATTTTAAACCGAACCTCGCGAGGAGCGAAAGGGGCGAAGATTTTTCAACCGAATGGGACGGCGAATCCCATTTATGTATTTGTATAAGTAATCCGGCGTACACCGTCTACCGATGGTTGTGCACATAACAAGGCGTGGCACGGTAATTTTATCCTTTTATCCTCGTGCACAATTATCCGCATCTTCTGAAATAAATAAACGATATTCAGGAAATAAAATCGAATCCGTATAATCCCGAATAAGTTTACCGTACATCCCGGAGGAACGTTAAGAGCAGCGGCATACGGGTACTTGTGCGGGCAGAAGCCTTTGCAGATACACCGGAGACAGGGCGGAAAGTAGATGAGAATTCTGAAGGGAAAAATAAATTTTCTCCCTCTTCATCTTTTCCTTCCGCTTCTTCTTCTTATTTATTTGTTTTTTTTCTTGCCCTTTTTTTTATTCTCCAATCGTAATTCCCAGCATAGGTGTACAGTCGAGTATATATAGACGAGGGATGAGTTTGTGAAATCGAGGTGAAACTCGGATACGCCAGGGTTATTTATTTAGGCCTCACGTCGGCGTCGCGAGTCACCCGCCCGCGCGCATCGCGGCCGATATTGCCACCTCCGGGCTTCGGCGGACGGACGTTTTTTTAAAGCTAAAAACTTGATATCCAATATTTTAATGTTCTCTTACACCGAGTCGTGCGGGACACCCTTTTGCCTTAGCCTGGAAAGCTTGCATAATATTATTGTTATCTCTGCGCGCCTTGCTACAATTGCTCAGAAGAAACAAAAAAAAAAAAAAAAGAAAAGAGATCGCGAATGGTTTGTTCTCTCGAAAATGTTTCGCCCTGCGAAAATTGACGTGTCACGGACGGTGGCCCACGTGGCGCATGAGGCCCTCGAACGTGGGGGTGAACCCCGCATGGAAATGTTGATATTATACCGGCCTCACCCTCTCTTTGCGGGACACGGCTCTCTTTTTATTATTTTTATTGTTTTTATTATCGCGAAAGCTACGCTCTTTCTTACCACCCGCGTTTCAACCCTTCCATACACGCTCGACTACAAGTTTCCACTCTCAGAAATTCCTTGTAAAAAATCTGTAGCGGTAGGGGCGTCCCGTCCCCCTACAGGTACTTATACGCGGTATTGTATGGATTCTTTCAGAAACACTACGACACTCGCTACTGCATTTCCATTATCATCCTTGCGGTTCATACCCTCCGAGTTAAACGCGTTCAACTACGGAGGTACTTGCATCCCTTGTGTTTCTATCTGGTCCCGCAGATATTTGCGGAACCGCTTAAACATCCGCACTCGCTATATAGGGGGTTGAGAAAATTAACTTTTCCCACAATTTCTGCAGAGTATTAGCACGTTACATCTACAGTGGTGGTTTCTTCGGACGACGAATCTCCGTACCAAGGATAATAAGCATGTATAGCCGCCAGCTAAGCTATCGTAGGCTCAGGGTGGTGATATAAATCCGTCAGATGCGACGCGAAGGGGTCCCGCAGTCGTAGCGAGGCGTCTGCGCATTATTGGTACTCAAAAGGCGATATGCGGCGGTGAGCAGCGGCAGCAGGCGACTCGGCGAGAGGAATGGGGGGGTGGGAAGAATGATCTCAAATAAGTGTCGGTTAAGTGACCGTAGGCCTTTCCGCAAATACGTCTGGAATCCCAGACCCCACGCGTACCTATAATAAAGGTCGTTCGCGGGTCGACGCGGCGTTGCGTTTATGTACGCGCCATTTATGTCCCCCCCCCCCCCCCCCCCCTGCCGCCAACCTACACAGTATGTTCATGTATTCGGTTTCTTTTCCTATTTTTTTTTTTTTTCGGCGCAAAATGAGGGAAATATGCCCAGAAATTCAAGGGGTTGAAAAAATGCACCCCGAAGAGCCGCGGAGAAGGATTACATGAGTTTCTTAAAGATCGGCGAGCAGAGTAGAATTTCGTCCAGACTGTAAAGAGGCCCTTGATGTATCTGCAGAGTCGAGCGAAGTAGACCTCGAATCTCACGCAGGGTATTCAAGGAGGTTGAAAGCTCGCCGGAGGGGGTTACCAGTTGCTGTGCGTGCTAGCCAGCCGCGATATTACCTTTTTAATAGCATTCCAGCTCGGAGATGCGAGGGGAAAACAGCCGGGCCAATGGCCAGATGACCGGTGATACAAGGAGGAATTTCATCTACTACACCTACACACAGCAGTTGATCGTGGCCCTTGGCATTCTGCGGAGCAGCCTGCGAGTTATTATTTTAGCGTAACTTGCAACAATTTGTATTCGATTTGAATCCTCGCAGTTCGTTGTGGGATAAAATTCTGGCTCTGCTTCGACGTACGATTGATTCGCTTATGAAAATGTTCGGGGATTTGAGCTTTCGGTGCCGGAAAAATAAAAGTCCAAAAACTGAAGCTAAGCGAAAGATCGGTAGCGTATATCATAACGAAGGTTATCCAAAGGTTGCACGCAGATTATTTTTCTCGTTGCCTTTCGATATTTGTTCAGTGATCGTAAAATCTTCAAGAGCTCGAGGGGCGTAGGTAGCTGATGTACACCCGTATACTTATATACATGGGTATTGCGCAAACAATAAACGTGGCGCCCGGAAACAGTAAAGGATTTGATTTTACAACATTTTATTCCGTTTCATTTCACCATCGCTATGCTTCCGCCGTTGCCCTCATCGTGCCGGTCCTCCTGCCCGCTGCTGCGACGCTGCAACAACGTAGGTACATACGATATACATATCAGGACGTGAATCGATTCCTCGCGAAACGAATCCGTTCGCGACGATATAATTCTATTGCCGGGAGATTTCATTACCGATATCCCGTTGCGCACGGCGTATGAAAAAAAGTCTCGAATCGAAAGCTGTAAGACTCCAATTATATCCGCGCAACGAATACAACGTTTTGGTCGGACACAATTTGTTTTCTCACGGCTCGCCGCGCGGTACAGCTCGCGGTTGTAGAAAATCACGGGCGTTATTGTTGTTTGACAACAAACATGTCCGTGCACCCTTTACGTGGAGGAGTGCAGCCGGGTGTCCGGATACTCCGCACCTGTATAAAGAATGGATCATTCGTCCCGCTGTAAATACCGTCGGTGTTGTACGTGGCGGAAGAAGGAGCGAGGGGGGGGGATTGGGTGAACGTTCATTAGCAAACGCGAAACAACGCGGTCCCACTGCGGCATCCGTATGTGCCAAAGGATAAAAAAGAAGAGAAGAAAAAAGAGCGGGATGAATAAAGAATACATATATTTGGTAAAATTCATTCACTCGTGTGTGCACATCGCTATGTAAAGCAGAGCTTTTCAAATATCACGCCGCGCCGCTGTATGGCGACTACCCCCGGCGCGGCGTCGAGCCGACTGTCCTGTACGCGCTAAATCACGGCGCAATTTTCCCGCCCAGCTTGAAATGTTTCCGAAAATCAATGGAGCGCTAATATCCCCGCATATGTATCTATTACACGTATGCCTTCGACTAGCATTCGCGGAATATACGCACGATATATCCACATGGACGACTATTCATGGGGCCATGATAAATGTTGGACGCTTTATACACGGCGATAGTTACCCCCGTGTAATATTCCCCGGGGGCCGATGATTATATCATTATATATATATACACTCTACGTACATGTGTGATTCGCATAATTGCTAATTAAGGCCTGCACAGCGTGACGTAAAATCTGCCATAATTAGAGCTCGCGCGGGTTTGGGGCGCTGGAAGGACGAGACGAGCATATATATACTTATGTATATAGTAGGCAGGGTGGTTTCGTCGTTAGCGGCATTAATATGTAACCAAGTTTTGTGCGGTTACCGGTTAACGGGAACAGCTGCAAATGTGATTTAATTTGGATTTAAGATCGTCTCGAATTTGAATAAAATTAGTAGTCAGCGGAATTCGATTAACGTATTATTTTAATCAGCGATTGTCCGAGAACCGCGAGTCATCCCACCTCGTTGCAGTTGTTCGGAGCCGACGGATAGCCCAGATTTTATTTTTTCATTCGCCGAATTATTTAAAGATGAGATAATCTCTCCCGGCGTACTCGCATGTTTACCCCGCCGTAGAAATATACGGAATAATTTGAATAGATTATTTCAACACGGTAAAAGATTAGTATATTCGCGATGTTTTTTTGTTCGACCGTACAGCGATAGGTTGCATCGTCTGAGAAGGGGAAAAAGCTTTCGTACGTGAAAAAGATGGGGGCAGAAGGACGCGTGTTTCCGTTCTTTTTATTTTTGCTCTCGCCCGTGGCAATTCTATCAGATTTTTTTTATCTCCGCTTCGCACATACGTTTAATACGATGATTATTATAATTTTTTTTATTTTTTTTTCATCGCACAAAAGATTCGTTATAATTCGAATTAATTCTCACGGCAATACATTGTGATTAAAAGAGAGGCTAAGTTATATATGCATTTATAACGAGGCAGGCTGTGGGTATATACCTATACCTATAAGGTACACACAAACCCCCGCGAGTCGGTAGGCACAAACAAATTTATATTCCTTCTGCAACTCTACGGTGGCGCGCAGTCGTCGTATACGAAAGACAAAGAATAATTAGGAATTAATTAAGACTCCGTGCTTACTTTCATTCTTTCTCGACGCAGTAGGTACCACGCAGCTGGTTATTTAGTCTTGAAGAGGGAAATTATTTTACGACCCGTAAAAACGAGGCATAAAGAATATAAGTCAGTCCGTCGTCGCGGGGTGACTATTATACGGTCTACCGATTCCCGAGTAAAATATTGGAGGCCCTCGAGTGTTTACCTGTCGAGACTGCGACCGCGAAACCAACGCGTATTAATGATTTAAAAATTTTGCCGATTACAAGAGTCCAAGTTTCAAAGAACCGAGTGCGGCGTTGGCAGACTTTGTGAAACACGAAATGAATGAAATAACGCGAAAGAAATTTGAAAAGAAAAAAACCTCGAACGCTCGCGCCTACGTCTGGGATTTTTACCACACAATGCATCAGCGTTTAAAAAGCTCACCTAGCTCTCGCCCCACCTCTGGGTTAATAAATCCAGTTTGCGATACGTGTGCCGCCTACCATATCCAACGCCCGAATGAACTCTGGCATTTTTTCTACTACCCCCTTTGGGGTTTTCAACATCGCGTTGCACTTCCGTGCGCACCACCTCGTTCTTCCTTTGTACACGAGACGCAGCAGCCCCTTTGTTTGTCCAACGTTAGCGCGTCGGCTTATACCAGGCAAAGCCGTCGGTGCAACAGCTTAGCGGAAGTGACGGCGTCTGAGGATAAGGGGTGGATTCTGGATATGGTTGCGGAGGGTGTTTGGTTTGCCCGACTTACAGCTCCTTACCCACCTCTCGGCTCACCTACGTGGGCATTCACGTTCATAATTATATTCAGTCGCGATTAAAGTTGCTCGGTACAAAAGCTATATTGCGGAGAATTTCTAGCGACGGCAAAAATTATTAAGGAACTCGAACAGTTCGCATTCGATACGGTGCGACCCTATGAACGGCGAACACACCTCTCCAAAACTGAGTTTTATATTTATCCGTTCCAAGAATATCGGAGTCAAAGTGGTTTTCCAGCTATTTGCCTTCCAGAACGGGATTCGACTGGGTCAATAAACCCGGTCTTATATTGTTGTTCCGGCTTATATCCTTCCCCATATTCACCACGAAATACGCGCGGCAGACGTGCTGGCTTCAACCAACACCCGTTTCACCCCACACCTCGAATCCCCGAACGGGTCAGCAGACCCGGAATCTCTGCTCCTGATTTTCTCTACTATTTATTAACTCGAATCCTGTGGCAGGGATATAATTTTTCATCCTCAATTATATCACATCTCACAATTTTCTCGCTCGTAGGAAAAAGCCCATTCATTCGGATCGATGCATTTCGTACATAATACCTCCGACGTCGCGTCATTCTGGAAAACACTTTTAACTGACGTTCAACTCTGAGTATTACATCAGCATTCACCCCGGCGTAGCGGAGATCGATGATGCACCGTGATATATTCCGAGAGTCGAGAGCGTGTAAGAAATTCCCGAGGAGGTTCCGGATCCCCAGCCAGCGAGGACGAGAACTATCGGAGTAACAACAAGAAAAAAAGGAGGAATGGAAATAAAATAAAATAAAATAAGCAGCTGGCACACGGATGCAATAAATACGCGACTTGCCACAGCGCGACTACCCCGCTTGGAAGTACGAAGATAGCCCATAGGCCATAGATCAGCGGAGATAACAAGCAAAATATCCATCAAAAAAACTCCCCACACATCCAGGCAACAGCTACGCCCATTTCGTCCACTTTTTACGACGAGTCGTCGTCTCTGTAAGCTATCGACTCGACCAAGTCCATTACGAGGGCAGCCGGTAGTTCCTAAAAGCCAAGTGTACGGTGACGTACTACATGTAACTCAGTTTTACATGTGTGTGCCAAATCTATGCAACTACACGAGAAGCAAAAGCAGCCGCTATTTCCACAGTCACGAAAGACATCGAAGTCGGTGGAAGAGCCGGAGCCACGCTTTGTGAACTTTCGCGTTATGCTCCGTTAGGATTCACCCGCACGAACTTTGACTTCCCAGCTATAGTATAAGTTTTTGCCACGTGCAATCCCCTAAAACTTTTATTACTATATGGGGAAATTACGTCGAACGATGTCATCGTCGCTGGACGCGCTTCGATTTCGCGTTATCATTTTTACTACACCGTTAAAATATTATACGTCTGTTCGAAATTGTGTCCGATTACCAACGATTTATGAAGAAAAAAGGAAAAAAACTCTCCAAGCGTTGCATCGGCGTGCCCCGTGGATTGCTAACAGCAGGTGAATCTCTGTGGCGCGTACATAACGACTTTGCCCTGGAGTTATGTATTGACAGCAGTATCTAATCTCGTTACATTAGCCAGACAACTGGCCGCGTAAATTTGCTTTCCTATAACTCTAGAGACCAGAGAACAGTGCAGCGGCACGGTATTTGCAGAGATTATCCGGGAAAACTATATCCTATATACCTACAGCGTGTTCGAACGCGGACGGATCAGTCATTACCCCGAGGGCATTGCGAGTCTGCTGCAGATTTGCCATGCCGTAAAATGAGAGACCGCGACATCTTTCAAACCTTATTAAGCCCATAGATCAAACCCCCGGTGCACGGTGATATTTCGGAAATTAGACATCATTCCGAAAGCAGTGTCCGATGTTTTTACTCGTCGTCAATTTGGTTCAGCGATTAAAATAGTATAACAGGCGGAAGGCAAAAAGTTTTCGGGCCTCCTGCGGAAGGTTCAAGGGGCGGGTAACAATGGAGTCAAGATTCCGAAAGCATTCGTATTCAAAGAGCGATAAAGTTGGCCAAGGGTGACTGTAAATCCATGCTGGGGCGTTGCGGAGGCCCCGTCACCCTATCGGCTTCGCTTCCCGACGCGTCCTCCGCCGCGTGTCAATAAAGCCCGAGGAGGCAGTTCGGGTGCTGTAACTACCCAGCGTTTACCGTACCAGATGAACAAGATGTCGCAACTCGGCAGTCGGCAGTCGGCAGTCGGCAGTTTCCACGATCCGGAGCTAACTGGAACCCGGATGCCCGGATGTCCGTGTAACTCCGACTCGGAAATCCCTATTCGATTAATGACTATCTCACGTACGTCTCACGACCAAAATCAATCTTGTTCAACCCCCGGTCCGCGTGGGTCAACAATGTATCCGATATTAATTAGCCACGTTTACTCGTTTCGCGTGATTAGGTATAATTCAATTCCCATAATTCCATCCCTTGTAATAACGGGGAATTCTTATACCTGCAGCGATCAGTTTGACTTCCACCGCTATATTCGTATGGCCCGGAGCGAAACGATATAACCGAGAATGATGTAAATTCGCTACCGACATCGATGCGTTACATTTCAAATTTGCTTATATAGGTATAACAGTACAGAAAGTTTCTATTCTTATCGGACTCCGGTGAGGCGAGTGTGCGATGAGCGTTTTTTATTTTTCTCCTTTTTACTTTTTAATACTTTGTGTAAAAGAGAAGATGTAGAAAATGGACGCGAGAATGCGAGTGGCGCGGAATATAATCTGCATCAGAAGCGTGCGAGTAGTCGTCGGCACTGCAACGCGGCGTCTGCTTTAACGGTCCTCGAGCGAAATGTAGGGCAGATGATAAAAAGAAGTAGGCGAAAATGTGGGGGGAAAAAAATACAACTGAGAAATTAAAGTAAGTAGATAATTATGTAGTCAGAAAAGCCTGGCATTTGTTTCACCGCGCCAAGTCTTGGCATCCGAGTCCTAGTTCGGAGTTACATTCGCGTACTACCCGGTGAATCTGAACCAACCAACGACGAAAGCTCTTCGCTTTGACGATGTTAGTTGAAAGCAGTAGCGCTCCAAGAATTCTCGAGTACATACCGTGGCCTGCACCGGTAGTTGGATGAAGTATACTATATATACTCGTACATACACACGGTGTACGTATACCGTACGTAAATACGTATGTTGTATCACACGAGTACGTGTAGGAAAGGGCTCGCCGTACGTCTATTTTACACTCTACGCTGCACAGCGTATCCTCAACCGGCTACAAACGACGGGGCGAACCGACCGCAAGTTGCAATCTCATTGATCTAACGGGTGTTGCGAGATATCGAGAAAGTCGAGGATCCTCTGAACTTACTCCCGAGCGTTTCGCCGACGCGATTCGGGCCCGCCTTGAGTTATTTTCACTACTCCTCATATAACGAGCCAGGTGAGTTCGGAGGGAGAAAAACTTGCGATCGCTGAATACTCCCGATGTGTGTACGTCGAGGGACTCGGCGATGGCAAATTTAGTCGAAGGAGTCCAATAAATGCACGTACGTAACACACGCGCGTGTGGAGGAGTGAATTTGTCAGCTGTGGAAGTGGAAGTAGAAGTGGAACGATGACCGAGGTATTCCATGGTAATGCGGAGTACGGAGACGGTGGTGTACGGTCGCTTCTGTCGCTGCGAGGTACGGGGACTTCGAGGACCGCGAATCGGTGCTTACATTGGCGGAGTCGTGGAGCGACGCGACGGAGAACTTGGTACAACGTGCGACGGAAAACTCGAGTGTTTGGAGAGCCGTGTGCGGAGCAAGGGTACGAGGGAAAGCAATGGAGGTCAGCTGCCGCTCGTTCCAGGTATACGTACGTCCCGCTTTACAATTTTCTTGCGTCTCGCCCCCCCCCCCCCCCCCCCCCCTCCCCCGGGCTGCCGCTGCCGCTACCTCGCGATCTTCTTGTTTTTGCTCAACCAAATTTTCTATATCTCTAGGTACTACTTGATTAAAAGCGCAGGTGATAGAAGCGCGGTGGCATATTTAATCCGTGTTGAAAAAAGTGTTTTACATATCTCGCCGCCATCGTGCGCCGAGGGGAGGTTTAGAAAATCGAAAGCGGACGAAAAGTAGCTCGCGTCGCTATATTATTGGTGTACGCCCGTCGCGGGGCTCGATTTTCTTATTCTCTTGTTACGGGCTCGATTCAATAAAGACTTTGTAAGAAATGGCACGTAAATCACGACAGTAGTGCCGCTCGAAAACACGTATATAAATTTGAGATTTATCATTGTTCCGTTATTTCCAATTTCGCTTCTACCGTAATACGAGCGTAATATCTCACACGTATAATATATTCTATCAGATTCCGATATATTTCCAGGGAAAAGAATATCACACTTAAAGGGAAAGAGTGCTGGATCATATCGACCTATCAATTTCAAAGGCTTACCGAATAAAATACTCATAAAAAGTAATAGAAAAATTTCTACGAATGAACTGGACCGAATCGCTTTACCTACTTCGAACCTCGTACCTTTCCTCTCCTCCAATTCTTATACGTGGCGTTGCACGCGTATCGATATCCATGCTTACTCGGATGGTTTTTTTCCCCCACGCAATATGGGAAAAAATACAATCTGTGCTACATATAAATAACGCGACATAAATGGCTGCAGGCGTTGGAAGAACGAGGCGTTGTTGGAACGTTCACCGCGATTTAGGAATACGTTCCGACGTCTACTTCACCGAAGTTGGGAATTTAAAATACTCGAAGTCGTGCTGACGGCATAAAAGCTTTCGAATCCGGTATGAGGTGCGGTGCGGTGGTTGGCAACTGCCAAAAAGTATGTAATATCTAACGCGAGAGCTGCGGGGTGCAGGATGGCACTGGGACTGAAACACAGCAACTGCTCGGACCGATAGTTTCCGATCAAATTTACGACGGCCAATGTCCGATATTGTCCCTTTGTCTCTATGCTCCGCAGACCCGAGTTCTCTCGCTATCGTCGATTCTCCTTCGCGATTTGTTTGCCAATTTTTACGAACCACTGAGCGCGCGCTGGTGCACCCGATCCGCCATGCCCCTGCATTGGTTTATATTCTCATTTCCCGGTGTACCCGCATTTTACGCTCGATATTTTTATTTATTTATCAATATAGATTTACGGAATAAAACTGCACAGTTACCGCGCACTATTTATCGATATCGCAAAAATTTAATTGGCTGTATGATCGTAGGACATAAATACTTACATAGAATATGGGATGTGCCGGGGTATAGAGAAAGGGTGCATATAACACAAAGGTCATACGAATGAATCGCGGTTGCACGGTTTTGATTCGATTTTGTAATTCAATTTACCGGGAAAGCCGCGCTCGGTTCGACGCGGTCGTGTTCGTATTTCACAATTTTCTGTCATCTGATTGACGTTTACCGGTAGCACATGGGGTGAGGGATTCGAACGAATAATAAAATAAATGAAATGAGTATTCGTACTACCGCTATTCATACCGGGCCATGCGGCTATAGAGCTGCTGGATATTTTGCGTGAATTTTAATTCCCGTTACGCTGCGCTACCAAGCGTTGAATAGGATTTTTGAATTCCAATTCTCTTTTGGTCAGAGAATTATTTCCTACTCCAGCCGATGCCGAGCTTTAACGAGATGTCCGATGGATACTCCGAACTTGCACCGCCACGTTCGGATTCTCGAATGTTTGCGCACCGACAAAAGTCACGCGTATCGCATACATCGATCGTCCTGGATATTTCCGACGTCACAGAAACGACGCCGAGCGTCTCGTCCCGATCGAAAACCCACTACGGTACGTACCAGAGTCCGCTGCAGGAAGTTCGCAAAAAGAAGCGACCGCCGCGTCAGCGAATTCCGAATATTGCCGCAGCCCCCTTAACGGCCGTTCGAAGCATCCGGGTGGAAACGCAAAATACTCATGCACAATGAAACGATACCAGGATCTCTGCGGACCATCCGCTATGCGTCGGACTTGGAGCTGACTCGTGAGATTCTTCGTGAACATGGAAAAAAAAAACAAGTTAAAATAAAAAATAAAATAAGAAATAAGAAATAAGAGCACATAGGCTACTGCGGAAAATCCGCAGCGTCGAATCTCGGTTATCTCGCAATCAGTTTCTTTTCTGCAGCAGTACCTTGATCCTTGCCTCCGCTTCTCACACACGACTCTTATATATTCTACCTCCGGTGAGAGAATACCGACATAAAATCCTGGGGGTAAAAATTTATTCCTCAAGGTGGAAGTGTTTACCGTAGATAGGTGAGTACAGCTTCCATTCCATCGTCAAAAAGCAAAAACTTTTTCCATCAAACTACAGTTTATATACATATATACAATACATTTTGTAAAGTGGTATCTGTAATAATGCTCGGTTCCTTCTTATACTTTGAAACTTCATTTTTGTATAGACCTGCAGCTATACCTATAACCGCGGTGATGTTGCTGCCGAAAGAATGCCGAGACTCCTATTCAATTTTCGGTGAATCATCATTTAAACATTTGTCCGTGCACAGTTCCGTCAACGACCGATACGGAGGAGAAAAATATACGCGCAGATAAATCACTCCGGCTCAAAAGTCTTTGTAATTTTGGGAATTCCGCGTGTAGAAAATGAGAACAGCTTCTGGTATAAAGTGAATTGAAAATCCAATAAACTAAGAAGGCCGTATCGCGCTGCGGGAGACAGGGCCTATTTTGTTCAGGGATTCTCATCGACGCCGCGCGTATATACATCTCCGCACCCCCTCGTTTTTTTTTTTGTTTTTTTTTCCTGTTTATTCCCTTTTTTCCCCCCCGTACCTACTCTCCACCCCCATGGCCTTTTAATTTTTCTCCGCAACGACCCGGAGCAAACACCGACAAACCGGAGGTGAAAACTGGTTAGTACAAAATGAGCCTGGCTTTTTTTTTTCAATTTCGGGTACGGCAGTTACAGGAGTACCGGATTTGTGGTAATGAATGGGTGCATAGCGACGCTAACCAAAGCTCCGTAATATCATATGTAGCAAGCTAAGGGATATTTGTACGCATATATCGATATAGCTGCGATTCGATTACCGCCAGAGGCGGGTCAGGGACGAGTTTCGTGTAATGCAAATTACCCGATCGAAGCTCATCCAGGCCTAGGGACAACACGACCACCTATATGCGGCGTCCGCATTAAGTAGATGCATAGAAACCCGCCTTACGATGATCATAGTACGTATACCTATAGTTAACACATTCCCTTATCAACCTACACAGATTGTCCCTCCTGTACCGCCGCCCTGCGGAGGGGGCGAGTTGGTTTCCACTTCCGCTGTTACGAACCTCTGACTATATTTTTCTCTCTCTCTCTCCAGGTACATTAATGCACACGGTGCACCATGTGCGGTAAATGTACAAACTGCACGCGGGGGGTGCGCGTCGTCCAGAAATACCTCCATGGCTCGTTTGACATCGGCTAGTAATATAGATGCCCTCGGGTGCCATTCGAACGATCAAAACCGAATGCTTGCCTCAGTTGCTGGAATAATATAAGTGCAAGCAATGCGGTATACGTACAACATGGAAATTTACTCGCTCCAGGGTTTACCGGACAGACAATCACATTACCAGATTATACACAGGTATGCACGTATCATACGATACCCAAGTCCTTCAGCGAACACCCGAAAATTGTAAAAATTTTGCGATAAGTGGAAACAACTAAACTTTACCGTTGGCACAGTAGCGGCTGTTTGATTTTACGTTAATGCTGAAAAAAAAAAAATTTCGAATCATCATTATTATTCCATGAATATTTCATAGAGAGGATTTACACGCTCGGTTAACGTAACAAGGGTTCGAATTAAATGGACAATGAATAAATGAATGTTAAAGCTTTTAACTCGACAAACCATCGAAATGGAGTCGGTTGTTTCGGGTTAAAACCTCCTCCGATACTCCCTTTGTGGAAGGCAGGAAGTCTCACGAATCGAATTTTATTATTATATCTGTAATCGATTTTCCAAGTTTGTCAATGACTTATTCATCGATAGAGTCGAGCAACGAGGTGAATTCCGTTAAAACAGCAAAATTACAATAAAAACTATCAGTCGTCCCTGTGATCAGAGCCCATCGGATGAATAACGTCGATTTCGGCGAGGATGCACATCACGACGAACATGAAATAAATGGTGTACAACATGAATCCGTATGACCTTCTCGCCACGCATCCCGTAGTCATCAGATAACAGACGGAAGCTGTCAAGGAAGTAAGGAGGAATGCGATGCATCCGGGACCCATTGCGCTCGCCCTTACGTGAGCTCTCAAGTTATCTTCTTGCGCCGCTGCGAGGCTATAAGTCAGACCCATGCCCAGGAGGGTGTTGAAAAGCGGCCCCCCGAAACAAGCCGCGTATCCCATCCGAGGGTAGCCGCGCCTGGCTATGGCGACGTTCGATATTAAATCTAAGAAGAGAGAAAGAATTTGCATTTTTTCACAAGAATTTATGGTACTGCTGGGATTATTTATTTATGGTCGCAGTGTATGTTTTTCTTTTCATCGTCACTATCGGCGACTTCAGTCCTAATTTTCTCCGTTGTATACAGTTTGAGTTCCCGAAGTTTGCAGATAGTGCTGCAGGAGTACGGTCGTTAGTAGGAGAATTATTCTCGTTGCAGTTGGAATTACTTCACGGCTTATTATACCAGGTTCACGGGATGCGGAGCGGTTAGTGTTCTACATATTATATACTTTGATAAAATGAATATGCTTGGTAACGCAATTTCTCCTCTGCTGCGAAATTCTCCACATTAGCGCACGTGAGGAATGAACGCTATATTACGGGGTCCATAGCGCTAACTTTTGGTGGGCAGGGCTAAGAAAACAACTTACCTACTATTTTTTGCCGCTCACCTCGCGGTGAAAATCATCGTTAAAAATTTATGAAATTACGTCTAAATTCCCCGAAGTCGTAACTCACCGCCGATGCTGTTTCCCCAGGCGAGGAACAACATCCCCAAAGTTCCATCCGAAATCGTCAAAGCGGTCCCCAGCGTCGCCAGGACAGCGTAGACCTGCTGAGCTATCAAATACACGATCGCCATGGCGGACAGGAAACCCATGAACGCGAAACCCTAAATCATCATACGCGCTGTTTAATTCAATTTTACATTTCTCAGGGTCGTCGCACCGTTCACAATCGGTGAAATCTTACGTTGTGAAATTTTGGTACTTTCTGAGCGTCGGTTATTAAAAAAATTATTATCGCTCCGCTCACTCCGATGGTTGAAATCACCGCGTAGATGGGAATCGGCCCGACGGTGTAATCTCCGACTGTATAAATCGGGAGGTTTGAGGGAATCGGTGCAACGATTTTTTAGAAAGTAAAAATGAGCCGTACCGTCTAAAATGTAGGTGGCTACGACAGGGGTGATGCAGAACTGTAGACAATTCAAAAGCTTCGACCATCCCCGTTTGACCGCGGTCTGATTTACCACGGGTATCAAAAGTTGTAGGAAAAACATGGGGACCGCCCGGATGACGAGGAAGACACGCATCATTCCTCCAGCCTCGTTCCAATCTTCCATGTTCATCGGTGAAACGTCGAAGAAAAATTCACGGAAAAGTCCCTTGGGTCGTCCGGAAGCAGCATAGGCGTCTTCGTCTTTCTCGATCGTTTCGTCCCTGGTCATAGCGTTTTTACGTTCAACGTCCAACGCGATGTCTGAATAAAGTCACTCCTAAGAATTTTCAGGCTGATCTTACCGCTGAATCGGTGGGCCGGCGGAGGACCTGGAAGGTAGGCTTACCCAGTTTTGATTTCAATCCGACAGCTCGGGAGCGCATCGGAAGCCGTGGGATAGAAGTCTCGTCCCGATTAACGAGGTAGGATTTTAAAACCGTCCGGTCGTACAAGCTCGGTATTCGATCTGAATTGAAAAAAAAAGTCGGTCATTTTTCCAGAACACGATTCCGCTGGCGGATGACGGATGGCGGATGGCGACTGGCGGATGTGCACATTTTACGATAATATTTATTTGTCTTTTTCAATTTTCCTGCAACCGCCAACTGCAGATTCGGGTTGCATCGATATGCCGAAATAGATATAGCAATAAATGGAAGTCAAACCGAGCGTCAGCGAGACGCATTGGCGGCTGTGCAGCGTGCATTGTTTGGTCGGACCAAAGCTAAACCACGAACGATCAACGGGGCGTGAAGCGCAATTCTATGTTTGTCGAGTAAATGCACTGCAGTAGGCGTTCGGAAATCGTCGGTCAAAACCGCATATTGCCGTAAAAAATTTCCCCCCATTTTAGTTGCATTCCACGTGAACGGACGATTGATGAGCGAGCGGTCAAACCGGGCTGACCACACGTAACGATACAGGAAATTCCACCTCGCAATATTCGCCTACCGTCCGCAAGATTTCTCTTGTTGTCTATCACTTGTCCGAGTACGACGACGCCGATGAAGGCGATGTATATGAAGACCAGACCTTGGAATCAAAATCCCTGCGATTATTTTCACTTTCTCTTAAAATCCTTGTAGATAACGACCTACTGATGGCTTCCCACAGGTGGACCGTCTCGTCGCGAATTATCCACCCTATCCAGCAAACGGCGACGAGATAGAAGGCGGTGTCTCTGAGGTAAGGTCTGAATTTAACCTGGAACGGTTGAGTGACGGCAACGGAGCCTGCGATGACCGACGTAACGAAAACCCCGGCGCCGATTAGCTCGTTGAACATGACGACGGTTTCGTCAACCGGGGCGACTAGTGCCGTGAAAATGTCGGGTGCTCCGTTACCAAAGGCTAGGATCGTAACCCCCGCGATATTGTCCGAAAGGTGAAGTATCTCGGCGATTATACTGAGGGCGGGGCAGAAACTGATGAAAGAAACATCACGATGATAGACTCGAGGCCATTTCTTTGCCATCTCGAGCGCGTGGTTAAATTTCTCACAAGTTGTCCGCTGTGATTCCCAGGATCAGAAAGAGGTACATGAGCCAAATGATGTAGAGAATTAATCCGAGCGCAAAAAGTGGTACGTTGTCGGTGGGAAAGGTGCAAAATAAACCGGGGATGTACTGCAGTGGAGAATCCGTCCAACAATCGTCGCAGTCGGTTACCCATTTGCATCTATCCGGGGGATTTATCTGCCAAACGTAGGCGCAATCATCCTGCAAAATCGTGATCGTCGAGATAATCGGAGCATGGCAATGTGGCAGCGTAACCTCACCTCTGATAAACCATGGGCACGCCCCGCGGTGAGATGTGGCGGGTCCGTGGCCATATCCGCTGCAAGTTCTTTTCAAATTTCACAAAGCTTTCCAACCTACAAAATGTGCTTTCTTATCCCTTCCGTCCATCGTCGGGAAGTTCGCCGGTATCGCCAAACTTGTTTCAATTTTTATTTTTTTATTTTTCGTCTCATGCCTGTTCCTTTTTTTCGTGCTCCACTCAGCTCTCGAATTCACCGATACAAGCGCGGCGTGGACGGAAGTCGGGGAAGACGGGAGTGAAGCCCTCGTGACTAATTGAAAGCTTAAACATCGGTAGGTCTCATTGAACCTGAGCTGTGGCGCGGTCCGCTCGTTATACCGAATGGCTGTTTATTTAACTAGGAGAGAACGGATCCCGCAGTAGCGAAGGGCTTTTTTTAATTTATAGGGGGGTGTTTTATTCTCGTGTACACCATAAATTACGTCGGTGGTAACGTCGGGTGCAGGAAAGGAAGGGTAAACTTCCGGTTTCCGTTTCGCCGTTGCATAATAGTCGCGCATTCATAATTCGCGGTGCAGGTTGATAGTAAGATACAGCGTCGATGTACGTACAGTAAACAGTGTCCTCCCAAAAAAATTACATTATCTTTTCGAAAATAATTATAACTCTTTCCAAATTAATGCTCGCAAATTCTCCGAGGAACAAGTATTCGCGTATTATTCGACTCGAAGACAGAAATCGATTGCGACGGAGGATCGCGCGGGAGTTTAAAGTTATTCGGCAATAGACTGCCGCGGAATCCTCTGTTCGAGGAAGTCCTTTCCTATGCTGTTGTGGAATACCAGGGCTTTCGAAGAACAAAAACGATCTTTGTTAATCATCGGACCGGAATTTACCGTACCAACAACCCCGAGTGGCGCAAGCGTAGCGATAGCCTCGTGTAGCAATTTCAGTTCTCACGGTTGATTGGATCGCTGGCGAAGATCAAAGTTTGCAGATTTCTCAAAGGGATTCGATCGATCGCGTTATTCGGGAGGGCGAGGGGAGGCGGGGGAGATGCGAGCTCACATAGAAGGTGATCCATGGAAGCCATCGAATAATTAGGTGGCCGCCAAACAGTCGATGATGGTAAATCAACGAAAAATCATCCATTTAACGATATGATGGACAAATGTGAAGTGAAGGTCTGGGGAATTGTGGCTCCCTCAAATCCCTCGTGGAATTTCGCTTTTCCACTCTATGTATGCTACAGGGTAGGGAAAAAACAACTTTCGATTCCCATGTTATTGACAGAAACTACAGCCCTTAGAGCGGATGGCCGGATTTGTGACGGAGTGACAGCTACTTATCTCAAAATTTACTCCGTGCACACCGATCGATATAGTATTAATAAGTGGGGATCTGCGGATCCAGAAATCCCAACGTGACATGTTTTCCCGTTCGCGTATAGAAGTTTCTTCTTCCTCGAACGACCGAAGACACGGTGGGTATTTCCGAGATATCTCGTATTTTTTTCTCCAAGACTTTTACCGAGGTCGAACGTATCTCCTTCGGTCTTTCGAATTTTCATATTTTATCATACGCAAAAATATACGTACTATATTCACGTTGCTTTATACGTATTAATTTATACAACGTACAAGATGTAACAGTTGGCGAAATGCTCTCGATCCTTCGCGGAGCTTTCCGACTCGATGAGTTTTTTTGCTGCTCAAATTTCTTTTGCCAACAAATCTGTGGGCCATCTAGCTCCCAACTTTTTACTCGGAAAATCTGGAGAAGATAGTATATTACAAATCTTTTCCCGCGCATGACTCGAAGATCGTCTGCCGTGTATTCGAAGCCCTGAAAAAAACCTTTTGCCGAGTAAACGAAAATTCTCACCTAGTCGATTTCCATCCGCAAAACGCACGTTTTCGTGGTAGCGGTTAATCGCGCGAATCCGTATCTGTTTATACATCGCGATTGTGGCGAAAGGATGCGATTAAGCGTCAATTGCGTAAAAGGTAATCAACTACATCGATAAGGCATGCTGAGGTCGCAATAGCGTGCGCCGTTACATAGTAAATCTCGGCTAATTGGCTCGGAGAACGGTATCGGTGAGCAGCAACCCTTAATCCACGCACTCTCGTAAATTGTCGACGACCGGTTCACCCCAATTGACAAACGGGCATTGATCGCGTTCCGAATATTCGGTTTCCGCATCTCTGCAGACTCTGTAGTCCAGCGACACGTTGGCCATCTTTCGATACCGCATTCGGACGATCAAGCTCTTCTGTATTCGAGGATTCTAAGCATTCGGCTTCTACTCCACACCTCGAAGGCTTTCTAATCGCGAGACCACGGTTATACTTATACGTCACCGGGAATTTTATACGACTCCCGGAGCTCTTTTCGCAAAGCCGACGTGTGTTGTGCGTACGTGTACAGCTACAGGGGTTGAATCGGCGAAGCTTCCTACCTCCTTCCGCTCCCTGCTCCGCTCTTTATTCTCCCTTCTTCCTTACCACCCCGGGGCTCCAGCATATATCAAGATTTCTAACAACTTTTCTGTGAACCTTTCTCCACGGGGGAGCAGCTCGTAACTAGATTCTCTCTGTAATCATGTTGTGAAAATAAAAGAGGAACCTTGATTGGTTTCCTCGCGAAGTGGGTATAGGTACCCATCCGCCAGCGACTTTCGACCTCCCTCTTCTCTTCTCCTTCATCTTGGTCTTTTCGTCTGCTTCTCCAGCGCCATCATTTTCTTTTTCTTCTTCCTCTTCCTCTTCTTCTTCTTCTTGTTATTTCTACTTGCAATTTCTCGTCAACGCTCGCGGTCAGAGGTAAGATAAGAGCAGAGCTCATCTTTTCTTTCTTTTTCATTCCTCCACATATATACAGGGTGATTCGTTTTAATTGACTCTGAGATTTACTTCCCAGATAACGGTAACGCGGGAACATTCTTCGGCTGAAGTTGCGGTGGCAACAGGGGTGGTGGCCCGATAAGAGGGTCATTCCGGGGGCAATAGAAATCTTTCATATCTGTTTTTGTTTGCCAGCTATTCCGGTAGGCCAGCCCCTATAGCGGGTATCATTTCGATCTACTCACAGGATACCTACTCCTGACAACTATATAATTATCTGCGGGATATCGAGCTCGACTTATGTAACTCACAATCGGTAGATAATGAGATAATCAAAGTGTACGTAGGTACATGATATTGTATAAGTAGAAATTTCAGTGGTGTGAAAAATCACCCCCGGCAATCGGAGGGAGTTGAAAAATTAGGGCACATCATCATGTTTCCACGCATTTCCACCGTTCCTTTTTGTCCTTGACAATTTATCTTCCATTTTGACGATTCCCACGGCAGCTCAACGGAATAGTGGAGCGGTGAGACGTCGGTTTGCGGGACGAATTGATCCAGAATCCAGGTTTGCCCTATCTCCAGGGATTCGATCTTAACGCCACACCCGCTCCGTTCATCCCCCTCTATACCCACGGACGGGAATTGTTGGATGAAAGTGAAACAATGAAAAGCAGAGCCTCTCTCAAATTACCCCAACGCAGTCGTTCGCTCTTTGACGTGAAAGAATAACAAAGGCTCTCTCGGTTATACCAGAATCTACGTCTCTCTATCGAGTTTACAAGGGTGTATACATATCTGTACGAGGTAGAATCCTTGCTGCAGGGGGAGAGAGAAAAATTATTCCCCTCGTTCCCGTTGAAGCTTTTGCGTCTGATAGACGAATAACTTTTTGAAAATCTAAGAGCAACAGTTTCCGGGAGAATGAAGGAAATTAGCGCGGAAACAGGGAAATAAAAAGAACAAGATCTCTTGTCTTGTTTCTGTCCGTAAGACTTTGGTGGCCGTTTAATTTACTTTGTTTTTTTACGGTTGCCTGCGTTCGCTAGGCCTATGAAAAAGAAACTGTTGTAATTAAAAGAAAATTAAAACTGTCTCCAAGCCGCGTTCCACATCGTCGTAAACCGTTAAAGAGCTATAAAACAAAGTCGAGTTAAGCTCCACCGATGGTAGGGGTCGGAGGTTTGAGGCTCTCGGTAATAAATCTACGCTAGCGAGGTGAGGTGCAGCTAATTTTCCAAGAGAAAATTCAACCGAACAAAGCGGGCGCGAGCGGCGAGTCGCCAAAGATTGTTTTATCAGCGGTTCACGCGAGTAGATGTAATATTGTAAAGTCTTCGTACTTGATAAATATTCCAAAAACTTTCTAAAGTACAGTACCCCAAAAAACTTGAAAACTAGAATCCAACTTCGTTAGAATTTTTACCCTCTATATGACGTACACGCTTCTCTCATTTCTGAAATCCATT
Organism: Athalia circularis; assembly: GCA_963978495.1. NCBI lineage: Eukaryota > Metazoa > Arthropoda > Insecta > Hymenoptera > Athaliidae > Athalia > Athalia circularis. The sequence continues at coordinate 564,947 of OZ021701.1, read as the reverse complement.
AACCCCCTTTTGAATAGGCGAAGAAGACAGGTGGCGAGGCAACACCGTTCCCCCGCTTCCCGCTCACCCTTGTTCGGCAAACAGAAACTTGTCTGTTGTTTCAGCATCAGGGAGGCTTTCCCATCATTAGCATTGCTTAGGTAGGGCTTGCCAAGGTTATCTGAGAGCTGTGCACGTGCTTCGCAAAACCACAACCCCGAGGCACTTTCCTAAGTATCACCGCGCTGCCCTTATACGTTTGCCTTGGAAACCGCTCTCCGCGAGTCCTCGTGCGATGACCTTCCTTATTTTTTAGCCAACTTATACGCGGAAATGAGCGACGCGGCCGCGACCTTACAGGAATACTACGATTATAACGCAAGAAATTCCTCGGCTATTAATCACCAGCTCTCACTCTTCGCTTCAATATACCGCATTCTTCCCGAAATATTTTTGCCAACAAAAATCACCCTCTCGTTCGTTGCTGTTCATCCCGCGCGATGATCGTGCAACGCTCCGATACCCGGCTAGGCTTTGGGTCGGGTTGAGTTTCTCCGGGGTCTGGTCAGCCAAACTCAAACTCCGATATGCGAACTTTGCTCGTTTGTCTGTTTGTCCGTGGTTTTCGCAAACACCGCAAACACCGATAATAACGGAAATATTCCTATATCTATCTACCTGCAGCGGACAGCGAGCAGCGCGCGCATGGTCAGGTTTTTTTATCTTTGTTCGAAGTTGACCGACTCACAATCCATGCAAAGTTAATAATATTTTATCTATTACTCGATCACGCATATTGCACCGACAACAGCTGATTCTCTATTGATTTTTATCCAATCATTCATCAAATCCGGTTTCCTCAAAAAAGCTAAATAAATGAATAAATAAATGAATAAATAAATAAATAAATAATGGATGAACGAATGAGCGAACGAGTGTATGAAATATAAATGGAATGGGGATGCAAATACCAGGCGAAACCGCTTCGGTGATACTTTGGGGATTAATACCCTGCGATAGGTGTATCAGAGCCGCGCAGTAAAACTGTACAAATTTGAAGTTGGTGAATGTTGAATTTGGTAAATAAAGCTTAAATGCAAATGCCGAGTAAGTGGACGAAGTACTTAACGAGATAGAGCAAGGAGTACGCCGAGGTTGGCTCGAGGGAAAGCCGAGAGGAAAGAGCTGTACCGCCGAGGGGTGAAAAGAGGAGACGTTTAAAACGTAAACTTCTAGCCAGCTGAAAACTCTGCAGAGAGTCTAGAGTATAGAGATAAAACGAAAAGTATTTCGCCCGGAAAATAATTTCAAGTTCCTCCTTCCTTCGGTTCGTCGCGTCGTCTTCGTTGTTTTCCAAGCATTGTTTTTTCCGCGAAGAAACTCGGTTGACTCTTGCTCCGGTGGACGAGATATAACGTACTTCGATCGACCTTCGAGAAATAAGTCGGGAAGGGGACAGCGCAAGGCGTTGAAATAAAGGAGGGGATGGTAATTTTCGGGCGATTTAATTGCGGAGAACTTTGTGTTTTAATCAATTTTATTCAGGACATTATAACGGCAGATTCCGCCACTTGCTCCTTGCCTGCAAAAACGAAGAACTTTGGTCTTATATTTATTCACCCTTCGAATCCGAAAGTTTTACTCGAACCTGCCGCGCCACACCGCAGGAACAGCAGCAGCCGCCGCTCCGCGTTATCTTATATAATTACCACCGCGAGCTTATTCCGGGCGGATTTATTAGCCATTCGTGATGGGATGATAAAATAATATCATCGATCCCGTTCCCCGTCGATCGATAACTGTTCGGAATAAGCAAAAAACTAACAGCGCAGGACGATCGAGCGACGCGCGTCCCGTCCGTCAGAAATTCAAGGCACGCACGTCCGTGTGCAGCCTCGTCGCGACGCCCCCGTTGAATCCACGCCGACTTTAAAGTGGGTGTATTTGTAGTTCTGACAAAGCATCGGGTGCTCTTAAAATACCGCATTTGCGGTAAATCGTGTGCCCTAGGCATCGGCATCGGCGGCGAGAGCGGGAGCTGGTAACGGCTCAGGGTAGGTATAGAACTCGCTCGTCGTCGCGAATGGTTCGCGATAAACGTGGTCCACATACGAAGCATGTGATTCGGAGAACGATGTATACGTGTACTCCGCGGTACCTACCGAACGGGTCCTAGCTTTCCTTCCCACTCACTTTTTTTTACCACATCCCCGCGCGATGCCTTCGCCCCCGAACCCAAACGATCCGAAAGAAAAGTTCCATTCCCATTTCTTGCCTAACGGTTCCTTCGATTTGAATTTTTACCCCATAATTTATACGCTTTCTTTAGGCAGTCGCGTAAAAATCCATATGATTTTCGAATCGAATAAGGCCCGCACGGGCCGATTGATATGATTTTGGACTCATGATTGTTCCGGCGGGTTGTCTTCCGGTTATTGGGGTGGAGTCGAAAGGGGCTGGAGACACATCGCAGAGCACTACTCGGCTCTAATTTGCGTAGAAATAGAACGCGAGTAATTGGCGACGGCGACGCGCCTCTTAGTACGAGAAAGTAGATGAAAGGTAAGATAGACGGCAAAGTTGTGGAAGGAGTGGTGAAACAATTAAACAATCCACCTGCTCCTTGCTGTTTTCTCCGCGACAAATTCGCCCTGCCTTAATCCCTCCGCTTCCACTACGCGTCTCATTCCTTTGCCGGTGTAATTGAAATTCAGATAATTGCACGTGAAGCGAAAGAACAAGAAACAACGCTCATTTTTCGTTTACTCGAAACTCACAGAACTAACTTAAATTTCTTACTTCCCATTCCCCCGAGCCGAGCTAGACCAACGTTTACGTCAACTATTACATACCTACCACCGCCGCAAATTAATTTTCAAGCTGCGAGTTTTTTTGGTTTTCTTTTTTTCTCTTCTTTCAGAATTTCGCGGGAGCGGTCTTCCGTGGAAGCAGAACGAATAGTTGCTCGCACAATGAATGCGGAATATCAAGGAGAATATATCGATCTTTCCCGGGGGAGTGCAATCAATCCTTTTCCAACGGTGCGTATTCATCGGTGGCAGGGGTTAGAAATTCGAACGTTCGAAGGCAAAGGGCAAAAGACGAGGCGCTGGGTATTTTGAAGAGACTTTTGGTAGCTCTTTTGTCCGTTACTGGTAATGAGCAGTGGGTATGAGACCGGGCGATACTTGAGACGGACGGGCGAATAGGATTGGATCGGCGATGGGCGATGGGCGATGGGCTCGATGGGGAGTGCGGGGCGAGGAGCTTCGCCGAGTAACGAGCAGTCGGCAAAACTCTAATGGGACACGAGAATGGACGGCGCCGTTTTCCTCCGGAGCCCTGTACAGAAGTACCAGCAGCAGCAGCAGCAGCAGCAGCAGCGGCAGCATCTCCCGGAGATACCAAATGAAAAGAACATTATCGGGCTATTAATTCGCGCGAGTGGTCCGAGCTGGTCGCGCTTTCTCTCCTCCATCTCCGTTTTTTGATTCCTCTTTGATCCCTCTCATGATTGTCTTACGTATGAGGGTGGGTTAAAAATAATCGAGGATCAATGATTGTTCGGTGATCGTTCGACGGTGATAAAATACGAAAGTAAGACAAAAAACGAAAGGTGCGAGGGGCAATTATTTTTCAACTAACGTGCGGGTGTAAAATTTTTTTTTTTCACGGTGAACGACGGTTATTCTTCAGGGGGATTGTGTAGATGAAAAATGAGTGTCTGCATTAATAAATAGAAAAACGAGCCGTCGTCTGCTCGTATCCGTTTTACCAATTAACACTGATCTAATATTCATTTCGAGCCCACTCCGGTATAATTCATGATTACCTACAGGTAGGGGCGAGCTCGCGGATGCCACAGCACGGCTCACATCGTAATGCGATTACTCAACCATGAAAGTCCTGTTTGCTTAGGCCTCGCCCTGGGCTCGCTCCTACTAAGCAATGCTTTTAATTTAGCCGTGTCCTGAATATTTCACAAACAAATAAGCTCAAGGATTTGTACACACCTGTACATACAGAAGCGATGTTTGCTCAAAACGAGGAGTTTGAATGATCCAGCTTATCTATATATGATATCAAATTATACAACGAGAACTATGCGAGATAAGATACGGAATATTATCTCGTGACGGAGGGCAATTATTTTTCTACGGTATAACGGTATATCCCATGCGATGCGAGATACCTAGCTGCCTCGGTATAAACGCGACTTGCAGCTTAAATTTTCGCGAAACTTTTTAAAACTCACTCCAAGCCGCTTCAACTTCATCCGACTTTACACATTTCGATATTATAACTCCCATCAAATTATCCCACCCCCGACCTCAACTCCCGCCGCTCCTCCGCCGCGCCGCGCCGCGCCGCACCGCGCCGGCTCGAGCTCCTACTCCGCAGAACTTTGATACAAATTTATAATCCCGGCGTTGATTTTGCCAGAGAGTATTTGAAATAAATATTACGCCACCACTTCCTACAGATGCTTGAATATATACCGAAAAGTTTTCATTACGGTGGCAGCAGAACTATAAATGCAACCCGGTTGCCGATCGTCGTCTCGTCAAGACTTGGCGGAGTTGAATCTTTTCCTATCTTGTAGTTCCTAACTGCAGTTCGGCGAATTTTCTCCTAGGGAAATTTTTAAGTCCACGATAGCACCGGCAGCAGTCTTCCGAGCCAGGAAGTCTGGAAGTACCTACCCCATGCTAATTAATGTCTGGAATAAGAGCCGGCAATTACCGTGGTCTCATTTAATTTCGACCCGAGTTAAGTTTCGTTAAGGGAAATGGGTCATCGCGGTATTACCCATTAGCATACGAATATGTACGTACAACACACGCACACATTTCTATACACTTCGGGATTCCAACAGTTTTCAAAGAAAAACTTAGCGGTGTACCTACGTTTTTCTCGATCCCGTGAACCCGAATCAATTTATTCTTCCCTTTTTTTGCCACCTTCGCTCTCCCGTCTTCTCGTACCTCATTTTCAATCTCTCGTTCACCCTGCTTCTTCAAAAAATAATCACAGAGTAATGCATGAAAATCCAGAAACCTAGAAGTATTTCACGGTCATACAGGCCATCAAGAATTACGAACGATGAAAAAATAATGAGAGACGTTTCGATTTTTCCTTGGATTTAATGTGTTTATAGGATTGATGATTCCTTCTTCGCTGGAAATTGTAATCCCGGATTAAACTCGCTTCTGCTGAGATTAAAGTGGGTTGTTATTAAGGAATGCACGGGGGAATATCGAAGATGAGAAAAAAAGAAAAAAAAAAAAACCGAAAGAGCGAAGAGAAAAGAACGATGAAGTACGCCAAGCTACTATTATAGTATAGGGACCAGCCATCCTGCAGCTCCTTAGCTAATCGCTTGCTTCTAATTTGATCCTTTTTTTCTGCTTCTTCATCTTTCCTATATCTCGTTGCTCTATTACCGGAAAAATTTAACGCTCGATTAATTACCGAACGAGCTGACGGTCTCATTATCAAACCTGTGCGACCGCGTCGTGTCTTATCTCGGGGCAAGTTTAACCCATAATTTTGAAGGCATCGAGACCAGAGACGAAAGTGAGGTATTTCCTACCGGTACCTTAGCAAAAAGTTGCCACGGACTGGTGAGTGTTTCAGACGGATTAGGGTGTTCCGGACGTCGCAAGGGATGAAAAACGAGGCCCGGGGTGGTTGCCGATGACGTTATGACGGATTCTTTGCATGCGAGACTCGAATCTTCGAGCGGAAAAAAAACACTGCAAGTCCTAGCGCAGTGTGCGACGGCCATATTCCCAGGAAACCGAGTCCTTCCCCAGAGTCCTAGAATGCTGACAACGGTTCAATCTTCGTCGTGACTCGCTGTTCTTTTTTTTTCTTATTCTGTGGACTAGAGCCGACCTCTGTTTGACATCTGTCTGCAAACTTCTGTGAATGACAGAAGCGATCTATCAATTTTCACAATGAATTCACATATTTTTCTTTGCGTTATAATTCTAACAGCGTCATGATCACAGGCTTTTTTGCAAAAAAGCGGTTTTCAGATTCCAAAGGCCAAAAAACGACTTGAAAAAATTGGCCGGAAGTCGGTAGGATATACATTGAAAAGTAGGGTTCAAGACGAGAAAAACGACCTCTAATGAAAGTCCGATACCATCGGCAGGTCGTGCGATATAGCCTGTCGAAAAGTTAATTGCGTGCTAAAAATAGGTTTTTTCTAAAAATCACCGAGGCAACCCGGGTGTTTTGAAAATTTTGAAAAAACATTTTTCAACTCTTCTGGGTTGGGCCAATCTTGGGAAAAAATATGAGTCTAAAAAAAGGGAGGGTCAGAAGCTTGTAGAGTTGGCGTGGAATGCCCCATATATAAAGGGAAATTACAATTTTTTTCATTAAAACTACAAGTATCACAAAAAATATCAACTTGACTCGACTTTTTTTGTAGAGAATTAAATTTCCGATGAAAATAAGTTCCGGAAATTTTTTTTGACAACTTTGAACTTCGACGGAATTTGGCAAGCCTAAGCTAAATGGAACTGAAATTTTTTTCTTCCGCGACAATTTTTTTTTTTTGCATAATGAACAATATTTTTGGTATTAATAACAAAAATTCGAAAAAAGCAGATTGTATAGTGTTCGGTTGATCCTCCCATTGCTCCCGAGGGAGGTGAACACATAGAGATATGATACTCGGAGCAGTAAAGTCGCGGACTTCCATTTTGGCGCGGGATTACGCGACGGTAAAGAAGCAAAAAATAAAAAGATCCAAAACAAATCAGGCAGTTGCGGAGCAAGGGCGACGCGTTGGCGGTAAGCCAAAAGTTGCAAATAAGTTCTGCGGGACATGTAGTGCGGGAGATAGGTTCGTTCGTTCTCCGTATATTACAGCACAAGAGTCTTCCCTTTGCTGCTCCGCATGGTCACCACCCGCCGAGTCAAGTTTCTTTTGGCAGAAAAAGCAGAATTTCCCTTTGTCCTACGAACACTCGCGTTGTTATTCGCTTGTGTCAGGGACGCGGCGTTGTTCAGGTGTTCGTATACCATAATACCACAGTACTATATGTGTAGGGGGAAAAAGTGAGCGCGAGCCGAGCTGCTTTATTGCTGGGTCCTATAACGACTGCAGCAGAAGTCTCTCGGTCGTGCAGCGGATCGCGATTCTCTCGCGAAGGAAAGTTTAGCCCAAAGCTAAGTCGTCATCCCGCGGATTCTCTCATTGTGCTATCGGCATCCAGGTGCGGGGTTGGGAAATTAAACTTTCGCGGAGACAATGCTGCAGCGTCTCCCTATCGCTAGTTATTCTCCATTCCCATCTCTCACCGTTGGCACACGCACGTTCAATGGGCTAACCGAACAATGCCTTGGGAATATCTGGGGAAAGCCCCGCATTAATACCTCTGTCTGCTCTCATATTTCTGCATTCTCTTCTCCTCTGCGTAAAAGCTTCGGCTATATAGGCGCGGTATGTCTATATGTATACGTATGCTTTGGACAGAAGCCATAATGTAACCCGTGTACACGTTTTATGGAATTCCGGCTTGCCTGCTGCCCGGCCCTCCCCGCCTCAACCTCTTTCCAAAATCTGTGCAACGGAATCGCACAAAAGACAAAACAATAAGACGACGTCGTACCGTGCTCCGTCTGACAATGAGCCAAGTACCCGATGTAGTACGCGCGATAATTATGCAAGCCCTCTGTCAATGTGTAAATACACGATAAACGTAACATTTCACCTACCAGGTAGATATTGCGTGCGCACGCACATACGTAAATATCGGTGAGGATCGTGATAATACGAATCAAGCGGTAAAACGGGTACCCGCAATATTCGAAATGAGGTGAACTAATTGACACCCGCGGGAACAGACAAGAACGGACGCGTCCTTCGCATCACCGATAAATAATGCATGCGATAAATAACGAGCAGCAAAACGAAGATGGAAACACACCGTGAATAAAACACGAGAGAGCCTGCGTTCGCGGTTGGCGGGTAGACCAGACGGCAACGACCGTGCCTACGGAACGTCGGCCAACCGACAAACTACCCCCTTCGCAACCACTTCGCGGATATTGGAATAAACATCGAACCGAGCAAATGGTGGTTTCGACGATGAGCTCGCAGATTTTACCGAAGCATGAAACGTCGGTCCGCTCACGTCAAGTGCCTTCGATATTTCCACTTTCGAAATTAGTGATAGTATAGAAACCAATTGGCTTAATAACCTGGTTCTATCCATTCATTCAAAACTGCGTATAGAAATAAGGGATCCTCCGATCCTTTTCGCCATTTCTCACACTTGGAACCTGCGAACTACCACCGCCGAACAGACTGCAGGCTTTTTATTTGTTTCTTAATAAAAAATATGGGCGACCCGCGGGGTGTCATTCTCGGGCTGACGATTAATTCGAACCGCGGGTAATCAAAATGCTGCATGCAAGGCTTGGTTTATCCCGATTACACTTGCACAATGGGAGTAAGTTCTGAATAAAAATACCGCCACTCTGATTCCCAACTTCGTCGTGTTCCCAGTTTTTGTAACGTCTGAATAGTCACGTAGAACAGCTTGTCTATTCGATGTCTCTCATCCTGCCAAAAAAAAGATATGTGTTCTCGCGAGCTGACGGATGAAAGAATTCATTCGACGGTCGCTAAAAGTAAAAATATCTCTAACGGATTTATCGAGAAGATTCGGGACCATACAGCGACCACGTACGGTATGTGTCCTTTGGGTTGCCCCGTAGTTCGGAACACCGTGTCAATTATAGGTATAGTACGCGGAATCCTGAGAAGCCGATAGAGGCAGTTTGGTCCGAATCTTTCTCCACCGTATATTCCAGAAACTCGCGACGATGATTTGGACCTTTGGAGACGGTATAATAATAATAACGCTGTAATGGGATTTTTTAACCAGCTCGCGTTTCATCAGGGATTTTACAACGTGAAAAATTCGAATTCTCGGATATCGGAGGGAACGCGCGATTACATTATCAGTGCGTGAAATCGTGTAACACGATTTGTATGGCTGAGAGCCTCCGTCCCAACGCTTCCGGACGCTCAATGGCGGCGGTGAATACGAGTTGACACGAATGGACCATACCCGAGCAGATTTGGTCAAGCCAGACTTGGCGGCCTAACGAGTCCAGAGTTCTCCGCAGACCCGTGGGGATTTTATTACGGCTCATAGTTCGAGCGCACCGCAACGTCGATTATCGTCCCGCGTTTACGTAGCGTGGTAAAGGTTTAAGGTACCCCGCTGTCCGGCTGATTGTGAGCTGCGAGCATTTAATCGCGTCCCGCGTGATCACCGATGTGACCCGATCGAGGATGATGCGGTGTATTCGTAATAGTACGTATCGCAGTCGGAGAGTCCGGGGTAAATCTCTATGGGTCTGTACACGCAGTTGCGGTAAACGGACGAATGAAAATGAGTATCGCGTACAGCGTTGAAACAATCTCGAGCGAACGTTGACAAGGGACAAAACGTGCGGACCGCGAAATGCCTCAGCGGAATTTCAATAGCTGGCAAGTTAATTCGCACGTATAAGGGCAGCTTCCCTTATATCTGCTTAATTAGGTTGGGCGCTTGGGCGGCTCCCCTGTCAGAGTGTTCCCCGAATGGGATAGGAATTGCGGCTTCGGCTGGCGTGGACGTATTATCTACGATATGTTGCGGTTGTTTCAATTTGGCCAAAAGCCCTTAGCCCCGACCCTAAGCCTCGGAGCCTTAGTACTATAGCGATTAATCGCTTTGGACGCTTTTCAAAACCCGGGAAATTCAGACCTCGCGAACCCCCGACTGCGCCGATGTACGCGACCGTTAACATTGAAAACGCTTTTTACTCCATGTAGAAATATATTTTCATTACGCTATTTCTGCACGAACCGCTTAAATGCAGCCGGTGTTTCGATGACTCAATTAATACGAGTGTGCGTCTTGTGTCTGACGCTCAACGAGCGCTGCACGTCGACCACGCTTAGCTTTATTAGTATTCGACAACCTTTCCCAACCGCGAAATACACCAATTTTCGTCTCCGTACACTATAAAGGCAATTAATTTAAAGACTCGTTGGTAAATTTGTCACTGCCAGTTGCACTCCGTCACGAACACCGGGCAATAAAATATCTCAGGACTTGAATTTTCACGTGTTTCACGCGCGTTGAATTCTCGAACGAATTTACTCTGGATATATATCCGTACATTATTATACCCGTAAAACTCCTCGAACCATTCCTTCGTTCCAGCCACTGAAATGTACCCTCTATTCCAGTGGTTCCAGCACCTTAAACACTAGACATTCGCACACACGCGTCGAGCGTGAATTAAATACAGAGGTATACTAACACCGCGTCGTTATATTAATTTCTGATAATTTGTTTCCATAAGCAAGAAAAGTTTCCCGACCTACCTGCGAGTCACCACCAGACACCACTTCCAGACGTTTCTCAGGACGACACGCGGTCTCTCCGCGACTCCGCCTCCCACACTCCGGTCTCGTTACAACTCTAGACGCATAAATTAGAAAAGTACGAAAGTATGGCGAGGGGAGTCGCCCATTTTCCCCTACGTCTTCCTCCTCGTCTGGCGACCCTGTCTCCGCTGCATGCACACCCCGATGCACATTTTCCAACATTCATCAGATGCGAGCCAGCAGCGGCAGCGGCATATATCCTTGCCAACGCTCGTAGCTGTCGTTTAACGAGAACCAAGTTACTCGCTCCTATTTACCGAGTACTTTTCAGCAGCCGTGAAAGAGGAAAATTGTGTAGCTATTGATGAGTTTTCTTTTTTTTTTCTTTCCAAAGTGACATCGGAATGATCGCAGGCGTGTACGTATATGTATGTATGTGATGTACGTACGTCGTCTTCCTTTGAGCTGGCCTCTAAAGAACGCATTGCCGGGATCGAGACCCACCGGATGGTTCTTACTCACTTTTTCCTGGGTGTATTTCTCCCCTTTTATAAATGGCTACCCCAATTAAGCCTTCCTAGTCGCTGCAGGGCCGAGGGTGACGTTTTAATTAACTGGTTGATCCTGCGTCAAAAACACTCGCTGATTAGAGAAACGTCAGCGTCACTCCACCGGTGTCGGGGAACATGAATTTTCATTCATCGGTTTATGCCGATGGTTACGGCTGATAGCCCCGGTCCATTCATACCTACCTATTCTCGTTCCTCGTACCGGTCGACGATGCGATCGAGCTTGCAGATCTGATCACGCTACGTAGTAGCAATCAGGAGTATAGGCTTGATTACTAAATTATGTGACGCTAGTCGTCGAGGTAACGTGGAGCAGCGGAGAGTGGTGAACGTAGATAGCGGAGAACATAACCAATATTTAATGGTAATTAGTGTCAAATTGAATTTATCTCATGTTCTGGCTACACGGTCAACATTTCCCCTCGCACCCTCTACCATGCCGTCCAGTCCGCGCGTTGCGGATGATTTCTTCCGTAAACCGATCGTTGAACGACATCTCGACCATTTCCTGCAGCTAATTCAACGGCGTCTGAAAAAATTTCATCTACAATTACTTCATCCTCTTCGTTGCGATGTATAAATAACGAGGTCTCAGAGACGGCTCGATAACGCGGGAGTTACGGAACGTCGGTTCGGAGTCCCCGAGAATTTTCGTGCTCGTCGTCCGGTGGTTCCTCCCCACGATTCGAGTAGATATCGATTCGTCGGCATGTTTAGGATAAAAATTTTTTACATGAATAGGTATAGGTTATTCATCACGGCGATTGTGTTACGGATAGGGGTAAAACGTAGGAGACGGTAAACCAAAATAAATTTACTCGAACACGCTGCAGGGTCCGCCATTGTCGTTGTTAATCGATCTCTCTATACGCGGTGAACCGGAACGCGAAAAAAAAACGAAGAAAAAAAGAAAAAATATGGGAGAAACAAAAAAGAAAGGAGATAATTCCCCGCGACATCATTCGGGGAATCCCAAAACTCTTGAGGTCGTTAGGTGAGATAAAAGACCCCGATTATGTACCAGCTGATTCGACCTTTCGACCCCATCAACCTTCGGGCCGTCGGGGCCTCAAACCACCTGTCAACGATCACATCGAACGGGGATCACCTTTGAAGGGTCAACAATTGCGACTTTGCAACTGCTGCAGCGGATCTTTACGACGTTTCCATTGACTTACGGGGGTTCGACACGTGCCGTTTTCGGACGTTTCAAACCCCTTAATTTTCTTGTACAAGAGCGAACATGGCGAAGACGAACTCTGAGAGAGGTAACTATATACCGCGCGGTAAAGGTAGATGGGGTAAGGCGAAGGGCTGCTAATCAAGAGAAACGATACCTGATTACTAAATGGACGGAGAAGCTAATTTCTGGAAGGGGATGAAGAGGGATGAAAAAGGGGCGAAGAGGTAAAAGCTGTAGAGCTGAGGACTCACTTTAGAAGGAAACGAGATCTGATAAGACTGATTATCGCTAAAATTTCCCCTCACTTTTTACGTCATTAACGGAAATCCCTGATTCAGGTACTACACGCCGTTGTATCGTGCACCACGTGCGCTAGGCTCACAATCGGATACTTAAACTTAAAATTCTTCGTCCTCGAAACATAAGCTCGGATTATATCCGCGAAAAGCTGGCTCTCGGAAGATAAGCTTTCTTGCCTCAAGAAAAAAAAGAAAACCTGCTAGGGTAGATGAAAAACAAGAAAAGGAAAAGAAAAGCTTTTTTCTCCCACGTGACGACTCGCATAATATAGTTGACTGCAACTTCGCGGTACGGATACAACCTTTCCAATTGTCAGGTGATATAACTGCTTTTTCGGAGTTTAAAATTTAAACGGGCTTTGGGAGAGAATTTAAGCTCTTCCGGGTTACGTTACGTGACGAGTCGTCGGGCGACCGGGGTGAAGTTTTACCACTTTGCGTCTAACTAGTTGACACAACTGACGCGCGGGGCCCAGAAGCGACGGCTGGACGGGCGAACGTGAAACGGTCACCGCAATGTCACGCACCGGAACTCGCGATCGATGGTTCCACCGCGTCACCGAGCAGCCACCGAGCCACCGGGACAAGCAAGCAGCGAGTCAGGATGGGGAGTGGGGCTTCCGACGTGACTTGAATTAACGATCACAATTAACATTGCGTTCGTTCGTTCGTTCGTTCGTTCGTTCGTTACCCTAGGACAACCTCCAGTTTTGCAGCATCCCCAAAATCCCACGCCAGTTTTCACTCCCACCTCTCCGTTTTGAATTGCCCCGCAACTCGAAAGCTTCCAGATGTTACGCAATGTTACAAATTTTAACACCGTTAAATATGGAACTCACGCCACGCGCTGAAACCCCTCGACAAATTCAGCTCACACTCCGGTCATAAATCAACACCGCTGGTAGAAGAACCGGAAGTGTCTCAGAGAATACCATTTCACCATCCATCCATTCCTCTATGAAATTTCATCAAACAATTACATGTATATTTTTAAAAAACTCTCGACACGGAACAAATCATCCAATCCTTTACCGCATAACCGAATGTGACGGTTGGAAATAAGGGTAATTTCACGAAGTTACACGAATACATACATTTTTGCACTAATTCTTCAACTTTGTTGAATCGGAGTGACCACCCTCTGATTAAAACAATGGTTAATGGAACCCTCGGTTCCAAAATGAGCCCTGTCATTTACCGGTCTAATTACAGGGAGAATTTATACCGATAACTAATAATAGCTGAAGTTGTATTAGGGGATTATTCTCATGTCAATTCTACAAATATAGTACATCGGCATAGCGGCGGTCAGTACCTCTACTAATTGCCATTTTTTAATAGATTAAATCTCCAACACGAATTCAATTTAATAACCCGTACGAACGCTAAATTTTCAAATAAACCGGTCGTTACTGTGCGTTGTTGTTTATTTCAAATCGAGTAGCGATGAAGAACCTCTCGTAGCACTTTGTCATTGACCACTCTGCAATTGGTAGTCAAATAACGAATTCAAATAATATAAACGAGCGATTCATCCCCGGTACAGGGGAGGACATCGGACATCCGTCAGCCGAGAATATTCACGCGCCATTCGTATCGATTTCTGAACTTTATTAGTCTTTCGATATTGAAACAAATATGAAAACAAAAATCAAAAACCAAAAAAATCACATATTTGCTTCGGCAAGAAATGAAAAGTCAATTCAAAGAAATCACCGACTCGGAAGTACGTATCGAGAAACATATTGTGTACACTGCAGTGCGATTCAACTTTTAAAATAGTCTCAAAGTACATTGCGACTCGTAGCTTCGTCGCGTCGGTTCTAAACTTTTGGCGAGGTAGCAACTATTAAAGATGCATTTCCAAGCTATGCACGAGCACCGCGGAATCCTCGTGGGGTACTCGTATCAATCAGCATGTTTGGAAACATTGACTTTCAATTTCGATTTCATGCAATATTTCTCTCGGCAAAAACATCTGCGAGTCCCGACAAAAAGAAAAAAAAACGAGTGTACACGTATTAGAGGTCCAATAGGTACACTTGTGGTTCGCAATCTGATTCGATGATTATAATATTATTATTATCTCACTCGGTATCAGCAGAGGACGCAGGAATTAGAGACACGCACATAATTGAAATGAGAGATGCAGAAAAAGAGTAAATCGTTGGAACAGGAACGGGACCGGCTTCGTTTCTCTCGTCTGACGGATCAATAAGGATAAAAATAATACAAGATTATGCGGTGAATTGGAAATTCATGTTTTTATGCGGTGGACATAAAGAAGGTGTGAATAAATACGCGCGTGTATGAATGGGTGTGAATGAAAGGTTGAATTCGCAAAGATGCAATCACGATAAGCGCGGTGACAGGGGCGATATATCCGGTGAAATGCTTTTTAATCAACCGCTCTTGTGGTTCTATATCTCGATGCTGCAGCACCGCGTTGCCGGGATGAGTGTCTCCCCATATGACCCCGTCCATATACGTTGCACGAAGTCGTTCGTCTTTGAACGGAATTCACGCCACGCGGTACGACGCGGACGATTAATATTCCTATTCATTGCATTGAATGGCCTCGAGGAGGACGCATATTGATGTACCTGGGAACTCTCCGAGTGCGGTGCAATATACCCCCGCAGAATAGATGCAAATGGCATACCCAGATCTTGCTTGCATAGAACAAGCTGCGCGTGGTCCTCGCTGGCACAACGGCGAACCATCCGACACGCTTGGAAGCGCCGCGTTGCATCGGGCGAGGGCCTCGTTGCGGTCGTGTAACTCGCCGCGTTGCATACCGGGGAGTCACTTAGTATGCTAATTTCGTAATTTGTACTCCATTGTGCTCGTATGACATCCCATAGTTGATCAATATCTGCCCGATAACACCACCCAATATTATTGATCACCGTATAGCTCTGCGCTCTATCTGCTGCCCGTGCACCGTGCTGCTCAAAATGCATTTCCAGTTACGAATAATCGAAAAAACTACACGGCTAACGTCATGAAATCATACACTTGACTGCGGAACCAACGAAGCGCGAGAGGGTGAAAACGAGACAACGATTATTGAGGCATTGATCGGAATGAGAATTAGTTACAGGTGTCAGCTTTAACCGGAGAGATGGACGCGACGGTGCCAAAGGGTCTTGACCCGGAGATCCTTGTTTCCACCGGTTGAAGTTATAACTTTAATCCAAGTTATTATTCTTTACGTAACCGCGGCGAAGGCGAGTACGTGATATAAGGATATTGTTACCGATGTCCCTGCTCTATAATCATCGCTATTCTCGTCAAAGAGTATTTAATTTGCATGAAACATGTGCCGGAGAATATTAAGGGAGACAAATATTGGAAACTCAATTCGTGACCAGGAATCATAAAAAGTGAAACGCGCGTATCGACATACTATACATGTGCAGAAATCCTGGTGAAGATCGTGCAGCGAATCAAGACCTTGCTAAGCCAGGTCACCGCAACCGATGCCTGAAGTCATCGACATTTTCACCCATTTCTGTCCTGTAGACATAAATTATATGCGCTCAAATAAAAATCACTATCTGATATAAATGCGCCCATGTAGATCGAATTTGTTTCAACCGATTCACCCCCGGAGTAATTATCCTACAACTGTAAGAAATATTGAGAGAAAATGAAAGCATCCGACTCAAAGGTGTTAGAAACACAATACGAAAAAATCTTCGTGCGTAGGGACGACACGTCGAAAACTTCGATGTACCGCACGTAGCGCGGTATACCAAGAGCGAACAATAGGGAATATTTCAATTTCGAAAAACCGAAGACAGCGGAATTGATTTTATGGTGAACCAGGTGAATGGAAAATCTCGTTGTACACATAAAGGTATAGCCTGTGGAAGATGTCAAAACTCCCTTGAGACTTTTTTCCAGCTATAGACCGTTTCAACTTCTCGTACACCTGTACGTTGCACATGCCCATTCAATTGTTTATCACCATAGAATATGTTTTCATGAAATTTGTACCTATAATAACTCGAGTAAAATTAATCTCTGCGAAATTGATCCAAAATAGTTTTATAAGATTATGATAGAATTTGAATGATTTGATAGCTAGCGCTTCACGAAACCAATAAAACGATAGCTTAAAAGCTCTATGCTAGATGGCGTTACCTATTGAGAAGCTAACTATTTGCAATTGTTAACCAGAGATTATTGTTACTTCTTCACTTGAAGCGGTTAGTGCCCTCCCTCGGATTCGACTAAAGGTATAAAGTATAAGCGTTGTGAGCGTTGTGCGCTGTGTCACGCCACCTGTTAAATCATGCCTCAATTTTCGTTCGTCCTCTGCCTCACCGAGTAAAGGCGAAATCCATTGTTGGTGTTTGCGATTTGAATCTGCGTGGCATAAGTCTTGGCCACTAACAAACCGACAAACGATTCTGCATCGATTTCTACTTAAATCTGATCAATTTTTTTCATCCAAGGGCAAACTATAAAAATGTTCTAGCCGAAATAATTTTATTTATTATTCAATTAACGGATTCCCGTCAAAGTTCCGGAATAATCCGTCATTCACCGACAAACGACCAACAAACGATTAAAAATAGATTATTGTAATCTGGCCGGATGAGATGGAGGTGATTTTTTTAGAATTCCATCAATTCTGAATTTTTTTTAAATGCCTAAATTCACGCAACCCGGAGATGATGACATATATACGTGTGATACGAAATTGCATATGTATAATTAGGCGCGTGGGTGCTGGGAAAAAATTAAGTAAGTCATTTGAAATAAAAAAAAAAAAATCAAAAGAGAAGGAAAACTAAAGTGAGAAAATCTCACAATGAGTTCACTTTGCTTTATTCTGATATAACTTCATCTCAGGAACACGACCCCCTTGCGTGAATTAAACTACGGTTGAATCGTATCGAGATATATCTTAATTTTTTACTTTTAAGAACGATAAATTGGCGATAGCTCGATCAATTTTCTAGTTCGACCAATTTGGCTTGCGGATTCGGATTCCCAGGCTGAAAATGCATAAGAATACCTCATAGAGCTCAATAAGAAAAAATGTTGATTTTTGCCCCCAAAATCGAAGAAAATCCAAGGTAATCCCTCATAAGATTTTTGCTATTTTTGGGCCAAAAATTACGTATTTTTAAACTCCACCGTGTGACACTATTCTAACATATTTTGAGCTCAGGAACACAAATCCGTCGATTAAATTAAGCTACGAATAAAACCCGTCGAGATATCCTTATTTTTTTACTCTTCAGAGCGATAAATTGGCGATAACTTTTGCAATTTTATAGTTGGGTCAATTTAGCTTGCGGATTTGGATTCCTGGGCTCAAAATACATTATAATACCATCCTTCATCAGCAACACATTATGTCATCAAGCTCTGACTCGGAACACCCCCTAGCATGTAACATGCAGAGTCCTGTAATGAATGATTATAATGATGCATACATATCATGAGACATGTGATGTCTTGATGATTCGAAACACCTCCTCGCCTGTCATGTTCTCCTGATACCAAAATCGATTTTTGATCAAAATTTGCCTTTCATTTTCAGGGCCGATATTGTAGGGATTTGCATTATCACTTCCGGATTATCTTCAAGGGTAGCTTGATCTATTTGGTAGATTAATATTCTTGAGCTCGGAATACAACATGGAACAGTCTGTCATAGTTTTTCAGTAAGAGAAACCACATGATTAGAGGAACGCCTATCATACACATGTAATGAACTTGATTTCAGTAAAATTATTAAAATGATTTTGGATCCGGAAACGAGCAAATATTTCTCGACTATCTCTAGAGGTAGATTGATTTACTTAACTGCACATTCCAACTTCCGAGCTTGAAACAGGAATGTCGAGGTCACAAACATGATGAGGTCCCTCCTATCCTTGGTCCATAAGGTGGTGGCCTCAAGAATAAACGCTATTCTTCTTTTAATCACATCGAAATGTGAGCAAGTGTTACAATAAAACAGCTCATAATTATTCGTGAATCCTATAACGTGATAAAATTATTCGGTTTATCAATGACGCGAAGAACATGTGTAACCTGATATTTTAATATTTTATTAACTTATTTATTTTCACATACAATAGTATTATGCGTGAATGATCAAACATTGTATAAACAAAATTTACAAAATAAAGTAAGTCTTCACGACTAAAAGCTACTAATAGATCACATAGCTTCATATATTTTTTTTCAACGGAGTCCTCGTGCCTCCTCCTCTATTTTTAGTGTATCATATCTCGTTCCACCTTACGCTTTATCATATTCCTTTTATATCTATGTGTATAAATATTATGCCAAATATTGAATTAGATAGCTCCACTATTTCACCTAGTACAGGTAGTTCCATAGCACAGTAGTATTATTATACACCCATAGATTCGACGTTTCATACGTAAATATAAAATTATCATCTTTTATTCCATTATTATATTATACCACTGGTAGTTGATATTGTTCAATATTTAATACGTTCACTTCACTTCCTTAATTGTTTTTTTTTTTCTCCAAATGTCATCGAACCTACGTCTCTGTATCGGAGCCAGCTCGAGCTACGATAATAATTCTATTAAGCGGTCGTGGAGAATTCGAGTACACCGGAGCTGTACCGTTTTCATTTTCAAATTGGAATTCCATTCTAATTCTCACCGGTTATACCTGTACAATGCCGGCATCTCTTTATTAATATATATTGTATATATACATATATATATTTACGACAGCACCTCTCGAAAGTGTTTTTCTTGTTTAATATTTTTTATTTTTCTGCTCATTCTCATTACAATTAATTCGATTACGTAACTTACAACATTACTTCGATCATTATTCACTCTCGTCCAAATATAATCTTTACATAATTTACTAGTGGCTCTCATCGATTCTGTTTTTTTATTTCTTATTTTCAATGCAGCTGGAGTCCGATTACCGATAACAACGTTAAATATTATTGTTACATTTTCACTTTTTCTCTGATAATTGTTTCCTGTCTAATCAAACTAGTTTCTCTTTTCAATATTTAATAATATTTACTCTGATTTCTACGAATAACGCATATGCCTCTCTCCGTAAATGAGAAATACAAATTTTTTTTCTTATTTTCTTCTATTCTCCGTTTGAATTTTATTTACAATATTATGTTCATTTTAGGTAAACTATTTCTCAAATATAAGTCATATCAATATTTATACATATATAATCTTTGCGACCCTTGCTGCATTCACATTCACGTACAAACATTACGGATATACATCCACTTAATATCATAGAATGTAGGTATGATAATATTACTATTATTATCTTCATTATCGCTATATAATTACAACATAATTATGCCAGTGTTACTACATTATCATTACTACTGTCATTATTATTATAGTTATTGTTATTATCATCATTGTTAGTGTAGTTATTATACAGTACCAACGTTGTAATGATTTTTCTACATATATAGTCATGTTATATACAATAAATAACATTCACATAAATCACGATAGCATGTAATATAATAACCTATGGTACATAATATATTATGCATAGGTGAAAAAGATGTTTGATTCGTTTAGCTGTCACTGAGGTAAGCTGTGTGCTGTGTGCTTGTAATTTCATACCACGAAGCTTTATTATTCAAACATACCCATGATTATATCAATATCATCGTTCTAGTTACTATTATCATTATTATCGTTATCATAATCATTATCATTATCATCATTGTTGTTATAATAATAATAACAATTATTATTATTATTGTTATTATTATTACTAATACTATTAAACTACTACTACCACTATTGCTACTGCTACTATTACTACTAATACTACTACTACTACTACTAGTATTATCGTTATGATTATTAATCCCAGGGGAGTTTAGCTATGTGAAGAGAATATAATATTTTATATTTATATTTCATTACCCGCGCGTGAACTTCGTTTTGAAACTTTGAAAATTGATATTATCGATTAATGATACACGTATAATACATAAATTTGATTCACGATTTTATATGATATCTACGTGTGCAATTTGAAATTTCGCGGATACCTATACATATAGGGTTCCTTTTTTAGTGCGGTATAAGAAAGGTGATATTAAAAGGTAGCTGATTTTGATAAACATAATTATAAAATTGTTGACAAATAGAATTATCGATATATATCTATAATTGATGACCTGTTACAAGAATTTATTAATAATTACCTCGCGAACAGCTGAACACGGTCAAAAACATTCATGAGTTAACGCGTCGCCTCTCAGAAATGCAACGTTAGGACGACTGAACGCGTTCGTTAAGGCTGTCCCAGGATATTTTGTGAACATTGTTTAGAATATATATTTTTTTTTTACTTTTTTTTTGCGAATAATACAAATGTTGGACCACTTTTTCCCTCACAAGACAACATCCGTTATAATTATACTAAATTGATTATTATTCACTAAATAATTGCATATACGACCATTTACGAACATTTGTCGCATTCCAGAGACTAATCACAAGTCCAAGTGTGGCTTGCATTCAAGAGTTCTGTTCAGTTAAATAGTGGTCAAACTGTCATTCCCGTTTGATATGTCAACGCATTGTTTGTCTGCAATAGAATGCAGCTAATTAAAAGAAGAAAAATAGTTATATTCATTGATAGTCCGTTTCTGTGTTAAAAAGTATCGTATTTTGCTTGATTATTATAACTCTTTTGATTTATGAGAACGATGTGTTGAAAATAATGGTCTACGACAAGTATTAACAGAAATACTAAGAAAATGTGAATAAATGAACGCGAGAAATCCTTTGCTGTTATAAACCATTTCACTCGATTACTATTTCAACAACAATTCCAAAGATAATCTTGCATTAGAGACAAGGAGCATGGAGAAATATGTCTAGAGCAAAAAAGTCGAGGATTAGAATCCGTTAACATGTATGATAAAAATTCAATTTAACTCAAAACCTTAGGTCATTATTTCTCCATTTCTTATTACTATGTTGTGGGACATTTAAAAGATATTGGTCGATAATACGAGCGGACACGAGTCAATTACTACTCACTGTGGTCTATTTGTTCACGTGCCACATTGATTCAAGCGAGGGAGAAATTGACTTAAAATACCACGCGCCACCAGAAAATTAATTGAATTGTGGCAAATTTACCATCAGGTATAACTGATTAAATTTGTAGAATATGTGCAATAATAAATTGTCTCGTGTCATTCGCTATATCGAACAGATTTATGGTTCGCATAAATATTTAGCCAACCATAAAAACACGTTGTTATTACTTTTGTTTGCTCTCACAATGCGCAGACTCGACTAAATGTAAGCATATAAGTTTGAAATTCTTTTATGGCTATTGGAAAAGAGATAGTGCTTCAGCCGCTCTGCTCCAAAGATTTTTCGATTTTATCGTTTATAAACTAACAATAAAAATAGACTACTTTGTTCTTTCAATTCTTAAGTTTAATTATGGCTTTTGATTTATATTAGGCTAACAGAAGTCCCGATACTAATTGCTATACATTTACAACAAACCGTTACCATACTGCTCGAAAATATATCGCAACTAATAATTTTGTTAATCAATCACTAAATGCTGACACTGTTAATTCGTTGTTATCTAACGTATTATGACGTATCGACCATTTTAACGATACATAACCGTTGTGTTACAATCAATATAGATTATCATAAATATTATAATCGTTGGTACATTATTATGCTCGTGTAGACGCACACATTTCAAATCATACGAAATTACTTTGATACTTGCGTTTCAATTATTGTCTGCCAGTGTTGATATCTAACCGAATAGATCTGCAACAAATATTTCAACTGCCTGTAGTTCACGATTTTTCGACTTTTTGATCAGAAAAGAAGGAGAAAAATCTGGTGATGATTGGGATAATTAATGTCATTGATTTTTTCCCCTTCCAATATCCAATCGCAGTCTACAGTTTGAGTTCGTCACTGCAGTAAGAGTCTTGTTAGCGTTAGAAACCGAGAAAGAAATCTAAAATATACTGATCAGTTATAATACATGTTTTGTATAACTATCATATTTCAGCAGTATAATATTATATGTTTCATGCATTACAACTTAAAACTACTGCATTAGACGACAGTAATTTACTGTGCTTTTCAGGAATATAATGCTATAATATTTTATAGTTCAATGATGATGATCACTACAACAACAACAACAACAACAACAACAACAACAACAACAACGACAACAAGAAGAACAACAACAACAACAATAATAATAATAGTAATAATAATAGTAATAATAATGGCGACGATGACGACGACGACGAAGATGATGCTCAAATGCAATTAAGTGAATACACTATGCTCGATTAAATTTAGGTAAAGATTCATGTAATTACAAACAATTACCAGTGTTTCTCTTCACAGCATAATAATGTTATCAGAATCTGTATGTGTGTGTGTGTTGTGTGTGGGTGGGCGCTGTGTGTGTGTACGTATGTATGCGAATGTAAGCTGATTTGAACATATGAACCATGCACAAATTGAGGCGCAACAAAGATAGCTACGTTCATAATCGTAACAATATAGTAATATTCAAACTGAATACCTAAATGATAAAAGAGAAAAAAACTTCCAGAGACAAATATTCGCAGAAATCCAGATGATTCCGAGATACTAATATCACTGTGTTTTGACACTCATTAATTATTTATAATTGTAATAGTATAACATGAGCATTCTTTCTATTATGCAATCAGAATTCTCTCTTCTATTAGGCAAGTATATTTATATATTCTTCAAATAGTTACGTTGTATGTATATCATGTATACACAATGTATATACAGTTAAAATTAATCCTTGCTTCCATTACATGTTTAGATAACAAGAATAAAGTATTATCATTATTATTATTAAAATTACTGTTATCATTTTTATAGATACACTATGTACCAACCACTCTGTTTATGGAAAATAATATTACCAATAGTCTTCGTTCATCACCGGTTGTGTTGTTTTACTTTCGAATTATCCACCGCTGGCTTTGTAACTCTATTTTTCTGAACTTTTTTAGAATCAGATTTGAGAGACGTTCGAGCTTTCGATGTTGTACCTTGTCTGTTGCACCTTCTTGACGTACTTTTTGCCTTTGATTGAGATTCGCTCATTGTGTCCAACTCTGCCATTGCTTCCTGAATAGCATTTTCCAGTTGCATATTTAATTTACGACTTCTAGAAGAACATAAAACATAGAATTAACTACCTCCCTCGGAATAATCACCTGCAATTTATGATACGATGATATACGTATCATCGTCAAATCCTTCAAGATTTCAATATTTATCGCAGGCTCCATACTTGCCTATATCTTTTGCAAAGAGTAATTGGCTGTAGGTTTGCTAATAAATGCTATAGATATATTTTTTACACCTATTCAATCGTATCTAAAGTATGCAGGCTTGAAGTCATCAAACATTCAACCGGGTATCGGTATATAGCATTTATTGAGAGTTTACCGACAAGGTGAACATCGTCAGGACTTTCCCTATCAGTTAGCGGTTACGACTCACTTCCTAAACTTTTTTCTGGCACGGTGGTGTGCCTCAAGACCATCGGAGAGAGATTTGAGGGTAGTAGCGTCAACCTGGGTGAGCGCTCCGCCGCCCCCGTACCAACGCACCCAAACACGCAAGCTGCCCGGGGGTCCCAGGGACTCGACTTTTCCAGGCCAAGCTGGACTCCCCCGAGCTGCACCCCACACTAGCTCACCGACCTCAAGTTTCCGTGAATATCCAGCTTCCCTCTGATCCTCGGTTACTAAGAGCCCAAAGAAGTAGTATGTCAAAATTGTCTGGCACCGAAGTCGCGTGTGCTTTAATTGTAACTCGGAATATAAATAATCAGGTAAAACATTAATTTTGCATTTTCTTGACCCTCTCCCAGAAGCTAAGTATTTCTATTCTGTGCTCTTGACTAGTTCCCACCTCCATTTTCACATTTTTTTTATTTTATAACAGACAAGTGCCCCCATCACCCGTAACTGATAGCAATTTTGAAATATGTCGAAATCTTATTGGTGCAGATGGCATTTATTAGTAATATTTGATATGTTTTCGGATTGATAATAATTTTATGAGGGTGATGACTTGTAATTTACCAATTATTAGTCAACCTGAAGCAGCATTCAAACGTTCTGTATTACTCCAATTTTTATACAAAATTCAGATCCTCCTAATTGTATCAAACATAAAGAGTGCATGATATTTGAATGTTAGGTGCTCGTTGCATGATCGATGCTGTTACTGATGTTCATGTTCACAAATGATGTTTTTGCGGTGTGCAGAATGCCGCGGTATATTCATCTCCGGCATTCTGCTTAGCGTAGGTATGCAGGCATATAACAAAACGCATGGCATTGATTTTATATTCCAATATGAAGTGTGGGGTCCACCTGCCTTCGCAATGCTCATGAGGTATATTTCACTTGCGTGAGATTGTCTGGGGTAATTAGTACATGCGAGGCAAGGTGAGCGTATGGCAATATGTAGACTATGTATTTACACAAAATGCGGTACGAATGGGTGCCACACAATATCAGGGATGAACGAATGACTAAAGCTATCACCTGCTAGCCATAATTTTATGGAGTGAATTATTGTTATGCGGTATTAACAAACCTAACAGCCAATTAGTAAACACAATGAAATTGTATCTGGATTCATTATTCCCAATTGTACTTGTTATTCCGGTTATCATATGTACACTTTTGAGCAAGCAATGAACGATATCAACTACCGGAACATTAAATACTATGTTACTTACCTGCATGATTTTATGAATAAAGGAGTGAGTAAATATGATATGGTGAGATTTATTAAATAAATTAATGCCACGTAAGTACAAAAATGCTTAGAAGTTAGGACATTGCGAACGAGCATAATAGGGGGAGGCCATTGCCAAAGCAATCAAGTTGAGAATGAACGAACGTGAAACATGCTGAAGAAGCCAGCACCATGCTTACTGAGGCCTCAACCCTTACAAACAGCTTTTGCGTGAGGGTATAAAAGGACTGCTATGCATTTATTTAATTTATGGAGTAATACCCTTATTTAAACATTCGATCTAAATCTATCCCAAAGATACCTACAACCACTACCCTGTCATTGATATTTTAAAATGAGATTCTACAATTCAACCGATCAGCTTGAAAATATACTTGACCATGCAAACAATAATTACTAACACTATAAGATACATTTATGATCTGTAAGCTGTAGGTATCTAAAAAAACATGACAATACTGACCATCCTGGTCTTCATGCAGGGTGGAATGCATGGAGTGGACGGAGTCCAATTTTCGCTTGATGCCACGGCCGAGGGCATGTTCCGCGCCCTCGCACTTTGCCGAGCTCACCACCCCTTCAGCCTGCCTCAACGTCTCTGTCGCATAGATCTGTCAAACACAACTCAATCAACTCAGGCACGAACCTACGACATGCTACTATTAATTGAATTGGATTTTTTTTCCCATCGTCAAACATTGTGTTTATGTATTGATTCATTTTTCATGGACCTTTCATTACATTCCATTCCATAATTACGATTTTCAACAAAACCGCTTGCTGTGTTTTTTACGAATTTAATACACCAAACTGAAATGACCGCAAAATCATTAATTTTTTTAACTAATTTGCATGCAGACAGATGGAGAAGGAAGGGGGAGAGAGAGAGAGAGTGCGTGTGTGTGAGAGAGAGAATGACGACCGATTGTCTCGTAAATTATAGATGATTTCTACGAATTTCAATAAAGCCGCGATATACGTGACATGCCTCCTTTTTCTTTTCAAATCTTATAGGACGTAGACCGAGAGAGTTGTCTCGTACGATCCAAATTAATGAAAACAACTATCATTGACCCGTACAACTCATTCTTGTCACATGCAATCATTTGACCAACAAAAAAAAAGACTATGTAGAGCAAACTTAACTTAAATTTCAAATACTCATGCCATTGCAGGTTTGTCTTGTTAAGAATTATAGTTTCAGAATGTATTCTTGATTAAGAATTTATTTAATCATATAAATCGGTGGTTTCTAAAATTCCGTTATCACTGAATAATAGTACAATTACATATTGTAGTTTTACGTTAAATAATAATGCTACGAGTAATATTAATGCTCATGTAAAAAGTTTAAAAATAATTTTAAATACAAACTAATTACAAACTTAATGTTATAATAATTCAACCGTTCCCTTGTTATATAAAACTCAACCAACAACAGAGATATGACGATGATTTAAATGTGGATTTACAACTCGATAAACAATTCATAGAGAATGTTACCGGTTTAATCTTCCTCCGAGGAGTCGCTTTCATCGCATTCTATACCTTGATTTTCGTATGCAAATTGATCGTAAACGTAAGGATCGACATACGCATGTTTATTTGGATAATAATTAGCAGCGAGAGCAACATCATTAATATCAGACCTGTAATTATACAAATGAGGATAAAGCCCCGGCGTGGCTGAACCCGAGACACTCGTAACTTTCTGATTAACTAAATTATGTTGAAAATACGGTACACCACTTGCGTGAGTTTCAATGAATTTGTCACCAGAATAGGAATGCGCTGTGGTTAATTGACCATCGAGACTTTTCCCAACCTCGGAATTACCGGCATCACCGATATTGTCTTCTCCGTACATACGCGGCGACGTAATCCTGTAGGGATATAAATTCGAATTCGAAGGTATCGTGTAGTGCGCGTGGTCTGGTACCAATGTCTGTTGCCTATACATGTTCGTGCCGGGTATGAAATGATGATTTTGGTAAAGAATTGGATACTGATTTTGTCCTACGATATGAGATGAATTGTTAGTCCCTGAAAATGAATTATCCGTTATATCTCTACTAGTGTCTAGTTGTTCCGCCGATGGTGAATGGTCCATAATGTCTGAATAAATGGAATGATTTGGTGACGATATGTCCATACGCTCGCGTGAATCAGCACGAGTGTTTTCTGGGTGTGTCGTATCAGCTGGCTGGTGCGTGTCTGTTTTAGTGAGATGATGGGTGCCCTGTTCTATGTGGGTACCAACCTGGATCCCCGTTGTCACCGTCGACTCCACGTACGTTTTACCCTGGTGTCCAGGCTGTCCGATCATCACCTCCTTTGTCGCAATTCCATGGACCCGCCAATCCTCAGAAATAATTTGCGCGTCTCCCGAATCAGGTTCGCTGCTCGACACGCAGTGAACCATCGGCTGTGAATTTGTAAGATAAAAAATGAAATTTGAACTTCTGCTGCCATTAATCTAACGATAACTAGGCAATTGTGTCTCATATTCGGATTATCGGAATAATGGATGATCTTACCGTTGAAGATGGATGATGCTTGGTCGCCATAGATGGTGCCGGGGATGCGGCGCCATGTGTCGTCGTATCAACCGCTGGACTGTTAGATCTTTGACTATTTCCGGGACTGTGTGTCGTTGTATCCGGTGGTGATCCCTGTCTCATTAACGCCGATTGTGCAATGTTTGTTTGATTACCTGCCGTTTGAGTGGATACGGAATGTCTCACCGTAGAAGGACTATGCTGGCCGTTTTGCTGAGCAGTCTTTTCAACAGTCGTACTGCTACTCGTCAAAACATATTGCTGCTGTTGTTGTTGGTTTTGTTGCTGTTGTTGTAATAGTAGTTGTTGTTGTTGCTGTTGTTGTAATAGTAATTGTTGTTGTTGTTGCTGTTGCTGTTGCTGCTGCTGTTGCTGTTGTTGTTGCTGTTGCTGTTGTTGTTGCTGTTGTTGCTGTTGTTGCTGATGATGGAGGTGTTCCAGACTGGGCTCGGATCTTGGCGAGTTGACTGTACTCTTTGGCGACGAGGGTGACTTCCCTTGGACCATCCCACTACTCAGAATGTATGATTGATTATGGTCCAAACTGAGCGGTGCATCTATACTATTCCCATTGCTCGTATTTGCAGATTGAAAATTTGGAATTTGATTATTGGACACCATAGTAGTCTGTTGCTGTACAATCGTGGTATTCTGTTGGACGAACGTTGTATTTTGCTGATTGGGTGCAGTGGAGACGGCGATATTATTTTGAGGTGCACAGGGGACCATTAAAGTCTGTCCATTCATCTGAATAAATTCTTGCTGACCTTGAACATTCGTCGGCCGAACCTGAGAAGTGTTAAACGTGACTTGCTGATTCGGACTAACGTTTGCTACGATCGGACTCAACTGATTACCAAATGAAGTTGTGCTATTCACGAGAAATTGTCCACTATTCGGCGACAAAAATTGTGCCCCTGGGCTATGTTGTTGGATAATTTTTCCTCCCGTTGCTTGCGGTGCCCGAATCACCATTCCCGCGGGGCCGGCTGCGAGAATACTTTGGCCAGGACTGAAAATTCCGCTGTGACTCTGAACAGGCGTCAGAACATTTTGTCCGTTTACATTTTGTAACTGCAACTGCATCCCTAGGTTATTATCTTGCAAAAGCGTCGCGGTCCCATCAGCAGACATGACCATGCTTCCGATTCCAGGTACGATAAATTGTTGGATTGTAGGAAAATTTTGCATCATTCCTGTCGCTCCGTTTAGCAAATTAACTGGTTGTAACAAATTTATCTGCTGTGTTGGTTGGGAATTCGTTATTATTTGCTGTGTATTAAATTGCGCCGATGCAGTTCCTGCCTGGCCGTTCATCACGAGCTGAGCCGGCGCGCCACCTTTACCTGGAACAATGGTGAGGGCCTGCAGCATCGGACCTCCGATGCTCTGAGTCTGGAAATTTTGCTGGGCGAAATTCGACTGTGATTGCATTAGCATTCCTGTGTTCTGTTGAGAAGATGCAATGTGTAACATCGAAGCCACCGTCTGAGAATTTCCTTTTCTTTTTTTGTAAGCCTTTTTCTTATTCATTCCAGCCTCGGGTGAGAGGAGAGCAGGCTGTCTATTCACCAAGCCCGAATTTGCGTTAACATTTCTAGAAACATCCTGATTGGCCTCCAGTATCGACTGAGCATTCTGCAAAACATTACCAGTCGCAACGGTGAGATGAGGAATTTGCACGTTCTGCCCCATGCCGTCCATGGTCATTACGCTCGGTTGAATGAGTAGTGGAGTTTGGATAGTATTTACCAGGACGGTTGGCTGTCCAATTACTTGCTGTGCGACTCCCACGGCCGGAATCACCTGGCTTACAGCCCCCGTGACACTCGTGACCATAGGCGACACCGACATGGGAGGCATAGAGCTAGCGTTTGATATGAGTTTCGGTGGCGGGGGTGCCATAACTCCGCTTATTCCGGATCCGGTACTAGCCATGATCAGCTGGCCACCACTCGAAACTAAAATATGACCAGGTGGTAGAGTGTTACCAGGCGAATGCTTCAGCACTCCAGCCGAGGTGTGGATAACGTTGTGAACTTGAACGTTCGACTGGGAGTGACTTTGTTGATGCGTCTGGGTCTGTGGTTGGGTTTGCGAACAGGATGCAGCTTGTTGAGGTACCTGAATACTGCTGACCACACTTTGAACCATTTCCAATGGAGATTTGGATACGCTGACGGCCGGCGATTGACTGTACGTGATCGACCCTAGGCTAGAATGATGATGAGCCACCGATGACACCGTCACATTCGAAGGTACGATGTTGGGCTGATTTTGGTGTTGAGTCTTACTAGAAACCATCATGTTCGGCATTGCAGAATTAGGCATCACAGATGGGGCATTTATAGAAACTGTAGCTGTATTAGCTCGTCCAGCAAGCACGGACGTAATAGTATTGCTACTCGCAGTATGGCCACTGGCCATCGTTGTTATTGTTGTAGATGTGCTACTGTAAGGAGTCAAGGATCCTCGAGATACGACGTTGATAGTGTGAGGATGGGGCTGGTATCCATCTATGGCAGTTTGCCGGATGCCACCACCAGCATGCCGCTTTATCGCATGCGACGAATTCTGCGTCTCTGACACTTGTTGCGAGACTTCGATTTGCGGAGATGTGCTAGGAGGAACGGTGCTCGACGGCGCCATGGTTGAACAGGGTGGCGTCGGTGGACGTTGCTCCTGCGACCCAGACGATGACGAAGATGACGAGGATTGAGTGGGTTGCTGACCTTGTGGAGTCGATGGTTGTGAGGAAATGTGTCCTGGAGTTTGGTGGGAATGAGGCGTCGGGGGTTGCGAATAACTGTGCGGAGTGGAGGGCTGCGAGGATACGAGACTCTGAGGCGTTGTGGGTTGTGAAATGCCGGATGTAGACGACGCTGGTGTTTCGCAATTCGCGGGGCTATGAATCCCAAAGGGAGATCCATGGCTCGTGCTCACGGTTCCCCCTTGAATAGGTCGCGAATCGATTTGGTGGCTGGTCGGCGGTCTGTCGCCGTAAGTTGAAGAAGTCACGGGATCATCCCGCTGATCATTCTGTGCAATATACTGTCGATGAAATTGGTGTTTGTACTGATCCTGAATGTACGACTGAGTGTCCGCACTGGACACACATCCTTGACAAGGGCTATGCTCAGGGACGTTGACATTATTCATCGGAGTTGGCGTCATGCTGCTGTGAACAACTACTGGTGAAGTCGCGTGATTCTTAACGGAACCCGAGGCAGAGGAAGAGTTGGTGGGACTTGGTACGGAAGAAGGCTTTGGTTGCGGAAGATAACCGTTACTAGGCATGTGTACACTGTTGTGTGTAGCCTGCGATACTTTTGAGCTGTTCAGTATCGTAACGTGCGAGCTACTGACACCAGTTTGTCTCGATATCGTGCTGTTCAAAAGTGCAGTTTGCTGTGCGAGGTATCCACTAGGATCGTCCAAAAATGATGGACCGCTGTTGGCAATAGTTGAACCTATCTGATTATTTGACTGCGTTTTATCAGCGTAATCGTCACCTGGACTTAGATTCGATTGATCAACAATGTTGTTTTTCATCTCAGCAGTATGATGCTGTCTCTTCTTACTGAAAGTTTTGGTTGCCTTGGCTTTTTTCCGGGCAAGTTCGTCGGTCCATGCAGGCGTAGGTGGAATATGATGATGCAGAGGTGGAACTCGATCGAAGGTGTTGCAGACAAGACTATTTTGCACAGAAACAGGTGGTGACTGGTGGGCGGCTGCAATCGTTCTATTTTGTTGCCAAGGTGGAGCTCTGGGATTGAATTGAACGCCAGGTGTCTGTCCATTTGGTGCCAATCCCCCTTGAGCCGCTTCTGCACCGTGATTGCTATTGGGACTCCTGCCAGGGTGATTAACAGTTGCGAATTGTTGATGTCCAGGCCCCAGCTTAGGATCCACGCCGATGCTCTTTGTAGGATCGAAATGTCTCAAAGGGTACGGGATTTGATGCGAAGAGGGATAGATTCGTTGCATGTTCTCTGGGGGGGTGCCGTTCGATATCAAATTGCAATTTTGTAGGACATGATGTCGCTGCAAAACGTGACTGTGAAGTTGATGATGTTGTTGCTGGATTTGTTTGGCGTTCAACTCTTCATCGTCGATCGTCGGCGGTCTGGTCTGTCGGACGTGTGAATCACTGTTATGGATCCCGTTCTGCACTATGGGCCCAACGTTTGATTGTTGCATGACATTCATGATTTGTCCATTGAGCTGGTTGCTCGACTGCGGTATTTGGGTAGGGTATTGAGATTGCACACAAGCCTGCGAAATCTGCTGTTGCTGCTGCTGATGAATTTGCATCTGAAAGTGCTCAGGTGTTTGCGGCTGCATCAAATGCGATTGTTGCTGGTGTTGGTGCTGCTGCAACTGTTGCATCTGGTGCTGATGGAGTTGTTGCAGCTGCGGGTGAAGCGAAACTGGCCCTGTACTCTGGGTGGGTGTTACGTGGTGTAAAAAAGTATCCGGCTGATGTTGGCCCCCATAATTACTTGCGGCTTGCGTCTGTTCCGAGTCTTGGCTAATATGTTGTTGCTGCTGCTGCTGCTGTTGCTGTTGTTGCTGCATACTCATGTTATGCTTCTGTAGCTGCTGCAAATGAAGCTGCTGTTGAATTTGCTGCTGTTGAATTTGTTGTTGCTGCTGCATCGCATGCAGCGATTGTTGATTCATTTGATTTATATATGTAGGAACCTGTTGCGTCATTTGATTATTGACAACACCCTGTTGTTGTTGTTGCTGTTGTTGTTGTTGTTGCTGTTGCTGCTGCTGTTGTTGTTGTTGTTGTTGCTGTTGCTGCTGTTGTTGTTGGTGCTGCTGCTGTTGCTGCTGTTGATGCAGTATTTGCATGTGCTGCATTTGTTGATGATGATGTAGTATTTGTTGTTGATGTTGTTGCTGCTGCTGTTGTTGAGATATGTGTTGTTGCATGAGTTGCTGTTGTTGCTGCAGCATCAGCTGCTGCTGATGTTGCTGTTGAAGAAGCTGCTGCTGTTGTTGGGTCATATTTTTCAAACTATTTCCTTGCTGATTCATGACGAAGGATGTTCCCAACGTCATTCCTGTCACGTTGTGTTGGCTCAGTCTCTGCTGAGGCGTACGAACAGTCGCAGCAACGTTAGCGTCATGACTCTGCGACGGGGAATTCAACGGCTGATGATTGGTTGATTGGTTATTCTGCTGAATTTGCAAATTTGCAGGTATAGCGATCGAGGGCCATGCCTAAAGATGAGAGCAAAATGCCATTATGGTCAACGAATAATTTTCGAGAGGTGATCGAATCAATCGCCTAAGTCTCACCTGTGGACTGTTGGACAGTGGAGAGCCCTGCACTCCTCCAGTTGTCGAAGAAGCAGCCAGGGCACGTTCCCGTTGCGCCAGGAGCTGAGAAACCGAAACGCCGGAGTATAAACCACCAGCGCCTGCCAACTTCCTCTTTTTTCTTCTGCTGAGACCGTCTGAAAATGGGAGTGTCAAAAAATTTCAATATAATGTATCACGAGCCTGGGATGTTATAATACAGAGAAGACAAGAGTATTAACGCAATCATTGATCAGGATAAAAAACCAGGTCTGGAATTTCAATTGAGTATCTTGATGCGCTATTATAAAATGGTATTGCATAACAGGCGTTATCTGTAGAATGAAATATAATTTTTGATGAAAAAGAATTAGGAAATATATAGAGGTATGTCTATATCTCCATCTCTAAACTACACAACCCTTTCATCTACTTCCAAAAAGAAATATTGCCAAGAATCCACCATTTGGAACATAAAAAGTGTCGATTAGCTTCCGAGTCCCTGTTGCAGTGAACTGTTTATTGTCGAAGTTCTGTTCTTTTAAATTTACTTGGCGCGAGTCTCGTGCTATTTATATGATTTATATGGTATATTCGTAAAAGCGGAGAAAAGGCAACATAAATTCAACTCATATTCCAACTCGACAACTCGTAATTATAAAGTTATACGAGTCTTGAGCGTGGTGAGAAAATGGAATAATATTTGCAACCCCTCCCCGAAAGTTCATTTCGCCGTCTGCAGCAGTTCAACTTGCAGACCTTTACACTCGAAGGCCGTTGAACGTCACCCCCTTTCAACTGGGACGTTATTGGGATCGCGATATCAGATACGGCGCCCGCGTGGCATAAGACGGAGTTATGTTTCGCGTGACGACAACTCCTTCGACCATTTTAACCTCAGTGACTCGTCTCTTAACTCCGTGGGGTTTCTGTGGTCAATTTAACGATTTTAGCCGGCAGCCCACCCAAGGTAAGCACCCCCTCGCTGCACCCCTCTTGTCCTCCTTCTTACAATTAGAGGGCGACTCATGTGCGTGTGTAAGCCTTTCGTTTTCCCAGCAAAGTATTCGACCGTCTGAGCGGCGTGCATTGATTCAGCTGTACGCAATGCGACTTTATTCGCGGCTACCATACTTGCCAGCGTAAAAGCGTGACGGAATACTAATTCGCTCGGAATCGAGTGGGTAGTAAGTCATTAATGTGAAGGAACTCAGAAGTTTTGTCTTCGCCACGGAATATTTCCAGTATATCTCCACAGACTTCGTCGCTGACCCATTTCGTTACAGGGAGAATTTAGCTTCTAACTAAAATAGCGCCGAAGCCTCTTCGTCTGCGGTTAACCACAAGGACGTACTGGAGAAATGACCCTGCGAGTCGAACAAAAGTTCCGGCATACAGTGAAAGGACGAGGAAAGCAGCTCCTCTCAGGTATATCCCGCTGCCCGCGTTCGACGCGAGAAACTTCCAACTCCAATACAGCGGGGTGCGGATGTTGACGTTTAAAGATATAAAATGGCGATAACAACCGTCGGCGCTCGGTAGTATTGGCGTGATTCGAGAGGGTTGGACAACCCGCCACATACCGCGAATCTCTTTTGGTTCCTCTTTTCCCGTATGGGAAATAAGAAGTTGGGATTCAGAGCCGGTGTTTTTTTACATCGAATGATACTGTGGGCGGAGAGTACAGAGAAAAGATAAAGAAGAGGAAGAGTAAGAAAGGGGAAAGAGAATTAGAGAGAAGTGGAGCCAAACGGTGGGCTCTTACCGGTGAGGTTGTAGAGCATAATTATACTCCGACGTGTGGCGAGGGAACCGAGTGGTGGACAGACGTGAGGACGGAGGGAAAGATATCTCCGGACGGAGGGTCGTAACGAATCCCTCCACTTCACCTGCCGCCCTCTTTGCCAGTAACTCGCGCCTTTCATTAGCAATACACGAGTTTCCGTGACCGCGATTCGTTCAACGCGGTTCGATAAAAATACTTGATGAGATTCGTTGACTTTGTTCGCATTTGACGCTTCATCCTTCAAATCTTCGAACGTAGACCGTGCACGATCGTCGGAAGACCCCTTATCTCCGTACAACGACATCAAACGCCGTGCGGTGCCTTTGAAGAGGCGATTACAGAGGAAATAAGGGAAGCGGAGGGTTTTCGGAAATCTCATACGCAGGTAAAGATAACCTTTCATCTCCTGCCGGGTTTGAGCATTTCCTGCTATCCGTGGAAACGAGCAGCTATATGGGATAAACTACTAAAAAGATGGAAATTCGGGAATGCTTGGTGGGCCGTAGTCGGATCAGCGAGGTCAATCGTGGATCGTGATCCGGTTCGGGATAATTTATACCCCGTAATGAAAGAACAAAGGCAAACCCGGATCACGGCTAAAACGGAGGTTGGAAAGTGCTCGAGACTCGTCGAACCGATGAATTTAAGTAGGCGTGAAATTGGGTTTACGCGATCGTTAACTCCTCACGATTATCGATTGAATTTATTTTTTTTATTATCATCGAAGGTGAACGAGTGGCTTGATTGAAAGTCTTTTCTCTCTTCGTATCGCCTGACCTACAATTATCACAGGAATACACCTTTCATCATCTCGAATCCTCTCCAGAGTCGCGCTGTCAGCGATATTTTTTTTTGTCCGACATGATATCAAGCGGAGGTATCGGTAATCGAACGTTATCCGTATATTTCGTTCCTTCTTTGAGAATTAATGAAAATTTACACAATTACTTCGCATATGTGGCAGCGTAGGTGCTAAAAAGAAATAAAAGTGGTTTGGGTCGGCCACGACGGTGTGCGTGACCCACCAACGTACCTCCTTAACTTCGGACGATATAATTACGGGACGTGCGAGTCTGAGGAAAACCGATGACGTAAAGTGACCATAGAAAAATGTCCTACTGATACGGGGCTAAGGATAATCTTCGTCATGACGTATCCTATGCGAACCGTTGCTACTTTAAAGAAGTCGTGGCTCGTACTGAGGGGCCAATAACGGAATGCGCATGAGCGTACAGGGGCGCAAGATCCAGCCAAAGCTGTGCGCGGTCCGCTACTGCAGACGGAGTGCAGGGTCTGCTCTTCCCTCCTCCAACTTTGTAAGGTTCAGCACTGCTTATATTCTCGTATGAAATTAACCCTTATCAACGCGTGTCTACTAGCATCTCCTTCACCTGCGTCAAGCCCCCACCCCTTGCCAGTGCCGACCCGCGGGTCGATCCCAACGGAAACAGCAACGACGGCACACTACCACCACCACCACCGACACCACCACCACCACCACCACCGTCCCGACGACGGCGATACCGACGACACGGACGACACCGATGACGCCGACGACGCAAGGTCCTTGTCGGGGTGGGTGACGCAGACGACGACGAACCGCTAACGCCCGCGGACTCCACCTCAGCCACTGTTGGACTTTTTCTCCCTCCCGGGACTTATTGATCGCGCTACCACCGACAAGAAGACACGGCTTCGGCTGATTGGCCTCTTTCAAAGGTGGCGGCGCCGACTGACTCCCACCCATCACCCACGCCTTGCGCCCCCGGACACAGCGTAATCCGTAGCCAGTTTATAAAATACAATATGACCAAAAGGGTAGGTGGGTGAAGGTAGGTATATAGGGAGACAAGATTAATTCGCCTTTATGCTGACGGGGGAGATACGGCGCCGCGGTTAAGTCACTTTCGGAATCAATGGTTCCCGTCTAAAGGTTCAATCTCGTAAAGCCACCCCTAAAATTGCTTTCCAACTCTCTATCCTGTAAGTCTGTCGCATGCATTGCCGAGTAGAGTTCTGCATACAGACAATATTTTCACCTCGCGAGCCGCACAACTCCGCGGATATCACCGTATCTCCACCGAAGGACAGCTGTGAGTGATGAAAAAAGGTACCGCGTCGAACAATCGCCGGGGATCTACATCGTGCGTATGCACCTCTATTCACTCGTGTCCGAAGGGATGAACAAATGTATACGAACTCGATTCATTCGAACGATCGACCTTAACGGCGCATCGTATATACTTACTCGGGTGAAAAATAATTCTAGATATACACGTACGGTATATAGAGGAGGGTTATATCGCTGGGAAAGGAAAAAATGTTTTCATCGATTGTAGAACTCGCTCGACCACCATCGGATGATAAACTATGCTTAACCTCGGGTTTATTTGATCCCGGGCTGAAAACTCCCTTCGCCTCCTATCCGATCCCGGTGCTCGCTGCTACCACATTTTGGTGGGGATGCACCCCTCCTCCCCCGGTGACTCACTTCCCCGCTTCTTACTCAACGATCCGCTACCCTCAGCACTTCCCCGCCTCCGTCCCCTGCCGCGGCTTCCGCCGTCCCTCCCGCCGCGTCAGAGGGATGCCTGGCAAAGCAGTCTCTCCGCTTGTCGC
This sequence comes from Athalia circularis, assembly GCA_963978495.1. Lineage (NCBI taxonomy): Eukaryota > Metazoa > Arthropoda > Insecta > Hymenoptera > Athaliidae > Athalia > Athalia circularis. The sequence goes on along the minus strand of OZ021701.1, from coordinate 527,397 downwards.
TTTATATCACCGGAAAATTGGAATTGAAGCGCCGGTAGAAGCGAGCTTTCAAGTTTAAAACGACCCCATAAAGCTCCGCGCGAAGCCCCGGTTAAACGCGAAAACGCGAAAACACGCTGGTTAACGTTACGTTAACTTTACACGAAGGATTGAATTTCGTCCAATTTGTTTCTCTGCGGCTTATATAAAAACCAATAACCCTACAACTTTTACTAACGCCTCTCGCTGTAGAAACGTTTTCCGCTGTAGGAGCTAGAATTTTTCCTTTCATCATTTTCAACTTTTGCAAATTACACGTTGATGAAATTAAATAAATAAATAAATAAATAAATAAATAAATAAATAAATAGATAGATAAATAAATGAGTATTCCGTATATAATGCGGCGGGATCTCTGGAAACTCGAGTTACCGCACCCGCTCCCCAGGGTTTTGGTGGTAACCAACCGTCGAGGCATGTACGGTTAAGAAGCAGGTTTAAATAGTGAATACCTATCACGGTAATGGTAAGACCATTGCGCAGCTCCGTTACAAAATGTGGAATGGCTGGACCGTAGACTGGGAAGCTTAGAGCATAGACTCCGTACGAACTCCCAGACTCCAGACTGCTCCGGAGGAATGCAAATCGAAGTAGAAGCAGACATCGCAATGCGCGTGTGCAACTTGTAATTGCCGTCCAGGCAGCTCATGCGGAGTCTATCCGGCCTGATTTATCTCCGATCTATGGAACAACTCCGGAGTACTCGGAATTTACTCGATAATAATTTTTTCAACCGTAAGTGATCGATGGTTGACGTAGAAAGCGGGAGTTTCTTATTCGTCATTTATTTCCATACCGAATCGATCCAACGATCGAGCAGCTGCGCGACGTTGGAGATCGAGTATAGCTCGGTAATGTGCAGCAACGGTATGCTACTTCCGTTTGTTGTAGCGTCATCACCGTGTCTCGCGATTACCGGAGAGCGATTCAATCCGTGCGGTTATCACGCGGGCGCGAGCCACCGGCGGAAAAGGGGAAAGGGGAAAGGGGAAAAGGGAAAGGGGAAAGAGGGAGGGTGGATCCGACGAGGGCGACGCGACCCTCGATCCCCTCGTTCCTCACTCGACGCTCGGCCTTTTCCCCCCTCATTTCCAGAGCTCCCGGCCTACTCCTCTCCTTCTTCACCGCGGGATTCGCTTCGTTTTGTGTAATAACGTTACCTCCGAAGCGATGAAAGCTTAATACCGACTTGCCGGAAATTCAATATCCTTTTGTTCCTAGATTTTTCCTCGGTTATCGCTCGAATCGAATTACGAAACGTTAACGCAAAAAATTATACTCCCTCGAATTCTCGTCGTCGAACAGCCCGATGCAGGGAATTTTTACTTTTCAACTATATACCGGAGAGAAAGACGTTTTGATTTTCATGGAAAAGCGAATCACTCGGTTTCTTTCCCGACCGAACCGAAAAAGGTACTTCGCGCGATGGAGTGACTTATCTCGGAGTTGACGGTCGATTCGGGGCGGCATGATTCTTCGGTATGTGTCCAAGTCATCCTCCGGCCCACTTTTCCTTCGCGGGATGGAAAAGCAAATCGGTCCGTCGAAAGTGTTTGACGGGCGCAGGGGGAGCAAGGTTGAATTCTGTGAGGAAAAAAGAAAGAGGGAGAGGAAAGGGAAAAGTTGTATCTTTGCAGTTCAGGATTATTGAGGTTTTCGAATTCGTATATTTCAAGCGCCCGGAGCAGGCGGGCAGGCATGATATAATATATTGATAAATGTGGTTATACGCCGTCTCTCGCTAGGAAGAAGACGTGGGTAGCTCTTCGATCGGACTTGGGATGGGGAGTAAGCTTTTTACTCCACCTTCCCCACTATAATATCCAAGGTAACGCGTCGCCGTGTATTTGCTTGGTTTTCATTGACGGTAGAACTCGCTGTTGAAGTAGGTACGCCTGGTAAAATTGACTCCGATCAACGGTCCTACCGTTTTGTGCGGAGAAACAAGGTAAAATCAACTTCGCCAGGCGTACCTACAAGTGTGAACGTATGCGTATGGGTAGATGAAACATGCATAAGATTCTGATGAGCGGCGCTTTGTCGAATGCAGTTACGATTACAATTGCAATTGGAACGCGCCTATGGAGTTAAGCTGGGGTATTGTCACAGTTTGCGCGTAATTCGATCCGCGGATAAACCCTGTACACGATCAAGGATTACTTGGACAAAGACGCGGGTTGAATAATAGCATTTTGATTTCCCCGGTACGAATAATTGAGAGGGGATGAATTATAGGGTACTTTCCATGAAGAGTCTCCGGTAGTTATTTTCGAGGAAACAAGATTGTCTGCGGGGTTATCATTGGAAAGAAAAGTAGAGTAGAAATGCGAGTGGTTTGGCAGTTGCAACGAACCACTTCCAGAAAAAGAGAGGGTGGAAAAGGAGAGTAAGGAGGGTGGCTATATGTCATCGGTGGTTTAATACCACCGTGGAGATCGGAATCGAAGGAGGGGAAGCGGGAAGTCCATGGGTTGGGAAGGGAGGCGGCGCCGACGTCAACGACGAAGCAGCGGTACCGCAGCTTCGCTAATGCCGCAATTTCATCGTTTTTCTTCGCCCCGACTTGTTTCCAATGATTACGATAGAGCGGCGGGCAGGGTTCTCATCGAAGTGAAACTTTTGGTCCCCTTCCAATGAAAGTTGGCACGTGCTCCAGTTCGTTCCTCGTCGATTACACCGCCGCGGAATCCGTCCACATGGACGGATACACACCTGCCTACCTAGACGAATACACATACCTGCGGCGTATGTCTGTGCGTAAGTTTACCGCACATATAGATGGAAGGATATCTACGCCCGGCACATAGACGCACGAGTGTTGTTCGACGTCTGGTTTGCGGTAGCGGCTTATATCGGGGCTAGGTAGCACCTTTTCTCAACGACGGCAGTCGTCTCGCCGGACAAACTTTCCTAATATACGTTTCACCGCGCAAAGTCGCGATCCGCTCACCCGAATCAATCCGGAAAGTTTGTACGATCCACTGCGACAAGAATCCTACTCGAAGACGAGAAGCCCGCTCCCCCCTGCCCTGCCCTTCCCTTCTCACGTGCCCCGAGGCAGCGATGAAATACATTCTATACATGTATACGGTATATACGTCGGATTTTATCCCGTTACTAATTCGAACAGCCCGGAGCTGTCGAGTCGCGGAAGAAAAGAATTTCAGAGGAAATTTCTCGATCGAGATTCGTTCGTCTTTTTTCCAAATGCCATTCTTGGTTAAATTTATTCATCTTGCGAAAAAACATTGTGCCGGGGAAAAAGGTTAAAAAAAAAAATACCCGGCGCGATTATTCGCTCGAGGATTTCACTTGAAACGGAGTTCTGTATGTTTTTTCATCGAAATCTGATGAAAGGGCGTGGGACAACTGGGCACCTACGTTGTGGGGTGCTTTACAGGGGCGCGCTAATCTTCGAAGATTTTGCTTGATTTCTTCGAATTGCCTGCACCGTACAGCACCGCGGGGAGTTCTTCGTCTCAAAAATTCCGTCGACTCTGTTTCAACGAGCTTTCGTCCTCTCCAGCTATTCATTTATCCGTGTTTCCGTTGAGGAACAGCCGTGTAACCTACCCCGCATGTCCCATGGTCGGGATATTATTTCCCCGCAGGCCTTGTAGTCGTCGGGCGTGCGGCAGCGAGTATAAAGCATTATACGTAAATACGTATACTATAAATGATTCAAGATGCGTCTCACCTTTTTTGGACTTGTCCGAGGACGTAGGCGACGGCGACGCTGGAGGCGCGGGTACGCCGGAGACGGTCGAGGAGGCGACGGGACTCGCGGCTGCTACGGGTAGCAACAATTTCCTCTTATGGTTGCAGAGCTTCGTCATCTCTCTGGTTTTGCCCTGGTCGGGGCACCAAGGTCGCGTGACAACCTGCGGCAACAAACAACAAAGTTTCAGAGTTGAGGCTTTTCATGGCTGAAAACAATTTAAAAGAGAGAGCGGACGACTCGTTAGTATAAAAGATCTCTCCGCTGATTGCGTGGTTAAATTGACGCATCGTTAAATTGTCCCATTCGATTAAATGCTACGTCAATATGATATAAGACCTCTGTTCGATATAGAGATGCGCAATAATGGTGATACTAATTGGATGATAAATTCGTTCCATTAATATCCGATGGTATTATAACCGAAGGTAATATCAATTAAGTCAGCGTTTCCGAGTGCTTCGGGAGACAATTGATCGTCGTCAGTTCTAGACCGCACCTCCCACTCCTCCGTGTCTATCGATGAAACGAAAGAGTTAATAAATATGGCCGGGGGGGGAAGGGGTGGTGGTACGGAATCCGGGACTCGATTAGCTCTGAAATACTCGGCACGGTTCGTTCTTATTTTACTCGATGCGGCAACTAATAACTCCAGCGTTGAGAGAACCGTTATCGCGAACCGCGTTCTCTCATTGTCAGTCATCCACGGATCGACATGTCGAGGTATCACGAGCGACGATCAAAGGGCCGAGAGAAACAAAAGAGGTACTCTCTGGAACTCGCTCCACTGCAGCCAATCTGTGCGATCTTTACGATCGCGTTGCCCTCGTTTTCGTCATTATGCCGGCCGGTATATATCATGTATGGTGTATACGTATACATATGGCTATGCAATGTATAGGTGCATGCATATGCCTACCGCAAAGTCGTTCTCAACTTCAGACGACTTTGTACTCGGTTCACTGCCGGCTGACTCGTGACCTTAATTTCGTCCAGATAACAGAATTTATGAGAAAAAAAAAGAAAATAAAATCAGAGGAAAAGTATGACAGCAAAAAACTAGTCATCGAGCCACTCGATATACAAACACTCGCAATTCGTTTGTACATTATATGTATCTGAAGATCTGCAATCCTCGTCCTTCAATTCCCGCAAGCGACCAAATGAAGAAAAAGAAGGAAAAAAAAAAACAATACACGAATCGAAGATAAAAATATATATGTATATCAGACGCGTTATATATATACGTAATCGAGTAGGTCGAGTAGTCTCGATTCAAATTGAGAGTGAACGTCATCGGCGTTGGTCTCTGTGTCACCGCAGGTAACGCGATGAGCTTTGGAAATCGGATAGTGTTAATACGTATCTCGGGTGTGTCACGAATTAATAAGTCCTTCACGGATGCGAATATACGTAGTCTGTAGTTATATATACGTGATAATCGATGCGAGTAAAACTGGTCGGAAGCTGGAGAGGAGTGATCTTCGGTGTGGGTATAGATGTGGAAGGGAGATTAGGAGGGGTTGAGCGATTCGTTCGTTAACTTTAATTGCGCTATGGCGGGTCGATATTTGACCCTATATTATACAAATCAGCCGAGCACGCGCCGCTGAACGATCCTAAACGCCGCAATCACCGCAAGATCGATCGTTACGGTAGTCGATGATTTTACCCCGCAGATTCATCTTTCCTTGATTGTGTGATAATCCCGTCGCCGTAGTTGTAATTCCTCAAAGGAGTGACGCGAATCTAATTTGGAGAATTTTACCTGGGCTGAATACCGTACATTTTTTATGGACATCATATACATGGCTATAGGTACGAATTACTCGACTGAATAAATCGTCGAGCTCTTTTTTATAACCGAGGCACCTGACGGGGAACGTATGATTTTATCGCAACGGTGTTTACCTATTTGTATATCATCCGTCGTATTCCTAGAAACGGAGAAATTCTCGATAATAACGGCGAGGGGGCGAGACATTTAATCCTAGAATGATGTTAGAACGGAGGGAGCGGCGACAGACTCGGTAATGTGCTCGTCATTCTTGACGATCTGTAAGTCAGACGGAGGTTAAGTCTGTAACGGGCGTTAATCGATCATATGATTAAACAATGGCCTGAATACGATGATGGGATTATTGATTTAACCTTGAAGTCATCTCTATTCCCGACTTCAACTCATCGTAGATAGCTTTGAATGTCCTTGTTAACGCGATTAACACCGTTGACTCTGTACGACTGTACGACTCCTCCTCCTACACGCCAATCCCCTAATGGCGTATGTTAATTAATTTGGACCGTTGGAATTTTCATCATGCAATAACGAAACTCGACCTACGAAAAGAGAAAAAATAATCGCAGAGTATTTCGGCTGGCTATATAAACTGAAATTCGGTACGTCCCATACAAAATCCACGATATTACAGAATATCACACATCGCGTTGGGACAATAGAAATATTCATCGCTCAAGTTCAGATTGCACCGGGGCCGGCGCCGAGTCGAGCGTGATCGCATCAAACTCCACGATCTTATAATTACAGTCGAGTGCGTAATCATTGCTCGTACGTTACGCGTACGCGCAGACAATTACTTACCGCGACAGTATTTACCCCCTATAATCATCTGAGCAGAACCAGAACGAGAAGCGGTGCGAAATAAGGGACGGGATCGGAATCGGCTCGGAATCGGCGTCATCGATGTATAGAGCGCTGGGTAGATAGAGACCTGGGTAGAACGGCGGATCTATTTCCACGAGACATCGATCGCGCTGTCACGGTTAATTACATCGTTCCGATAATTAAATTATTTCTAGTCGCTCTTGTATATGACGAGAGTAGAAGTGACGCACGTACATAAACGGGTTAATTAATTTGTCATTGCAGCAGCGACAGCAGGCGGTATACATTCGTTAGTGATGCGAGACGCCGCAGCACAAGATTCACGAATGCCGCAAAATCCTTGAGAAGATCGACGTCCGATTTATCCCCGGGGCATCCGCGGATGCGGTTTCGTTCAAAATATACCGCGACGCTACACGTATACTTTCTCTATTTTTTACCCTCACTTGGCGTTTCTTTTTTTATCTCTTTTTTTTTTTTTTTTCTCTTCTTTGCTTTTATTTAATTTTTTATCGCATGGTAGTACGTACCACCTACCTCTCTACCCAACCACGGGATTTATGAGGCTATAACTTCTCAATGCATTCACCACTCGACCAACTCCGACGACTTGTTTCACCGGGAAGTACAGTCTGCGTTTTATTAGCGCGCTATCCCGAACCCGGTCGCATTGTCCGCGATTGCGACGATTACGAACTCCTCTTCGACTCTTACTCCTATATCCCGTTCCATTTGGTCGGCTCGACCTCGATTCTCCTTTTTTCTCTTACAACTCGGTGATAAAGGGACAGAACGGCAGAGGACGGGAAAAACTTTCAGCCATTGGGATTTACGCGGCGGAAATAAATTTTCTACCTTTTACCACGTCAACTTATACATCGGATACCTATACCGCAGTATTCGACTGGAGGAGAGAAAGAGCAAAAAAAAAAACAATACAAGAAATAATTAAGAGGAAACAAATATTTTGCACTGTTTTAGTACAATCTATGCCGTATGGTATACCATAATAATTCTGTGAAAAGCGTGTAAAGTCACAACTTTGCCGCATTTGTAAGCCTGCGACGGCGTACGAAGAAATTCATTGGCGGAGTAGGGGCTCAAGAGTTGTAGCGCGTGTGCATAGGTTACATTCGGTGATCTTTGTTGTCGGGAATGCCGCGTGAATGATGCATCGAATGTGAGTGTAAGAGGGCTATTAATTGCCAGTTTTATCGCTTTAATTGCCCTGCGTGCGAAGAGATCTTCTCGCTCGCCGATTTACCCCGCGCGGTGCTTCGCCGCAGGTGAGGAGGGGTGGCTATGCACGCGAGATGCGCGACCGAATCGAGCGGAATGGGCATCGCGTACGGCCGAATATAACTAGCGATATTTTCAGATGACGAAACTCATCCTCGACGCGATCCGTTGCCGGTCAAGTTTCATTCGGAAAAGTGAAGGAGGAAGAACCTGCATGAAAACAAATAACGAGGCAAAAGTCGTACAGCGAGAGTCTACGTGTATACCCGAAGCCGTCTCTCGTCGTCCGCCGTGCAGCGCGGGGATCTTGGATCATGGAATTACATCGGACGGTGAGTTTCGCACGCGTATGGCAGGTCGTGTCGATCATCGTATAATTCTCGCCTTCACCTTGTTCGAGGTGTTTCATCTGGTGCGAGAAATACGCACGCACGCTTTCGAAAACCAACATTTATAACTCCGGGTATCCGCGTTACAGAGGGCGAATGCCTCGATCTCCCCATTCTGGAGAAACGGGATAATTCAGTTGAATTTACTGCACGGAACGTGCGTACCGCGTAGGTTGAATACGTAGGGTAACATATACACTGGCATAAATAAGTTATAGAACCGAGCCATGCAGCCCGATAGACCGCGTCGTCTGTTATAATGAGGTAGGTAGGTAGGTAGGTAGGTAGGTAGGTAGGTAGGTAGGTAGGTAGGTAGGTGAGGTGGATGGGTGGGTGGATATAGGATGGATACGTGGAACGTATCGCATGTACGACGTACCGCACTGCAGCACTCGAGAGCAATTGCATAGCAGTTCGTCCATTCGGGCATGATTATCATCGGCATCGTTCAGCTCCATCGTTCCGGTTACAGACAAAGTGCTCGTGTTCAGCGTTGCCTCGTCGCGGATGCTGCTTAGGACGGAGAGCTGAAGAGATTTTTAGCGATGTTGATATCGGGACGGCGGTACGTAGTACGTACGGTAGGTCTTTCTCCTTTTCCATTCCTCCGTAATACCACGTGCGAGACGACACCGTGTGCTTAGGTGTATACGCCTTGCACAGCTATCGCGATACACAAATATCTCGTCGCTTTCAGCTCTCCGGAGATATACGTGGTAATAGAAAGGAAATGCATTTAATGCGATGAGATTAGCCCACGTACGTTTTCTTACAACTATTTTTATACCTCGTCTCGCACAAGTAGACGTGATCCTCGAGCTTTATTCCTGCATCTTCGATCGATCTTGGTTCTTTTTTCCATACTTGTCGACGGTTGAGAAATACGTCCTTTCGCGGTTAACGTGATACAGAGTCATGATGAGAGACCGGTATCGCGATACTCCACCTCGACGTCATCGTATCGAGATTTTAACGAAGAACAAAGAGGGTTTAGCGGAAGAAAGAAAAAAAACATTTCAGCCTTGCTTGCCGGCCAAAGTTTGAAATCACGGCGGGGTAAATCCGATGCCCTAGAATAAAGCAATTAAGGCCTTTAGTGGTCAAAATAGTGTATGAAGTGGGGCGATAAAAACCGCGCACCGGGGGGTCGCTGGCCGGGGATCGGAAGGGATGGAGAGTTAGAAAAGGGTTAACCACCGCGTGTATACGTATGTACAATAATACAACACCGCCGGGGTAAGCTCGCTTTTCTCATCATTCTCTCCTACGTATCCGCAAGCAGACTTTTTCCAGCCCCTCTTCTTCCTGTCGGTGAAAAATCACACACCGCGCATCGATCGGTACCCCTTGGAAAATTGAGTTCTATTCAACCCTTGTACGAGTCTCTGACTTTTGTAGTGCGCGCGTGGTCCCCCGATGCTCGGTCATGAAGTAATCCAGGATGCACCGCGGGTGGTGATTTCTGATTGCCGTTGGAGAATTACACCGGTGAGGCAGATTATACGATGGAAATGGTCGTGCGAAGGTGAGGCGTCGCGTCGTAACGCAGGCGTCACTTTTCGCCCCGCGTCCGTCGTTTCTCTACTCGTTTTCTCGTTGACGTCGAACGTTGGTTGCCCGACGGTGGACGGAAATCCAATTAAATTACTCTCTGCTTTGATTATACACGAACCACAGGAGCAGCAGCAACAGAACCAGCCGTTCTCGTTCGTTCGTTCGGTCAGTTTTGCGGTCGACTCTCTCTCCTCCCTTCCTAGAGGCGTGGGACTTTCCCATTATTTACTCTATACTCTCGACTGCAATCGAAGCTGTATACCTACTGCAACGGCATATCATAGGTATGCCTACAAATACCGAGATAAGGTAGTTACGCGAGGCGCTCGATTAATTCCATCCACTCCATACGTATACGTACACGATATATAATAATGCACGTTTCCAAGATCGCATTGCTCTCACACTGAATGGGGGGGGGGGGAGAGCAAAAGAATGTAAAAAAAAAACCCTGCGTTGAAAATGAGTATGAGAAAGAGAACGATAATCGGTATACACCTGCAACGACTGCCCGGTATACAAAAACGAGTTAACAATTGTACATGTAGTCGCGTGCATACATGTATACATATAATACATATAAGCGCGCATAAAGAAGCTTAATAAATCTGCCCGAATAAAATAAATTAGGATGGCAATTTGGCGTCTACCATAACGTCGAGAACGAGTCGTCGATGTAGTAGGTACTTGCGATAATAAAAAAAGTAACCCCTCCCCCCTTTCCATATTTGAACCCTTCTTTTGTTAATCGTCGTTGTCGTCGTAGTTAGTGTCAGGTAAAGAAAATTATTGAAAGTCTGAGCGTAGGCATAAGAAACGCATAAGGTTGTGGCGCGCTGAGGTAGGTAATTGGCGACCGGACGATGACGGAGGAAATTGGCCCGTTCGCTGCTGCTGCTGCTGCTGCCGCTGCTGCTGCTCGGCACCAAAGAGCTGCAGCAAGACTCACGCGAGAGAGTAAATTGGATCTTGTGTACGCGTACGGTGCACGCACACTCGTGATACCCGGAGGTGTGCGCGACGCCGAACACCCACACACCTTCGGAAACTACCTGGAGATACGGATAAGCCCGGTGATGTTCGCCGAGCGAACGCAACTCCCCGAGCGCATCCTTCGCGCAACCGGCCACCGGCCACCGGCCAACGTACGCTCTTTATTTCCCTTACGTACGTCCTTTTTTTCATTCCGTTACTCCCTTTTCGTTTTTTACCTGGAACGAGCCAGAGTGGATTTTTAGATCAGGCGCACGATGACGCGTCGTGAGGGGAGGTAGTGGAGCAAAAAGAAAAGGTAGTTAAATAATGTGACGAGAATTAAGAGTTACTTCTACGTCGATGTGTCGAATACGGACGCTGAACGGTGTGAGTTATCGGCGATGGATCGAATGAAATCGAGTCGAGTACAAAAGTAATCAATGGACGCGTCCGGAGCGGCGTCCAAAAGTTGAAATATAAAAACGTGATCGAGAGGAGAAAGTTGGCAAACGGAGAGTCGTGAGGTAGAATACTTTATACCGCACGTTTCAACACGAGAGCGAATATTCGCGGTGGACGGTGCGGGGGATGGGTAATAGGCTATATGTATACGAACGAGAATCGAACGCCCCGTAGGAAATACTCGTACGCACACTCGACCCGCAGTTAATTCTCCACCTTCTTTACCATCAACTTTCCAAGGGTGAGAATCGAGTAAACATCCGTGTGAGGTAGAAACGACGAGGCTATCGTAGCATAACGATGTGTCCCGGACGGTGGTAACTGCGAATGCATTTGTGGATGTGTTGTTGTTTGCTGAATGTATAGGATGTTGCATGAATAAAGGTGGAGGAGAGTCAGAAGTACGAAAGAAGGGATGGTTGGCGTCAGAGGTGGAGGTGGAGGTGGAGGTGGAGGAGCAGAAGCTTATCGCAACGAGTTGATCTGGCTGGTGGAAAACGATGAGTTTGCGAATGCGGTATAGAATCGCACGACGCCCTGTATACCCTTGGTAATAAATATCTCGGCCGTGTGCGCGTGTCTGTGCCTAGCTTCCTTTCGTTCTCTCTTGTATAAATTGAGGGAAATAGGTGTACGAAGGTGTACGCTACGTATCCGCAGTCGGTGGTATGCGTAGGTACGTGAAGTGTTTAGCGAATGTAGCCGATTGTTATTGGTAGAGAGGAGCAGCGTTCGTGAGTCGAGAAATACGCAACGTTGAATTTCAGTTATGCGGAGGTGCTAATAACAAACGGATTCTATTCCGCCGCAAATTCCATCCTTCTATTACGTGGCCGCGCGCGGCTTCCAAGATTTATAGACCAATAAAACATTCCGATATATACTCCGCGCATATGTATATAGCTTCATCTTTATCATACAGATATACCCCGTCAATGCCCATTTCACCTTCGCCTAGTCGCGAATGTACCAGATCTCCAACACCCGTACGTTTATATTCATATCCATGTTATATCGAATACACGTGAATGATATTCGGACAAACATTGAGGAGGAACGAACACTAGTAACCACGGTAGTTACCTTCGTGTAGTGGACTTTTTTTTCAAGTCTTTTAAAAGACGTGAAAACAAATTTAGATAGTATCAATTATACTCTGAACACAGTTTTACGGTCTTCTTTGATTCGGCCGAGTAGTCCGGCTCACCTTATGGAGCGTATGTAGGAATAAAAACTCAATCGAGTGATACCAGATGGTCTAGGGATCGAGTCGAAGATCTATCGATGACCGGTATTATACGAGTTGGGGGGGGGGGTCTAATATTTATGACGATCGCAGGCCGATTCGCAGCCCAATATCTCTTCGATATCCATGACCTTCGGCCGATCTTTTCAGTCATGTTGATTATTCTTCGCGTACAGTAAATTTATTCAATTTTCGACGCGAATGATTTCGATTACGGATCGAGCACCTGCATCAGCAGCGGTGTCCTATCCGTAACGTAGTCCAGCGATTCAAGTCATCCATAGCGCGTAGCGATCGCAGCCGATGAAAGGAACTGATTTACGATTTTTCGCTCATAGCTCTCGGACAGCACAACTGGAAGGTTCGACGATAACTGAATGTCCGCAACACGCTCCCAGTAGTTGTTCATTTCGGATGTATAATATCGACGTGTGCAAGATACGTTGCACAATTTGTTTGTCGAAAATTAGGTTATGCTGATCCATGCTAGCACATGAGTACATCAACTTTATTTCGAATGAATCTGCAGGCTGGCGAAGTTTTGCGTCTATATATCCGGTCCTAACTCCGCACCTTCGTTAACGATCCGCTCTCATTAGAATCGGTGAGGCGAAGAGTTATTAGCCTCCGGGATAGTCGGCTTCTCCTCCGACTGCGTATCCCTTTTGCTCGACCCTCGGAACGAACTCGCCGTTCACTCTATCTGCGGGGAAAGAAGCGAGCGGCTAATCTGAATCGGCAAAGATAACGCAAAGAGCTGAATCCCGCCCTATCTCCACGATCGGAATTTCCGTATAGTACTAACAGCTGGAATCGTCCGCGCTTGAATTTCGCCCCAACAGGAAAAAAAACAAAATTACATCCAATTTTATCGAAGAAAGTAGGGTCGTCGCCGCAACAACATTGGTGTGAAAGTAAACGTCGCTACCGGAGCAGCAGCCGCAACAGCGACAAGCCGGTTAACTTTGACGACTAGAATAGCAAGTTACCTTGGTAATTAAAAGCAAACAAAGCAAGTTGGTGTAGTACTTGTACAGATAGGACACTCTCATTTTGCCAACGGGTAGGAAGAAACTGCTCCGAAATCCTTCGACTCACGAGACGAGTTTTCACACCGCTGCAGGCTAGACACAGCGCGGTGGTCCGAGCGAGTTATCATTTTATACTTATTTCATCTTATTTTTACGTTCGCGCGAAAGCCTGTTTCTGCTGCATGAGCGACAGATAATATAATGACGCGGTAATTTACTCTGGGTTCCAAAATGTTCGAGTAGCCTTCCAAAATTCTTGTTTACGTCAGTTTGTCACCCCATTATTATATATAGAATGGCTGCAGGTAGTGCAGCCAGCGGCACCATCGGATCACAGGTTAGAGATGAATGAACGATCGAATCGAGGCTGAAGGGGGGGGGGGGGGGGGGGGGGGAGCTGACGGACGTTTGGCATTGTGTTCGTCGCTCGATTCTCGATCGCTGGGTGCTCGAGTATAGGTTTTAACGAAGTACCCTGAAAGAACGAGATTGTCTTCGCCTTTTGATGTGCTCAAGGGAGGTCCGAAAGGTCTTCATTGTCCACGGGCCGGGATGTCATTCCGAGAGAATCGTTCGCTCGAGGCAGCTAATAAAAACTGGAAATTCTGGTTCTTCCAAGAGCTGCACACGCACCGGAGAAGACAGAGGTTGGAAACGGCGCGCATTAAGCGCCTGCGATCTACACGCACGCGTATGTATGTTTATTGTATATACGATATACCCGTACGTACTCCAAGGACCGCGTGTCAGGACGGATTTCATTTTCAACCCTGGAAAGCACCCGTCACTATCTCTACTTTCAATGGATCCAGTTGGGTAAAAACCTACCCCAACCGCGTCGTCGGTGCGACTGCTGCGGTACCTAAAAGCTAATCGGACCGGTACTATACCGGCAGCAAAGTAAGTTGCGGTGAAATATACGGCACTTTGCCGTGCGTTGAAATAAATCAGTGAATGCAAAGTCCCACCTTCAGACGATTCAAAGACGAAAAATAATAGCGCAAAGTTCCATCTCCGAAAGGTTGTCGATCCTCGATGAAGCGACCCATGGGAAACTCGAATGCGATGTCGGAGTACAGGTATTCCGATGCGTTTGTTTTACGGATCGAAAGCCTTACGTATAAAGTTTACCTCCGCGGTGCAGTTTTCTTCGGTTCAGTTCAGTTTGGGCTTCAGAAATTGCATCTGATACCGGATAAAAAGACGTACGGCGCAAAGCCGATCCGACGAGTAGTTCGGTAGTACAAGGTTAGAGGAATGAATGTGCGCATTTGTAGATGTAGTACGTCTGGCGATTTAAAAATTGACAAATGCCGCTCCGTCTGAAACCTCTGTATAAATTTGCCATTGCGGTCGTGATTTACCGAGGCACTTGTAAGTAATAGTAACTCTATAACGTTGGAAAGTGCTGCTTGCGGTTGGCCAAGATTTCAAGTGCCTGGATTTTCTCGTGGCCATGCCGCTTCTGTCGGTGGTAGTGCAAGCGGTGTAGGTACTGTACGGGATGCGTTCCTTATTTACGGCCAGTGCCGGTACGTTGAACGTAAACTATTAGGTATACGAGACGGTGACGCGAGATGCTCGCACGGGGATCTTCCCTCGCCGATATCCTTTTTCTTCCCCTTGGCAACCTTTTTTCTTGCCATTCTTTATCGGCTCATTGAACATAGGCGGCTTCCTTCGCGGGGTGGATACAATTTTTTACCCATCAAATTATTCAGGCTTATCGAACGCAAAACAATTTGAAACATCGGCGCGGGTTACTCGGAGCGGTGGTACAAGAAAAACAACAAAAAAGGGAGCGGGGTTCACTCGCTTCGGTTCGTGCTCCTCGCTGGTTTATGGTCGATCGGTGTCTGCGTCCGCGTCGGATGTCGTGGCTCGCGCGTGGACCGCGGAGGGAAGCTGCGATGCGATGCGCGGCTCGAGGACTGGCGGGCTCCTATCCTCCTGGAATGCTGTCGTAGAGGCTCTCAACTCGATCCAGTAATGACGTCGATTCGTCGATCCGGTACCACCGATGTATCGCGTGAGTTTTCAAGCAGGCGCGAGTTCCGAATCGATTCTCAATTCCGATCTTCGGGCTCCTGGTTCCCGAGCTCTCTGCCCACCCGAAGTTCCCGCGCAGGTAGCGCGTCACGCCTAGAAAGGCTTATCTGGGTCTTACGAATAAGGATCGTCCGATCCGTTGTCTCAGATACCTGCAGCATACGCGCTGTTCTCGAAACGTCGAAAAGACGTCACCGGAAATACTCCACTTAAATGCTAAATACCTTTTCTGGCGTTTCTTCGCTCATAATATATTATGCGTACTATAATTTGCATAGTCGCGAATCCTCTTTTACCGTCCGTAGCACTCGACAACAACAACATCCCGTGACCCCAAATCTTCCAAGAAACTATAAAGCGAGTCAAGATCTCGGCAACAAGATTTTCAATTAACACCGTAATTACCTTGCCGTGTATTCCAGTTACACCTATATCGGGGCAACCCAGACCCCCGGCCCAGCGGGCGTGAAAACAAACGGCCGATGCGTAAATTTCGTTACAATACTCGATACAGCGAATAGGTAGGTATGTATCAATTTCGCGATCTCTACACTACATTAATCAGCTTTGACGATCTTTGAACCTCGTACATGTAGAGCGCAAGGCAGATGTAAAACGCGGAGTGATTGTACCTGGCTCACTGACGTCCGTGGGGGGAAAGGTGGAGGATCGTGAAAAAGGGGAGTATTATACATACGTCCGCGGATACAGCGGCATCGAGCGGCGATACAGCGATAGAGAAATATGAGGTACTCTAAATGTACGTGGCACAGTATCAACGCGATCAGCCAACTGACGCACCGGTGATTTATTTCTTCGACGAAGGTTTTACAGGGTCGGGGGAATGTGTTCCGTCGACAGGCTAAGTTGTTTATGCGCCGTTGCAGCAGCAGCAGCAACAAGGAATTCTCCGTTGCAGGCGAAAGATTGGCATCGAGTTGTGTCGCATAAATAGGTAAGGAAACGATACATTATTCCTAAGGTGAGGGTCGAGGCCAGCAAGGAATTGATCGAGGCGCGCGACGATGTGGTAGCCGAACGTCTTGCGTCCTGAATTTTCATTCACTCGTCCGCACCACTGATTTTGTTCCAGCAAGATTTAGATATATGTAGACACACGTCGATCTTTTTGGAAAAGTTGGCAAATTTTTCTCATCTTTTTTGCCTCCGTACGGCAATGGGCGGAAATTAAATTGTCGGCTACTCCTCCGACTTGGCAGCAGCGCCAGCAGATTGTAATTTTATTCAAATTGTTCGAGAGAAAGAATCGAGGGTGTCACTGGGACGGAGAACCTGCTATCTTATTCCGAGTTAACCGCTGGTAATGCAATTATCCAAAGAAGGGATCCTCCTACATTCCACCTGCCTGCCCGGGCACGGGAGGAATGGGACGACGCGGCGGTAGCGGGAAGATCCGCTCTTACCGCAGACAAGGGCCTCCCTTGATTACGAAAGCACGGCTACGGTGTGTGGGACAATGAGCCGACACGATTGGATAACAGTGCCCAGCTACTGTCGTCCTATTTAACCGCGCATTAATCGACCGCCCGAAGCGATTCGATCCATCGAATCATCTGCGAAGTTTACACGTAAGTTCGCCTTCGTAGCGTTGGAGAGTCCGTTGCCTCGGTGGGGCGTAGGTGAACGGCAGGGGTGGACTCTGCATGCGCGTGACCGAAGAGAATTTGCAGTTTCCAGTATAAATAAAACACGAAGAACTTCCGGGACTTCCGAAGGACGATAAGTGTCCTTTTTTTTACTCTCTCTCCATACGTTCATCGCTTTCCCCGTATCGTTTTTCACTTTCCCCCTATCACCGGTCTCGAATTACCCAGTTTCCGGTGTTGCCTGCAGCGCGAGCGGCGTCAACGGCAGCCGCTATAGGAAGAACGGAATCAGCCCCGATAGCTACTTCTGGATGCCGAAGGAGCTACTCCCGACTGAATTTCGAACCGCGGAAGATACGGCCGGGGCAAAGTTGACGATTGAATGAATTAGAAAGTTTGATCGAACAATTCGATTTTTATCGATCGTCGATTCAAATTAGCAATTAGGACATGGTTAGGCTAACTTTGTCCGATGGGATTTGAATCGATGCCCAACTTTGAGCAGGGGTAGGTACGGAGCTTTTCTCGATCCAACGATTAGCGAATGTCTCGGTGAATCGTTTTTCCGGAATGATCCTTCACGGTACATACATCGCTGTATTATATTCCGTGGCAGAGAATTTACTTCGGAATTCACGTTTCACGGAATGGCCATTGCACCGAGACAGATGCTCTATTCACGTCAGTTCTAAACACAGCTGCACCGCATCGGATATCTCTAAGCGATTAAAACGGGTATATTACGACGACGTTGATGCAGCAGCAGCGAGACTGGCAGAGAGACGGAGAACTCTGTGCCGAAGCAAACCGAGTCTCGTATAATAGTAGTACGACACAGAGCCAAAAGCGGGCTGAACTGACAAGCCGAACTAACAATGAACCGAACCGAATACCATTTCAGATAGACAAACCTCGCACCGATAGTTGAGCCGACGTAGGTGTAACACGCGTTAAACCGTGGAACTTATAAACGGGGCTGCGGGGGAAAGTGAAGAGAATGAGGATAGTGAAACCGTCGCGACGCATCGGGGTGATCCGTAGTTTTAGTCCAACGGCACGTCAGTTAGCCCGAATAGACTGACATCTGGATCGCCAGCGTGGGAGTGCCGTTGCACACTTCACTCCGCTTCCTTCTATTCTGCTGCACATGTACTACGTGACTCGCATCGAACTGCGTATTACTATACGCGAGGGAGAGAGTGCACGTGTCATTTTCTGTTCCGGATTTACACCACGATACCACACGGATGAAACCGTTGATCATTTTGATTTGACTTTTCACGTATCGACGGGGATCAGGCAAGGACTCTGAATTAATGCAATTTTCACTTGCCTCCAACGAACACGATGTCCCTTACAAATGACTGCCAAACGGTAGGAATAAATAAATAAATGAATGAATAAATGAATAGATAAATGAATAAATAAATGAATGTATGAATAAATAAATAAGTGAACAAAGTATGAAAATGCGAGGAAACGTTAGTCGGGATTTAGAATGAGCAGTCGAGGGGATCGAAATAAATAGAAGACGAGGGTATTCGGAAGAGATTGAAAGCTGTTCAGGGTGGAGAGGAGGGATCGTGCGAGCGTTTGTTTATTTGAACCAAGTTCGCGATTCTAAAGTATAAGGTGCGGTTGATACGGGTGTCCGGATTCTGGAGGGTCGCCGAAGTCGACTGACTTTGTCTCCGGTTGTCTCCGGTTGTTCCGGATATCCCTCCTATCCCCTGGATGCTACAGCGGAGGAACAGCGCTTTGACTCGAAAACGTGAGTGGAATTTATACGACACGAGCTACTACCGAAGAAAGAAGAAGAAGAATTCCTCGATGCTTTTCCCCCCAACGGTAAAGAGAGATCAGCGACTAAGAGACGAGGGGAGAAAAAAAAAGAGGCGAGTTTACAACACGAGGACAGGTCAGAGTTGCCGTAGGCATTTGCAGAGAATATAAGGGGAACGTGAGCCGAACAAATTCAAAAGTGAAAAGCGGAGAGCTGTCATAAAAAAAAGGTCAGAATCTCGAGTTTATACTTTGGCACGGGAATGGTAAACAATACGAAACAATACTTTCGCCCGCTGCTGCTGCGGCAGAGAGGTGAATCGGGGGCGTTCAATCGGAAAGATCCGCCCGCACGCATTCGAGTTGTGTAGACGGTAGGATGAGAGAAAAACGGAAAACAAAAATTAAATATGTAAAAACAATAAGCTCAAAAGCGAGTCAGCAGGCAGGCAGGCAGGCAGGCAGGCAGGCAGGAAGGCATGCTGGCTTTCGCGAGTTTCCTAAGGGTTCGAAAAATTACCGGTGTCGACGCGTTGGCATCTAGCTAGGGATTGCTGCTGTAGATGGGGGAGCTACGAAGCCCCACGCACAAGCGGGACTACAGAGTCGTGTGGCTAATAATCTTCCTTTTGAAACAAACTAGCTAAACTTCTCTCAATCTGGAATCTTTTTACCCTTCTTCGCACCCCATTTAATCTGCCTCGTTCGCTCCACGCTTTTCACCGGATTTAGACGCTCATCCGTTTATCCGTGTTTGACCGAAGAAACTACTAGCACTTATACACGGTGCGCTTTAGTTCCTTTTTAAACCGTTACATCGACGAAGTGGGAGATTCCGGAGTCGGAGGGATACGAATCCCATAAAGTATCCCATAAGGTATGTTTCGATAAAAATTTTAATGCTTCAATATCGATCCATGTGCATACATTACCCATGTATAAATTCTTCCGCATTCTCGACGACCAGACGTAATAATTAATACCGGACTGTATACATTATTATGGCGTGAATTCTCACCTGCAACATAAATAAATGGAAGCATGTAAGAATATTCATCAGGTTAGACACTCCGATACTCCTATTTCCTGATGTCAGGTATACTTCGGTATAATATAATTCGACATTTCTCCCGGCTCTCGTGTTTTTCTTATCTCTCGCCACTATAGTAATCGCTCGTGTAATCGCATTCGCGTGGCCCTGACGAGTTGCGCCCCGGCTAATTAATGGCATAGTTGTGTTACAAAATTGCGCGGCGTCGGTAACGGAAGCGGAAATCACGTTCCAATATTTCCCATTCTTATCCAGCCACCACGATAACGATCACACCCACTTTATACATACCATCACTATCACCATCGGCATTACTATCGTCATTACCGTCATCGTTATCTACGTACGTTATTGTCAATGAGACTTTTAGATCCGATCGTCGCTACTTCACCATCCGTTCGATCTGTTGAAGTTATCGTCGCCACGACAATGAACATTCGAAATACTTACGATGTGTATAATTTACTTATATATTCGAGAAATACTCGACGCATTGAACATTTCTATGCGTTACCGTCCAATCGGCGCGAAAACGAGGGAAAAAGTGAAGAAGAAATCTACTACAGGTATTCCATTGCGGGGGGGAAAAATCTGGCGAGGTAGAAGTTTTAGTGACTATGAGTAAACGGAGGCATAATATCGAGAGGAGCATAAAATACTCCGGTGGCGAAGAAGTGGGTACTGCGGCAGTGAGAGAGGGGGAAAGAGGGCGCACAACACCGAGTGTAATTTCCGCATTTGTATAAATATAAAAACGAGAAATCTCTCTTGAGCGATTTAACTGCCATTAGAGGCGAAGTGACGGTGAGACGTAAGTGGATAATAATTATGTAGCCTCCCGCAGATGTATAAACGCGAGGGAACGGAAAACTCCTTAGCTGGCGAAATTGAGGCAGTGTTAATATCGAGTTTCCGAGCGGAGGGTGCAGAGCGGAGCCGAGGAAAAGCACAGAAGCCAAGATGAGAGGGGGGAGGAGGGGGTCCCCCTGAAAAATAATCACCCTATAGAGTTAAGAATCCCTCTTTCCGAGAGAATAACTCCTCGGGACCTTTGCAGCAGCCCGGCCAAAAAGGAAATTTTTCACCGCTACTTATACCGCAACTCTAGTTAGCAACCGTTTATTAAAGATATCCCTTCGACCTTCGACGATGAATTCACCCGATCCTTCGAGTCGCTTGAATCAGCATAAAACAAGAAACCGTTCGATCTTAATTTTCAGTTTGGTTTTCTTCCGATATAAACTAGTTACGATTCAACATTGTCGGTATAAAATAATGAAAAAAAAATAACCGTGATTGTTTATTCGATCCGTTTCATTTGTCCGGGTTTAAAAGAAGGGGGAGCCCTCATCGGTCGTTCGAATGAGCAAATGCAATTATTGTAACAACGGTATTGCAGTAGCAACGGTAGAGCATGATCCATTCTTCGTGCAAAGGTTCCGGGGCATCTACTTTCTGTCAAAGGTCTCACCTTTTTTTACCTATCCCGTTGTTTGGTGTACATGATCTCTCCGTCCGCGAGGTAACGCTGTTTTATCTATTCCGATGGATATCTGACAGATATCGTTATCGGTTACATCTTCGAATAAACGTGACATGGAGATTTGAACGTTAATTTTACAACACGTGTGCCGACGATCTACCGAAGAAGGGTAGGATTTTATATCCTGCCCTAAAAAACGGATTTATCATCCGCATATTTGCTCCCTTGGTTAATGTCGGATATAAAGGAGAGGTTTATCCTTCTCTGCTCGGATTCGAACCCCCCACAACTCGAGCGCATAACGAATCATACGTATCGTGGAATACGTGTGTAGGGTGTTTCTTTGGAACTCGTCGAATGTTTCCAACGCAGGGTTACGTACGCTGCGAAAGTGCAAGTGGTCGCTTACCTCTATAATTAAAGAGTGATACGTGTATCGCGCAGAAGGGGAGTCGTGCGGGTTACGCATGGGTCAAAAGTATTCGAAGAGTCAAGGTGCATCTGAGAGCGAACCGCTCTTTCGACTCCCCCTTTGATACGACGTATTAGGAGGATTAAACACAGTTCGGCGTACGTAACGAATACGGAGTGCAGGGATGAGAAAGGGCATATTATTAATTGGAAAGTTGCACATTCGTTCGTATACGTAATACCGATGCGTCGAGCATTTCGAATCGGCGTTATATTCTTAAAACGTGAAACGGAAGCGGCACTAATTATTTTCATTACTTACATCCGCTCCGTAACTGATTACCGTGAGTGCAGGTGTCCGAGGGATGCCTGTACAGCGGCGGTTTATGTCTCGTATAATTTACCGGGAGTTGCAACATTTGCCACCTTCGTCCGAATCCTATCGTCTCAACAATTTTCTCCTCGAATTCCCTTTCGATCTTCGAAAGAGCTCACAAAGAAAGCCGATGGAGAAAATATATGAGATCAAGCTGGAAAGAATCTGATATCGCGTGAAAAAAAAGAAAAAAAAAAAAATAGAAAAAAGACGATCCACACCGGAAGTGTTGTTTCTCCGAGAGTAAGTATCGGAAAATTTTAAACTCTCGAACAAACTTCGACAGCTGAATAAAATCGAATAGCTTGCGCAGGGGATGTCTGGTTGGGTTATCTTTCATCTAAATTTCCTTCGAAGTTTGACAGCTTGAAAGCTTCTTTCTACAGCGACTTTTTCACCGACGTTTATATCCCCATAGCTTCGACGTGGGTATAGGTGTGCCCAAAGAAATATCCTCGATGATAAATCGCGACTTTATCACCAGCTATCGTATAACATCACGACACGGAGCATAAAAAGGTACGATGGTATGAAAGTATAAGGTCCCTGCGAAAATCATGCTGATAAAAATAATAAATGGAAAAAAACGTAGAATCACAAACGGACTTATAAATTGACAATGAGCGAAATATGTAGCTTTCCGCGGATGGCGATAAAAATGCACGATTTCGTCGGCAGCTGATTAATATTGGCCGTTGTTATGAATATGTTTGAGTAACAAGCTCAAGCAGGGCGTCTCATCGATTGCGAGACAAGACGAGGAGTCGACGGGAGCAAAAACGTTAATTAAATGCGGTGGTAGCTGCAGAAGTGACCGAATGCTGGGGGGAGGGATAGAAATGAAGGTGAAGGTTCGGCGAAGTAAAGTATCCGGTATCGATCGACGAACTCTTGGTCTCTGGTCACACTCTTCTCCATTATATTTTTCTTATCCGTTTTACTGTTCACCCGTATAGTTGGTATTTTCCTCGGTATTTTCTTTCTCCCTGCAGTGGCTCTTCCCCGCGATAACGAATCTGTTCAACGTTGTTTATCATTAACAATCTGGTTTCACTCCCGTCAACTCTTTTCATTTCTAGCTTTCCACGCTATTGTTCATATCCTCCGTTTTTCTTACCGGCAAATCGAGTGGAAGAGTAATAATATAATGGCGACGAAACGGACGAACCACGTGTGGCGTCAACCGCGTAGTATTAGCGGAGAGACGCAGGCTCCATTTTTTCTCTCGGAATCTCCTCATCTCTCGCCGGGTATCGTGATAAATTCCCCCGTAGTTGATCGTGGGCTTTCACAGGTTTCGCGAGCATAGCTGGATGATTTATCCATTCAAAGGGTCCAACGGCCGGTGTTTGTTGGACGAACTGCTGAAGCGCGAGATCGGAGCTAAAACGCGAAAATACAATAAAACCATCTTTCAAGCTTCGTCGTACAGCCCGACGATAAATCAGGAGGGATTCTCGCGAGCATTATAATGAGAATCGGTGACTGGAATAAACGAAAAATCAAAAGGCAATCCGGTAGATCTCGACTGACGGGTCGCCGCGCGGAATTACGAGACGAGTGAATCGGGTGCGGGGGGAACCGACAATTATGAGTCAGAGTCGGTCACTCGCTACTCGCTACGTAGTACGACGGTAAAATACATTCGCCGATAATCGATCGGCAAAACTAGATTTTATCGTTACATAGCGCGTATACTTCGTTCCGAGCAAGGTAAGAAAAACAATGAACGAAAAAAAGGAAAAAAAAAGGAGAGAAAAAAACTAATCGGGCGTTCGTCGGTGGTCAGCTTTGGTAAACAGATCCGAGTGGTGTAGCTATCGATCGCGTTGTACCGTGACTGCGATCGCGGAACGAATATAACAGAGTCCCTCGTTAATTATTCACGGCGACAATCTGAGGCGAGGTTAATGATTTTGATCGACGTCTCAACTAGGAGTAATGGAGTTTTGTAAGAGTCGGGCGATTTATGACGCGTATCACGTAACGGCTTCACCATCCAAGGTCAAGATGTATCAGCCATAGTCTCATGTTCCCTCTTCCTACTTTTCATTTCGACCAGCTCTCCGATTACAATTTATTATACTCGCGATGATTACGCTGCGTAAAACATCGTCTCATAGGCATCAACGTACACCTATATCCGTATTACGATTATACGGAGCGGCGGTATACCAGACGGTTACTACGGCGGTGGGTAATTACCGATTGTCGCTTCTGCTCGCTGTTTCAAGTGAGCCACTTTCGTTCGACTAGCTCCTGCATATCGAGGTGGGTCGAGTCAACCTTGCCGGGAAAAATGGTCGCGCAGCCTGACGATTACGTTCGGATTCTCGATCTCTATCCACCGCATGAAAGCGAGAGTTCGGCAATACGGAAGACGCGTCGGGCGAATGCTGATTAATAACGAACGAAGCGATTAGCGAGAAATGGAGTAGAAAGAAAGGAAAAATCAAATGAAATAATAACTAGGTTATACGTCAAAGAATAGCGTACAGGCTTGTAATAAATCAACCCCGGTGTGTATAGCTGTAGAGAGGAGAGTTGAAAAATGAGAGAAAAATGAATAAAAAATGAAATGAAATAAAATTAAGTAAGAACCGGCGTAGAGAAACGAGGGGTGGGAAATAACGAAGGGAAGAACGGCGTAAATATCGTGTAACGTAATTTAAAAATGTAATTGCTCTTGTCATGCGCCACGCTCAAGTGCACGGCGAAGCGGAGTTAGGAAGGAAGGTAAATAGGTGCGCGGGGGGTGCAGGTGGTTGACGAGTGTCGGTGTATGTAGGTCCTGCGGAGATGTAGGCAACGAGGGAGAAAGGGGAGTAAGAGGAGGGAGAGAACGAGGATGGGGATGGAAGTGGGGTTGGTGATGGGGATGGGGATGGGGATGGGGATGAGAATACAAGGATGAGGAAAACGAGAAAAGATACGGGGTGCGGGGTGCGGGGAACAATGGGTGGTCGCGAGCTACAGACTCCGGCTTCTATAATAAGTTTTCACGTAAAACGAAACGGGAATTATCCGAGCGTGAATGTGCCGGGGAATTGTATTTCATGGTACTGGAAGGCAAAATATTCCCTGCCCGCGCAGCACTTTGCTCGACTCGGTTCTCCCCGCCGTCGTGTCTCTCCTGCGGTAACATATAACTCGAACGACGGTGTTGCTTCTGCCCGCATCAACGGCAACCAAAGCGTAGAGGTGCTTTCTCAAATCCCGCTGCCGCGTACGACGATACCGAGTATCATTATCATTATCATTGTCGCGTCAATCGTTAACTTTGTTCCGACCCATTTTTTTCTTCTTCTTTTTTCCGAGCAACGCAGAGTCAACGTGTACGGAGGAACGTATCGTATACAGGGGCGTGATGCGAGAAACTTGAAACTGATTTTAAAAACCAACATATCGAGCAGGTATGATGTTGTACATTTGCGGGGACTGATCGCGAGTCGAATCGATTAGGTTAGAGCGGGTTATACAGCTGGTATATCGCATATCGTATATACGCGTGTATAAAAACGGAGGTTTTAAATTTTGAACAATGGCGCCTGTCGTAATAGCCTTTGCATACGTCGGGGAAACGTTTTGGTGGACGCGGAAAAATGTTCGGTACTTTTCCATTAATTATTCGGCGGTATATTTCCGCGCGGAGTAGTCGCTGTGGCACCCGGATGTACGTAGTTGCAGCAAAAATGTACAGAGAAAACTGTGGTGGGGAGAACCCGTAGAATTCAAACCACCGTCGCGTCGTCCGTCGACGTTGACAACGACGTCGCGTATAGCCCGTTATACGTACAACCCTCTACCCGCAAATCGTTCGAGGGGGTGCCGGTGCAGCGGGTGGTTTCGTCGTTGTTATTTATTCAACGACATCCCGTCGCATTTTCCATTCCCCGATCAGTTTCCCTCACATGTTCTCTCTTTCGCGTCCCGCGGCACGCGTGAATTCATCGGAGTCTAAAAGGTACACGCACTCGTATAATTAGCGCGGTATCTGGTCAGGTGTAGGCTTACCCATTACGATACGTATTACGAACTATCATCGAGTTTATAAAAGCTGCTACTTTACACATCTGATAATGCGGCAGCGGTAGTTACCACACCGCTGTTAGGGGTTCGGTACAACAGTTTGTTGCACGAATCCGCACTTATTAAATATGGCTATACGCTACAGGCACGATACGCAACAACGGTGCGGCACGCCGTCTGCGATTATGCAACGCTCCGAATCCCTCCTGCAAATCTGCACCACTTTTCCCTGTGCTACCGGTACGTGTGCATTCCGTTCGACGTGTGCGCGTGTAGCAGAAACAACAGCACCGTTAGGTCACTATACAATATACGTATACGTACAGCGTGTGTACAGAGTCCATAAACGAGACTCTGCAATTCTGCAATTCCGCAATCCCGCAATTCTGCAATTTTTCAATTTTGCAATTTATAAAACTCCACCGGTGGAGTACGAATTGCCCCGTGGAACTGATAATAATTAATGAAAAAACAAAAACTCACACGTCCAAAAATGAATTCATCGCCATTTGTACACGTTCGATTTTACTGAGCTGTGATGCACGTATAACGACGGTCGACATGCGTGCCGTACCGCATACGTTATTCGGTTACGAATATATGCGGAAGGAAAAAGCATGCGGAACCCACATTTCGGTATGGACGGATAATAAATCGGTGGTAGGTATAGACGGCAGCGGAGTTGATAGTAAAAAAATTGCGTCTGGACCGATACCGTTTCTGGTGCAATCTTCGAGTCGTACGGCTCTACCGCGATCCATATTGTTCGAGACTCCGCGGGGTCGAACGGGGTGGAAATCTTCCGAGGCTCCCCCGCGGTCGTTCGAGGTAGAGAGAAGTTGGCCGACGATGAGACGACGACGAGGAGGTGCGAGAGAAGACGTATGAAACGAACGTGAACTTTGGGCTCGGCGCTTCACCGTCTGGCAAACCCGGGCTCGCCGAGAGCAAAAGAAGAAAAGCCAAGGGGGCGAATGCGAAGGCGAAAGCGAGTCGCTCGTCTCCCAGACAAGTCGACCCAGGTCGATATCTACGGCGGTAGGAGCCAGACATCCACCGGAGTAAGGACCGTCCGCGAAACACTTATATATCTTTCGATTTACCGCTGTCGAGTCGACTACACGTTGCGCATACCGTGCCAAATATCGTATACGCTCGAGTCTTTGGAATAAAACAAAGTATGCCGCGTGAATGGCACATTATATACCTGCGGCGAAATAAATATGATCTCGCGCTGAATAAACGCAACGGATTATTACGATATAATAACGATGGAACGTCGGAAAATCAGCGGTTTGCCGAGTGGATTTCACCGGTTAGCGGTTTGGGGCTCGGGGGATCGATTCGACCCACCGCCGCGGATTTTCTGCACACGGTAGAAAATTCTGCAGGTTCCGATTAGCTTTCATAACGGTGCGGTTCCGCATTTAAGTACACGCCCTACACGCACGAGAAAGCTATTGCCGTAACCGTAAAAAGACGGTATAATAAAGAAGAAGCCATCGGGAATAGCGCAAACCTTTTTCCGACCCCTCGCAGGATGAATGGCGGTGAGAGTGGGAAGAGCATATGGCAGCGGTGTGTGTAGGTATACGTATATGCCGAGCGGGGATAGTGAAAAACGCGCGGGACGAAAATCTTTTCGCAAACGAGAATCTCCCATCGTTGTATAACCCTCCGCTGTTGGAATGGAAAGAGACGGAAAATTGCCAACCGCGCCTTTTATACCGGCACTCATCTAGCCAGATATTGCTGGTTTATTTCCTTCTTACGCCGCGCACTCAGACCCTATATACACGTGTAGTAAATTTTCCAAGCATCTACCGCACGATTCCGATTCGCAACTCACCGCACCACTTCACTATAAATTGTTATATCCAACCTCGAATGAAAAATAAATCGACAACGCGAAGAAATTCGCTTCAGAATATTATATCTGTACAACGTTCGAATCGCCGCTGTCGACGACCTGGAGAGTAAAATTTTCATCCGGCGTTCGAGCGAATTGAAAACCTAACCTACTCGGAGAATCGGATTCCATAAATCCTCAGCTCGCATAACGAGATTTCGCAACGATTGACGTCGCGAATGTTTCACGTGCTCGACTGGACCTGGAAAATGAAGACGTTCCGTGGTACGTCGCGGCACACCGCGAGTTCTGCTTTCTCGTCTGCTTCAAACTTTTCCTCCGCGAATATCACGGGCCGATGACTTTCAATTCGCTGCTTCTCTGCCGGATCCGTAGAACCCTTTAGCCCAGCAGATACAAAGCCTTTCAGATCTATACGCTACGTGGTGCGTGTCTTTCGTCTTTTTTGTTCTTGCGTTGTTATTGTTATAATTATTATTATCCGCCTGCCCGTGAGATTGCTTTTCTATTTTCCTCGCTGAAAACGCTACCGCGGCATTATCATTTACTACCATTTGGTACCATTGGAACGAGATTCGTTTCAATTTCTATTCTATTTCTTACGGAAAAGCTGACTAGATGTGAACGTCACCCGATCAACGACGCACGTGAAACTCGATGTTGAAAAACGACAAAGTCTTGAATGTATTCCTGTAGAAGAAGTCAGCACGCAGCTGCTGTACGGAAGATTTCCAGCCATGATAACGTGGTGACCGTTTGACTCAACAACGAAGTGAGTCAATTGATCGCGGTTGTAAACGAAGAAAAAAAAATAGAAAAAAAAATCAAAAAAAATCAAAAGGTGATGCTGCTGCCGGCATATAAAGGTATTGATATACGGGGAGCATCGACGCGACGATCGTGAGATGGGTAAGAAAAATTTAGATGATCGTCTGGCTTCGGTGCAAGAAATACACGAATGGGATCGGGATGATCCGGAGTCTTTCGCCCGAGTCCACGTAACGTCGCGTGGTATGGTCAGTGGGCAAGGCGCATCGAGGCAAAGATCGGATACGGCATACCCGAAGCGATCGAGAGGCCGGTTGGGCAATTAAAAGAGATCGCGGGAAAAAGTAGTTCCCGGTGTGTTTGATTACCCCTCCGATCGGTGGATGAAGTAAAACTAATAATAATACAAATTCAAAAAAGTAAGATAAGGAAGAGAAAGAAAAAGAAAAAAAGGCGAAGGGATACTTGACGCGGGGCCCCGTGAGTCAGACGGTCCTAATTAGGCGTTGGGCCAGGTAATTCTAGCAGGTGATCGCGAGGTAATTGTTGGCTCGGAGATAATTGAGGGAAACGAACGTCGGAGTATAGCTGCGGCAACAGGGCCTCGAGGGAGGAGGTTCGAGAGAGTTAAAAAGATTGTGGCAGGAGGCTGACTGAAATAATAAGAGCATCGAGAAGAAGTCGCTCCGTCCACGAGAGTCGCGTCGCTTTTATAATTGTCGCGACATACGCGACGATTGCCAGAAGAGGCCGGAGGCGTCGGTCTTATAATTTCTGGGCCCTCGGTAGCGATCGCCTCGATCTGGTCCGGTATAATCGTTAATGTACTACTCCACGAAGTTTAATGTAATAGCGGTCGGTCAACGCGAACCGGTAAACGAGAACCGATTCTAATGCCGGCCACATTTCCACCCCAGAGATATATACGGATACGAGTGGACACACAATTTGTCCGCGTGTGCAATCGTTGGTCCTTTCATTTTTTCATTCCCTGTAACGTAGGGAATACGAGTGGAGTCCAATGACTCGCGGGCATTCGCCAGCTGCGTGTGAACGTACGTATAATACACATTTACGTCTACCTATACCCACAAATAATAGACGTATCAAGTGCGGAGTGATTCATTGCGAGATAATTTACTCGATCCACCGGAGAGAGGCGAAAAGCAAAGGAGGTGTAATAGGTGTATTATATAGGTATGGCGCGGAGTCAAATTCCCGTAATTATATCGAGTTACTTCCGCACTTTCGAACGCCGCAGATAACGCCGACCAACCCGTACGTTTGCTTTTACGTCCGCCTCGGCGTACTTTACAACCCAAGTAAGTACGTCTGTACTTAATCTCTCCGCACCGTCTCTCGGAGATTCCTCGTCTGAATCGCACCGCGAGACGGAGGACGGCCAATCAAGGTTCTCGTGTTTCTTACGATTTTCCGTCAATCGCGTAGCGTGATTTTTTCTCGATGGCACCGCGATCGGCATTGATCAACGGGTAAATTACGAGTCTAAGCGACGGTCAAACCGGGTTGATCCGAAATGACGATGTAATCCGGTAGCAAAACGTATGGTAGGTAACCACTTCGGTATAAACGGTGATTCGCGAACCGTACGAAACGCGGTTTCTCAGCCAGACGTGACTTTCACCTACAGATGCGAACGTGATTTTTTGCCCACCACGGTTCAGACTGCGAGCGGTCTCAACTTTGTAAGGGACAACTCGAATCGGCGGCGCACGGTTCCAGATATTATTCAGAATTATTGAAACGAATCTACCGTAAATTCCAGTGATAATTCTTTGCCTCCGTTATGAGTGATAACGATTAGACGAGGAGTAAGAAAAAGGTCCACTCACCTTGGGGTCGAAATTAAAAATGAGCTCCGGCCTCAGCGGACACTCCAAGCCGCACTTGCAGGTCCCTGCGGTCGTCAGGTACTCTTTCAGCTGATCCAGCGAACCCAGCGCCGTACTGCTTGGACTGTAACATGATTAAAACCGCCGAGTTAGAGTTGGGTGCCGATGAGACTGGAGAACAAAAGAAATAAATAAAACGAAAGGAATATATAATAATTCCGTAACGAATTCCCCTTGTTTCGATGCAGACTGAATATACTCGGTGCAGCGGGATAAATCCCACAAATCGTTTTTCAATATCTAATATTGTAACATCGATGGAAATTTGCAGGAGCGGAGCACTGTTCTTTCCTTCCCCGCTATCCGCAGTACCGCATAATTATACCTACCCTTCGTTCGAAACGTACGACTTTCAATTTATCGCCGATCATTCGCCCCCGGTGCGTATCACGTATGGAATCAGCTGTCTTTCTCCATCCTATCGTCGGATGAAACCCGCCGCCAAAATTCACGATGCAAAATGTTTTCATGCACGAAAATATCACGACGTTCTCCGTCGGAACCTGCATGCATACGATATAGTCGCAGATCTTACCTTTTTTTCTCTGCCAGCTCCTTCGATTCATTTGCGGCGTGACACGCGTACGGAGAGATTGGGGGGGGGGGTCGAAATCGAGGAAATCGTTACGCGTACGTCACAGAGATAAGTCAACAGCCCAGATTCGTAATAGATCCGATATACCGACGGTCAAAGTTGAATAAATAGCGGATAAAGGTATTCCTACGTGCGAAATGAACCATGTGAGGTAAATTATTAAACAAGTAGGTATACAAAGTCGATAGAAACATAATGTAATATGTGCTGGAAAGGAGTTCACTTTATTGCGAGTGAGTCATACCTATACGTATAATAACTGACTATGCGTGCAAACAGCTCGATGTACAAGTATACGTAAAAAGTTAACAAGGCATATGTAGATGATGCGCATACAACGAGTGTATATAATCATTATCATGTATACACGGTATAGTCAACAGCTCGTATGCCTGAAACACTCCCCGTGCATATTAGAGAACCCTGGATAATAAAGAGGCTAAATAACCGGGGTGGTTACGAGCATAGAAACGCGTGGAATTTTACGGCTCACGAGACAGACAAAAGCGACGGTAAAATAATAATAAAAAAAAAAAAAACTGGAAAGATGAAAGGTATTGGGGGGGGGGGGGGGGGGGCCAATCATCGAGGGACTTCGATGCAAATTACAGACGACGTACGAGAAGAAGGCGGGAAGGCGGATGGGAGACGGTGTGACACATCCGAATCGGAGACAACTGCGATTCCATAAATAAATCTGGCCCTATGGTCGGTTGCTTGCACGTGGTGAGCATGCGACTACCGAGACCGGCACCACGCCACTTTGCGTAGAATGGATGTCGTAGTCGGAGTCGTAGTCGGAGTCGGAGTCGGAGTCGGCAAGGTTGAACGGAATGAATTATGATATTTAGGGAAGAAGGGTCCCTGAGCCGGTTGCCGGAGCAAGCCGGTCGCGGAAGAGTAAAAGGAGGATAAGGGGGAGGCGTAGGAGCAGGATGAGAAAGACCCTTCCGCAAAATGACGTAATCAGCCCGTTTTAAACGGGCCACCTTCTTCCCTCGGCGCATACCTCGACTCAATAGTCATCGTTCGTCCGGTTGGTTCTCCCTGCATTTTCCTTCTCCTTAGCCTCTTCTTCTTCCTTTTTTTTTCACTGGGATACATCTTACGCTTGATCCCAAGAACATGCGGATCGGGATACATCGTTTGATATTTCAATAAACACATCTCACCGTTTATTCATTCTTCGTACTGAAAATATATGACTAGGAGTCGTTCGGCTTTTTAACACGATAAATTTATCAGAAATTTTCTCATCGTTCGAATAACATTATTTCCGGTTCGAGAGTACTTTTCTGTTGGGATAATTTTAGTTGTACATCGTCGATGAGCAGAGACTGATATACGTATGTAAGCGATATGTAAAGTATCGATGTCGACGTCGATGCGGATAGATATCCTACTGCTATGATGAATGTGAAAGTTTGTATGGTTGGATATTTGTTGCTCAATCACACGCAAAAACGGCTGAACGGAGTTGGATGAAATTTGGCACACAGATAGTTTATAACCTGAATTTAACACAAAGGATACTTTTCATCACGGTAAATGACATGCCTTAACGACTGTTATCAATTATTACAATATCCTGCTACAGACGGAGTCGCGGGTAGAAGCGGGTAAAATATAAATTGTGATTCTCAGAACTTCCAGGTATTTTTTTCATTCGATTCTGAGCAAATAATACGAGACAATTGGACGATAACTCGATCACTTTAACAGATAGATCAATTTAGCTTGCATATTCGTGTGCCTGGGGTCAAAATACGTTGAAAACGTGTCCTCCGAACGATTTCAAAAATACTTTATTTTTACCCCGAAAATCGCGAAAATCCAAAGGGGTGTACCTTAGATTTTTGTCGATTTTTGGGTCGAAAATGAAGTATTTTTGAAATCGATCGTAGGACACTTTTCCAAGGTATTTTCACCTCAGGAACACGAATCCGGCGATTAAATTAGGCTCAGAAAAAATCCCATCGAGATATCTCAATTTTTTCACTTTTCAGAGCGATAAATTGGCGATAACTTTTTCAATTCTATAGTTGGGTCAATTTAGCTTGCGGATTCGTGTTCCTCAGGTCAAAATACGTTAGAAAAGTGTCCTACGATCGATTTTAAAAATACTTTATTTTCGGCCCAAAAATCGACAAAAATCTAAGGTATACCCCTTTGGATTTTTTCGATTTTTGGGCCGAAAATGAAGTATTTTTAAAAATGATTGTATGACACTTTTCCAACGTATTTTGACCTCAGAAACACGAATCTATCGCTAAAATTAGGCTACGAATAAATCCCATCGTGATATCCTCGATTTTCCACTTTTCAGATCGATAAATTGGCAATAACTTGATCAATTTTATAGATAGACCAATTTAGTCAACGGATTCGTGTTTCTGAGGTCAAAATACGTTAGAAAAGCGTCATACGATCGATTTTAAAAATACTTCATTTTTGGCCCAAAAATCGAAAAAATCCAAAGGGGTATACCTTAGATTTTTGTCGATTTTCGGGTCGAAAATGAAGTATTTTTGAAATAGATCGTAGGACACTTTTTCAAGGTATTTTGACCTCAGGGACACGAATCCGTCGATGAAATTGAGCTAGGAATAAACCCCATCGAGATATCTTCATTTTTTAATTTTTTAGAGCGATAAATTCGCGATAACTCAATCAATTTTATAGATACATATAGATGTATATAGCTTACACATCAAGTCTCGGAGTTCGCTACACTTTCGAACGTTGCAACGTCTGACGTTTGA
Organism: Athalia circularis; assembly: GCA_963978495.1. Lineage (NCBI taxonomy): Eukaryota > Metazoa > Arthropoda > Insecta > Hymenoptera > Athaliidae > Athalia > Athalia circularis. The sequence goes on along the minus strand of OZ021701.1, from coordinate 493,425 downwards.
AATATCTTAGATCGGTCGTCAAGAATCTCCTTATTCGACAATCGGCCGATTCGGAAGAAATGAAAGAAACAGAGATAAAAAAAATAATACTTTCGTCCACACAAATTCACGGGAAAAAGGAACTAGCGGACTCCGATAAAACGAGATTATTCAGGAAAACCAATATACTGGACATGTTTTCATCATAGTATCATGGTTCAATCATCGTGTGTAATATTCGAATCGAGAGCGTGCGGAACTGAGCCAGATTATCTTACGAGACGAAACGCCGATTGAAATTGCCTGGTAATTCACTCTTGGTAAATTATTGCACAGCGATCATGCGGTGCATATGATAAATCTTGCTGTACACGATATAATTACTCACCTAGTCGTGATAAATTAACGGTGTCGGTATTATACAGCATGATAATTGACAGCCTTTCTCCCTGCTCTCCTCTTTATCTCAACAAATTCTCGCCCGAAGGTCGCGAGTGAGTGCGGCTCAAACCGACCGAGGGGGGCTTTCCTGATTCACGAGCGCACGAGGCAGCTAAACGACCAGGAGAATCACGATCACACGGGTCCTCCACTACCGCTACACAACCAACCCGGAGTCTCCGGGTCTCGCGTGCTCTTCGCCGGCAGCCTCCTCGACGCCGTCAACCGTGGGAAATGTTATCCTACGAGCGATGCAAAGAGCATAAAAGTACCACACGTTCACTTCTGGATGTTCGATTCCCGCGGCGAAAGCACCAATTTCTCCTTACGGCAAGCGTTGGCGAAGTATATTATACGAGCCTCTGAGTTACAGATCATAGATCACCGCGGCCACATCCGCGCTTCAAATCTCAACCATCGATCGTATCGATCTCGAAGACCGATCGACGCAATTCCACCGTCTTCGTAATTGAGGAAACCAAGTGTCGAATATTAATACGAAATCTTTCCATATACAGGATACGCTGTGCATTTTTACATGTGGTCAGAATTGCATTATATGCCACGATGCGAAGAGCACGATCGTTGTCACCCGATGGATTAACTCATCAACGATGCAACAACGACTCGCGTGTAATGAGATTAATTTACCAGACTATTTTCGTACATCTATCTCGTGGGTTATAATTAAGTCAAAGGATAATCGTGCATAACTAAATCGAAGAGAGGAATCGAGTCCCAGCCGGTGCACCGCGGCGGCTATATAGGTACGATGCACCGTACGCGGTCATGTGAAGATAATTGTACGGAGTAAAGTCGACTCGAAGTACCTACGTTCGTACGCGATGCATATATTATTAAATGCGGCCTCGTTGATTTATTACACGCAGTACGTACCTATACCCACGTACGCATCCAAGTCTCGTGGTGCCTTTTCCGATTCGTGTTGGTTCATTAATCGAGGTCAACTTCTTACTCGCTGTCGTAACATTTAATTCTCCACGTCGTCGTCGTCGTCGTCGTCGTCGTCGTCGTCGTCGTCGTCGTCGTCGTCGTGGTCCCATAGCCGTCGGTTCGTAACATGCGTCTGTATCGCAAGCGGCGTATCGCCAGCCAGATCGTATATTGACAGGGTGACGCGGGTTAATACGCTTGTTAACCATTCAAGCGCGTGCGAAAACAGGAGCAGAATATACATGTGGTATGAAGTAGAACCGTTAATACTACAGAAATAATTAACTGCCGAGCGATCGTAACATACGAGCTGCGCAGGGTACACCTATGCATATCGTGCGATGATGGATAAACTCGACAAACGCGATCGCGAAATTGCTACATGGAATCGAATAGATATCCCTACGTGCTCGGGTATATTACTCGATCGAAGGATACCGAGCAACGTCGAGAAAGATAGTTTCAGATCTCTCCCCGCAAGATCGTAAATTGCGTAGATAGGATATCAGGGTCAGGTGCCAACCGAACGGAAACAGGATTTTCGTTGGTTCTGCTCCATGCCCCCGCATAGCGAAGGCGGCGAAACTTAATTGCGATCAAAGTGCGAGGCGATTCATCTCGCTGTGTAACGGTGAGCGGAGGACTCGAGCGAAGAAACGATCTACCGATACCGAACGGACTCGAACGAGGAAACAGAAGGAACGAGTGCCGCGTATAATATGGAACACGTAATTACCAGCGAATCGGTGTCCAGGGCTCGGATGACGCAACCCCTGACACCCGATGGCGACGATAAGGGTCAATTTTGACCAATGGACGAAAGTGCGAGAGTAACATGTAAATTGTCATACAGCCCTTCGATTACTTCTCGCGCGTATAATGTTAATTAGCTGGGAAATCTTACCGGCTTTTAATTTAGCTGCTTTATATCTTGTTACGAAGCGCGGTAATCTACGAGGTCCGATGCAGCAGCGGCAGTTAAACCGTGGAAGTTAATTGAGCCAGGATCGCGGGGAGGAGGGAGGAGGGAGTAGGAAACTGATCCGAGTGAAATAGGTGCTCTCTAGCCAAGCAGGCATATCCCCGGGAGCTGGTGCCCGTACGGCGGGAGGCAGCATCTCCTCGACCACACGCGAGATCGCCAATTATTGCCACGTTACAGGTATACCATCAACCATGCCTTCGTGGCTGATCGAGGTTCGGGGAATATCCAGTTAAATCGAAGGGCGTTCGTATCTTCGGGCTGTGCACGTACCGCTAGCCACATACATCGTGGTATATGGCGCGAATAATATGGCGACGTATCACCAGCTACGTATTCGACTTCTTTCGCTATTGTTCATACGCCAGCTGCGCGGTTAATGATTCTCGAACCGTGCACAGGTGGGTAAGTATCGTCCCGTGTATAATATGACACGGAATTTATACTTTCTCCGGTATAGCTGCAGCTACCGTGAGAGGAAACATCCGCGGTCCGCCGTGTCGTGTGTACGTCCAAAAGAGAAATCAGTCTAATACACGCATCACTCGCTTTTCGTTCCGATTATTGATTCACGACTGTTCCTATTATTGCGCCTGTTGCGCCTGTATCGATTCATTGCGTATTCGTTCTGCATCGAGTGAAATGTTCACCTGGCCATACGCGTATTATACGTGTAGATGAATTACAGACGTGTACCCCGCAGCAGCAAGTTATCCTTTGTGTCAGAATGAGTTATGTCGCAGAGATTTGAATCAGGCGGTTACGCGTTGGTGATAGTAACGAGAAAAATGTGAAGCAATTAAAAGTAAACGGAATGATTCTAACGTCGGTTGGGATGGATGGACGGATCTACGTCGTACGTACGTACCTATACGCCTGAAACCGTGGACCGCTCGGTTTCTACGTGTCCGATTTCTGGTGGGCGTCGACGAAGATTGAGCAACTCTCCTGTCCAAACGCCAGCGGCGATAGCGGTTCGGCTGTATTCCGACGATAATTCCTCAATTCTTATTAATCTCTCGTGCACAATGAACATGGATTTCGTTGCATCTGCAACATCGACACCGGAGAACACGGACGTTCGATTCTCGGAGCAATTAATAAGCAACGATTAAATAAAACCGCCCTACGGCGACGATCGCCGTGAATCCTTTTCTCCGATTCTCCGATTCCACGAGCCGATCGAATCATACATAGGTATGTATAGGTACAACATCTACCTACCCTGCTCGGGATGTATGCATATACATCGTTCCGATCCTCCGTGGTAAGAAATCTCGTTGAGAGATTGAACGACGAAGTAAGAAATTATCTTTCCATCCTTTTATCCCCGCGCAGTTAAACCGAGATCGTTAAACCGGTTTGCATCTCGCAGGGTCAAAGACGGACGGAGAATTTTCTACCGACTTCTTGACCCAGGAGGAGGCGAGCGATGATCGCGCGAGGAGAACACAGCGTATATACGTTGCGAGTCTCGATTCTCTTTGGCCTCGGAGAAGTAGCACCGCAACAACTGTACAGGATGTACGAGTTTTACTCCCTCGATATACTAATGCGTCCTTTTGTCAGTCTGAGTATCCTCGGCAACAGCGGCAGCGGCAGCGGCAGCAGGATCGGCGAGGGCAATGAGGGTAAAAATCCTGACCCGATTTATCGCATATTCTTGTACAAACTCGATACAAAACCACGTCGCTTGCTTATTTCCCTGTCGACTAACTGCCAACTGGTCCGAGAAGGTTCGCTCGTCACTTTAACAGCGACCGGATCTCCTTTAGTGGTTTGGCAAGTTACCCGTATGTGGATCGGTTTTATGGCGATGTTCGGATCATGGGAGAAAGATCCTTCGAAAGTGGTGCAGACGACGCGGCTGTTCGGAATCGAGTACCACAAAAAGGTACTCCGGTGCCGAGATGAGAACTATAGCAGCCGGCTCGAATGCATGAATAATCGTGTGTACGTTTCACAGTTATCGTTGGAACAACATTTTAATGATCGGCAATCGGTTTGATTACCCACCGACCCACCCACCCCACCCCCCTCCCTCAATTTCCAAAGCCTTTACCTCCGTCCACTTCCGGGATATCAACGATTATGACTTACACACTGTTCCGAACACACGGTGTTTTGGAACACCTGAGATTTATTTTCGAGATATAAAATATAGCGAACTAGAAATCCATTCTCACACCGTACGGGCGTACGTTCGTGTCCGTCGATAACCTCCGAGAAGATAAGGTCACGGTAAACGGTCACGGAGATTAAAAGAAGGAGAAGAAGAAGAGGACTGTACGAATACATAGGATAAAACGAGGTGGAACTCGCGTGTGTGTTCTTTTCTCATTATTTAAAACCGAAGGAAAGTGAATCGAAGACTCGTCGCCGTGCTGCTATTGGTGATTTTCGATCGTATAGCATTCTCGGATCACGGCTCGATGCGCTACATCAGCGCGGTCCGGAGATATAAATAGACGAGGAATGAAATGGGATTCGGTCGAGCAAAGACAATTCGCCGGCATAAGTAGACGGGGAGAAGTGTCTGGTATGGGGTGAGTCTGGAGGGGGTTGGAGAAGCGAGCGGGGTGATAATAACAATTTGTCGGGCTGGGCTGTCGTGAAAATTACATAAAATGGCTGTCAAGCCGTCTGACCTTGAATACCCTACAATTACGGGTCTGGTGCTCTGTGCGAATATAACCACGACTGTGCAGGGCAACGTCTACGGGTCACGAATTGCGCGCCTGCGTGCGTGCAGCAGATCCGAGCGAGAAATGTATAGTATTATTACACATATATACACCTACGTACTTACTACAGCCGTTCGTTCATATATCCTCGGTTTTTAATTTAAATCGAACAGCTCGCGCGCCGCGTCATGTTCGTATCCACTTTTTCTCTTCATCTCTTTCTATCTCCCGTTTTATTTATTTATTTATTTATTTTCATTGACTTTTTATTTATTTTTTATCCCATGAATCACTCGGCTTTGCACAGCTGCGACTGCGAAACGAAGAAGAAGAAATATAAAAAGATGGCGAAAGTGAATTCCAAGAAATGAAGAGCGTAGCTCGGGGCGCTATAACGATTGAAGAAAAACCCGACGATTCAAATCGAATGAGATAAATCAATCGAGAGTGCTTCCCACCTCCTTACGTGGCCGTTGATCCTGTAGAGCCTCGTGTATAGAGCCATGTTGAAAATAACAATCACGGACATGACCATAATTAGGTGCTAATTGGGTGCGGAATGCAAAAATTAGGTGCTTCACTTCTTGCCTCTAGAAACATTCATTTTGAACCACCAAAGTCATCGCCGCGTTCGCGTTTCTTTTCTGCACCCATGAGGAGGGTCCGGAGAGACTTTCGGGAGATTATTTTGGCGTATGGGTTTATACAACCGCTGCTGTATCAACAATGGCACGGAATATAAAGTGCGGTATAGTAAGGGAACGAACTCTACTCGGCAAAAAAGTGCATTTTAATTACCGTTCGTAGTGAGAACAAACTGGCGGTCGTAATTCACCGGCTACGTGTCAGCGAACGGAGAAGCTGTAAGCCATAAATACCGAATGAACAAAACATAGTCCAATGGAATTCAGCGATACTAATTAAAACGGCTAATTATTATTACAATATTTTACTACTGCGACGCGTATATACGTAAGACTTTCGTCTGTTTTTCGCGACGAATTGCTTATTCATCCATTTTTTTCCCCTCCTCTGTCTTTATGCTTTTTATTTTTTATTTCTTTATTTATTTTGTGACAGAGGTAAATTAGTGGAGCGTATTATATCATAAAGACGAAATCCAGCGAAAATTTTTTTTGCAAAGTCATTAGTGCGGCAACCGCGCGTTTTATGGAGTGTTTCGAATGTTCGACCTTCGTCGCGTGGCCGCCTTGCTTCTCGCCTCCTCGCACACCCAACCGGATGAAAAAACTCGAGCGCGTATATGGCTGGTATATACAACTTCCGAGTGCTACTGGTCTTGGAGCGTGTAACCTCGTTTCGTCTCTCAAATAATTACGTAACCTTTTATCAAAGGGAGCTACTCAACGACGACTCGGGCAATGGGCTCTCCGAGTCTCCGAACGTTGCAGTAGCTTGCGTGCCAACGCGATCGGAGATTACGTATGGTGATGGTATTCATGTGCGGTTGAAATAAACATATATTTCACAACCCAACAATCTCGAATCGTTGCCCACGATAATTGAGATAAATCACCCCCCCGCCTTAATTTATCCGTTCATCCGTCTGCCCCCCTCGTTGATTTTTCTCAGTTTCTTCTTTCGTCGGTTTTATTCTCGCACAAGATACTTCTATACTACAATACAGCGATTCTTCTACAATAGCAGCGATTTTTCCGCGAGTGATGCTTGCGTTACTACAATATCGGGGAGGGGCATGAAACGACGGAGTGAAGTTGGAAAGAAACTTCGTCGGAGATAGATGACGGGGTGATGACCGTTTCATAGTCTCGTCATAAACACCTTTGAAGAATGAAAGACAACGGAGGGAGGAAGGAGCGGAATCAAGGAATTAGAATCAGCTCATTGAAACCACCGTCTTCTCTTTTTTCATCCCGATTGACATAAGAATGAAAGTTGTCGTGACTCTGGCATTCGAAGGAACGAAGCTGAAACTCGCGTGGATGGAATTCTTCTCGGCTTCTATTCCCTCAAGTAACGTGGTGAAGATTCGCGGAACCGAAGGAAGGAAAAGTAGTTGGCCAGGATAGGACGTGACTTTCCCAGCCACTCGAGAGGACGGCTTAAAAGAGATTCCTCTCGGTGCCCGAGAGAAGGAAGAATGAAAAGAATAAGAAGAATAAGGAGAAGTAGTCGCAAGGTGTAAATATTGCGATGGACGTCCCGAGGCGCGATGGAGTCGAAGATAAGTGGAGGCTCGAGGGCATCGAAGGGCAATCGGCGGACCGTTATTATACATATAGGTATAACATAACGTACGAAGCTGTAAGGTTGGCAAGAATAATTCCATGGACGTGGTTGAGAACAGGACGTGAACTGACGGACAATCGAATGACAAATAAATGAATAAGAAATTTCTTACTTCTCGCGAATGCCGGTACTGCAGAGTGTAAGCCGTCCATAGGATTCAACATGCCCGTGAAGCAGCGGAGGGAACAGAAGTGGGAGACGATCGCAAGCGAACGAATTACTCGATCGGAGACAAAGACGAAGGGTATTCGAGGTGATCCGACGAATGTAAGAGAAGAGTCGGATCTGAGCGAGAGGAATAAAAAATAGAAGAGAACACGTGAACTGCACAGCATCGACTGCTACATAAGAACTGTCCGGCAGAATTTACCTTAGAATGTTGGCTCGTGACCTCCCGTCGGGTCTTCCGATGTCAAGCGCGAGGTCGAAGAGCGAGGGTCGAGTTATTTGTGCCGGTGCTACGTGGACGCATCGAGAAACTTTGTCGTATTGATTTTTAAGCACAAAGATCGTGTTTCGAGCGTCGATTCCGTCGAGCTCCCGCCTGCAGGACCAGCTATTTCCATCGTCCGGGTTTGCCTGACCATACCGTACATACGTAACGGGTTGACCGGAAGTAGGTTCTAGACGATGCGGTATCCGTTCGATCGAGTCGCGTGAACGTCGCCCGTCGCCATCCATAATCTTAATGAAAATTGAGGTACCGGAGATTTTGGGTCCCTTGCAGTGCGAGACACGGTTGGTTGCCCCTCCATCGTATGCATACGATTAGTCTCACATGTACCGAGTCGTTTAAATATTCAGTTGCGGTGTTAACAGACGGTGAGGCGACAACGTCGTAGAGGTAGAAAGCAAAGCGACAGCTGCTCGACGAAGCGTCGCGCCGCCTCAATTCCTGCAGCGGCGGCAGCACCCTGAGCGATAGCTAGTCGGTCACAGAAGGCAGGAAATGCTCGCGTGTATATGTGGATGTAATACTCGGTGGAAGTACATACGTTGATAATACTTCACATGAGCCAATTAGAAACGGCAGGAGATAAGCCGAGTCAACCCGAGCCTGGGGGCTTATCGTAGCGACGAAACTACGGAATGATTGGATTCGAACTAGGATGATTCGTCGCGGTTATTTTTCGCTTTTTCGCTCAATAAAATCAAATTTCGTTGCCAGCTCGAGAGACGCGGTAGCTAAACGCTTATTTATAACGATCATTACTATTTTCACCGTCGGTTTTTATCCTCGATCTTCTTTAACATCGCGCGTTAGCCGCGGCGCTGAAAGAAGCCATTACGTAATCTTCGAGTTGTTTACGCGGATCAGTTGAGCTTCTATCCGATCGGATCCAAAAATAATATCCACATCTTTATATACTTGGCCGATATATTTTTATTTCCATTCGTTTCGCCCGTGAGCATCAATTGCGCACTCGCATGTCGCATTCCAAAGTTTTGTATTTTCCTGTACTCCCGACATTCGATTTATATCCGATACAATTCCGAATCAATATCCGTACGCATTCAATCGAGACTCTTTGTTGTTCCATACGGTCAAAATCCATACCATAAAACGTACTCGAAGATTTTCAAATCTCTCACTCACCCGTTGGAATTTTCATTTTTTAACAATGTAACCATCGATCTAGAAATCGTCAAGGTTTGTCAAATCCACGACGAGTAGCATCACCTTACCTGTAACAGAATAAAAAGTACGAGTTAGAAATAATATTATCCAAATTTTCATCGTCGGATTTTCGAGTAAAAATAATCGTTGCAATATCGGGTCAAATGGTATCAGGGATCGGTGCTCGGCGACACGCGCGAGATCGTAGGGGCTGGAAGCCTCCGGTTACTCGATCGGGACGTTAAGACGGCTCGAATGTCGCTCCTCGTGTTCCGATCCCATAGATATCAATTCCTAATATAGGCGTGTTCGTGGTTATCGAGTTAAATTAACAAGCCGAGCCCGAGTCGCTACCGACCTTCTGGCAGCCCGGATCCAAGACACGCGGAGGTGTTCGCGTGCGCCGAGATAACCCTCGTCGTTTTCTTTTGCCACCCCTTTTTCACTACCCTGCGAGCCACCCCGCGATCGCCGATCGCACCCCCTTCGGAGTACGTAATCGAGTCACGTGACCACGACCACGACCACGACCACGACCGGTCGTGTAAAGGTGTTCCATAAAAGTTGCCTGCCAGCTGCAATTTAATTGAAATTCTTTTGGCATAATTACGATCGTCGCGTTTTTATTATATTTACAAGCTACTGGCAACAACGTCTTTCGTATTATTATCACCATTGTTGGCGTTATTAGCATTATCGATCATTATTATGCTAAAAGCATGACGTATGGGTAGACCGGTGAAATTTCTTAGGCAGATATAACGAATGTCGGGCGGGTGCGTTGGTTAAACAATAATAATTGTAAAACCAGAAGTGGTGGTATAATTTAAGCGACGGAAGTTCCGTTATACCGTATCCACCGTATAGTTTGAATATATTTAGCCGGTTTGGCTGTTACGTGGAGCAAAATATAAGCGAGGGGTTGCTTTCAAATAAATTAAATTCGTGGGTATAGAGGGTGCGGTAGAACGTCAGCCAGCAGACTGTCGTACACGCGGTGTAATATACGTCGCGTTAGGTCTCGTGCGGCAGGTAGAGATCAGGCCTGTAGATAACATGCGAAATAAATACGTAATAGGGGATAAAAATGTAAAACAGTAGCTGTAGCCCTTAAATGTCCGTTGTAGCTGCAGCGTAGGCGTGTGTGTGCGGAGTACGGTTTTCAAAGCAGTTGGGTGCGTCGATCGCGTGCGAGATACACGCCCGTGCCCGATCACCAGCTCGACTTAATATTGTAACAGTCCACTGCGATATACACATGCAAGGAATATCTGCACTCTGTCGATTCATCGGAATTGTACGTATGTCTTTGTGACTCACCGATCACCGATCACGAGTCCCGAGTTGCGAGTGACGAGTCGCCGGAGTGACGACCGGTCACACGACGGAAGAGATGATAAAAATTAAACGAGCGAAAGGAATCCTCCAGGGAATTATACACGGGGTATATATACACGATTCGCTGGAGCGACGTGAGTTTAAATAATAAGAATCTGGTTCGTCCCACGAGTTGGACGACGCCTGTATTTCCTTTTTCCGCGTTGGTCCCTGCGGGACGAGAAATCGATTACTTCCCTCCTCTCCATTTCCCTCAGATGTGAATAATGGTACAACTCAAGTTGGGGTCAGCGACCATCGGACCGCGACGTCCGGGTCGTTCGTTTCTTCAAGAGTGCAGGGTACAGGGATTCGAAGCCATGAAATCTATCGAACCCGGTCCAGGCGTGCGCCCGAAAGGCCGAGCAGATCCTATCTCCGATCTACCGCGACGCGAGGTGGCCGCTCGCTCGCGGAGTCCTGAACACGCCGCACGATCCATCGAGTACAATGACTCGATTTGATAAATCAAAACGATCGATTTCTTTGATTTATTTTTTCCACCTCGATCGCTGTACGCCCCGGTCGGCTCCTCCGAGGTACAACGCGAGTAAGACAGACGCGACGACGACGATGATGATAAAGAGATCGAGATGGGCGCAAACGCCGATACGTTGGTACAACAGCTCGTCGTCTCGTCGTCCACGGTACGCGAGAAATACGCCATTATAATAATAATATTTCAACGATATATCGTCCCAGTGTTACGGACGAGTGCCAACCTAACATGGGACATGGTAGTACCTGAGTGAAATATAGACATCGTTAACCGGTTTGTAAATCTTAGCGTTGCGTAATTAACCATCGCGTGGCGCACGATGATAAGCGAATCAAAAGATTGCGAACAGGTAACACGCGGCGTCGTCCTATAGCCGTTCGGAATCAAACTGCTTGGAAGAAAAAGTGAGGTCGACGTAGTACGAACTGATATTCCTCGTGAAAAATAGTAATTAGTCATCGTGTTTATAATGCGAGCTGATTTTGATTACCGGAATCATCATTCGTCTCTATAATATAGCGTTAGAGACGAACCGCGGCGTTTGAGAAGCGCGAGAAGTGCGAGAAGTGCGAGAAGAAGCGTAGAACGAATGCGGAGCGACTGAGAAAAAATAATGAATCGGTACTTGTGAGAATTGAAGGAGTTGGAGGATTTACGCGAGTCAGAGAGGACGAGGTATGGTAGTTGAGAACCGAGACGAGCGAAAACGGTGGACAAGCTGCCGTATATAATATAAAAGGGAAAAAGGCGACCGGCGGATAAAAGAAATCCCGGAGTGGTTGGTGGTGGCGTGGTATGGGTTTTGAAAGAGGGAAAGAGAAATGTATAAGAACTGCGAAATAGGGCGCGGGCGTTGTACTAACGGCGTTGCACCCCGTGTCCCTGAGAAAGCTGACGGCGACGTTTGAAGGGTATACGGTGCAGAGGCGGCAGACGACGAAGGACGTGGCTGCAGAGGACGCAGAGGACGCAGAGGAGGAGAGGAGGAGAGGAGAGCGCATCGGGAATAGAGATAACGAGCGTGGAAGTCGGAATGAAAAGAGTCGGCCCCGCACTCCAGCCATATTCCCGCTCCCGTTCTTACGTTATACCCGTCCTTGGAGGTCGGTCGAAAAGCTGAAGGCGTACCAGTAACCACGAAAAAGTTGCCCTCGTTGATTCACCGCTCCGAATTATACGCGTGCGTACAGGGTAATTAATATACGCGGAGACTCGGTGCAGATATACCAACAACGCGATGAAAGTGAGGATCATGTACGCCAACTTGGCATATATGTGGAAGAAGTAGTGGAAAAAGAAAAGAGAGGTAGCATCGAAGAAACTAAACACGTTTAGTCGCTTAGTCGCTTCGCCGTTGAGTCGTTTAGTCATTGAGCGACGAGCTCGTAATTCCATTCCATTCTAATTTTAAACCATCGGACAATAACGACGCTATGCTGGCGCCGTTGAGCTGCTGCAGAGTTTTAGGTTCGCAGAAGTGCGCCGGGGTGTCAAGTATAGGAGACTTCGGCCCGTCTCTGAAATAAGATTTCAAGAAAGAAAACGACCGAGACGAAAAAAGAAGGGAAAAAAAAAGGAAAAAGGAACGAGAAACAAGAAAAGACCTGAAAAAAGGAGTCGCGAAGACAAATTAGCGACGAACGCATTTTACCCGGCGTCTCAACGTCTCGGTCTTGGTTCCGAGTGACCCGCCGGAGACGATCATCGAGTCTTTATACCGGTTAAGAGTTTGCACGCGAATCGCCGGCCAACATGCCTTCTGTCGAATTATCTTCGTCGTCCGACACGATAGCTTCGACTTTTGGTTCTAACGAATCACTCGCCGCCTTTCCAAAGACAAAACTGTTACGGTGTAGAGGTATAGCTGAGCTGGAATATACAGAAACGCCATTAATCAATCCCCCAGATTTTGTGCCCCGCGCTTGTCAACCGATCGCACCGCACGGCATCCCGTACGTTTCGACGGCGGAGATTTCGTAAGGAAATTCCTTGTGATTCCCGCAATGCTTGCAAGATGGCTGCCACGAATACCGACTGCGATTGAATGCTGATCGCTGCTGCTCCTGCAGAGAGTGCTCGAATTGCTGTAGCTGCGTATACGGTATACAAGAAACATACTTTACATGTTTCGCGTGTCTTTATTTTCTTCTTTTTCCCCAGATATACGTATATGCTCCGCGGTGTAAATAATAAATATGGTAAAAAGTGAAAACGATGAATCGTCAGCAATTTCCATGGCGGGCGTAAATCACCGCATGCGCCGTGCTCTCTCTCAGCTCAGACTTCTCTCTTCTTTACAGAGTTTATACTCGCTTAATTTTCTCTCCGCGAAGCGTCGCACGCTACGCGATTACCATTCTTGGAATTTCAATGAACACTGATCATACCGAGCCAGCGCGTTCTCTCGGCATCGCAGAAATCCGGCTGAGATCTCCTAAAACTCGAAAGAAGAAAAAAAAAAAGAAAAGAACAAGTATCACGACGCACGTGCATACACATATAGGTACCCATACGCGTTGGGCCTGAGCGAGATGCTGACCAACGTCAGTCAAGGCTGGACAAGGTTGCTGAAAAAGTTGGGGGGGAGGGGGAAACAAGCTACACAAACCGCGGCAATCACCACGTAATAATCAACGATCTATTTACCCTGTAATTACTTTTCCATGAATCGACAAAAATCAGCCGAAGAATTTACGACGGCTATTATAATGCGCGGAGCATAATGATAATAAATATGTATATATAAAGTGCTCTTTAAACTCGAGCAACCTAACGTTATTCAAAGCCGGTAACTCGTAGGTATTGTTAGCGAACGCATGATTATTTGATGGGCAGTTCAGAACCTTCGCAATAGCTCCGTGCAAGTTTTTCTATAACGTATAGGTTGTCGTTATACTTCTTGAAAAGGTTACGGCAGTTTGCGCGAGAAATCATATTAAATAGAACCGTCACGTCGGTTGACGAGTGCCTCGTGCGAGATAATTACCATTCGAAACGATTGCGTGTAACCCCGGCGTCGCAGGTCCGACGACTCGTAATTAAAAGTGTCACATGATATCGTCGTGCGACTCGTTGGAGAATACGAAATATTAGCCGCCACCCGCTGTCGAGCGGCTCGAATCGTTGTACGCGATTCGACGGTGTTTTGCAGAAAAAATTACAATCTCAACGATAATGAACCGTACGATAAATCGCTGCGGCTTGGGTAACGTGTAAAATTCAAATATACAGTTGCAACATTAAAACGATGTCAGACTTATTACTTAGTAATTCATATTTTCAGCAATAAACTCACGGTGATCCCATGGTACCACGTATGCCTATTCCGCAGTAAGAAGATATAAATTTGCGGTTGTGCAGTTTGCCGGAGAGATTGACGCGTTGCGAGTGATGAACCTGCGGCAGCAGCTAGGAAGGAGGATGTTAAAACGAAGCGTTTCGATTTAATGAGACGAGGTAATAGGCGAGAGGAGAGTAAAGATGGTATATGCTACGCTATGCGATGCGATGCGATGCGATGCGATGCGATGCGATGCTGCCGCGGAATGCCTCCGGCTGATTGTAAGTGCAGCGGGCAGACGGACGGGCGGACGGGCGGACGGACGGATGGACGGACGGACGGACGGACGGACGGACGTATATCTCCGTGTGCAGCGGCTATAGAGGCTCAACTCCGCAAGATGATATCGCGTCGAATCGAAACGCGGAGAAATATAAGAGGAGAGATATAAGAGAAGAAATATAAATATACCACTCCTCGCGATGTAGAGTGAGAGAGACAGCGTGCACGCGCGGCGACCCGGCGAAGGACAACTCCACCATCATTCACTGTCTCGAGAGACCTGCAGCGGTGCGAGCGAGAAGAGTTGGAAATCAGAGGAGAGGAGGGAGGAGAGAGAATAACAAATAAGAGGAAACAACCCGACGTAACGATTAATGACGAGCACGAACGAGAAGCCCTATTTCTCTCTCTGTTTGTCGGCTTAACGATACACGGTTAACTTTATAATACCTACGAGTGTACGTCGCATACTCATTGGTGCGAGTACCACCAATCGCGGAGGATCACCGCGCTGGTCCTTCACCGCCGTTCGCCGCGCACGTATGCGAATTCAAGGCGGAAGCGGTACGCGAAAGGACCATAACGAATGATTTTCAGACACATAAAGCGACGAAGAACTCCATCGACATCATTCGCGATGATCGGTGATCAATTTCTGAATACGCTTTATAAACTTTCATCATTTGCATTTGAATTTGCAGCAGCAGCAGCGGCGGCAGCGGCAGCACAGCTGTTGGTTACTAAAAGTCTGGCGTATCAAAATTATATACCTACGCTCGGTCGTCATCGTTCTCGTGGTCGTTGTGAAAAAGGGAGAAGATAATATAAAGGGGTCCGCGCCCGGTTGTAATTACGCGGGACGGCATACCGACGCCCGACGACGAGCAACTTGCGGCGATGGTACCGCGGGAGGTGTAGGCATAACTTATACCGCGTTATTACGTAAAAGTAACGCGTCGTTTTGCCAATTTACCATGCTCGACGACTCGAGGTAATCACTCCTAATACCCGGAAAGGGTCCCGCTGAATTGCCTGCTGAAATTCCAGTCAAACGTAATTCCGAGGGCAAAGAAACTTAATTCATATCACAAGAAAGGGATGTATAACGAACGAGAAGAAAAATACGTCAAACATTGCACCGATCCATCGGGCCAATATTTTCCCTCGAAACGAAGAGGTACGATGAAATTGTGCTTATAGAGATCACCTCGTACATACCTCTGGCATTTCCATCTCAATCGAGTTAGGAATTATAAATGGCATAGCTACAGCAGGTATATCACGAGTCCACGCAATTTGAACTCGACGTTTTACAAGTCTAGATTAATTCCTCCAGCCCCTAACCTTTCGAGTCGGATACATAGTCGTGTATAGGTATAATCGATTCATCCGCGTTCATTTCGTTCCCCCCGCGGGAATGTGGAACCTGTTACCGATGCAGCCGCATGATCGGAAGCTCACACCGTGCTCCTCCCGCGGTAGGAGGAAACCCAGAACTATACGTAGTCTTTTGAGAGGGTTGAACCAACGCGAGATTCACGTGCTCCGCGTGTCGCGCGCTGTACTACCGCAGGATTGCCGAACGATCGAGAATGACGGGACGCCGATTGCACCATCGATCGCGGCGTGGATAATCTCCGACGTTGTTCCATCTGAAAATCAACGAGTACGTCACAGTTTTGGCGACACCATCGTCTTCGTCGTCGGCGTGGTCATTAGCGAAGATTTAACCGCGGTCATGTTCCGCGTACCTTCTACTCGCGGCACATAAAAGGGTCAGAGTTGATCCTCCCGCGTCGGAAGACGTGGCAATGACAAGCGTGACTCCCCGACGCCCGACGAGTGGACGGCCGCGGTGTCGAGAGTACCAAAACGAAAGGCGCGACACGTACGGCGATCCGCCGTTCTTTCGTCCTCTGTTTCTTCCCTCCAGCTTGACCATTTGCCCCTTATTATGGCGTGCCGATCGCATCTGCTATAAGTACCAGCGTTCGTGGCTATACCTACCTCATACTCGCCCTCCCTTTTGTTCCTTTCCTTTTCTTATCGTTATCAACGAGCACGTTAAATTATATAGCGCGGAAAAGACTTTGGTTTGGCTTTAGCTTTGTAGCGAATATACGTAGATATCCAGAGCTCCCGAGCGAAACACGCGACAGCATAGGGTAACGGATGAAAACAAAGCTTGCGCGTTATATTATCACGAACAAAAATCTCGGGGGTGGTGCCGTTCGCCACCCTTATAAATTGTGGATTAAAATACAGCGGGACGTAGACAAGGCGCCTTCTTCCCGATGCGCATGTAAACGTGGAGTGTTTTCTTTTTCTTTTTCTTTTTTGATTTCCTCGAATCAAAAATTAGTCGAACAGATAAGAATTTAATTAATACATAGCGTGGGAACGAAAAGGTTCTAATAGGGTTGTGTGCGTATAGGAGAGAAACTGATTGCGGCAAATGTGCACATGAGAAAAAGAAAGAAAAAGAAAGAAAAAAAATGACAAACCGACGTCACTCGACTCTGCGAGATAGAAATCACCGTAGCAAAAAATCATGAAACGGTTAACAAGATACACGGCGGTATACATAAAACATGCAAACGTGCTAGGGTATAACATAGGTTATATAGTTTCGGTCCGATTTCATCCAGTTTCTTATAATCCACCTCCGTGGTTATATGAATTAAAAGTACAAAAAAGGAAAAAGAAAGAAAAGAAAAATAAGGAAAGAGATAAGAAAAGAATGCATCGCATGGTGACGATCGTGAGAGGAAAATCGTATCTCGTCTGTGACGGGATAAATTATACAGATGTGGATGAATAATGTGAAAAGCAAATCGCGGAGGTCCGCGGAAATGGGACAAACACTCGCCGACTAGGTAGCATACCTACTTATAGAAGGGGTGGCGAGCAATTCTCCCATGACTCATTAACTCCCCGTGTAGTCGACGGCGACGACGGACAACCCGAAGGACACACCGGGACTGGGGACTACGGAGGACAGAGAACAGAGGGCGTTTATCCCGTAACCGCTGCTCGACCTCTTCGCTTCTGCTCCCACGCTTACTCACCCGGGATCCGAGGCTGACGCACGACGCGGAATTAAAAGTGATCGTTATAAATTCATGCAGTCGCTGGCAGCGCCCACATACACGGCAAAATCAACGATAGCTGAAAGATAATATTTGCCAGGAGTCGATCAGGTCTTGGAAAAAGATATCGGTGAAACGAACACAAAGACCATGTAATTGTTTTCTAAATTACTATGCCGATACGAGCTATCAATGAAATAAATGAAAGATGGTTTATCATATCCTCTTTTTATCCTTCGTAACGCGTCTATAATCACGTACCGTTGGGTACCGTTGTTTACGTCATCCTGGCAATCCCCTTTATTCATCCCTTTCGAGGAGCCGATTCAGGGAGGTAAATACGGTCTTTGAAGTTATAATCCCGACAATTATTCTCGTGTTTGCAAAGTTATGACGCTTGTTAGACCTTGGTCGTGTTTCGTCTTTCGTCTTTCGTCTTTCGTCTTTCGTCTTATTTCACCGCGATTATTAATCCAGAGTCGAGAATCCGGTAAAGTCTGGAGGGTATTATTTCTCTCCTTAGTTACGTAGAGAGGCAGCGGCGCGGCGCGGCGCGTCCCGGTCCTCCTTGGGGTTTAGCATCCCCTCCACCTTCACCCCCTGGTTTCCTCCGCATACGACTACATCGCTGCTTGCTTCTGCAGCTCCTCGTCGCTGGGTAACGAGTAGAGGCAGAGTACCGACGTGAGTTAAGCGTGCAATTTGTAGCCGGTGCGACACGAACCTCCACCGCTACATCGTGCTCGTACTCTTGCAGCAATGCGTACCGGTATGTAATACGCACACCATATCCTATAGGTATGAGCCTGAAAATCCTGTTCCACCTCGGCGCTACGTCGAGTTACGCTCGATACGTGCACCGCGATACGAATACGTGATCCTTAACAAGCCCCCCGGTATCGATACCTTCGATAAATATTAAAGACCGAGGGTAAAAGAGACGTAAAATTACATCGCTCTGCGTTTATCTATACGAAGCTACGACGACGCCGTAACCGCATCTACGTCACAGCCATGAGACGCTTTTCGAACTATATCGGCTATATTATACGTATAGAGGCGAATTCAGAAAATATAATTGGAGCTTGATTTGATAAAACTAATTCGTATTCCCAGTTAATCGTTGCACGGCTTCTTCTCTCTCGTTGATAAAACTGATGGGCTGTACACGCGGAGGACCGCAAAGCACCTGCAGGGCGAATTAAATTACCACATCCAATAAAAGAAAATGAAAAATGAGAAACGGCGGGAACGGCGGGAACGGCGGGAACTGGGAAGGGGGAGCGGGGAATGAAAAATGAGAAATGAGTACGAGCGGGCAACGGGGTAGGTATATGTATTATATGCTTCAGCTATACTACGTAGCGAGTATACGCCGCTCTGTGTAAACGTGGCTGATGCAATTAGCAAAGCGGTGACGACGACGAGGCGTCCACGTTGTGCGGAGGGAAAAAGAATGACGAAGCGGTGGCGTCGGTGGCGTCGGTGGCGTCGGCGGCGTCGGTGGCGACCCCCCAAACACCATGATTATCCGTAAATATTTTAAGGGTGCTTCAAAACTTATTACAGGGATCTTAGATTATATATTTACGCCTCGTGTAATCGCCTCACTCACTTCGAGATTATTTTTCCATAACCCTTGGCATGTAATGTTTATTTTTTCCTTATAATCGCGGATACGTTAAATTGAATTTCGATAGCGAGAAGATCGACCGCGATCGCTGACCGCGTCGAATCGATGACTTCATCGCCAATGACTCGTCCCCGAAGCATGCGGTAAAATAGAGCCGGCTCCGAATAATTCGCTCGCGGTTTCACCTATGAATCGAACATCAACCGCAATTCCAGCTAAACTAATCATCTCCGAAATGAGCGTTCTTATGTTATTCCAGACTTTTTCCTCGTCCCTATTTTTACCCTCGTTTACACGATCTACGCGGGAAAATCACACCACGATGACGTGTGTACGTGAAATGTAACTCGTACGTTTATATATACGAACAGATACCATATATATATGGGGCATTCCACGTCGAACCAACGGATCTTTTCATTCGTTTCGGTCAAAAATGATACCTCTGATTTTACGAACATTTCAGGCCAATGACCGATTAGTTTGACGTAGAACACCCCATGTATATCAGAGTCGATTTCGGATGAAAAAAAAAACAACTCAGAATCTTGGTCAAGCGTATCAGCGCACTACACCCGAGTCGTAGAACGTACGCGCCCTAACGTGGATCATATGGTAGTGTGATGCATGTACGCGTGCTCACTGTCAATGTCATCGCGCGTGACTCGACGTACGTTGCAGTCGCGTGGCTGGCTTTATCGATAAAGCGGCTAACAAACGAAATATGGAACACGTGAGGATGTAGATACATATAGGTATATACGTGGAGAAAATGTGGGAGACGTGCTCGACAGCTATCGCATCCTATTGGACAAGTAATTTTGTTTTATAGCAATCCGAACCTGAATCGAGTTGCGAAAAGATCGTCGGATATTTCAACGGAAGACGTGTGAAAATTAACTTTGGAGTCGAACGGCCATCGTCCGCATCGCCGAGTTGAATAGCAAATTATTAATTTCAGTCGATTGTCGGAGGCAAGCGATCGTGTAGTAGATATACTTAAAATACGAATATATTCCAGTCACGTTTTCATAGAAAATGATGACTCACGGCGGCAAAAAATCAGGAGCTAATTATTTAGGCGTTTGAAAAGGTGAGAAACAAAGCTACCTCACCTCGAAGCATTATATAATTGATAGTTCCTCGCGTTTGCTATGTGGATATGAGTGTTGCGTGAGAATCTGCGTAGAATAATATAAGAGGAATGATATGAAACAACGACACTGACGATGAGGAGAATTGTTGCTCTTCTTTGTAATTTTTATTTCCATTACTTGCGATAGGTATAATTAGCCAATCACAACCTTCCAAAGATCGGAAGATTGATAATATCAAATATGGCATCGCGAGCATTCGTGACGAGAGAGGATAAAAAAAACACCTGTAATATAAATCTGATCGTATTATATACGTGATAAAAAAATAATCGTTATTCACAGGCTTTCGTAAGCTATTGTTTCGATGCGATGCGCTAAAATAATCGAAACGTGGAGTGCTATGATTGCCGTGATGAATCGTTGGTTATTTTTTAATTTGAACGATTATCCCAAACATGTACAGATTCACGCGCTGCAGAAACGAGAATAGCCTCGCACACTTTTCGTATAATCTTATCTGAGCACATGCCTATAAATCTCCGTATATTATAACCAAAATTCTAGAATCACACGTGACATGAATTTTCATAACTGTTTGAGCAATGAAAGATAATCATTGCGCATGAACTAGGTTTAACTCTGAGCGGAGCATTTGTCGACGCGACGCTCAAAAATCCCGGAGGCATCTGCTTTCCGCGTGTGTGCGGAGGGGGTCATTGACTCCGTTCATCGATTATCCCTATTATGGTTTACGTACGTACAGCACACAGGTATTAAGTATCGAGATTATCTTTAATAAATACCGTTTATCATTATCCGTTGTTGTCGTTGTTATTGTATACCGTTGTTGCTCATTGTTAACCACTTGGTAGTTTGATCGATGTTTCGAAAATAATCCGTTTACGTTGTTGTTGTTATCGTTATGGTTACCGATACATCATTACGTTATATGGTCGGAATTTAATTGGCTCCGGTACACGTGGATGTACATAAATGATATCGAACGCGGATCTGTTACCAGCTTAACATTTCATTTCGCGCGGTTGCGATTAAGTATTAATAATTCATTTCAATTTGGTAAAAAGAAAAATAAAGCTCGAGATTATCAAGTGTCGGGGATCACTTGTCGGGGTCCACGTTCGATCGATTTCGGAGCAACGTAGCCAAAGAACGTAGATATTGACGTCAATGTACGTAATCTCGTAACCCTGTGACGACGTACGCCGAATTTCACAGAGATAAATAATTCACCAACTATTTG
Organism: Athalia circularis; assembly: GCA_963978495.1. Lineage (NCBI taxonomy): Eukaryota > Metazoa > Arthropoda > Insecta > Hymenoptera > Athaliidae > Athalia > Athalia circularis. The sequence continues at coordinate 471,978 of OZ021701.1, read as the reverse complement.
GCCGTAAAACTATATAACTCGTTCAAGGATTCTTTTGAACTGCGGTGAGAATTGAATCGTACCGCGCTTGGAAAATAACGAGACGTAATCGATCTTTGTTTTTACTACGAAAATATAAACCGCATCAAGGAACATTTTTCATCCGATCCGATCGCGAGTACGGAATATGCCGAGTACACGTCGCGGACACACGTAGGTGAAGATTCGATCGATTGTCGCAAAGGACGTATACCTCGGGGGGATCAACTTCTTTTTATTCGCCCGTCAGATTATCGATCGGCGCGAACTGCGTATCGGATTTAGTACATACGGCGAGACTCGGATACGGGGACGGAGGCAGCCGCGATAGCGAGAAAAGAAAATCTCCGAGTATTCCAAACCGAGACGATGTGGTCTGGGTTGGAACACGGTCCGAGTATTTGGAGATCTGGTAACGGCGTGTAGAAACTACGCCATAGTCGGCAGACTGGAAGGTAGCCAAATGCACTTAACGTTCTATCAGCGGCACCGCCAACCGGCGGCAACCCCTTTCTCCCGATTCTTTTCCACCCTGCATGCCCACAATCGCATCGTCGACGTAGAGCGAGGTGGGCGGATGATACCGACATAAGTCCGCCCTATACGTGCCCGGGATTTTCCACGACGCTCGGATAACCCCTCGAGTATTTGCCGCATTTGTAACATTTACCATTTGCCATTTACCATACTTTTTACCATTCACCAATGTCCACCAATGTCCACCAATGTCCATACCAATGCCCACCAATATCCGCCAGCAACAATAATATATAGAGATACAGAACCACTCGAAGTATAGTACCATGCGATAACGCGGATGACCGATAAAAAGACGAAAAACCCGACAGAGATTGTCTATGATATTTGACGATTGCGGATCGACGTCCCGCGGTAGGTATATCTTAATCGTTATCGGAGCTGAGCAGCACAAGAAATTGCTCCGAACAGTTTCAATTTATTCCTTGACAATGACGCGGGTTCTAGTTATGGCTTAAAGGGGCTTAAAAAGGATCGGGAGCTTTAAAGCTTGCCAGACAACTTTTGGATTGTTGGTTTTCACTGTACGTACTAGATACATACATGAACGCACATTGTGCATACCGTGACAGGAGCTTGTATGTATAATGTATATAGGTATATACGCGTTGCAGCATCGGCGGACATTAATTGTGAATGATAAATAATTAATATCGAGAGATTATTAACGGGTAGAACGAAGAATAAAATCCGAAATAGAGGGGGGCTAATTGGTGGACTTGAGAAGAACCGCGTAACATGCACTCTTTCAGATCACTCGAATACCTATATAGCGCGGCATAAGAAGGACAATGCAGTGAATAGGAGAATTCATGACTTACAAGGGTAGTATAAGGATCGCTGGAAGTTGACAAAAATTCGAGATTAATGGGTAAAAGCTGAGGAGGAATAAAGGAAGCGCGAGGGAAGGGAGGTCGGACAGAGATGGACGTGCAGCAGCAGCAGCAGCGAAAAGCGAACGAATAAACCCTGAAGCGGGAGGATAACTAGGCCGTTTGTCTCGTTTCGGGCGGCGTTCGGCAACGCGAAGGTAATTATTCAATGTCGACTAGTCCCCGTTAATGAGTACGTCGGCGCGGATGTCTTCGTTCGAGTCCATCCGCACGGTTGATTCTCCTCGCTGCCCCGGAAAGAAATGAGGATGCGATACCTACATCTCACATATACAGGTACACCATCGCTTCGGCGTAGATGTAAGACACCACGCCCTTGAGTTCTCGTGTAGTAAAAATAACTACGACTGTTTCGGAAAATATCCGTTTGAGAGATAAATTTTTAAAAAGATGACGACTAAAATCGGGAAGGTGGAAAATTTTTATATCGCCAACAACGAGGCAAACTCCCTCAGTTTTTGCGCTACGAGATTGATCGAAGACGAGACGTTACGGTTACGACTTACAAATAACGTCTTACGACTTGGCCGCTAACAACAAAACATCTTCGGAGTTGTTCGGTTAATGATTCCGGTGTCACCATTATTATTATCGCTGTCGTCATTTGCCAATGATCGAAACGATATCCCATTCGAATGGTTGCAAAAAGCGATTAAGCTATATAAACTCGGGTGCGTAATTGTCGGTGTTTCAGGTTCCATACAGGTGTACAATATTTGGAAAAGAATCGCCGGGAGGCCAGGAGTCGAAATCACGTCCAATTGGGATAACGCTCGAGATAATGAGTTCCGTCTGGTTTTGGTGTAAGTGAGAGATCAAAGGCTGTAGCGACGACGTGGTACCGAAGATTTCGATCGAGCGATCTACACCGTAGCTCACAATCAGAGGACATTTCGATGCGTCGGCGGTGCTGAAGCTTTGAATTAGGTATCGGTCACCGACAACCATGTCCTTTTATCCTTTCGTCATTTTCTCCGCTAGTTTCGAGAAATTGCCTCGCAACGAGAACATGGTTCGGCAGAAGCCTGCTAGGCTCACCCGCCGCTATAATTCAACACTAATCGAATATATCACGAATTAATTATCACCGGTACACATCGTTATTTAACAGAGTTTTCCAAAATTCTCAAATCGATCCTGCAACAGCATTGGTACTATCGTAATACGGAAGAGTGGATATGGCAACGAATTCGTCCAGTTTGGGCGCAGCAGCAGCTGGAGTATCCTAACTATGACGTGATATCGGGTAAACAAGATCTCAGACACGCGATGCGGCCGTGAATATTCTATTAATTAACAAAGTATATTCAAAGGGTCGCGTTTTGAGCGCCCAGCCTGCGCCTTACTTCGTATTTATGTATACCCCTAATTTGAATTAGCAAATAGTGTGGGTATAGGTCGTTGGGTGTTTGTGGGGGAAGCTAGTAGGTTGGTCGGAATTAAGGGCTGCGGCAGCTCTCGATAGCTCCGCGTTTAACTAAGTGCATGTCCGTTGTCGGCGTGACTGATACGCGCGCGGTAACGTTCATTCCTATTTCTACACAGCTATAGAATATATATATATATGTATAATTTCTACACAGGAGCGTCCCGACGTCCCGCTGGCCCACGTCGTCGTTCGCCGTGGCGGGCGAGCGATCGACGCGAGCGACCTTTGAAAACTGAAAATTAAAAGAGAAAGGATTTGGATGATAACTGAAGAGAGCGCGATCGTGCGGCGGGAAAATCTGAAAAATATAGAAACGAAAAATTTTCCCATAACTGACACTAAATTAAATTATAGTGGCAGCGCAACGAAAGTTATAATTAACATTTATTTATCGATGAATCGAGTTCTATTCATATAACATATTCGAACGTTGCAGTCGACCCTGCGGTTCGCTGAACAACGCAATACCACGAAACGCGATGATACGTCAGATCGATGGATCGATCGGTACAGAAAATGGAGAGACGATCGAGAATCGGGTTGGGTGTATCATTTCATTCACCTTCTTCTTCTCCTACCTACGTCCATAAATTCGTATCGGGTCAACGTTTACGCAGCCATCCCTGGATCGCATCGGCATACCAATCTCTTCTCGGAAAGTTCAAATATAATAATATTCATGCATCAAAGCTGGCTGCGGTGCGATACAAAGAACATCGGGGATATCCCACGGGAAAGTTTCCTAGAAGCTTGAATACCACGTCGAGGAATCGAGAGAAGAGAAGGAGATTCTCGATGCCTCAGTTGCACCCGTCGTCATCCTGAATCCAGACATAGGAGCGAGATGGAGAATAACGTGGCAAAAGCGGGAGAGCGGAGAGAAGAGAGAAGAGAAGACGCCACTCCGACAGATGTTCACTTGTTCGAAAGCTGTTCCAAACCTTCTTCAGATTTACTCGATGCGCCACTTCAGCAACTCTCAACATCCTCAGACTCCGACTCCGCGGTACAACGTGGATATAAAAATAGTTCCCTAATCAAGTAACCGCCGAAATAAACCTTCGGATGCTTCGTGTTCTACGCATACATTTTAATACCTGATACAAAGCTCCCAGGGTATACGATGGTCCACAGCGATATAGACACACATAAAAGATTAGAAAGTTTCACGCGCGATTTACGTGAACAAAAAGATATTTCGCAACGACATATTACTATCATTTACGATCGGATATGATAAGTATCATTGCTCGCAGACGAAAAACAAGTAATTGAAATAAAGAAGTACAAAAAATAAATGAATATAAATGAGGAAACAAGGTCACGCATCTTCCAAACATCCTCATACAACGTGTACTCGTGCACAAACTTCACTTACACCCTGCTCCTACCGTGATATTAAAAATAAAGAAAAGGCTGATTTACATAAAAAATAACTCGAGATCAAAGCATGACAAAATCTGCGAGACAAATTGAACGTGTGACAGAACCCGGAGTTACCGTGTCAGATAGTAATCGAGTTTCAGCGCGCACCTGTCGTCATCGTTTGCGGAGACGATTATCGAAATTTCAATCCTCATTTCCAAGTCGTCGGGATCTCCTCCTCAGAGCGCACCTACGCCGATTCGCAGAGCTGATTCAATTCGGTCAGTTATAGGTAAATGATTAATATTTTGTGTTTTAGCAAAGTTTCACTCGGCACACTGGATCTAGAAGAAGTTTGGAACCGTTCAAATTCCCACCGTAAAAGAAAGAGCGCACTCTCTCTGTATAATTTGTACACGAGAAACATGAGCGCGAATGGCACTCGGATCAATTATCACATCGGAAGGGTGGCACCCTTCACCTTGTTCCCTTCGAAATAAAGCACCAAACTCCGGTTGAGTTCACTGGGCCCATCATCTGGGATGAGGGCGCGTAAATATCGTAAAGTGAAGTGTAGCAGCAGCAGCAGCAGCAGCAGCAATGCGAACGGGTAATCAATGGGCACTCGATGGGCATTCGAACGAGAGGGAGACCTGTTATTAAAGTCAATGGGCTTAAAATGTTTTTAACGTCATGGTTTCTTATTCGACCTGTACGCATTTGATACGTAGATAATATGTATTGCTTTTAGAAGTGAGCCACGAGTCGCGAACAACTTCACGTCTATGGCCGCTATGAAAGGTGCTAAAAAAGCACGATCTTACAGCCATTTCTGGTCCACGCGTTTCCATCACCGCCTTCCAGCTGATCGTTCTACAGCATCGGTTCTGTTTCAGAAGTAATCGACTTTTTCCCCCTGTAATTGCGAGTGATTCGCACCGCCCAAGAACGAGAAGAAGATCAAGAAGCGTTCTGATTCCAGCAGATGGCAAGTTTCCCGCTTTTCGAATCGATCGATCCTTTTAAACAGAGGTGTGGGAAAAGAAAGTAAGGGCAGGTGTCTTCCAGGCAATCTCGAAAGATGCGGCAGATTAAGCCTCCGGCGATGATAGCCCGGACAAGTTGAAATAACAGAGTGAATTCTACGCTAGATCCAAAATATTTATCCTCTACTTCGAGGGAGAGGGCAGCCCTACGTCTTTGATCTTAATTATCAGACCGGTAATCTCGATCCGAGAGTCTCAGCCCTTTCACGGTCGATGCGAGAAAATGGTGTCTCTATATAAAAGGCAGCCAACTTCTTAAAAGTAGAATAAGAATATCACGATTTGAGGATCATACGCGTCATTCGGACAAAAGCTATGATGCCTAGGGGGGTGCGGAAGGATTGGAATGTTGCTGCGGAGGGTTAGTGGTAATGGGAATGGAAATGGAAATGGTAAATTTTAAGTTATAGAGGAATGATTAATAAGCACTTTAACAACTGACAATGAATGGTAGGGCCGTTCTCTACTCCTTCTGCGGGAGGCTTCGCTGGTAATTACGTTAAGTGCGCGAAAGCACTTTGTGGCCTACCAGAAGATGAAAGCCCATCTCTCCTCTCGAGTTGTGCGTTGCTTCGATCCGTTTCGCGTTCATTATGCGTAGTTGCATCAAACATACGTATAATTCTGGTAGTACAGATTCAATTGTATCTTGATCCGAACGGTATCATTTTTTCACAAGAGGCCGTTTTGTACTCTAGGAGTCTACCTCGTGATTTGACGGATTAATTTGTCTAAAATTACGATCAAATAAAATTTTAGTCTCCCAAGTTTCGATATCACGAGTAGTTGATACGCGATACACGCGATTTAGCGTACATATTTCTTTTTCATACTTCCTTATCATGTAAATAGGTTAATTTGCGCTTACGAAATCTGAGGCATAAGGGTATATACCTGCGTTGCAGAAAAAAAAAAAAATTGCAGAACATAAAAAAGGTGTATAATATCGAATGTTCTAGCATCTCTGTCCCTTTATTTTTTATACAAAAAACTTTATTAACAGTGCTGCTTGAGATTCGAACGAGGCGTGCGTCATCGTCAGTCGAAAAGAGGAAAGTGGGCACGCGTTGGTGTCGCCCTGACCTAAATACTTGTGACCCGAGCCTCCTTCAAGGCAAGGCCTGCTCTGCTATGTTATCTAGACACTCCCGCCTTCCCTTCCCTTTCCCTTTTTTCCCCCCTTCCGTCCCGTTTGTAACAGTTTCCTTCGTTTTCTCGCTCCGAACATGCATCGAATAAAACACTGGGCCGAACTTCCGAAAAGCGTCAACCTCGGATAGTTTCTAAAAATCAGCAGACATCGTACTATCTATTCATCATATTCCGCTCGGATCTCCCATGCACAGGACTACACCCGCATTCGGGCGAGAAAAATTCTATAGTTCGCTATGCAAATATGCAACAATATAGCAATTTAAACACGAAATTATTAGTTGTGGCTGTATCAAATATAACTAGGTAATCGAAAAGTTGAGAAAAAAAGAATGCAATACGAAAAAGAAGAGAAAAGAAACTCCTTTTTTTTAATTGGATACAGGTGCAGCCGAACTGGAGCTGGTTACCATGCGGGACGCCATGTAAATTATGAGATTGAATTCGAGCAACCTTTGAGGTGAATTAGGATCCTAAGTCACGTATGAAGGCGACATTCCTCTTATACCTATATATAGGGGTGAAAATGAATCACTCAACTTCATGGCGTTAGTCCGATAGATGATCTGAAAAGCAAATCATCTGTGGAGATGTATTAAATGCTAAAATGTAAAAAAAAAAATCAATCCGTGATTCATGTATGGACATGTATAATACGTGGCGCAATAATAAATTGAACAAAAAGTCATTTGTAATCCGATCCGATTGCCCTAAGCAGGCTGCTGGCAGGCTCGTTCTAATTATGTATCGAGGAGATGAAAGATGATAATTAATTGTGCGAGGAATTAAGGTCAGAGGTCGTATAGGTATATTACTCGGTATGGTTTCTCGCTGCATTGATAACCTCATCATAATATAGGTAATAAAAACAAATTATTCGACTCGCGCGGACAAGGGCGAGATCATTTTTCCGTTCGATTCGATTTTTCAGCGATCTCCCGAATGGCTGCGAAAAATAATCAGGTCAGGGTTGAATGCCCACGATGTCTCTTTCATTTTTATTATTTTTTCTTCCGACCGATTCTCAACGCGTTTTACCGATGAAGAAAGCGATATCCGAAGATATTGTAACTTTGCACGTCCAAATACCGCAGCAGTGGATTAAAATCCAAAGTGCGTCGGGATAAGCGTCGCCGGAGAATTCACCGTGAGTTAATTTTCGAACGGCCAAACGTCGTATAGATTACAAAAGCGGAACAAAACGAAACAGAACCGAGAGTAGTTGAAGTCGGCGTAGAATCGCAGCAGCAGCAGCAGCAGCAGCAGCAGCAGCGGCAGGGCGGGGCGGGGCGATCTATCAGAGGAACACTTGTTCGGGAAAAAGACCGAGCCCCACTTCGCCTACGATTCGCGAGTCACGTCGATATAGCGCAGAACATCGTGCGAGGAACTGCATCTCCATATAATTCGTATGAGGCTGGGAATGTTGAATTACCAGAGCAACGACCACGGACAAAGTAATAACATGAATTAATGGAAGAAAAGTATAACCAGACAATGAATGTCTCAAAATATCAAATGGTCGACGACCTCCGGTTAACGATCACGCGGCAAGGTCATAATTTAAAAAAAATCTATCACTGAGATGGCTCGTGAGATTTGACGAAAACAAATTCAATTCAAAAAGATAGCCACTAATCGTAAGAGTGAAATATAGTTTGTAAATTCGTTGAAAATTAACCGTCGCGTTACCTCCAGCGAAGTTGATCGTCACGAAGCGAAGCGAAGCATGAGATCGGATCGGATCGGATCGGATCGGATCAGATCGGATCGGATAATGATTTTCGCAGAGCTGCAGTTGTTGTCTGCGCATTGTGATCGCACATCGCGAGTATATCGTACGAAGGACAGAGATGAAGGAATGGCCGAGAATCCACCCATCCACCTTGGCCAGAGAGAACCATAGAAAGGGAGAAAGGAGAAGGTGGATGTAGAGAGTGAGAGAGTGGAGCGGGTATAGAGAGAACCAACCAAAATAAACGAGTTGCTGGGTTGTTGGCCTCGGGTGAACCCAGCCCTGGCCCCGGTGCAAAAAACACCACGCGAGCATCGAGAGCACGAGAAATTGTCGAGAGATAAAGGGAAGGAGAGAGAAGGAAAAACAGTAAGAAGGGAAGAGAGGCAAAGGAAGCTCTGCCAGGGGATGAAATGGGGGGGATCAATGGTTAGAGGGCTGTCAAATTATTGCAAGCGACCGCGAAATCGACACAATTACTCCACGTTTCCTTTCCAACTTGAGTTTTCCACACGTTCCGTATTCTCCTTTTCATTTCATTTCATTTCACTTGATTTATAAATTTTTCCCTCACCTTTTTATAGCTACAAAATCAAGAAGAAAAGTGATCGAAATCAAGTGATCAAAAAATCAGCGTTCCGCTCGACAGATTATAATTGAATAACCGGCGTGATCGGCATTTCGAGATGGTCGATATTATACGTTGATATATCAATTCAGCAAAATAGCAGCAGCAGCAGCAGCGGCAGAAACGATTCATATTTATAGTAGCACCGACATATTTGAAGGACAAAGCTCGGTATTCATTTCGTGATCGATCTGTTTCACAGACTAACAGCAAGGGGGGATTTAGGGGGATTCTCGAACGTTGGTTACAAAGATTCTAGCTATGGTAATCTCTTCATAATCTCAGGATTCCGATGTGGCTCCCAACGTAGCGCACATCGAAAGGTACTTTAATTCCATTCAACAAATTCAAACGTAGAATTAATCCAATCATCCTAGTAATTATAATCAACGAGGAGATTCAATCCCATGCACACTACGATAGTATCGCGCGGTCGTTCGAATCGGCAGAGAGAATATTCAGCGTAATCGATCCTGAATCGACGGTGTACCTCGTAGGCGGATGTGAACTGACAATGAGTCCAGGTAAGGTCGGGGGACGAAACTAAACGTGCTCGTGCGGTCCAACAATGGCCTCATTGTCCGATCGTGTACGATACGATAGAATCATTCCATTCTACGATACATACCTAGCTCTACATTTCTTCCGTGTCTATCGCTGATCACTGATCTCAAGTGAATGCATCTCGGAACGCATCTACTTTAATAAGCTATTCGTCGCACATAATTCAATTGGTCACATAGATGAAAAAATATGGAGCGTCTGAATTTAAGATCGCGTGTCTCGATCTCCGTACCAGCATGAATATTGCGCTTCTTTTCACCACGATGTTTGCGTTTCTTGTTTCGTAATCGTGTCTGCAGGGTGTCATTTTGTAAAAGCTGCTGCACGAAATCCGTCGAAGGTCGAGTTGTTGATTTTTCACCAGACCGCAGCGGTACACGATACGTGAGACCGCATCGGTGGGTGGATGTGTGGTCGTACCTTGTATTGGCCGATTTTCGGAAGCTATGTAGATCGTCGGATCGCAGCGATGGCGCATGGCGCATGGCGCGGAGTGGAGTAGAGTAAAGAAAACGTCGTTACGATTATTGGTATTAGATTCGGTGGACAATAGCGGCCAAAAAAATCAAGACTGTGTGCGTGCTTGGGCATCAGGCTAGAACTTGGTACTGCGGCAGGTCGACGACGCGAACAGCGATCGCGCGCTGGGTTAAAAGCGATCACATCGTAGGTAGACATGACACAACGCCCTCTTCGGGAATCACCTGTCTACGATAGCGGCTTTTTCGCAAATGTTCTGGCTCGCGACTCTGAACAGCTTTCAGATGCATTCATATAATACAGGCCACATATGTTAGGTAATGCACGAAATACGAAAATACATTACACAAATATGCCCACGGTCTCCAGGCAAGCCAAGCCAAGCTAATCAACGCTTCGTTACGTGACAAGAATAAATCACTGAAGTGAGAAACGTAAACTGGTAACTAGTATAAGTTATAAATGGCAAGCAAGAGTAGGCGCCGTGTAGCGTTTGTACGACCAACAGTCGCATAGATGACCATCGAACGATTACCAGTTGACAACGAGCTAAGGATCGCCACACGGTTCCTACCCACGTAAAAGCGGCGAGACAATTTATTTCTCCCACCTCACCCCCACCGATAATTGCAGCTGGAATAAGAATTGGAACGCGGAACATCCATCACCGCTGTATCTGCAAGACGAATAACCACGACTTGATCGCCCATCAATTAAATCCTCGCAAGTACCTCAATCGATCCAGCAGCAGCAGCAGCATTGTCACAGGGTGTAAATTCGTGCCCAGTTCCTAGTTAGATGTGTAGACACAAGTATGTTGGCATAACTATATCTGCATACGAAGCAGCTATCCAGAGTATGGACGTGGTACGTTTGGTTGGTTAGATGAGGCGATGTTGGCTTGGGTTCGGTTAGATTAGTAAGGGGCGATGGGGACGCAGGTTGCAGCGTTGGCTTCGCTCGCGTATTACTCACGTAGTCAGTGAGGTAAGCCGGACGAGCGGGTGGCAGTGCAGGGTGAGCTGGGGAAGTAGATACCCGGTACCCACCTACCAGGTACCTACTTTGGCTACAGTTAATGGGCTTCATCGTCGTCGCGGCGGTGGCTTTAAGGCCTATAGAGTGCAGCGGGCACCCCGAGTGCCTCGTACCTATCTATTACAACGCTCGAGGCGTACGTACTAACGAATACACGGAACAAAAGCTGCGAGAAAAAAGAAGAATGGATTGGCACGCGGGTCGGATGCCCAACGTAACCACCGGCAAATGCCGTTAAGTTTTGAGAAAAGATACGCAATAGAGTTACGTAAACATCCATTCAAACTGCGTCCGTTTCACGAGTATATTTGATTCGTGTCATTTCGATTCCTATGGGCGTTGCAGATAATCAACCTCGATATACGCAAAGATGATGCGGACTACAGTATTATAGCAACTAATAATACTCCGCGCATGCATAGCATTTGCGCTGCACCGTTCTCAAGGGGATCGTAACAGAGCTAACGTCGGAAGGAGGATCATGCGTTTCATGGGGTGCTACCCGGCAAGCAGGCGAACCAAACGGCATCTTCTTCGCCTTCTCGATCGCTTTCCTTCTCTCCATTCTCCTCGTGGCGATGCGAGCATCACTCTTCTCTCTAGAAAAGCTGGGGGTACAATCGCCGCAGCAGCGATGCTGCGAGTCGTTACTATTATATCATAGCTAATTCGCGTGGTATGCCTACTCGACCATTACCGAGCTCTCACAATTCTCCCCCCCATCTGTAAAGCGTAGGTTGGCACAAGATATGCGTATAACGAACCGCACTCGGTCAAGCACTTCGCGTACCTATTCATCGTATCTAAGTTTGAAAAGTCGACGGTCTATGACGTAAAATAAAATAAGTTGATGGTCGGGCCCTTTCGAGATAGGTATTGCAAAACGGATCGGAATTGATTCACTACCCTCGTACAACTCGACATTAGTCGCGATTGCAGGAGAAACAACGCGTTGCATGAGAACAACCGCGACGAGAGGACTCGAGAAGTGGTGGAGGCGTGAAAAGCGGCAAGGTATGGGAGAATGAAAAGGGGATACAACGAATGTTATATCGATCAGTCGTATGAAACTGGGTTAACACTCGACACGGACTTTGCGCGATACCTCTCCGGCATAATTCTCCCAACTAAATTTACGTAGTGCTTCAAACTTGTCGGAAAAATCACGATTCGCATCAGATTTTATATAAGCTAGCTCTTCTCGCCTCGTGCTACCCCTCAAGTTGGCCGTGGAATGACTTTCAGAAAACGGTCGATCGATGATCGACAGCCAATAGGATATTGATGAACACTCGAAAATCCCGGCCGGGCGGACGAACGTCCAACCAAGCCCTTGAAAGGTCAGCGATTGTAGAAAAGTCGTATACGAACACCCAGACGGTGGGCTCGTGGCGGTTGGAGTCGATGGAAAAGAAGAGAAACGAGAGATGAAAACAGAAGTAGAAGTTATTGATTCTGAGTCGGCAGTTGGCGAGCGACAGCGAGTATGTCTAGCAGCGTTATACGATTTTTCTTTACCTACACAGCCATTCCTTTTCTCGTGCGACTGTATTGAGCCTTCGCGAAGTGAATTTCAATAAACCGTTTGAAGTATGTACAAGCTATCTCTCCATACGGTTGGAATATTACGCGGTATGAGGAAAAAGCAAATTTGCAATCCCATGAGGAGTGACATGCGATCTGAAGAAAAATAAATAAATAAACGTGAACATTAAGAATTCGGAAGACTGTAAGCCTATCGCATGTGAAAGAGGATCGGAAGTTTTGACTTCTTGTTGATTTTCATCGCGGAGGTGCTGGTAATTCTTTTGCAAATGCAATCTCTCGCACGCCCAACGCGCACGTAATCAATTTGGCTATTTCGATGCTGTAAAACCTCTAATCGGAGAAAGCAAGGGTGTTTTTTTTTTGTTCGAATTTCATTCTTCCGTTATCGATCTTTCTTTTTCTTCTCTTTTTATTGTCATGCCCTTCGCAGCGGTGCACGACGGTCGTCAAAAAGGAAGATTTAAGGGGACCATTAAATAGCGAGAGTTTGGCTGCTGTGTCGAAATTTTTATCGGTTTAGCGGAGCGCGAAATTGCCTACAAAATGTTTATCGCGGAGTAATGAAAAATGATGATAAAAAATGACGAAAAAAAATGCACGGAATATTTCGATTTGCGATGGTCGATCGAAAGTCGCGGCTTTCACGAATCACGCCATAACTAACTCGAATACCAGTCCAAATATTCATCAACCTGCAAACCCCTAAACGGAAGTAGTCGTAGCGATGGTAGCAGGGAAGGGGGGGACCGCGTAAGACTATTCTCAAGAATTACGAGTAAGGAATACCGCGAAAAAACGTTATAGTCCGATAACATTAGACAGAGTGGCATTAGATTTCACCCTTCTGCTTACGGTAGCTTCCCGATATTTATCTCGGGCGAAATTAATCTCCTACCATTTGGGTCAATAAAATCCAAGTCGAGTCGGCGCCCCGCGTATAATGTAGCCGAATACGCCGGATCCCCGCTGTTTACTCAACCGCCTTCCATTCCTCTTTCCTCTTCCCTTTTCCGCTTATCCTTCCGCTGCCATTTCGTCCCCGCCCACGCCTTCCGATCCACTCGAAATCCGTTACCAACCCTAATGCTGTTACCACGTTTTCTCGCCCCCACCCCCGTTAGTCTCGTACTTATGTTTCCTGGTTCGGTTCCGTATTCAAGACTCGAAGAGACCTCGAGGAGAAGCCGCAGTCACCCTCCCCCGCTCTCTCATCGCTATACGTGTACCCAGACTTCCGGGAGTCAGTAATTGTACCTACACGGCGGAGAGGGACCAGATGAACAAAACAACAAGCAAACAGCTACCAAGTTTTGTAGGAGAGGGCTTATATCCAAAGAACCCATAAACTCCGATCCCTTTCAAGGATTATTTCATGAATGCGATACTCTATCGATGATATTATATCCGATAACAAAATATCCACAGTTTCACCGGCTGCGGTTATTCGCCAGACATCTTCTCGTCAATAACTCGGATTAATCTCATCGCATTGTCACGGTTATTCGATCCCCATTCAATTCGCTCCGCCAGACGGAATGAAATAATCCGATTCATCTCTCAAACAGAATGCACGCATCGCGTACACACGATAGAAGATACACGTACATCACGTACGTTACGAATCTTCCCAGAGCGATGTCGATGCACGTTTATGCGAACGTAACGATCACGTTTGCCTAATCCATCGGCTGCATGAGATGACTTCACATTCCGACCCACATTGCAGCTCTTTCGCGCGGTTATTCCGCGAGTTCAATGCGCGGATTATAAGAACAGAAAAAATGAACAAGTATCACGATACTCATGTCGCGTGAAATAGGTGTGCGAGGGATGAAGAAACTTCCCCGGGCACGATCGACGTGGATCGAATGGTCGATTTTCCCTGTACACACGTATTACCTACATCATGCCCTACTGCGCGCATACTCCATAGTCCAATATGTTGTATATAAGTCAATTATGCAACACACGTATACTCATATTCTCCGCTCCGTAACTAACATCGCTAGCGGAGGTTTTCAACCTCGTTTTCAACCTTGTATAATCAACGCCGGTCGGTCGGCTGCCACCGACGTCGTATTGATTCTAACCGCATGCACCTGCACTTATCGTTAGACTTGACTCCGTAAAGTCCGAGAGAGAGGGGGAGGGAGGGAGGGAGGGAGGGAGGGAGAGACAGAGAGAGAGAAAGAGGAAACCTGAATCAGAATGTTTATATAGATCGCGTATATGTGGAGAACGTACTTACCTAACGATCGATTGACGCAATGCCAAATAGACGAAATATACGAAATAGACGGTATACATTTTGTAGAAGAGAAACCCGAGATGCGCATTATATTATTATATTAATATGAATACGCGCGGGGGTATAGTATGAGGCATACGTGATCCGGATTTTTACCTGAAAACAGAAAAATGTCACAATTATAGTTATTTGCGGAACTCGCATTGAATGAAAAAAAATTCGTCGTCACACAAATTGAGACATTTAAATCCCAAATTCATATACATAAATTTGCGTCGGCTTATTCGTTTTTGCGAGAACCAAGAGATGCAAAGAAGCTCGCGATAATATAGAATTTGGTGCGACGCGAAAATATGTATATTATTTTTTTTCAGAGCAGAGTAATGAAATATCTTACGCTTCACATAGTCTTTATAATTGCATCGCAAACATCGGATTGACGTGTCGTGTCGATACTCTGACAATTACAACGAGCTACTTTCCTATCGCCGTTCCTGCATACTTGCGCTTATACCCATCGATTTTCGAGGAAGAAGAAAAGCGAAAAGAAATTCAAAACCAAAAACGGGGTGAAAATATTCAGCGTATAGAATCGCGTGCAACGCAGAGGCGTGTGAGTGTAGTTCGCGCTGTATGCACGTGGCAGTTGCGGGTTGAGACGAAAATTGGTTCGTTAATAATTGAAGCGGGTATCTCGTAAGGTCGCTGAAACTGTTGGAACAGAAGGAAGTGACCTAAAGCGAGTGTAGCACGTGCCAAGCTGCTCAACTTCAGTCCACATCGCACACGTTTCTGGTCTCTGGTTTCCGGAAACTAGCAGAAACAGCAGCAGCGTTTACGAGTTCCCCGCACGGCATCGATACTGCCACGAGGAACTGTGCGATGTCCAGGTATTATGCATAGACCCATGGTATAAGTTCCTTCCACGTCGACGAATCACGTCTTGTTCTTTTGTGACCCTCAAAGAAATAATCATAAATTTCAACAATTCGATCCAAAATTCTTTTTTTTCCAACAAGGTAGATGTCACGTACGTACCAGCTATTTCATTACCAGAAGTAAGAGACAAATAAGTAAATTTATCGAAGTCATATCTTTTCGAGGCTGTTGTTTGCTTGGACTTCTTTCGTAGATTAGGAGCGCTAATGGTTGTCGCAATATTTCTTGCGTGTAATAAAAAAGGTGGATTATTCCGTAAAAGGCAGCTGCGGATGGTACAACGCTGACGCCGTTTCGAGTAACCAAGTAAGCGTAGTACATGAGCGTGGCAAGGAAAGGTCACCGACGCGACATTGGCCCCGAAGAATACAAGTTATAGAACGAACGCCACTGCCTCGAGACTCGTGGGGTGGATCGTGGCAACTCCAAACGAGTCAAAAAAGGAAGTACAAAATTGTCATTCGACAATGAAGAAGCGCGTCTGCTGCGGCAGCGCTCCTACAGAGTGAAACGCCGTTATTTTTAATGGCGTCACGCTGATCCAGGGAATTTTTTATCAACGATTGTATATTCTTCAGAGATATTCCTACCGCGTAGGCAAGGGTTAACCGTTTCGCAAACGCATGTCCACTTACACGGCTGTTGGAAATCGGAGAATCACGTGGGTTGTGTCGGCTCTATAGGACGACGTTACATCTAGAGCAACGGCGGAACTTACACGTACGTGGGTATACAACACACTATACGTACCGTTGCAGACGTCGTCTCAGCCGTAGAAGCGCAGCAGCAGGACCAAAGTCGTAAACGAGCACGATAATACGAAGTTAATGATGTTTAGTTGGCGGATTTACGAGGGCAATGCTTTCGCGCGATCGCTCGAGGCCCCCCCGTAACGTGGTCACGGGTCGAAAGTACCAGCAGCGCCGGTGCAACAGGACCAACGAACGGAGGGTCCGCATTTCGCGTGGCCGACGATCCGGAGATCTTCTCTAGTGTTCCCTGGAACACATCCGTATAGCTTCCGCGCACGGATGGGATTTGCTCCCTACCATTTCCTGTCGAGTATACATTTATACGTAATACATGTACATCCGTGGGATGTACTTTTGTAATCCTGATCAGTCGTAGCGTCGTCGCGCGGGACATCCAAGAATCTGACCCATATTTATAACCGGTACATTTATGAATGGTGTATCAATCGCTTTACACCGTTACCGTGTAGCGAAGCTTGGAAAAATAGTCAGATAACAAAAAAAAACGACATTTTATGTCATTCTATTTGTATTTTTATTTTTCCTTCCGGCTATGATGATGAATGTTATCCATGTGCTCGTCTTTCGCACGGAGGTCGTACACGATAGGTTCCACTGTGAAGCATCTCGTAACAAAGTAGAGCGAAATACGGGAGAAAAATAGAAGCAAGGAGGAAACTGTCGTTCTCCCGCACGGATGAAAGCGTTCCACTCACTTTCCACGTACGTAGCTGTTTGAAATAACCGCTAAAAAAAAGGGCAAAGGAAAAGAAGTGAATGGAATACCGAAGGAGGGCAGAAGAGTCGACTCGCGTTCTAAGCGTGCCTCGAATAGCCCGAGCTGATAGTAGTCAGCTTGATTAAACGCCGGTTAACGCGTGCGCGAATAAATATCCCTGTAGTCTTGCGAGCATCACTTAGCGATTACGAAATTTTAGATAACACTCGTTGTTGGATGTGAGCCGAAGGTTAATTTTTTAACCAGGTGAATAAGATCGACTGATATTATCATTCCTTTTCTGTTTGCAACTTTCCGAGGAGTCGGACGAGAAATAGATGAAACAAAATAAAGACTACCCAAAATTCGTAAAAATTCGTCGATATAGCGTACCGACGCAAGTGAAAATATTAGCGATAGGTGCGTGCATAATTTATACGTGGCCGACCAAAGCTGCCCCAGTTTTAATAATTTCCCGTTGGAATTACGTCAATATTTATCAAGGCACGTGGTTAGCGGCGGTGGCGCGCATATACAAATATCATATGCGAACGTCAGTCTGATAAGAGATATAAAACATTCTTCCAATAATGCAATTCTACCATCGGCCATTTGCATTTTGGTATAATTAAATTTTGTACATACTTTTACATAAGAGAGATATGGTGGCCAACAACAGGGAATACCCATTTTTTTATTTTGACATCGTCGTCTCGAAATGCAATAAAATGAAAGAGCGTGTACTTTGCTGCTGGGGAGGGAGGGGGAGAGGAAATGCTTAGCATAGAACACAACTATACGTATAGTAAATTCAAGCAGGATTAGTCAACGAAACGAAATTGTAAAATCCAGCGGCAAGCATTGACTTTGTCTTGCTGTCGAGGGCAATAAAACACAATTACAGAGATGTGAATAAATACCGTCGACTCTTCTCATTCCCAACATTGCAGTTGTCATTATCGCTGTAAGGCAACGGCAGAGTAGGCAGCAAGGATCGCATTCTGTTCAAACGAAGAGTAATCTTGAACCCAGCATGAAACTGTTCTTTTCAAGTATAGCAATTATAATTTTTAATATTATCATTTTTCATCAGACCGACGAATTTTTCGATATCTGATTGATCCCGATGCCGCAGATATTGCTGCCACTACTCAAGTTGCTACTCGTCAGTAATAATCACAGAAAATATTTCAACTTTTACGTACGAGTAACGATCATGGATAATAACACCGCGGATTCGACTTGAAAATAGTCACGCGCTGTGATAACATATGATAAATTTTTATCTCCGAGTCGGTTGACAGGTGTGCGGGTATAGGGGAAAGTAGGGTGTATCGGACCACCGTATAAATCGGACCTCCTATGAATAGCGCACATCGCAAGCCCGGCATACTTTCCATGTTCAACGATTCTATTTACCCGGTGGTCCAACACACGCCCTTCGCTTTTTCCTCGGGTGGCCCGCTGCACGCGGTGTATCGATCTATCTGACTTTTCATTCTGATTCTGACTCAAGTAGGAAATGTCGCCTATGGATTCCGCTATTTAGCCCCATACCTCGTGCTTGTTTCGCAGACACACTACGGGTATACGGCGTGTACGTTGAATACCTCCATGTCGCGCACGAGTGTATGTAAGGATAGCACGTGCGGCGTAAGTTGCACGTTCGCATACACGCACAAGGTGGTTTTGCGAGTGGGCGATTATCATGGACGTACAGGTCTGGGTCGCGCATAAAGGATATACGTAAAGCGGCGCCTTGTACCTCGTCGAGGACGTCGCAGGAACGCCACGTGGGTCCCAAGTGGCACACGTTTTTATAATACCTAACCAAACCAGGGTAGGGAGTGTATAAGGGGCTACCGTTACGAAGCCCCAAGGACGAGTACGGGGAGTCGCAGGAGCAGGAGCAGGAGCAGGAGCAGGGCATAGCGTAGCGGGCAGGGACAAGGGTACTTGAGAATATTGACGTTTCGCGTATCCGTGGGGGTAAAACCTTTGGGGAGAGAGGCGCGCCTTCGCCAAGAAAGAAAAAAGAAGCAAAAAAAAAGCCTCGGTTCTTCTGTCCCAACGATCCTCAAAGAAATATACCGATGTGCGGGAGTGTCTAAACTTCCCGGTTCCGCAGGAGACACCCTCGGCATTTCGAGGGGTTGAAAAATAAGATGGAGAGAAAGAGAAAAAAGGATATGAGAAATATAAAAAACATAAAAGAAAAAAGGGAGGAAGGAGGAAGGAACGATCCATACCCATGCCGTGCAAACGCGCGTGGTGTACGACATATAGGGTGGTCCATTTGCTCGACGACCCGTTAAAAAATTCACCGACCTGCAACACGGACGCATAATAACGCGGGGTTAAGTTTGAAACTTGTAAACGACGCGAGGGGTGCGAGATGTGTAGGTATACATCGTACCTCTGTCGAGGCAGTTTTGCATAGTTATTTCGAGTTATTAAATAAGCAGACCCCGTGCCGAGGAGGACTGGGGCTTGAGGAATTGTTGGCAAATTTGTAGCCGGGGAGCAGCCCCCTCTCTCTCCTATCGCCTTTTCGTTTCTCATTCTGTCTACTATTTTTTATTGTTTTTGCAAAGAACTAAGTGCCCCACGGCAAT
The DNA here is from genome assembly GCA_963978495.1 of Athalia circularis. Taxonomy (NCBI): domain Eukaryota; kingdom Metazoa; phylum Arthropoda; class Insecta; order Hymenoptera; family Athaliidae; genus Athalia; species Athalia circularis. The sequence goes on along the minus strand of OZ021701.1, from coordinate 452,273 downwards.
CGACCCCTATTTGTTTTTTTCCTTTCTCCCTCGTGTCGATTTTCATACGGTTATATATTATATATCTGGCGCCACACCGCAAGGCCTATTTTATTTCACTCAACGACCGAAACCCACCGACCTCTGTAGGGTAACAAACCTTTAAACTTTTCAACGCGATGTTGTCGTGGGTACAACACGATTTTTTTATTCCATCTTATATCGCCCGTTCACTACCAATGCCCGTTACTCTGTTACAACCTATTACTTCTCCGTATGATTGCAATTCTCCGATTGCAAATTCTTTTTTGATCGAGATACAACTTCTGGGCACTCAATAATCTGCGAGCCTATCTTTTGTATCGCATTTTATAACGCGAAATTTTGTAAAGCTATTATAATATGTGTTTCGTCTTTCCGCATATCTTGTATTCCGAAGCAGGGTTTTCGTCACTCGCAGCGGAATTGAATTTTCCCAAGCGACACCGACAGGGGTAAAAGAAAAATAAAATAAATCGGGAAGAAAACAACGAGAAACCGATAACCTAGCCGGTGTAAAAAGACGAAAGCCAGCGGGGCGGAATTCGGACGCAAAGATCGAGCTCGATGATAATGTATTCAATGACGATCGTGTGTAGATAGCTGTGAATCGTTCAAGTTTCGGAGGATGACGAAACGTTTCGAGTATTTTACTTTTCCGCCTTCAGCTGTTGGATCAATCGTCGAATTTTATTCCCGACCAAAATAACTATGCGGGGAAAATCGTGAAAACGTACAAAAACAGCGGAACGAGAATGCGACTGGATGGAAATCCATTCTTCGCAATATCCTCTGTACAAAGCCCGAGGAGATTTTTCCCCGAATTCTACGAAGATATGATGAAAAAAAAACCGATTAAAAATGCGCATCGAAAAGCAAGATCGGGAAACGTTTTTCCAAATTCCGTCGCTATACAGCATATAAATACCGACATCTTTGTCAACCTGTTTCTTGGATCAGAAATGATCGTTTTTTAATTTATCGCCGAGACAATAATTTGTTATTTGCGCTTTCGCAACAACTATAGCCACAGCTGTGGAAATACGTACACGGGTATAAGAGAAATACGTAGAACGGCCGAGAGCGGTTCGAATCGCGCGGCTACATAGCTGTTACACGCTCCGACAACCCGGGCGAACATCGAAAACTTGCCAGGTGTACCTGAAATAGGCACAACGTACGCGTAAAAGGGCGTCGACGAACGAACGAACCGATGTGGCCTGCGGGACGACCCTTGAAATAATATCCCTCGACGAAATAATACACACGACGATGCGGCAGATGCCACGCGCTGCAGCGTCTATGATGCGCGTATGGTACGGCTGTGTGCTACCTACTTTGTATATCGTACAGCTAATATATGTATATACATGAGTAGAAAAGGAATATTCCTGTATTTGAGGAAAACTTACAATCAAATACACGCGGCCAAGTACCGACATGAGACTATAATATATCCATGGATACTTATTATATACCCACATACACATGTACAGGTATGCACCTAAGTTTTAGGTATCGATAACAGTTCGTGAATATTCAGCACAAGGTATATACTTGTCAATATTACACTCGATGCCCCGCATCGGTTGCTGCCAAGGGGTTTCCCCTGCTGCTCTAATCATAACTCACATTGTACTCGTATCCGTGATGTTATCGTATCTCACGCCTCGCAATTCATCGAAGAAAAGTAATCGGGCATTTACGCCGATCGGCGCGTTGTTTCGGTGCCGAAAAAGAACGAAGGAAGGAGCAACATAGGGTCAAGGGCGAAGGGAGTCAAAGCGGTAAAAGAGTGGGAACTCTTGACGGTTGACTAGACCGGCCGTTATTGCGTGGTTGCATGATCCCGAAACGGCCGAGCGTCGCGGCAGGTTCCGTAAATGGTAACAACGAGATCGGATTACGAGTAGGCGACCGGCATGACGGCTCGACAGATTTCAAGCGAACGAAACCGACGCGATGCTACGTTGAGACATAAATTGTTTCTACTTGATTTCATTCATTCTGTTTTTGTCGCTGTCGCGTTTGTCATCGTTCTCTTTGAGGTTCTCTTACTCTACAAACGTCAATTCCTCTGCACGGTTCATTGTAATTACAGTAATGAAACAACTGTGGCAGCGAGAGTACTTCAGGTTTTTTGTTCACGACGCAATAAGCTATACGTCTTATATGCAGTATATATCGAGCGATCGACTATTTACACGTGGCGTATGAGCACCGAATAATGGGAGTTGAAATAGGGAACAAGTTACAATGATTGTGGAACCAACGCGTACGTTCGATCGCTGTGAATGAATAGGATAATATTCGTTACATTCCACGCCCAGGCGGTGATTGTTTTCATATATTATACGGAACTGGATAAATGAAACAAAAATAACGATAGACGTAGATCGAGGCGACTGCGTCAATGTCGCGATATTTTCGTGGACGAGCCAGGCGTCGTCCGATGTAGAATAATAGGTGATTCAGCTGTGCGAACGTCAAAGTGTTCTTTCTACAACCGCGTCGCATTATTACGAGCGATACATGATGTTTGGGTTATGTCGTCGTTGGATCGTGAATGTTTAGGCCCGATGTTATCATCTCCGGTACAAACATTAGAATTAACAGCTAGATTGTAATAATGTACATCACGCCTGAATATGTATATAGAACATACATCCATAATGCAATTAATCCACAACATATGATAATAAACGAATCATCGTGACATAATCTCGACGGTGCAGGTATACCAACGCGAACACGTTATTACATGGTAGTACGTGCACGACACGCTGCTGTTCCATTATTCCAAAACCACTCAGACCTTGTATATATATATATACGACGTCCGCTTATTTTTGTACCGGTAAAAAACAATTAGCTAGTGAATATTGTAAAGGATTATTCGGTCTTCTCTCTGTTCCATCGAACGACCTCTGTACACTGATTCCTGAATGAAGGCTAATAACACCCCAAATAACAACGCGAATTTTACGAGGTTTATTATCGGTCTGAGGCTTGTACACGTCAATGAAGTTTTACGAGTCACCTCGCGAATCACGCTAATACGCTATCCTTTGTTTTTTGTTTCTTTTTTTTTTCAATCCCTGTCCCGATAAAAGTGATTCTTTATCGAGTCTGGGAGCCAGTTTATGAAAATTTTTAACCGAAGATAAAGAATAAACTATCGGTTTTATTACCGATTCCTTCGTAGTACCTACGGTGTCGCAGAGTAATTCGAATCGGTTTGCGCGCGTAGCCCGTATAACGTGGCTATAGGTTCGGATACCACATGTGCAGTTTCGCCGTCTAAATCAGTGCCACCTTATGCCCCGTTGGATGACAAATCTAGATAGCTGGTATTACAGAAACAACAGCAGCTCAATGGTCTCCACCTCGAAATGCGGTGCAGAGCACCCGAGACTATTATTCTCCTCTCTTTCTCACGACAACCGGAGCCCTGCGGCTCACCCACCCGTTATAACTTATTATATACCGCCTCGGAAAACACGGCGCACGACGTAATGATAATTACGCTAACTAATTACTCCCACTTTGTTAGCGCGTTCGTGACGAGTTCGCGACGACGTTCGAACCACCGCGGAGCAGCTCCCACTGCGTCGGCTCGCAGCTAATTTACATGCGAATTATATACGCGAGCAAAAATTATTCGAAGGAAATCGATGGTAGGTAAAGAACCAAAATCCCCGCTATAATTAATTTTAGGAACCGTATCGTCCGTTATCATCCGCAAAATGTTGTGAAAAAACATCGGAAGCAATAAAAAAAAATCAGGCCCTCAGAGCATTCGTTATCACGGCCAGAGACAGATTAGTCTGAATTGAGTTCCTCGGTTACCCGGGGCTTGCAGATTGTACTAAAATTGCGAGTCACAGGGGTAAATTCCACCGATCTGGGGGCGAATCGCCTCAGCGTCGACTCCGGGCGCGAGGACGGGGTCCGATACGTTCCAGAGTCGAGAAACGCTTCCTAGGTCAAGTTGGGCACCCCATTCGCTATTTCTGGTTCCCCCGCACCCTGACGATAGGGTCACTCTGCTAGAGCGTTTAGCGACCTTGTCTCAGACCTTCCCGAGGCAAACATTGCGGTAACTATCGGTACCCAGCTCGTAAGCCCCTGCTGCTAGATTGTCTCTGGCCACACACGAACATTTATACATCATTGGGCGCACTGAGAATTTACTTTAGTCTTTTGATGGAACATTTTTTTTCGTCACAACGTTCCGACGCGTCAAATATCGAATCTCGAGGGGTTTGAAATTGAAACTGGAGGAAAGTTCGAACTAAATTAATGTTGATAATCCGGTGGATGGGGATCGAACCCGGGAACGTCGGCTTGGAAACCGGTGATCTACCATTTGCGCCATCCGACGGCGTTGGAACAAGAAGATGTACTTTCCTGTTTCGAATCGTCCTCGAATTCGAACTGAAATTTGCCAATTCTTTCGTCAAATATTATTTATTCATGACCGATCGATCGCTAAGCGCATCAACACCGAATTGAAACCGATGTGTGCAATAATTGCGCACAACGACCTAATATATGAGCAGCTCCTCAATTCTGGCGTGTCGCTTTTTATATGATCGCAATTCCACTACGTACATACTACGCCGTATAGGGATTGTAAAAATGCGGCATTGGGAAAATCATTGTAAATATTGAAAGGAAAAAAAACTGACGGAGAGGATTTTCCCACCATCACCCACACCGATAAAATAGGCATTCACAGATATGATACTTATTTTTCATCTATTTTTTTCCTTTCGCCTCTATCAGGATATTGAATTTTTGCTCCAACTTGTTAGCAGCTATAGCGTATCAAATGCGTGGGCGTATATAGCCGAGTTGGCGTCGACGTTGGCCTTCGCGCCGTCGCGGCGCTACCAGCAATCGCGAGTAACGATGTGTGTAACTACCTTCATGTACGCATAGTTTTTTTTTCTACACCAACGTATGGATTATTATATTGTGTGTGTGTGCAGATGGGTAGATTAAATAGTACCGACTATCATAGGTACATCCAGGAAGCGTGAAGGGGGAAAAAAATTAAATAAAACTTTTATCGCAAATTGACGAGCCATTCCGAAATAATACAAGCCTGTGAAACCCCCTGCAAATCATCGACAGCTTACGAAGCTTTGAAAATAGCTTCTCTGACGTAAAACAAACGAGATCATACTGCAGAGTATTCACTTTTATATTCAAAGAATATAACCTTGCCAACAATAATCATACAGCGATCATCATTCCCCTCCGTTCTTGTATTTTCAATTCTGTGATTTTTCCTGTTGGTGATTAAATTCTCGACATTATTTTATAACCACCGATCCAAATGGTGCGCATTCCCCCTTCTTCGTAGCTCATGCACAATCCTCTACGCCATTTGGATAATCCAAAAAGCGAACCTCAATCATTTTCGACAAACATATAGGATCTATTGCAAGGAAAGTAGGTATAGTATACCTGATACGATTTTCAATAAGGATATCTGTTGCCATCGAACATTTTACCGCATACGTATTCACGTATATTATCGTAATAATGACGTAGCAAACACGCGACGCGATGCGCTCTACTACACTCGACTTCGCACATACCATTCTAATAGTATTTACGTGTGTAGATGCAGTTTGCAACCGTGTCGAGTCTTTAGGTCTACTATTTATTTCGCGTGTTCAGTGAATTATGCTCAACTCAAATTATTAAGCGAGAAACGAAACACTGGTAATTAATTATCATATTTGCGTAATCGCAACACAACCAGCTGCCCGTCGTCCTTACGTAATACGTAAAACATACACGCACTCTTCTCTCTATTTTTTTTTCTCTTACTCCCTCGTACCACGCGTCAGTTTGTCGCTATATATATGCCATTTGATAAGCTCGAGACAAAAAATCCTGTGTGTTGTTTATAGCCTTACTTTGTTTGAAATTTGGCCCCTTCTCCGCGGAACGCACCACCGATAGCGATCCGTCCAAGTTTCGATTGTACACGTAAGAAGATGAGAAAGATCGCCGCCGCAGGGTTGCATAATCTTGTTAAAGTTGATATTGCATCGGTATGTCTGTCAAAGTATTTGTGTACAGTGAGGAAAAAAAGTAAGGATAAAACGTTGTCTGCAGAGGTGGGATTCTGCGACCTCGTGGAGCAGCGAGTCGTATTATACGTCATTCGAAGGAGTCTTGTTTACGAATAACCGCTGTAAATCAATGATCGGTCGGAAAGTGGCGAGATGCAGGCACGGTCGAATAAGGTGGAAGACGAAGCATAAAAGGGAAGGAGGCGAAACAGACGAACGAGTATAGGAACGGTGAAAGTTACCGCACGAATACCCCGAGTTCCAGCCTCGTCTTACAGTTCGCCTCAGGTACCGCCGCGGTATGTCCACCTTAAAATCTAGAACCTGGACCTGAGCGAGTTCTACGCGACTATATAACAACGTGCTACGCGTGCTGCATGTGTCTGCAGCGTTCTCTGCAGCTCTGAGAATTTACCCACACACCGGCCTACCTAGCTAAAATAAGATACGCTCACCATAGGCCGATTGTAATTTACATAGGTCAACCGGGGATGAGACCTCGTTTTCCGCCACTGTGCACTCAGCATCACAGTTTGCGAATTTCAAATTTTCGAAAGTTGTTTCGGAATGTTCTAGCGTTGTCCATAAATGTTGCACAAGGAAAGTCCCCCTAGAAAAGCAACGGTCTTTTGGCCAAGATCTGCATTTTTTGAGAACAAGTTTCGCCGATTATTCTGAATGATTCTGATTTTTACAAACGTTGTACCAAGCAAAGATGTTCTGATAAATGAAAAATTCGTGGTAAGGCAGATGAATGATTCCCCGGTTGTTCGGAGGCTCGTTTTCCCTTTATTAGCTACACCGGCACAAGCGCAGGAGCAAAAGCACTGATCTTTGCGAGACCCTCTCAGTCTCGTTCCACCCCCGCAGCTCCTTTTCCAGATATCCCGAGTGCGGTGACCGCTCCAAGCTCTGTAAAGGATGGGCCAGAGGCGACGAGGGATCCCTGATCGTTTGACTGCGGGTCTTTAAATCCTGTAGCCTTTTAAAAGCGTGACTTCTTCGCGCAGAAGAATGAAATGAACCCCACAAAGCGAGAGTGGGATTGACGCGATTCATTCGAGATACACGATGCGTGTTATTTCTTCGTTTTATTTTTTATTCATTCCATTTCTTGTCTTGTTTTGCTGTCTTTTTTTTTCTCCCCTCCGACTCAAAACCGTCACCGTGAATTATACGCAGAATAACCGGATAACACCTCTGTAATTCGGTCAATAATGTACCGCGGATATGATCTTCAAATCCGTAGGCTGTTGTCGAGGATGAATATACAACCGGCCCTATGGATATAAATATGATACAAAAATGTGACGCAAGTGTGGGTAAAGTACAGCTGCTATGGGATTCCTCGGTTGAACGTAATATACCTATATGCCCGCGGTCAGGTATGCCGGGCAAAGGGCGAGGGTTGCGTGTCGAAGTAAGAATTGGGCTGAAGTTAGGTAACGAAAGGTAACTAATTGTGCGGAAACTGCAGCGGCGGATGCAGCATAACTAGGTACACACGGAGAGAGTTTTAGGGCGCAAGAAGTCGTAAATGAACAATGGGAGTGGACGTAACGCGTCGACCGTGGGAGGATGAAAGGTTTCAAAAAGGTATGCTCTCCCATATCCCGTCAGAATGAAGAGAAGCCAGCTCAGCAACGGGCACGTATAGACAAAATTTTGGTTCATCGCAAATAAAGAAAAAAAACTATACTCTAATACTCGAAAAAAAAGAATAAACAACTGGACTAAAAATCGTAGGTATTTACGCGTTCGATAGTGCAACCAAGTAAAACGAGCATACGTCATTAATCCCTCCCATGCAGTAACCCCCTGAAAGTTCAGAGCTTATACCTCAGGCGTTAATATGTTATATTTCTCTTGTTCTGGCGCATGCAAAAAGTACGTCACAGAGCAGCAACGCTAAGGAGGTAAAAGGGGTATTATTCGTCAAGATCGAAAGAGAAAAAGAAATACATGAGATCAAAAACATCGTCTCCAAACCAAAATAAATCGATGCACGGGAGCTGTCGTATCGGAGAACGACGCACGATATCCTCTTCAGATATTCTCATGGCAAAAATAATCGAGTAATTAAGGCAGTCGGCTGGAGGGACGTAACCAAAAACCCGGAAATCCCAATTAAGGCTCCCCCAACAGTACCGCCTCATCGAATCGGTTGTTTGCCCATGTGCGAGAGGCGACATAGTTTTCAAATACCTACCCATGCCGAGTAAGTCTCCGATAAAAGGAAACACCGTACTACTGCCGCCGTAAGTGCATACAATATTCGACCTATACATCAGTACTGTATAAACCCGACTTAATCGACTAAATCAGGCATCAAACGGCATTCATTCATTCGCCGCATTTCAATGGGGGCTGCTGGTGTCCGATACTTGGCTCCTTTCAAATCTCATCGCGGATCGAATTTCGAGTCGAATAATTGAATGATTCTCAAACGACGGCTAGCAAAGCATTCCGGAAATTCAAGTGACACGAATGTGTGTATATATATATATGGATAGCTGAGGAATGAATCAACTTCGCCTACATGCGGGATGTTAAAACTTCGACTTACCTGATGTATATGATGACTCCGTTAGTGCATATCCTCTTCCATCCCTGAGGAACCGAAACAGATGATTGTTGCTGATGAGTACTGGCACTATTGTTCATATTTATTACAACATTATGCTGCACATTACTTTGCAACAAAGATCTCACAGCCTGCTGTGGACACGAATTCAATGTCGCCGTTTCCTGGAACTGTCCGTGGCTTTCAGGGCTGCTCAAGCTGCTGTAAGTGGACTCTGCGGTATCGGATCTAACCGAATCGCAGCGTCCTATACTCCCTGAGCTCCCCTGGTTGTCCAGACAAGACTCCAATGTCTGATTCACGTGGGGATTTAAATTTGAACTTGAGTTTGAATTAGAATTAGAACTTGCCTCGGACTTTACTCCGATGACTCGATGGTCGTTTATTATAGAATTACTTGAATACACTTCTGTCGTGCACGTCCCCTCGGTTTGCTGGACGAATGTAATCTGTGTTGATTCGTTCACAATACTTGAGCGAGCCTCTCCAGAGGCCGAAACAATTCTACCGGTAGGTAAATAGCCATCCGGCAGTTGGGCCACGGGGTAAGCGGCCTTGCATGCCTCCCCACTAACCCTGTGGGGCGCCCTCATAGGAAAACTTTTTCCTTGCTCATCCGAAACACTCTGCACGGGAGGCTTCTCGATGCCACCTAGTTCTGGACTTGTCCTGCTATTATTCGTCTCAGGTAAAGATCCAGCTCCGTTCCCATTGTCCGACAGATACTGACCATTGGTCAGGACTGCCTGCTCATAGATGGTCCCATTTACAGCTAAAATAGTTCTGCCTCCGTTTTCTTCCGCTCCTTCTATCAGGTAGGGCTGAGTTCCAGAGATAACTTCCCCATGCTGTTCTATAGAACCTTTATCTCGAATAAAATTGTTTATTGCCTTGGGTACGTTTTTCCCCAGGTAAGTTTTAGCTGGGTAAACTTGACCCTGTGACTGAAACAAGGCGTTTTGGTAATTCCCATGCTGCTGCTGCGGCTGCTGATGCTGCGGCTGCAGCTGCGACTGTTGCTGTTGTTGCTGCTGCTGCTGCTGCTGCTGCTGCTGGTGTTGCTGCTGCTGCTGCTGCTGCTGCTGCTGGTGCTGCTGCTGCTGCTGATGCTGCTGCTGCTGCTGCTGCTGCTGCTGCTGCTGCTGCTGCTGCTGCTGCTGCTGCTGCTGCTGGTGATAGCCGACTGCGGCATTCTGGCCTACGGTAGTAGCGTAGGCAAAATTGTCCCCAGACACATAGACTAAAACACTGTTTTGCTGTATATTTGTTGAAGATGAATGTTGATGATTGTTGCGATGGGAGGGAACAGGGTGAGACGGGATCTGCTCAGGCTTGCCGGCCATGGTCCAGGTCCAGCAGTGCAGGGGGCCGCGCCACCAACATTACTGGTATACACAGCGGACGCCTCCGACACTCCTCTAGTCCCTGCGGCATCCTCTAGCAACACAAAAATACAACTTGGTCAGTCTCCTTTCAGCAGCCTTACATTCAAGCGTTAACACCCGCACATGTCTCGAAATTGTCAAAATAATTACCTGCTGTATAAAGTGTTGAAAAGTGTTTTCTAATGAAGAAAAATTCTATTTAATTTTGAGCGTGCGAAATGCTATTTAATTTTGAGCGTACGAAAATCTAACGTATTATGAATATCAAATATGACTATTTCAATAAACGCGATGTTCGATGTGTAAAAATTGGTGTCAAACAGTCAGTCGTTGTCACGCTAGTATTGTTGAAGGTCATAAAATAAAAAAACTGACAGACAGCTCGAACCAATCTGGGTAAAATGTGTAAGTCGCGTCGTTTGGGAGCGGGGTCGAGACGGAGACTACCGGGGGTAATTTGAGGGGAAAGTTTGTGCGACGATGTCACGGGACGGTGGCGAGGTACGTGAAAAAATGCGTAGTAACCTGAATTGCGCATTTGATGCATAGGTACGAACTAGACAACGGCCAAATCCAGTTGACATCACACACGAAAATAATCCAATAGCGGCACTGGCACTCGATTAACCCTGGCCAGCAGGCGCACTCTGTCGCACTCTACTTACGATAAATGTAATGATAACAAATGTTGTTATGACATCGGTGTCACCACATTACGCGTTACGATGTTACACTGTCGAACACGGTTAAGTTAACCCCGTCGTCTCACCGAACCAACCGAACTATTAACTTCAACACCTGCGCGGGCCCGCACTACTGTTTCCACCAAACTTCACTTTAATCTTAAAATGAATCACTTAAATAATCATGCTGAACACTTACGCGCGACAATCTGGCATTGCAGACTCAGTACGCGCACGATTTTCACCCGAAAATCACTTTATTTCCTCGATACCAGTAAAAATTCCATCCCGCAGATGCTCTCCCTCCGCTGTATTTTCACGTAACTGATATTGGAAAAATATGGCTCCCTCTGCATACCCAGAAACCTTTGCGGCATCTCGAGTCTCGACAGCGGACCACGGCTTCCACGGATCCATGATGCATTTTACAAAAACAGCCGAGGCCCCGCGCCGACGACCCTGCCATCTGACGACGGTCTACCTCTTTTCACGCAACTGCCCGACTCGTCGATCTTTCACTCCCCTCTTTCTATTCCACTCCGCCACCGCTCGATGACGATTCACGTGCCGACGTCCTACCGTATATCGCCCCGTCAGAGATGGTAGCGTAGTAACAATGGTAGTAGTGTAGTAGCAACGAATTCAGACCTGAATTCGTTGGTAGTAGTCTTTCAGGGTAGTTACAGTGAGTCGTAACATTGGCTCGATGAAAGCGGAAGGTCCGAGCAACACCCGACCCCACAAGGGATGTGCTGAGATCGGTGCACCTGACGCAGCATCGCCAGTCATTCAGATATTTTTACTTTTTTTATTGATGAGACTAGTTAAGTGCAATGACCATAATTTCTAATTATGATCTGATGGGAGGGATCGTACGAAATGTATCAAGACTACATAACTCACACAAGAATATTTAATTTTTCATCAATTTATTCAGGGTATTTCAGTGTAGAAATTTTGCTCGATTTTTCTGTAAGAGCCTAGAGTCACGATGCACTCTAGGCTATTGTGGATAATCACTCCCCGAAAAGTAAATATAATATGCTCTCACATCAATTGAATGAAAGGAAAATTGGTTTAATCACTGGAAAAAAAAGAGAAATATAACCCAACGTAAGATCTAATGGAAATTCAGGAATTTTCGAGTTCAGAGATCGAGCATGATTGAAATAATCATGTGTACGTAAAGTTGATAATAAAATAATTACAGAGACACATTCATTGAACATTATTAGTTGCGAATTTCCTTCCAATCCTATGGGTTCGAATATAATGGAATAGCAGAATGACGGGGATCGGTGTAATAACCCGCATTCATCAATTTGCCTAAGACTTGTTGATTTTTGTCATCGTAAGATCACTAGCATTATCAACTAATTCAAAACATGATCTCCGCCAAAAACAATTATTATTACATTTATTATCTATGAAACTATAGCGAGAAGTTTAAGAAAATCAACCACAGGAAGATCTAAGCATTGGTTTTTCTTTATCGCCACAATTAAAGGGAATAAAATCAAATAAATTAGTAAAAAATATCTCCGGTCGCGCTACAAATATGATCAACTGATTTCACTGTGCTGCTCTACACAAACGTCAATCTACAGTAGAATATTTAGTTCAGATATTATTATTAATCAAACATCGAGAAGCAATATTGGGGCACTTCTGCTGACATTTTCATTAAGTCTTCTAACAATAGGTAAATTTGAGGAATTTTGTAATGCGCACAATTGCCAGAATTCAGCTCCACGCCCGCAATTTTCAAATCAGATTTTTTGTTCTAAGCGGACGCTTGATTCGCTCTGGACGTAACATCGAACTCTCTTGAATAATGTAATGCGTAAATTGTCAGGCCACTAAACCAAATCTAATGCTAAATTATAAGCTTACGAGAGGCGATGTGTTCCAAAAGTGATACATCATTCAGAGAAGTGTCGACGCTCGAGACCAGTCTTTGTTCCCGACCGGTTCCCAGAGACCTCGATGCAGAGTTCGCATTCAAGCTAGCGTGACATGTCACTCCGAACATCTTTCTAGCAAGCTGGTCGACGTCACCGCTTATGAGTTAACAATAAATAAATTTCGGTAAATCAATCATTTTCTTCAGCTGGTCTGGTAATACCATCTTTACTACTAAGAATCTGAACTACCGCGCACCGGGAGAAGTCGCCCTTCATGTCGCCGGATCTTACCTAGCGTTGTAATAAACGTCCATAGTAAATTGTAAACGAAGAAAATCAAAGAAAATGGAAATCGGTGTGGTTAAATGTCATTATTAATAGTCAGATTAGTGCGTGGCGCACTGTACGCGCGAAGGTCCCCCTTCGTCTTCCTCGTAAGCTTGTCGTGTGTTCCGCCGTCTGGATTCTTGCTCAGGATCCAAGTCAGTCAACAAACATTCCTCAGCTCCGTCAGGTATCATAACCTCCTCTCTGGGAGGTAGACATTGTTCAAGGGTGGCTATAACTACGGGATCGATCGTTTTTGGGAAATTAACGACGAATTGAATGATGAGGCGACCTCGTGTGAATGGATCCTTATAAACTGGCATCCCCTCGTTCAACACACACTTAATGTCTCCATGTTTCGTTACTTCACCAGGGATACATGTTACCACTAAATCACGGTCATCCAGGGTACGGATTACCTTTTGGAACCCGCACAACGCCTCAACAAGCTCCAACTGCATTCGCATAATAAGGTCATTGCCTGATCGTCTGAAATCGTAATCGTAGCAGATAAATACTTCTGCCTGATCAGCTCTGGACTTAGGTATAAAAAAAATGTCAACTTACTTGAATACTTCGTGTTCCTTCTCATCGAGGAGAATCACGATATCACCGGGTTCCAGCTCCGGTTCTTGATCGCCTTCTCCAGTGAATGTAATTTTTTGTCCATCTACCATACCCTTGTCGACATGTACTTCCAGTATTTTTCTATCACGCACAGTCTTTCGGCCATTGCAGTGTTTGCATCGATCACGAGGGTTGATGCTTTCACCTTGACCCTTGCAGTCAGAGCACATAGATTGCAACTGCTGGATCATGCCTGGTGCAAGCTGCTGGATTTGAATCCGCAAACCTGTACCGGAGCAGGATTGACACTGCTCAACCGATCCCTTCTTGCCACCAATTCCTAGAAGACATCAGGTACTTCAATGAAACCAGGTCAATATATACGATAATGTGACGAACTATTTTCACTTGATTAGTAACATGTGAGCGAATTGAATATACCCTTGTGGACTTCCAAAGGTAAGATTAGAAGCCGGTGTAATTTTGCTTCAAAATATTTGTTTTGTCAATTCTATTATGTAACCAGCTTGTCAGCAGTGACCTCCGCGATAATATGTAGAGTTAATATTCAGGGCCTATGATGTTTTCGTATCCGAATATTGAACTGGTATGTGATAAGACACAAAATAGGATAGCACAGGTCTGAACTAAATTATACCTTCGCACTTGTCGCAAATCACGTTCTTTTGCAGAGCAAGCTTGCGCACTGTGCCCTTGTAAAGTTCTTCCAGAGTTACGGATAGTTGATGATTGACATCTTGCCCCTTATGCTCCCGTCGTCGACTACCTCTAACCCCACCTAGTCCACCCCCAAAGAACATGTCAAAGATATCCATCGGAGAGGAGAAGTTGCCACTGCTCATTCCTCCTTCTTTTAAAGCTTGTTCTCCTCCCTGGTCATAGATACGCTTCTTTTCCGGATTTGACAAGACTTCATAGGCTTGTGATATTTGTTTAAACTGCAACAAAATAATAGGAGACTATATTGATTTTGATAGTGCCAAGGTAGTTGTTTTTGAAATAATAGTCCACTATTAATGTGATTTATTTCGGAATTTTTCAATTGAATTTCAAAAGCAAGAACCTCATCAAGCAATGATGCTGTAATATTTCAATGTCAATAGAAAAAAGCATCGTTGCTTTTAGATAATGAAATTATAATTAAATAGAAATTGGATTAAAAAAAAAAAAATGTCACATCAGGTACTGACCCGTTCCCCTTCGTTGGGATTTTTATCGGGATGATACTTCAGGGCCAATTTCCTGTAAGCTTTCTTAAGATCATCCTGAGTGCAGCCAGGCTTCACGCCAAGGACGTCATAGAACGTTGTCTCCTTCACCATGTTTGTCAAAGATGAGCTGCCTCTATAGGTGAGAAGTAGTGAATAGTTTCGTTCCTGTTTCTTTCTATGGTTACCGTAATAAGTGCTGGAAAGATAAGAATGGCGATATTCTAGAGCATTCTGACAAGTGGAATTATTTCGAACAAATTTCGCTTCTCGCTGGAAGAGTTCATGATGTAATTTACAAGGGCAAGTATAACTTGTGGCAGCAAATGAAATGTTCATTAAGTAAGTCATTCATCCTACGGAGTTAAAGCTCGGTCTGACAAATAACAGTTTATTTCGTCGAAAAAATGTCAGTACGCCATAAGCACGCCATCAGCTGTGCAGCAGAGTCTTGCTGCAAATCGGGCCTCGTGTCGTAAAATGATTGTTCATTTACGTAAATTTCATGAGTCAGGGCATTCCATGTCACAGAAATTATCGAGGCTCGCGAGTATGAACAAGGAAAACTGTAGCCTGAATATTGAGAGCGATGGGTGGTCTCGCATGGCAAGGGATTATTCTTTGGCAAAGATTGTATTGATTTCGAGGCTACTCGGAAGGATTTCTAGTTATAATTGTAACGATATAGAGATTTGACGATGCTTCATGACAGCTTACCTGTTACAGCAATAACACCAGACGCTGCTTACTCACGGCAAGGAGAATTGATACCGATAAATGACAATAAAAAACTGCAGGACAGCTGAACTCGCGACAGTATATCACCGATATCCCCGTCGTCACCGCACGTTCTCGAAATTTCTTGAACCAGCAATGGACGTCACACGGTCCTCCGAATGCTCAGTTATTGGCCAATAAGCAGCGAGGAGGAAGACGTGCGACAGGAGCGCTACATAAAGTGGGATGACCAGGATCAACTTTTGCTGGTCGATGGTCGAATCGTTTTTGAATCGCAAATCGTTCTTACCTATCGAACGACTCGAGAGGCGCGAAGCCATTCAAGTTTCATGAATAAAATACCTTATCGATTTGGCCTTGGATCTCATGATTTTTTTAGTGTTTTTTAAAAGTTAAAATCATCTGTCGGAAAAAAGGACAGCTAAATTTCGAAAATATAATCAAGAGTCAATGGAGAAATGACACAGTACTCTGTATTGAATAACAATTTCCACCTTTACCAAGTTCTTGTCGAAAGTCCACTGGGACCACAAGTGTGAGAATTATATTTACGTACGTCCGGGAATTGTAGCCGCATTCACCTCCGAGTCGGTGTATCCGATGGTCATGCCATTTTGTAACTGCACCCGTAATGCCGTACTTAGCCTAGGCCTAACTAGGACGATCAATAAATCAGAGACGAAAGCGGTTGATAAAACTTCTTTTTTTCTCTCATAGATAAATATTATCCATCAGCACTCGGCTGCTGGTAACTGCAGCAATCAAACGTGCAAAAAAATTTGCCAATAAATCGATGAATATACCGTTGTGTATAATTATATTTTGATATAATTTTGCAAATATTGCATTTTCAAGTCGAAATTGCAAAACAAGTGAGACGTTGTAGCTATACAGTCGAAGGGATGATATGAGGACGACGGTCGGCTGCACACCATG
The DNA here is from genome assembly GCA_963978495.1 of Athalia circularis. Taxonomy (NCBI): domain Eukaryota; kingdom Metazoa; phylum Arthropoda; class Insecta; order Hymenoptera; family Athaliidae; genus Athalia; species Athalia circularis. The sequence continues at coordinate 435,810 of OZ021701.1, read as the reverse complement.
CAGAGCATGGTCCATGCAAATAATCGATCGTACGACTCTCGAAGGTAAGGTTGTTGGAGATTCTTCTTGATCGCGTGGGGGTTGGTTCGACTACTTAAGGCTGGCTTCGGCGCGGAGTGATGCGGGGAGGTCGGTAGGAACGTCGATCGATCGCGACGGCGCGTGAGGACGACGTGGTCGAGAAAGGTTCGCGCCAACCGCCTTTTCGGCAGTCTGACGAGACCCGTCGCGACATTTTCACCTGCAGTAAGACCCCGTAACCACCCTGCCTACTAATCTTCGTGCCAAGTCTACCGTTGACAAGGTCTCCGTGATTATACAAGAAAGAAGAGCCAGCTTCAGAAAAACAGAAACAACGCGAAAGTAGAAATTCCTGAGGTGAGTATCCATACCTATAGCATCCACAGAATATATAGCTATAGTAATTCTATATCCGGATCATAGAAAAGCAATGTCGTAAATTTTATCGCACAAATCGTTCCATTTGACTCGCGACATCACTCTATAGATGTGACGTATATATAATCAAGAGCTGGACCGATGAATGAACGCCTTACCGAAACCCCAGGGGTGAAGTAAGCCTCGCATATACCTAATATATTTCAGAATCAATAAAAACACGGGAAAGATACGTGGAATCATGTGAATGAAAACATGTACGTCTCGCAGGTGTTTGGCGTAAAAGAAACAGCGAGATGTGCTTCTTGACGAGTTATATATATTTTATTGAAATTCGTAGGGGGTCCGACATCCAATTTTTGTATGAAAGATGGTACCGGCGATTTCCTCTATTATAATATGGCTATTACCGTCAAGTTACCCTCTATAGAACTCGGTTAGCAGTTTAGAGGAACAAATAGGTATACTTCGTGTTGTAGGTCGGCAGGTTTCATTGGCATTTTAAAGTTTCTCGGAAAGCACCCGGCTAAAGTTTCTACACACACTTTCAAACTTTTACACATAGCGTCATCAAGTTTACGTGAAACTCGTCGAAAATTAATGTGTCAAAGTTATTTAGTCGATTCGCTACATCCCTTGCCAACTGCAGCCGATCCTTTTGCCGATTGAAACAGGAGATTTTTCATCGATAGAAAAAGGTAAATTAAAGAAATATGCCATAGAAGACAGCTTGTAGTTTTCCTCAACACAATTCGAACAGAATCCTTGTGCGATCCCCATTTTACATTATCTTTTTCACCTCATTTACGCGAATGACGACATACGTATCGATGGGTAACGAGTGGGTTACGGAGCAAGCAAGATTGGTCGAACAATTCGGAACCGATCATTGGAAATCCACCGTTTGCAATAAAACGAACAGCCACAAAATCATTATACCCAGGGTAGAAAGAAAATCAAAAAATAAACGACGAAACTAACTATACGAAAAGCGTGGCATATCTGGAAATTATAATCCGTTTAGAAACAACTCCGTTTCAACGATCAATCTTTGTATGACTTCTAATAGGATTTACGTAACGATTCTCTCCACGATAACGTAATTCGTAGAGGATTGGCACGTGACTTCGTACGAGCGAAAGACCTTGAGTATAAAATAAGATATATTTATACCTATACCTAGATATAAAAACAGGAAGAAATGTGTCAATTTAATTAGTATACTGCAAAAGATTGACTCATTATCGGGGCAAGGTATTTCAGCCTTCCATTTTCTAACGATAAGTATATCGTTCGGCTGATCCTTGCGCAAAAGCATCGCGTCGTTAGCATAATCCTCGTAGGACAAGATAGTGTATACCTAGTTTATTGTCAGCGTAATGTCCGGTGGCTACGATCCGGCGGTTCGGGTGCGACGTGGTACAAGGACGAGGTGATAATCTCTTGATAAATTTTCCTCGGATGACAGTCTGACTTGAAAGGAGGCTCGTGAATCGATATCCATTCGGATGAGATTGAACGTCGTGAATCAAAGCGGAATTAGATCTTCTCGCCGACCCTACGACGAAAGTATGTATAGTTGCTAATAACTCAGGGATGACGGTAAGGCGGTCACACAGCGACGGCGCGCATCATTGAGGCTGATGGAAACTAAAGCTCCAGACTTTTAAGGGTCTCCTACTTGGATAAACAGACGAAAGTTTGAAACACTTTGGTATAACTCTGAGCCCGGATTATTTTAATTTCTCCTTTGAACGAGCGAGACTCGGAAGCGATTGTTTGACGCGAACGAAGTAATTATGATCGCAGGACCACGCGACGAGGAATAGTCGAGGACGAATTGCCGTCTTCAAACGTTTAGTACTTAGAAATTCCATCATTTTCCCAATCCCATTCGGCTCAGCTCCAAGTGAAGCGCAGCTTTCGCACCCTGCACAGCCCCCCTGCCGCGGTCTCTCACCGAGTCAAGTTATACCGGCAGATCTTGCGCGAAAGGTCAGGGGTCGGGGAATATTTCGAGAGGTCTGAGGTTTTCTCGGTGGTGACTGATCAAACGGTGACGGGGCTAAAACTCTTCCGGATCCTACGAAATTTTGGCAAGCTGCGATTTTACTCGCGATCACGCCATTCTCGAAGACATCAATCGAAACTTGATAAAGATTCGGACGAAATCGAGGCGAGGTACATGCTTTAATTTCTTTGCCGTTTTCAAATGCTGCATATCCGCTATACTCGGTGGACCGTTGTATCGAACGCAATCATTTACCGTAGCGCAGACACTGCGAGCAATAAATATTACATTAACCGAACCATTTTACCCCGTGCGTTCTTTGTCCTTTATACTCAGGTCGGAGAATTATCGTTCCGCGGGTTCTCATATGCGGGATAGCTGTAAAGGCGTTACTCCGACAACCCGCGAACTAGGGCAACCCTTCGACCTCACCCCTTCCCGGTCCCTTCTTTTCTCGTTACTTCTCCCGCCGGCGCAGTCTCACCCTATTTCGCTCTTCCTCTCCCCGACTCGCCGTCCGTCCGTAGGTATACCTATCCGATTTGTGTGTCTATCATTAAATATGAACGGCAATCCCGTAGCGGGGACTCGCGATCAAACATGACACGTGCTGCACCGTAACCGTAACCGAGAACGATCCGAGAGAGTCGATCAATGGATATCTCATAGGAAATATCTCTCGATTTATAGGAGCCGTTGAAGAATCGAGTCAGATGAAGTGATTTCCAACCCCATCTCCATTCCCATTTCCATTCGAGGATCGACCTATATAGGTAGGTTCCACCCACGCGTATAATATACGGTGAATCTCGTGTAGCTGCATCCGCCCTCGGTGAATCTTGGCTACAGATTTAACCCCCATCTTCCGGTGCACAACATTCCCTCGTCTGTAATTACAAACGCCGAGTTGATCATCGAGTTTATACTCGGTGAACACGGAAAGCCGCGACGACGCGCTGAACGACGAGTATACGAGCTTTGAGCCCAGGAACCTACACCACTGCGGCGTTGGTGGTTACCTGAATGAGTTCCCTGTAAACTATAAACGCGAGTACGCCCACCGAATGAACGAGAACTCCCGCTTACGCTGCTGAATTTCTACCCTTAACTCAATTTTTTTAGAAAGCGCGCTCTACAAGTATAACAACCCCACAAAAGTGGATATTGCTCGACTTCCTGTGGCGTAAAAATCAAAGGAAAGCTTTGTGAATGATAAAATTTGAGCTTATGGGCTTTAAATCTCATAGTACTCTATAAGGGGTGAAGTAGGGTAGGGTATAGAGGCTTGGAGCGACGTTGCCGTAGGAGCAATGCGTATTGGGCGTGCGATCTTCGAAGGTGCAATAAAGTACGGTACGGTTTATGAAAACGACGATTGCAGGGCGGCGGCAAGAAGGGCGGAACGAATACAGATACGATTTTTCTTTCGTATGAACGACGCTGAATGATCAGAAGGAGCATAACCCATGCGATGACATTGTATTTTCCATTCCCACACCGTATGACCATGCGAAATAGATGTCTGCACGCGCGAACATATTATGACGTAACGGAATTGAATGGAACTTCATGCGGTTAATCCTACCCTGTACGGTTATTTGATGTCTAAAATAAGAGGGTCCTATAACTTCTGACGATCGGATACAAAACTATCGAAATGGTGCAATCGAGTTCCTACATCTATAACGAGCTGTAGCGGTCTCCTGCACCGATTATCGTATACGCCGTCAACGAAGAATGGTTCTTCTTTATTCTTTGGGGGTAGAATCGAAGTCCTCGTGAAATTGGAGCCAATGGATTGCGCGAGGATCGAATCGGTATCTGAATAGTTCGAATCCAATGGGCAATTTAGCCAGAGGCACGCACGATGCATCGGGGATAATTAGAAGACGAAACAGGAGCGGAATAACGAATAGTTGGAGCGAAAGCTGATCACTTCTCGACCTAGTTTCCTCACAGACGCGGTATAGAACCCAGCAACGTACTCGACTATAGATTTTCCCCGCAGTTACCAAACCTGCATTCGCAGCTGTTCGGGAAACATTCGGAGGACCCAATTCTCTCTGAGCTACACTCTGTACTGTAAGACCTCCTTCTTCCACTGTTTCAGGACTGCTAACGGTTCGCATACCTCGAATCGAATTGGGGACCAGCAGGATGCACCTGAAAACGCTCCGGAGGACGGGGATGGCGTTTTGCCTCGTCTTCACCCTGTCGAGAAGTTTCGTCGACCCAGCACCGCTCGGTGGCACCGCAGGTGAGCGCAATCAAACGAATCTTTTGATGGTGTAAAATTGTGGAAAGTAGAAACATGGAGTAGAAAGAGATTCGATACACGCAAATTTTGCTTTTTCGATGTCAGAATGGCAGGTCCTAACTGATTTTAGAACCTTTCTGTTTGTGACGGCGAACTACGTAGCGGGAAGTATGGATGGTATGAGCATAAAAGCGGAGAAATATTTTGAAGGAAACTGTGATATAAAATGGAGGATCATGGCCCATTGTGGGAGCGGTGGTTACCAATTCTACATTCAAGACAGCTGCAATTATCTAACCTTGAGAAAAACAAAGAGCGAATTAATCCCCATCGCGAGATGCTTCTCGAACGATCTTTTCGGACACGGACGGTTATCTTATCCCTCGCGGAGCGAATGGTAGGCCATAAACTTCCGCCGCTCGCGTATTTCTTGGTAAGAGACGAAACTACCGACGACAGGATTTCGAACTCGGTTATGTGTGAGTTCGGACGTGCGGTTTAAGGGACGACCGGCGTCGACGCGGAATCTGGGGAATATCTTGTTTTTATAGGATAATGTGTCGCTGTACCTCAAAAGTATAATGATATTTTCATCTCGCGACGAGACTAGCCACCGGCAAGTTACGCCAGCTCAATGCCAAACCACCGCCACACATGACCAAGTCCTTTGTGAAAGCTCCGTCTATTATAGTCGGATGATCCTTACCACCCTCGAAAGGGAACTCGTATCGCCATGCGTACGACAATCGTGAGTCACAAGACTCGGTACTCATCCCTGCTCGGTCGCCACGATATCATAAACTCGTACGTGCATATTTGCCAAGCGGGGTATGTTACGTGACTTCAAATCGGATTATAAAACACAGCTGGCGTCTTCCTGCCGGAGCTTATTTGAACAGAGTGCTCGTGTAAGATACCATACATACCATACCTGGTAACACGTGCCGAACAATAAGTCCAACTACCAGTTACCTGCTCCGGGTTGAGTTCGTTTTATTCTAAACTCTTAACCATGATTCCAAGTGTACCTTCTGGTGTGCGATGGTTCCAAAACGAAGGTCAGAGTGTATAGAAGTGAAAATCTCCGCAACAGAAGCTGCCGAGGCAGCCATCGTCGCGTGTCAAGACTCGATTAAAATTCCAGCGTCGCTTTCCAAGGCCACCCCGAAAACACTATAACCGGATGGCACGTCTCCTCGTTGACCCTAAAGCGAGGTCGATATCGAGATGACGTCATCCGGTCTTCCGGATGCTGGGCACCCCGCGATCAACCGCCGACCTCTTCGGAGGCAGAAAGGAGCGTGGAATCGTCACCCTGGCTCGACCTTCCCGAGCTGGCCTTGATCTAGCTCCCTCCGATGAAACCGAAAGGGAAACTCGATCAGGGGGTAAATGGGATTAGACGATGATTCGATATTGTACAAGTATAGGGGATGATTACGCGGGGTGCACGAGGCTTCAGGCGCGCGACCCTCGGACTTGACAAGATGAGAACTGCAAGCTCTTTAAACGATGACCGACCTTCGGACTCGAGGTTACATGGCTTCGTCTCGTCATAGGTATGTATACCCGTAGCAACGCTCCGAGTGCGAATCAAGTTCAAATAGAGCTGCCGGACGTGCGATGCAAACAAGATTATGGACAACTCGGTAAGATTGTGCCCAGCTGATTCACTTATATCCGGATCGAATGAATCGCGAAAGTGCAGACGCGTATACTATAATAACTAAAATGAAGACGTGTCTCATCAGACGTCTATTGATCCCGCGATAGGCGAATATGGGGAATGCGTGGAAATTATCGATACCGCATATTGACAGTGGAATATACCGAAATCGGTTCTCGTACATATAGGTCTGCCAATTCACGCAGATAATGAATGACGGGACCGCGGGGCGTCGCGATTTTTCCTCGTCATCGAAAAATCGAGTCAGTTGTGCGAAAGTTCGCGACTCGTAAGCTCTGCGTGGAAGTTATACCATAAGCATGACACAATCGTAAAGGGCCTATTTTCACAGTTTAAATTGAGTCTGCCTCCTTCATCAGATCATAAAAGTGCCGAAGTGTTCGTGGTTCGGATAAATCCCAGGGGACGTTGCCCGCGATCGATGCGTCCAAAGATTTCTAAAATTACCGGCTCGCTTGCTCCCTTATATCCGTATCGGTGTAGTAATTTATTCATCTATCTTTTTTCTCGTCTACGAAGATCAATGTATTTCTGCCACTGATCATTGATAAATAGTTCAACTGAAAGCTACAGCTACGAACTTAATTTGAACCGAGTACGAGTAAATAACTGACTAGCTCGCGCAACGAGCCCAAATCAACATTGTGGTGGGTGTAGAATTTGTCTTTGATTTTGTACAAACAAATCCCGAGAGCAAACTGTGTTTCGTTGAGCTTCACCAGCTGTGAATTGTACAATTTTTACCGTTCGCCAATCAAGCGCACGCATAGAAATCAATGTATGATTAAAATAAACTTCGGGAGAAAAAGGAAAGAGCGTTTGCAAAGTTGTTGATTTTATTTTTGTTGCGTTGAAAGTTTGTTATGATTGTCATGGGGAACGTTTCAAATAGACACACAAACTCGCGAGTAATTAACATTTTAAGTAGTTGAACGTTAGATAAAACGTTCATTAAGTTGCTTGAGTGTTGAGATTCCGCGTCGCGTGGACGCGCGGGCCACAAGTTCCCGACTCCGTAGCCTTTCTCGCTTCGCAGAGCGCATAGAGACGGGGATTTTCTAAGCCCAGATAAGAGAAAAGTGTTTTTTTTTTTTTTTTTTTTTTTTTTTTCTTTCTAGCATGAGAGCGAGGATCTACCAATGATTCACGCAAGGCACCCTCTTTCACGGAGCCACTGAGACACTCGACACGACGAAGGTCGAGCTATTCCAAAGTTCGCGCTATAGATGTCAGAATGAAAAAAGCGAATCACCACCGCATATGAGGCCCGATTCACCTTTTCCAATTTAAAATCAAACCAAAATTTCAATTTCAGTTTTAATTAAACTTTATACAAATTGCGCGAATAGAACGGGTTGGCTCAGCTCATTGCTTCTTATAGTTCTCCCAGCGAAGCGAAATAAATTGATCACAAAAATCGCCGTTCAACTTCCTGATTCAATGAATTCTTCCCAGAGGCACATGCGAAACAACAGTACAATCTACTGACTACTCAATCTCTGTGACACCGTAGAAAATTGTGAGCAACATTCCATCTACTTTCGCTCGACGCTACTCTGCCCGGATAAAGGTAGCACCGCGATGGACATAATTAATATTTCGGCTATCAAAAGTGCATGCCAGGTGTTTGAAAAGCGGTACCGGAGAGCCTACAAGCAAGTTGAGAAGGAATTTATATCGTTCGCTTAATCGCGAAGCCTATTTACCCATGTAGGTACCGCCATAATGTCGATGGCCAAAAGCGATCGGCATCAGGGGGTCCTCGAATGGATTGATTGTGAGTAGAATCGGACCGGGAGCACCGGGAGGTCAAAAATCGCGGCTCGCGACATTCGCCCACCCATGATGGGGGCTCTCACACACCAACGATCTACATACGAAGGACATTCTGACATATAAATATATATATATATACATATGATACACGCACGCACACACATATCGACACATAGTACATAGTATCCTATCTTAAAAAGTTGGTGACCAATCGAAAATCAAAATACGAGATAAAAACTCGAAATTCGAGATGAGCCTCATGTTTCTGGATTTGTGATCTATAAAATTGATCGAGGTATCTCCAATTTATTGTTCGAAAAAGTGATAAAATAAGGATATCTCGATGAGATTTATTTCTAGCTTAATTTACTCGACGGTTTCGTGTTCCTGAGGTCGAAATACGTTAGAAAAGCGCGCAGCGATCGATTTCGAAGATATTTCATTTTTGACCCCAAAATCGACAAAAATCTAAGGTATACCCCTTTGGATTTTTTCGATTTTTGGGCCAAAAATGAAGTATTTTTAAAATCGATTGTAAGACGCTTTTCTAACGTATTTTGACCTCAGGAACACAAATCCGTTGACTAAATTGAGCTACGAATTGATCCCATCGAGATATCTTCATATTTTCACTTTTCAAAGCGATAAATTGGCGATAACTCGATCAATTTCATAGATGGATCAATTTGGCTTGCGGATTTGTGTTCCTGAGGTCAAAATACGTCGGAAAAGTGTCCTACGATCGATTTCAAAAATACTTCATTTTTGGGCCAAAAATCGACAAAAATCTAAGGTATACCCCTTTGGATTTTTTCGATTTTTGGGCCAAAAATGAAGTATTTTTAAAATCGATCGTATGACGCTTTTCTAACGTATTTTGACCCCAGGAACACAAATCCGTTGACTAAATTGAGCTACGAATTGATCCCATCGAGATATCTTCATATTTTCACTTTTAAAATCGATAAATTGGCGATAACTCGATCAATTTCATAGATAGATCAATTTGGCTTGCGGATTTGTGTTCCTGAGGTCAAAATACGTCAGAAAAGTGTCCTACGATCGATTTCAAAAATACTTCATTTTTGGGCCAAAAATCGACAAAAATCTAAGGTATACCCCTTTGGATTTTTTCGATTTTTGGGCCAAAAATGAAGTATTTTCAAAATCGATCGTATGACGCGTTTCCAACGTATTTTGACCTGAGAAACACGAATCCGTTAAGTAAATTGAGCTACGAATTAATCCCATCGAGATATCGCAATTTTTCTGCTCCGAAAAGCGAAAAATTAGCGATAACTCGATCAATTTTATAGGTAGACTAATTTAGCTCTCAGATTCGAATTCCTGACATCAAAATACATAAGAATATTATAGCAAACTCAAAAAAAAAAAAAAAATAGATTTTTCACCCCAAAATCGGAAAAAATCTAAGGTTTGGACCCAACGTCGAATCCTATACCCTGAACATAGAATTCAAATTGTGATAACAATAATGCAGATTGATAAAGAAAAAACTCTTGACATGTGATGCGTCTGAAATGCAATGATATGAAATTGAAAAAAAATAGTCGGCAAAAATTTACAAAACAAATGAAATTAAATGCGGTGCGGTGCGCGCAGCGCGCGCGCGTGCAATGCTATACAATATACTATATGTTATGATTTTTTATCTTTACATTTTTATATATTCAGAAACTATAAACGAGAAAGAAATGACAACGTATTTCACTTTACCTTTTGTTTTTCATTCGATCGTATCTCCGGGATTTATTCTCCAATCTGAAGAAATGTTCGAATACGCGTCTCTTCCAAGGAGGAATAAGTAATTGGACAGAATTTCCTGAGTTGGCTCAGGAATAATAATAAACGGGATCAAGAGAGGGTCGAGAGGTTACAGCGAGGGAAAATCTCGGATCCGTCCGCAGCGTAGGTCTCACGTGTGCACCTGAGATTTCGAGTGTTTCATTCGTGCGTATCATTCTGCGATTCCTCGCGATACTCTTCTTCAATCGCGGAGCTATCGCGTCATTTTGACGAATGGGAATCGCGCACCGTTTGTCGTTTTGGTCGAATTTCGTCCCATTATATAATGCCGACCTGAATCAACCGTTGATACAATGCGACAATGCGACGGTGCCGCAATTTCATTCGCTGCTTTTTTCATCACTCACTCGTCAGCGGCAGCAACTATCGAGCAGGGTTGCCTCGTTATCTTTACCATTGCATAAATCTCACTTACCTAGTTGATGAAAATTAATTTATTTCATCGTCAGCGCGCTAAGGCGGCCGCACCGATAATATCAAGCGTATCATCGGAAGGCAGAATAAAAAAAAAAGATGTATAACGTAATCACGTCCGCCGGCGCTAACCTTACGTGTAACCGCATTAGAAATATTTACCATTACACATGTGTGGACAAAAAAACATCCATCTTGCCGTTTTTATTTCCCCGCGACGACGTAAGAACAGAGTGTCTTCTACATAGCTTTTCACACCTCTAATATTTATACCTCCCTTAGCCTGACGTATACAAAATCCACCCTCTATATTTTCACGACCCTCCCCTCCACGCCCGCCTCGCATACCACCTAATTTATCATATTTTTATTCCGTGTGTTTCAGGTACGCCGATCGGCAGTGTACACGAGGTGAGTCAAGTTCCCTCATACCGCCAGTTAGGTGTATACATATACGTGTTGAGGGTAAATCATGTCATTCAAATGTAGCCGCATACCCCACGTGCCGTGAACTACACTCGTCACTGTATCGGTTGGTACTCTGCGATGCACCGCCACGCTGTGCGAACCACGGAATTGATTCGGCGAACATTGATCCACGAATGGAACAGCCCAAGTGAAATGCTACATTGCCCGGTTTGGGTTTTGCCCAATTTTTATTCGGGTTTTATCTTGGCTAACAATAAGTACCATTATTTGACGGAGGGTATATTTATTTATTAATTCATTCATTCTCATGATAAAATTTATCTCGAACCCCTTCAGCATCCTCGGAGTCACGATTCACGAATTACATCTGCGCGAGGTGAGGCGAAAAAAATATATCGAGCTTCGAGTCCTGTTCGCATCACTTTCTGAACCGAGAAGAAGACAGCTAATCCCTTTTCCGTTTTCGTATACACCTACGTCAATTCGACGTCGGAGTTGGCGTGAGGCGACGTGGGATGGGAAGAAGGGGGCGGGGGGGGAGGGCCGTGTGACGCGCAGGAAAGCTCTGACGTCAGCAAAGACCTACAGACCATAGTGTCCCGGGCAACCGGAATTCATTCTCCGATTCTCGATGAATGAACGACGCATCCCCGTTGGAGATGGGCGGAAACGCGGCTTTTCCGTAGATATTTTTCTACAGTGAACCGCTACGATTGGTGGCTGTCCCCGATATATGCCCGCGGCCGCTGGAAATTTATTGCTAAAGTTACAGGCGAAAACACGGAGACTATTTTCGGCTAGAAATATAAGGTGTTTTCCTCTAGGTGCAGGAAAGGTAGGGAATAAAGTTTCGAAAGACTCGACGGGATGAGGAAAGTCTATCGTAGGGGCAATGGGAGCAAACACCGCGGTTACCTTGTTCGGTTCGCTCGACGTCGACAGCTTTTCAGATCGTTATGAATTTGCGTATCTACTTTGCACGCGGAGGGGCTGCTCCGGCGCTCAATAAACTCGGGCTTTTTCCCGTTCGGATATGCCCACGTTACACGGTAGCTATGCATACATGTATTATTCGCCAACTGCGTATGAGATATACACCATGTCATTCATTCGCCCTGGAACTCAAGGAATTCGGGGTAGATAGAGCGTCATTCCGTTCCAAAATCCACCCTATATTCTCTCACGCGGTATTCTCTCTCGGTATTTTACTCAGCTGATGTTTTTCCCCTACCGAATAATAATGTCGCTATAACAGCTGCCGTTCTACTTATTTTTCGGACGTGGAATAAACTCGGAGCTTACAACCCCGACACCCAAGTTCTTACTCTGACAATTGGAATGAAAATTAAAACATCACGCCGCCGGCTTTCGGAGAGCGGAGAGCTGTACGCTGAACAAATATCAACTCGAAATTTTACTGAAAATCTAAACACGTTACGCTGACACGCACTTTCCGCCGCCACCCCGTATAAGTGTCGAAAAAATTATACACATGTATACAGCTATATCCCACGTCTGATCGAGGGTGATTCGCGGCTTGAATTGCGTCTTGGCACCGCAACTGTGCGAAATCGTGATCGAGAAAATTATATAATCGTAAAGTTCTCAGTCTTAATTATAACGCAGTTAAGTACACGAGGTGAACGTATGCCTGTCTGCAGAATGTTAATAAAAACATCTTTTGACCCTCGTATATCCGTCCACATTGCTGGCAGTGCTCCAGTGCAGTTGTGTCGTTAATGCCGCGGCTTCCCCCACAGAACCTGGCAGTTTCACCGATTCTAATTGAGCAGAAGGATTTCGAGCCCTGGAAGCAAACCACGAGCTGATTTCGCAAGATCCGCTGTTCATTCGAATGTGTGACGGGATACAATTTCATGCCCCCGAAGGTGGAAAGGCGAGAGACGACGGCACCTCGTAACTTTGAACAGATACAATCTATAACGGAGAGCGAGGTGAGGGGCTGCTTCGTTAGAAGCTACGAGAGTGCGTGTCGAGAGTAAAATGTCATTGGTTTCGAAACTGGGACGCCGATAATCCTCGACAATCATCGCTGATGCCGTGCGTGCTGCACTGCACCTGATACATGCCGCCGTCTCCCTCCTATTGATTCATTCATTCATTCATTTTTCCCCCTCCAGTTTTAAACTGATACAAAAATGATCGGCGAAAAAACAAACGTTGTTCTAAAAATATGGTAATTTAATTTCACCCCCTGAGAAAAGTGAAAGGACCGTCAGCTGTCCGGGGTACTGAAATGAAAATTTTATGCCAATTTCTCGCATCGATTAATTGCCGTGAATTGGAGCCAATTAAAACGGCATCCGTACCAAGGGGAAAGTTTTCGAGATGGATCGAAGCGTTTCCACTCGGCTTATTTGCTGCGCAATTAAGGGCGTATGGTACAGTGTATGGTCGAAATTTATTCTCGTCATGTAACCTTCGGAACCTTCTTAGAACGTAGCAAAAAGAAAAAAAAGTAAACTTTTTACCGAGCAATTTAATGGAAAAGCTCGAGACGCCAAACATTTGTGGAAAAAAATTATTTATCATTCAACTTGTTTCAGGACTCGGACGTCGAGCAGCTACACACACTAAAACATTCGATCGGTGAGTTACACTTGTTCTGCAGTGCGAAACTTGAAAAATTACCTGAAAATGACGGCAGTAGTCCAGTGAAAATTGGCAGTAGGTTTTCGCCTGATCCATTTGTCGGAACATTCACCTTCGCCGATAATGATCCGAAGTAATTTTTACCAAACTCTGAACATGTCCCGTGTGATACTTCTGCACCTCATTCCTTTATAGTTTCAAGCGAGCTATTGTTCACAGGAGCTTTATCGTTAACGGAGTCGACCAGCCGAAGGTGCAGGGCGAGGAGCTGAGTGCTCCTCATGCGGTCTTCGATAATCAATACTTACGTGCGGTGTGTCGCTTGTCTCATCCGATTCGGTGAACGAGCTGCTACCGTTTATCTCCCGATTAGAATTATTTCCTGCATGTTTCGCACCGCATCTGTTGCTGCAGGATGGCGCCGGGTAAGGGAAGGCGTTGTCGGCGAAAGGTGATGATTGTGCCCTTTGACGATGAGACGGGACGGGGGGGGGGGAGGAATTCTCGTTTTTCACATTTCCCAAAAATATCCAGCCCGCATAGGAACAAGTTTACGTAGAAATAATCCTGTATTCGGCATTCATTCATCCTGCGGGATTCTTCTCCGAGCAGGATTGCAGGAATATGTATAAGCTGCTGTTCTCTTGCCTGGCTTTTCATGTTCATGAAGGTGGAGCGATGAGTGAGCATTAATTATTCCACGGATCGGCTGAAATCACCCCCTTAAGCTTGTGTTTATATTAAGAACCCTTTGCTTTGCTTCATTCCGCTTTGCTCCGCCGTCCCTCGACACATGCTCTGGTGGCTCGCGCCTAGTTAAATCCGACCAATAACCTCGGCGTTTTCGAGTGGCCCGATAATCCTTTGAACCCAAACTTACCAAATTATTTTATTATGAAGCCTGCTCAACTTTCGTCCGGCATGTTGAATGAGATAACGCGACTTCATTTCGTGAGAGAACCTCCTGCCAGATGAACTGACAATGAGACTTCTGACTCCCTCGAAGTTATTCCATTAATAAACTTGTCCGATCTTTCAGAAAACACCCTAGCAGCTATGAAAGCTCATGTTGCAGCTCACGCAACCCAAGTGGCAAAAGCTGCTGAAGCAACTGCGGAAACGGTTGCTGATCTTGCGGTCGAGGAGGCAGAAGCGAATCGCACCACTGCGCAGATTTCGCCCCAGGAGACCGGTAAGCGTTCCTCATTGAACAACTTTCATTTCATTAGCCCTACCAACCAGCAACGCTGTATCAAATGACAGAAATCAGAAGGTCGTATACGTAAATTATGTTTTAATTATGAAAGTAAATATTGGTCAACAAATAGCGAGATACTTTCAACCAATTCGGCTCCAAAAATAACCCTCTTTCAGCGCTTCCATGCGCGCCTCCAACTCACAATCGAATGCTTATCTGCCACGCGCGTATACGGAAAAGTCTTTTTCGAATTTCTTCTGGTCGACCTGAATTCATTTCTATGAAGATGATAGTTCATCGATTCGAATTCTACCGGCTCTTTCACCGTCGTTTCTACTCGAGTGTACCTATGTCATCTTACTTGAGTTTTGGCTACCTGTGTTTTTGTATCAAACCGACGAAATTTTGCTGAAATATTTTGGAAAGTAGAATATCTTTATAAATATGGGCGCGGCATTTGTAAAAACTCGTTACCGGTCGCATAAACGTTTCGACGACCAACTCCCAGGTATCGGGATGAAAATTACCTTGTAGCAATCTCCTCCGGATGTCCCATCAGCAGAGCGGAAACAAGGTCTCTCTCGAAAAAACGTATACATTGATGGACACGTGAACGTTTCTGAAAAGAAGTAAGAAAAAGAAACAGCGGTTCAGAGTTGAAAAATCGTACGCGAGGGTTTTTCGAATAAACGCAATTTATCTGTAAGTGCGATAAAGTGGTTAAGTATCGTCGCTCAGGGATTTACTTGATCGTTTGTTTCAGGATCGCACTCAGGCATTGTCGAGGAGATAAAAACTTCTCACGGATTCCCGGCGTCTTCTACTTCAGTTCCTAGACCGCTACCGCCGTCCTTGGTTCCGAAGGGTCAGGTCGAGGTTGTTCATGGTGAGCACCAACGGCAAAATATCCAAGCGTCGATGGCCACTGAACCTGGATCTGCGGGATCGGGATCAGTTATTTCCGATTCAATAATCGCTTCCGCCCCCCAGCTACCCGAAGTGCTCACCTTTAATGGACAACGACGTGCCTACGCTCCGCGAGATTTT
This sequence comes from Athalia circularis, assembly GCA_963978495.1. Classification (NCBI taxonomy): domain Eukaryota; kingdom Metazoa; phylum Arthropoda; class Insecta; order Hymenoptera; family Athaliidae; genus Athalia; species Athalia circularis. Next base: position 420,152 of record OZ021701.1, on the reverse strand, counting down.
CCAAATGCCGTAAGAGAGAGAACGAAAATTCACGACTTTTTAATTCCGTCTTTGCGCCATCAGTTTTATCCGACTCACAATACTTTGCCATCTAGATCGACAGGATGGATAAACTTGCGGCTTACGCAAACGCCCAATACTCACCGATGGATATGGCCGAGTACGTTTTCAGATCTGGGGACGAAAAGGGCGTCACTTTAGCCGTCCATGAGTTTCTTCAACAGGGTTTGGTGAGTTACCCGAATTCTCGGAAAATGTGTTCGATTTTCAAAAGCTAGTTAAATGCATTTGATAGTGGGAAAACCTGAGGCAGATTAACCGAATCGATATAAACCAACTAGATGACTCGAACTAACGACCGATCCGATTCTCGTTGCGACTCACGATTATTAATCACCTTTTTTTTCGACCTTTCTTTGTTTTCTTTGTTTCCACCTAATCAAGGGATGCCTGAAATTTATCTTTTACAGAACAGGCGGGAATATGATAATTTTAGAACGATCGGGAATCAATTTTTCGTCGGTCGCGCCCGAAGATCGATTACCTATTTTCAGACCCTGAACCACGTATATTCCAAAGATACTTTATTCAACGTCGAATACGTACCTCGCTCACTGTACCACCGGCAGCTTGGCGAAAGTAGATTTCGATCGTAGCTTATAAGGGGAAAGGATAATTATCGGATAGGAATGTTATTTACCGTCGGAAACAAATAACAATGACCCTAACGCCTGCTTTAGAATTCACCGGTTCGTATCGCCAAGTCCATTCAACCGTTCCATGGAAAGTGTAGGCGATTGATCTGACGAGCTTTGTTACGAGTGTTGTTTTCATTTCTCCGTTGAATTGGAGGATGATTAAATCCAAAAACGAAATGAGGAAACGGAAACGTAAACCAAATCAATTTTCTGGTTTCAGATGACACGTGAAGAAGCCATTACATTCCTTCAAGAAGTCAAGTACAACCTCGATTATTTGCAGACACATTACGGTCAGAGCAAGGTAATTTGCCAATTCCATATTCCATATTCCATTTGCACTCTCTCAATTCTCCTCCGCCTTTTTATTCGAAAGGTTAGCGATTAGATCTGCAGTTTACAAAATTTATACACGCTGTACATAGGTATACACAGGTATGTATGTGTTACATTTGTAGCGAGCTCAGCAGGTAGAAAAACATTTTTCCGTGTAAGATAAATGACGATAATTTTCGTATCAAGATAATTTGAATGCACGGTCGACTGTGAGATTTGATTTCCCTCGAAGTGAAAAAGACGAATCACTGATTGTAAGGGCAGGAAATGCCTCATTCGACCGCTGCGAGAGTAACGTCGGCCCATAAACGCTCCTCGCTACCGAACACTCTCCGGAAAGGAGAAAGGAAATTATAAATTTTTGTTTAATTTTCAGCTGGGGAGGTCGACTCTGGTTCAAAAAGCTTTCGATAACGTGGAAAGACAGACTCAGAGTCGAGCGATGGCGAAGGACTACCAGGACATGATCGAGCCCCTAAAAAAGAGACTAGTGATAGAACCCGTCAGTGGTGAGAAATCGTACATATAAAATACTATCGATATGTTTTCAGGGGGTAATGTGCTCTTTAATCCTGTTTTTCTAACCAGCAGACATTCAGGGAAACAATTTAATCCAACAATCGATCCAAGATGTACCAATAGCCGGTAGTGGAGTCGGGGTCACAGGGGTTGGAGCGATGGAAGTTGGGGCAGGGATATTCCCGGAGGATGCTGACTACGAAGAACTCTTGGAGAGATTGAGAGTAGCGGACTTCCTCTACACGCAGTACACCCTCGAGGAGGTGATCTATCAACTAGCAAACGTTATGTTCGCGCAATCGCTCGCCAGGGGTGAGTACTTCGTCGAAACTAAAGTTCTCCCCAATTGTTATGTCTATCAATTGTTGCGATATACGAGGATTTAGGGAAAGAGTCGGCTAACGAAGAGTCGAACTTTGTTCCATAGGTAGTGCGCAAGTACAGGAAGCTCTTCAAAAGTTCACAAGTTTTCTTGAGTCGGAGGCCGCTCAAGGTCGCATATCCATACCACTGGAGAAGAAAGTACTCGGTCAGTCAGTTTTTCGCTTTCTTAAAATATTAATGTAGCGTAAGCACTCGAAGTACGATTCTCCTTCCTCCCCCATTTTTATCCCCCGTCCAGCTTTGACGTTTGAAAATTCTGATCAACTCGATGTTTGTTCGAAACTCCTTGGCGAAAATATCTGCTGTCCTTAGCTTTTATATCAGCGTCTCGATTATCGGATGGTCGATGAACCTTGTATTGGCTGGTGTCCAAAAAGTTATCTCTCTTCGTCGACCCACTCGATTGAAATTATGACGTAGTCACTTCGGAATATCGGCTTGTGCAGTTTTGGCCCTGTTTGCTCGCGTCTGAAAGCAGAGATGTCAAGACATAGATACCCAGTTATTAGTCAAGAACTAAAATGAATACCGTTCCAATCTAACTGATGGCCCATCGTTGTTCCCAGACTCTGCCCTACCTAATAGTGAATTACTCTCCATTTCTAACGAACACCCTGTGAATACACGCTAATCCCATGCTATCCACAACTTGAAAATCGTTTCCGAAGGTCATTTTTATTTTTTAGACGTTTTGATCGCTTCTCTCTCGGACACGTTGTCGAAGCACCCCGACCTGGTCGCCGCAGCACGCGAGGGACTCGGAGGTCCAGCTCTGCAGCCGAGCGGACGTTTTCTTCAAGAATTGTTGATGTCACGAGTCCAAACCCCGCGGCTTCCGAATCAAGAGTCCCTCAGAATCAGCCACGAGCCTCCTGCTCAGCTCGGAATTCAAAAATACATTCACGGAGCGTAGAGCAATCCTTTTCGATACCATACCGCTTCCATGTGTCTCAATTCCTGGAATTTGTTTCTCATTCCCCTTACCTCGTTTTCGCTCCCTATCCCGTTTAAGCGAGTACCTGCTCTCCTCAATAATTATATGCGACTTTTATCCTGAAAAATTTGTTAAATAATACTTCTATACGGCTGAATTGGGAAACTGTTGGATTTTTTTCCCGAGAATTGAATGGCCTCGCCGCGAGGACTAATTAAACCGAAGCAAAGATGCCACATCTTTGCTAACTTGTAGTAACATTACAATCGGCCGGCGATTCATCATCCGTTCGAATTACATTCGATCCTTTCACCATATTGCAATCGCACTTGTAACTCGCTAACTTATTTTTATACATCGGGGATATTAAGAATTTTTTGCGACATTACAGCAAAACAAAAATAATCATGATAATTCATGAATAAACTAATGAGAGAACGAAGGAAAACGTTTGATCGACGTTTTGGCGAGAGAGTGAAAAAGCCTTTAGAATTACGATTGATTCAAAATGAATCATGAATGAGCACCGCGTATTTTAAAATGTATTAATTCTTTCGATATTTATAAGGATCGATGTTTATTGTATAGGTTACAATATTTGCTGGTGAATTTGCGCAGGATCATAAGTATTCCTATGTGGGTATGCGCGAATGTATAAATATTAACGGAAGGATCGAATACAATCACAATATCCCCCGTCCACCCATACCTCATTCGATTGCATTGGAACGATCCGAAACTCATCAGATGTTCAGACGAGTATATTATACGTTTTATTGTGAATTGAGTTCCAGGAGTAACCGTTATCAATTGTGATAAGAAAACATCGCGTCGCTATATTCATACAATACACCTTTGTAAAAACAAATATACATGTATAATATGAAATATGGTAGAATGATGTCACCGTTATTGTGGCGGATGGGCCAAAAGATATACATACGCTCGATATTGAAGAAACGAGAATAAGTTCGAGGACGTCAGTCGTGTGCTGGACAAAAAAAGAAATAATTACACCACATTCGCTTCTGACTATATGAAGGCTGAAATAATAATCACAAGATGTAATCACATATCTGTATATGTATATATAATGATATATTAAATATTTCACCGAATAAATAATTCGGGGATAAAAACTTTAAATTTGCCTGGGACACGAACTAGAAATGCTGCAGAAATAAGTACAAAATAGCATCATATCGTCGCTGAGGTGTACGAAGAGCCCAAGAAATCGCGACTATCTACGTCTATAGACCTGTCCTGATTTTTTATACTTCCGGTCGCAGTACGCGCTGCACGTGCGGAACAGATAACATGCCGTTGGCGTACGACCTCCCCGAAGGCTGTGCGGGTTGGCTGTATTTTTTAAAATTGACATTTCACGGTTTAAACAACGACTCACCCGCGTACTCTCCATCCGAATGAAATTAATGAGTCAGCGGAAAAAAATTATAGACAGAAATGAGCTCAGGGTAAAACGTGTTTGGTCCGGCAGTGACTGTTACTACTTGATATACGTGCGTACCACTCTTGCCTATATTAGAAGCATGAAAATGTTGCTTAAAATTAGAGAGAGTGAAAATTATGGTAACCAGAAAACTACACTCTTTCGGTCCCGAACGGATCACAACGGGATTTTCGAATAGTCTTAAACGACGACGCTGCGTCGGTTCGTTTTATTATTAGGATTGTAGACTTCCATTTTTTCAACTGGGGTGTTCATGGCGGAGTAATCGATCGGAAAAGAGATGGACTCGCCGCGAAGGAAGCAGCTTTCCGTCATCCCCAAGAGATGCTCCCCGGGGCCAAAGGGACCTCGACCGAAGAGAAAGTTGGCGAACACCAGTTGATACTGGGACCAACCTAGCGGATGGTCTCCGTTCTGGTAGAGCAAAGATCACAAAATTGAATTATTCTTTCAGGGATAATTGGAGGAAGAAACTGACGATGTTTTACCTACCGAAGTCATCGAGCTGTACGCGACATCTATGCAATTTTTTATCCGATCGGAGTCAAAGCCGATGACGAAGCTGTAGAAAGCACCTAGCTCGTCCTTTGTAATCCTTCCAGTTCCCGAAGCGTTTATCGCGAGGAAAAGGACCCGAGGAAAGGCCTTGACCCAGAGAGGGAGCTCCCGGAAGCTGACCCCACTTGGCGCAGCGATCTGACGTGCCCACCAATTAAGCCACTCGTCCAAATCCACCTGGCTCAGGTCATTCGGCCCTCGCAGCCCACTTTGATCTACGATCGCTTCTACCAGACCCCGTTCGATTTCCATTAGCCGCAAATATTCGGGGCTGTTTTTTGACCAGTCCGCGAACCTCCTCAAACGCTTTTAAGGATAGCGGGGACAAAGGTCGGTGTCATTCGGTCAAAGTATCGAAATCCGTTGAAGGTGCGTCGATTTTATTTGAAACGAACTCGGAAAATTTGTGTAAAAAAAATTGTGTCTCGATGCGAAATTTGAAGGAACAGTGCAAAGCGAATAATTATCAATATATTCTTTCGCCCCTGGACGGCTCCTACCTCGGACAAGAGCTCGAAATCCTTTTTGGTGATGATTCCGTCCCTCCGGTGGTCCAAAAGATAAGTAAAAAAGTGGGAGAGCTTATCACGCTGAGACGGGGCAAGCCATTGAACAGCTCCTATGTCTCTGGTCGGTATTTCATTCGTAGTTAAGCTCTCATCGCTAGGAAATCTGCTCACCCAGGTAGCTGTGGTTTTAAAAATCAAAGAGTCGTTTACTTTTATACCCAGGCTTTCGATGCGTCATTTGAACAAGTTAGTCGATGCTCGATTGACTTACTCCAGACATGAACACTCCATCCCGGATGGTCGAGCTCTTTCACGGAGGTCTCGACGTTGACGAATTCGCCTTCCTGCCCGGGCACCGTTCTCCATCTCTTCAAAAGTTCCTTTGTCCTGTCTCTCGTACGGTCACACGCCTGTCTCCAATTGGCGATGAATTTTCTAGGCACCCTCGATGGACTGTTCTTGTCCTCAGCTGCGCCTTGCACCGAGAGTTCGATGTTACCCCCCGAACTCCGCTTCACATCCTGACCTGCGACGGTGCTCTGAAGAATCGAGGTGCTCGAGGAACAGGAGGAAACCTCGCGAACGCTGCCCGAACGACCCTCCATAACAAACTACCCTCCGGTTTCTTGCAAAAGAAAGGCTTGGCTTTCTCTCCGAAATAATCGATTCTCCAGGTAGACCTAGACACCGTTGAACACTGTAGGTCGCTCGATACCGAGGCTACGTAGCGTCACGCAGCTGCCTCTAAACTATATGCGGGTGAACATCCTATACGTATGTGGATTATGACCATAGTCTCCGCATTCCCGATCTTGGATCGTGTGTCCTGTTAATTAATCAGGACTCGATGTCCTTCGGAGAAAAAAATCAACCACCTAAATATACCCCGATTCGATCGCTAGCGAGTATACCCAGATGGAGTCGGCGATTTGAAACTGTGGGAAATTTATAGCTGGGCGATGTCGTGTAGCGGAGTCCGTGTTGACCTCAGGGGTGGATGCCAGGGCGCGAGTAACGAGAGAAAATCCCGTTACCTTGAACGCAATGTGATCAACATCACGATGGACGGGGTTGCCAGGCTGGACTTTTTGAAAATATAGTAGTCGTTAACCCACATAGACGATATCAAAGGTTTAATCAATTTATTGTGGCGGTGCAACGACCTGCGTTGCCATGCATATGTCGCATGCGTATAGCTGTTTGTCACTCGCAGATTTCATAAGGTAGACACAAAACGTATGCTCTAGATGGATGCATACATATTTTATATAATACCTATAGAATCTGTCGTGTATCAATTAGCAGCACCACAGCCCATCCCTGCAGGATGAATCGACAGATAATTGCACGTCGCACGTCTATTCGGATATTTTTCACAAGACTGAGTAATGTTTAGACAGTTATATGAAAAAATCTGAAACATCGTGCCGGTCATCGGGATGCAATAATTAGGACCTCGTTCAACCGATCGACTCGTTCGAGCGGGTGACGTAAAGGATCGGTCGCAACGAATCCTGACGAACTAGCTGTTTGGTCCATGATCAGTATCCGATTATTTGTCAAACCGGGAGTTGTGGCGTTGTCAAACTCGCCCTCCGTTACTCCACAATGAATCATTTACAACATCGCTGTCGGCGGTGTCACCAGAAAATTCGTAAATTCAAGTACAAAGTGTACGTGCGTTGGTACATGGGGTAAACATCTCGAGACGGATTCGTCATATCTTATTCGGTATCGCGAAAAGGAAACCTCCGCCAGTAGCGTGCGCGCCTGTCAGCGTCAGCTGTAAATTATAATTCATAAACGACTCGTTGAAATACTGAATATCTATCCCCTCGTAGCTGCTCGTTGTCGCAGTTCCGACACCTCGTCCGCATCGCGCCTACGTCGACGCGTCTGTCGCCAACCGCCGGTTGTTCGCTTCGCTTGCGCTCGCCGATAAACAGGTACACCCGTAATACGAATCTACCTTCTACCTATATCGATAGGTATACGCGCAGCACTCCACAACGTCATTAACAACGCTAATAATAAGCGACCTCGTTCAACCAATGCTGCTATTTAGGTACGTACGATCTCTGACTTAAACCCGACGCGGATCAGCCGTTGATCCCGTCGCGTCGATCAGGGAATAGACATATCCACACGCGTGTGGCTACGCACGTGCCACTCATAGGTGTAGTAATAAGTGAATCCTATTGTGTTCGCGTCTTGCAGGCAGCCTTTGTGCGTCTACACGAGTGGTTACGAGGCATACGTTCTCGCACTACCATGAATAATACCTTCGAGAGAAGCTTCGAGTATGTCAAAGAGTTGAAAAATTTTGGAAAGTTTTGGTACATCGTAGACCCACACGAGACGTCATTTGAACAACCTGAAGATGTACCCGATTACTACTCGCAGGTAAATTCATCCAAGGTGTTTGTCGACGCGGTAGTACCTCGGACGAGAAACGTAATATGCTTATCCTACACACACTCACACTTGAACGTAACATGTGTGAATCACGATGCCCTCAATGCCGGTGGTGATAACGACCCGATAATCAGTTGCTTCGGAGTATAATTTACGTGATGAATTATTAATTGTTGTTCACCAGAAGAACGGAGAAGGAATATGGAGGTTTGCCGAGCTATCTTATCTCCGGCAAATACTCGTTGTTTCGACGAGGTATGGGCGGTCTTTTTTTGCAGAGTTTGGAGGGGTCTGACCTTGTACGTCTTCGTATGAACTGTATTCTTACGTTTTGCAAATTTTCTCAACGCTCGATCGCGATCGATGCGGATTACCTATATATTAACAGAACCTCGGAAAGCCTCGAATTTGATGAATACTTTTGTACGATGCGAGTATATGGAAATTTTCGTGAACATTGATCTAGGACAACCATTCGTCGTGTATATTGTTCCAACTGCGGAGCATGCCCTTCCTGATTCCGATGCCGATTCAATCAGAGATAAATGAGTCACTGCTGCATAATTAATTGACCACAGGTTTGGCTATCGTTTCTCGTACTCGTGATACTCGAGCAAGTGATACTGTTTGCTGGAAAGAGGAAACCGTTTCGAATCAACGATCAAGTAACGTCCCTTTCGCACTGGATATTCCAAGAGTCCGTACGGTAAGGAGGATGGTATATTTATTCATGTCACATGGAATTAACACCGCCAATTTTTGCAGTACTGCATCGCGAGGTGCGGAACACTGGTCATACATATTCATCTATGACAATTTTCGTATCTGGAGTTTGGCTTGGGATAACCCATGGACTTGGTACGCCGCGGTAATAGGCGTTGATTTTTGTTACTACTGGGTACACCGGGCGAATCATGGTTAATTTCTCTATCTGTATCACAGAACGATCGCTTTCCAAAATCCCCTAAAATACGACGAAATTACGAATGTTTCAGAGGTCCACTTCCTCTGGGCGCAGCATCAGGTTCACCACAGCAGCGAGGAGTTCAATCTGGTCGTTGGCCTTCGACAGTCGATTTTCCAACATTGGTTGACATTCGTGAGTAGACATCTTCGGTGTCATCGAAGGAGCGGTTGTTCATTGTTTCTCTCCTTTTTGACATGAGCGTTATCACACACTCACTCGTGTGTGGCCACCTTCTCGTATTTTATTTTACAGATATTTTATCTTCCCTTGGCATTATTTTTACCACCATCGCATTTTGTCGCCCATCATCAGCTCAATTTGATTTATCAATTATGGATTCACACTACAGTTGTTGAGGACTTGGGAATACTCGAGTCTGTTCTCAACACGCCGAAGCATCATCGCGTGCATCACGGTTTGTACAACTACAAACCCCTTTATTATTCGATTCGTACATAGGTGTACAATATTTGACCTATACCTGTATAGGTTGCAACTTGTACTGCTTGGACAAGAATTACGGTGGGGTTCTGATAGTGTGGGATAAGCTTTTTGGTACATTCATGGAGGAACGGGTCGAAGAGGAGATCATTTATGGGCTGGTGTCGAGCCCGAGATCGTTTAACCCAATCTACTTGCAGGTGAGCAATCGTTCTCCATTATTTTTTACATAACGAACGTTGTACGGAAACAACAACGAACATTTTTCAGACTTTTTACACCGAAGCTTTGATCGCCAAATGCAGGGAGATGAAAGGTCTCCGTGACAAATTGGCAGTGTTCTGGAAAGGTCCGAGCTGGTTTCCCGGAGCACCTAGATTGGGCCTCGACGAATTCAAAATCAACGCAAGTACCATTATTAATTCGTTAACGATTGAAATTAATTTTCTGCAGTTGGGTAGACAATCAAGCTTCATGTGTCGTCCATTCAGGTGACTTCTAGGTCGGTTTATAACGTCAAAATACCAGGTTGGAAAAATATTTACATCGCCCTACACTTCTGTCTAGTATTCTACGCTCACCGGCAGCTTTGCACGGACAAGGGGGTAGGTATTTCTTTGCATTATCAATGTTTCACAGCCCTCGTAATGATATCAAGGGAATTTGTAATACTACTCGTACAATAATAATAATGAAAAAGAAAAATGCCATCATTCCAACACGATGTGCACACGGACATAATGTGGTTTCAGAGTCTTACAGGGATAACGACGAGCGGTGCGATAATAACGAACAACGTCTTCGCGCTGACAGGGATCGGTATGTTGTTTGACGATAGTAAATACGCCGCTGCCGTTGAACTTGCGCGATGCCTGCTATTTGTTACCGTATTCGAACGTATAGCGGGAGACGAAGCGATATTCGCGACGGCGTATCTGAGTGTCGTGTTCTACGCCCATATTGCTTCTTGCTGCTTTTGGATTGCTTACATTGTTTGGGCATTTAAATTTCCGTAGCTTGTCGTCTTATCGTTGGTTTTGAACCATAAAATGAATTTTATACAAACGAGGTGTGTACAATCGATTCAAGTGTTTATAAAACATGGCATAATTTTAATACAACACTATCAATATAATACAAGTTGAAATATTATGTAATTAGGTTTTGAAATATAAATTTACAAATCCCTTTGAAAGCAGCATAGGTACATACATACATCCACGTTCACGAGGTAAATTATAAAGACAATTTATAGGTTTACTTATGCGATTTGATTAAATAAACTGTATACATATTATAATAGCGGTACATCAATGAAACTCACGAAGATGATGAATGGCGACGATGTCCGTGATACGATGTAACAACGGTAATGATACCAACAATGATAATTATACTAATAATCGTATAATCGTATGATATAGCCAATTACAAGTATACATATGCATCTGAGTATAATATAATAATTATACATTCCCATGTATAGATTAATATGCAACACGCAAGCCGTTGCTGAAGGTGGGCGTATTACTTCTCCATCAAACCCATTATGATAATTATATTACAATTTATAATGTAATATAATATAATACACCTATCTATGCATATGTATGCGTGGCTCTAGAGGCGTGTGTGTGTTTATGTGTGTGGGTGTATGTGTCGTACGTGTCGGGTATGTGGATGGCTGTGTGTGTCGACGAGATAAGCATAATTGTACATACAAGGTAGTATATCGTTCTTGAGTAGTGTCGCCCGGACTGACCATAAGTACGAAAAAGCAATTATAGTTCTCAGATTTTTACGCATGTAAATCTTCGTCATCTGCAACTTCGGCTGCACTATATCGTTCGATCGTGGACTGCGTCGGCGACCAGCGGCCTGTCGTTGTAAGAACCACCACCTGGAAGAAGGCGACATTAAACACGTCCGAGCAGATTTACCAGGATTCGCGATTTTTTCGCGATACTACACCAGGACAAATACACATACCTTTAAACATCCAGATAAAGCGCTGCATATCTTACGTCCCGTTGTTTGACGATGTGTTTTTCAGGCTTATGTTAGTCTGCAGGCTACTGGCTTCGTTCTCTGAAATTCGTCTTTCGGAGGAATTTTCGGTGTCGCTCAGCTCCCCGTAATTCCGGTTCCCGCAGCTAACGTTATTCTCATGGTGGTCGACGAAAGGCGCACTCTCCAGTGAATCGGAAGATAATCGCCTGCACGCGTTGTTAAACCGATCCAGAGTGTCGACTTGCGCTTCCCGACTGTCTCGAGCATTGTTCAGGGAATCAGAACTCAGAGAGGGAATATCCAAAGCTGTCTTCAGTTCCAACGAGTCTGAACTCCGGCACAAAGGGTCACACCTACGTCCCGTGTCATGCTCGTCCAATTCCAAAGAATCCGTGCTAGTTTCCATTATATTCTTGTCCTTTGCCTGTTCTTCGATATCGTGTACACCCGGGTATACTTGATCGTGACTTGCGTTCGAGGTGTGCATTCCTGATCCCGAGCCCGTGGTTCGGGCTTGAGCAACGCCAGCTAAGACAACGTTATTATCGGCGGCGTTGAGGTCCCTGGGTTCAGTTTCTGTTATTTCGATCTGTGAAATGTCATCAGCCGTATCATCCTGACGATCAAACTTTTCCACGTTCGATTGAGCGATACGTATAATCTCGTCTATCTCCCTTATACGCTTTTCGTAATCATCAGATCCCGAAGTACTAGGATTGAACGACGCTGGCGCGCTAGATTCTGTCCTAGTGCGAGCCAGACTCTCCATTTTGTAACGATTTTCGGGACTCTCGTGATCGAGAAGATCCTCTTCCTCTCTGGCGCGTAGCTCGATTATGTGGGCCTCGTGGCAAGCAGATTCTAGCCCTTCGAAATCCTTCAATGAAGACAAGGACACGTCGTCCCCGTGACCCGTACGCCCGGTCATGTATCGCCTCGGTAAACTACCGTTGTTTATCGAATCCTGGGAGCCACAGTGCAATTTTTTCGAATTTTCCATCGCGACCGCACTCTCAAGACTCTCAAACTCCTGCAGGGAACTCAGTGATAAATTATCGTGCTCGGACGGTTTGGTGAAATATCTTCTGCCAGCCAGCACGTCGTATTCGGGCGTGCTGCCAAGACTTCCCCTCGTACTACCGATGCTACCAACCGACTCTTTGTGACTGCCGAGACTTCCAAATCGGCTGCTACCAGCCTCAAAATCAGTAATCTCCTCTTCTTTTATATCTTCGAGGGGGCCACGGTCGTAGTCGATTTCGTAACCGCGTGCGTCAGTTTGGAACTGCATTTCTACCCACTTTTTACCACCTTCGTACTGTTCCTCGTCGGAATACGACTGAGTATACAATTGTTCCTCGTTCGATACCTGTGGTGGACTTTCCTCCGAGTCGAAGTCAAATAAATCGTTGTTTCGTTGCGCGTGCAGACTCCGTGAATGCACCCGGCCCTCTTCCTTGCTGTTGGAAATCAAGTTCTCAACCTCACGGTCGTAGTTCTTCACCGCGGCGCATGATATGCCACTGCTATTTATATGGATGCTTTTGCCCTCCGAATCAAATTCCTCTGCCTCTCTGCCCACCTCTTCGATGACGACGAAATCGTCTATTATATCAGGCTTATCGACCAGCTCGAAGGAATCACTGTCCGGCGATCGTCGATCTTGCTTGCACTCTTTATTGTCCACGACCGTTTCTAACGACATCCCGGACGTTGACGAGGTAGACATGCTCGTTTGTTGAATCGATGTCAAGTCCGGACGTTGATCGGACTCAGCATACTCATCCGCACGATCGGCCGTCATCACCTGACTCTTTGACACCTGGGCCACAACCCCTTCGATGTCCATTCCGGGACTGTGCTCTCGTGAGGTAACTTGAGTGCATACGCTTTGGATTCCCCCTTCGTCGACGCGGGACGTCGTAAGATCTACCGATTGCACGTGAGCACGTCCGAGTTCCGCTTCGCCTTCCGCTGAAATGGTCGACGTTGTATTGTCAGTGCACTTACTTCCCGGGGTTAAGAGTTCTTCCGTTGTGCCGTCAACTTCCACTTCCTTGGGAATGAGTTCACCTTCGTCGACAGTGGCGCCTTCGATTTGCTGGAATATCATTTCGGAGGATCTTTTCATACGAGAAGGTACCGCCGAGCCGATATTTGGCTCCGCGAGATCGCTCATAGTGGTACCGACCGATTCACGGGGTAACAGATCGCCGTCGTCGAGCGAATATAAAATGCCAGTGACGCGTGATGCGTCGACAGCGCAGATGACTTCATCGTCTAGAATGTGATCCGCGCTTTCATCTAAATTATCTCTTTCGACGTCACCCTCCGAGGGTACCAGAGTTTCGGAGAGTTCACTGGAACTTTCAATGCTCGCCAAATGCCCGGAACTCTCTGAGTTGAGAGATTTTATAGACTCTCTTGAGCTCAACGAACTTATCGCCGTATGATAATCCTGCGAAGTCGGCCTTGACGCAGAGGAATTTTCCATGGACATCAGAGCTGTCTCATATTCTGATACAGTACCTGAGGGCATCCCGGACTGCATCGCCTCGATATCCGATGAACTAGGCCGGCTGCCACTCCCGATTTCATAGTCGCACGACTGATAATTACTTTCCCCGGAACTGGAACCGGGTTCATTTTCACTATCCGATTTTATTTTTTTCGATGCTCTCGCGGGCTTATGACGTTTTCGAGGAGCTGGTTGAGGGGGGCACATCAAAAATGCATCTTCCTTAATTTCAACATCGGACGTAGATCTGCTGGCTGGTACGGGGACCGGGACAGAGGTGAGGACGTGGCCATCCATCGCTGATGAATTTTCAGCATCGTCGGCAAGATTGGCAGTGGGCATTCCACGTTTTTTGGGAGAAATTTCTATCGCGATTTTCTCTGGTGTCGAAGCAGATCTCTGGGTTACATGCTCATTGTCAGCGTGGTCAGCGTTGCTATCGAATTTATCACTTTCTAATCCGAGATTCTCGTCATTCTCCAACTTGGATTGATCTTCGCGAGTACTGCGAGGCTTCGCGACAGGTGAGGCTGTGCTTTGGTCCACAGAGTCATTAACCGGAGGTGCTTTGTAGAGGAAAGGCAACTCGTTCGGTACAGATTCCGGCTGCAATTTGAATTGGAACTCTGAAGGTGAGTCTTTTATTTGAAAAACAGTTTCACAGTTTTCTGCACTCAACTCCTCGATAAGATCCTGCTTTGCCGCCTCCAGAGACTCCTTCACCTCCGCAATTTCTTTTTTCACAACCTGATCAAGTACCGTGATCGCATATCTTGAGCTGAGATCCAAACTTCCCATATCCGCTTCTTTTTTAGCTCGCAACCCACTAGAATTCACGCCGGCATCATGATGAGACTTTGGACGATCGAACCTGCGCTGACGATCGGGTGTCCCTTCATCCTCTGTGCTGGCAGGGCTAATTTCCAAAACCTCACGCTTCATTGGCTCAATTTTATTATGACTTACGGCCATCGCGACAACCACTTTTTCAATCTCATCCACTGGCACTTCGGTTTCATCTTTCTCAACGTGTTCGCTGACGTCCCCACTTGCGTTTTCATTGCCAGTCGCGATTATGTCCCCTTCAATAGGCGATTCATCTTCTTTGTCAGAAACCTGTCGATGCAAGACCGGATCCTGAGCACTATGTACCGGTTCAGGTTGCGCCACACTTTTAACCCATGAACCATGTCTAACCGTCTCTGATAAGAAATTATCAGTCGGAGTTTTGGCATCGAATTCTTTTTGTAACGTATCCATTAATTCCTGACAACTAACGTCCAAGTTATTTTCAACCAATTCGCTCTCCAATTGCTTGTCGCTTACCGGAATAACCGTGAATTTAGACTTGAGACTTGACTCCTGAGATATAGGCGCAGTCACTCCATCTCCGATCGCCCCCTCCATCCTCAATTGCTTGACCACTGATTCATATTCTTCCAGTTCTTGATTAAAAACCTGTGAAGGCTGTAGCGGCTCGGATATTTCAATTTTTTCATCTCCGATCATCCAATCCACAGGTTTTATGTCTAGGCTCTGTATTTTGGCTTTCGGTGAGAACAACGGTGAACTATCTACCTCAAAGCTGTTTTCGTCCGGCTTCCTGCACTCGACTGACATTTCGTGGACATTCCTCGCGTGCTCATCCAGTACCGAATCGTCAATCGAGTCGGTCCGTTCGGAAACTGTACTCGGACTGATGGTGATATCCCTATCTGGGTGAAGTTTGACGAGCTGTTCCTTCGCCTCTTGACTCGCCTTTCTGCATCGCGTCGTATCATCCGGGTTCCACCCGGTCGAATCATCCGATCCACCCGTATCAGGTTCAATAATCTCTAACACCCTGGCACCCGATCTTGAGCTAGCTCCCCTTTCATCACGTGCTATTTCATCGAAGGACTTTTTTCGCTCAAGTACGATGCTACTGTCCTGTTTATGTGAGATGGGTGGAATTTGTTGCTCCAGGTTTTGGCGGTGCATTCTCTCCACCGACTGATCCACAGGTATGCTTGGTTTTCGGGTGTCACTCGATTCATTGAACTCTCCCTCTATGAAATCCTCCATCTCGGTGTGATCCGACGCGGTACTCGGGCTAACGGTCATGTCTCGTTCATGCGACATCCTTGCGCTCGAGGTTTCAAACGGTAGGCTGCCCTCCCTGTCGTCGCGGGATATCATCGAGGACGACTCTTCGTCCCTGGTCAAGTCTTCGGTAACACTGATACTCTCTCTTTTTGCGTCGACTTCAAAAATTCGGTCCGTTAACTTCTCAGAATCGAGTAGTTGTTGGTCAGAGACGTCGCGGTATTCCTCGCTCTCGTCGCGTTTCATTCTACGCACAGGACCGTCACCGTTTAGAATACCATCCGCATTCATGGATCTATTTTCAATCTCAGTTTCGATCGATTGAATTATGGTCTCTGCTATATTGCGAGCCTCAATCTCCTTCGCTGATCTGTCGTCTTCCTCATTTGCTAGATTCTCCTTATCAGAATGCCCCCGGGCTTCGTAGGACGCTTGGAAAGTTCCCGGTCTTAACTCACCCTCTGCCATCGACAAATCACCTTGAATATCAACACTCACAGATGCGACGGCGCCTCCTCCAGTTCTGACTATTTCATTATCGGTGGTAGACCCGTGTTCATCTTCCAACAGTTTGTGCGTGACCCGTTCCGTACTATCGGTAATTGTTTCGCAGACTTTTCCTTCAGCTACAAAGGCCTTGCGGTCGCCTAGTAACGTTACGGATGTTTCCCGTTTCGATTTAATTTCTGATTCACACTTGTCAGATTCTCTTTCCTCGGCTCTTTGCGTCGATGATTCTTCCACTAATGTGCGTTCCTTCAATGCACTCTTCATCTCATTCGATTGCTCCCTTTCCGCAACCGCGACTACGGTCTTCCCCTCGGCAGTAATGATTTCTGAAGACACGACCTCCGTTTCCTCAGTCTTCGCCGATACTTGATGATCGACGGTTGACTTTGTGGTGGATACAAAACCCGCCCCACCGTTCTCCGATGCGTTCCCGAATGCCACAAAGGCATCGTCATTGAAAGCCGATTTCTCCATAGATTTCCATACGGAGATGGAGCTGGTTTTTTTTTCAGTTCTCACCGATTCTGTTGTCCCACGGGGTTCTTCATTCTCCTTTGCTCCTCCCCCCGACGCCCAACCAAATCTAGATGCCCTTTCCCCGTCCCTAACTGATCCAAAAGATTGCTTCAACTGTTGAACAACTTCATCTTGGTTCCTGATACCGTGATCGTCCGTTTCCAATTTCGCGGTTGCTTCCGATATGCGTTTTGGTATTCGCGATTCAATAGGTTCTTTTCCCTTAGCGACATTTGCGGTGATATCTCCTCGAATCTTAACTTTTCCTTCTTGGTCCTTAACCGCCGCTGGAATTCTCGACTCAGTTATCGTGACGGGTATTCTGCTCGCGGTGACTTCCTTCGGCTTCACAGCTACCGTCTCTTTTTCAATCTTAACCGCCCCGACATGCTTCGGAATTCTAGACTCGAATTCTTTTCTTATTGCAGTGACTTTGGGCGGAATCGTTTCCTCGGTCCAAGGAGATGTCGAGTCACGTGCAGTCTTGATTTCGCATTCCAAAAAGTCGCGACATACATCAATTTCGGCTCTAAAATCTGACGCGGTTTCCTGCTCTTCTTTTTCCTCGCTCAAAAATTTAATGGGCGCGTCATCTGTCGATAATTTCTCGTGACTCACAAACTTTTTGGCATCGGTCTCTGCCATTTCCTTCTCCATGATTTTCAATTCTGTACCGATTCGCGAGTCTAACCCAACCCCTCGTTGATTTTTTTGAAGGGATACGGCAGGTATCGAAGCCGTATCACTGTATTCAATTAGCTCCGCTTCTTTCGGTTCTAACTTACTCCCATCCCCATCGCGAGATCTCTCGGTCATAGTCCACACGGCCGTTGGCATCGCTGATTCTTCGTCGTCCAGAATCGTTCCGGATAGTGTCACTTTATCCTCCTCTCCGCGAACTGCCGACCCTCGCTTCCTCTCCTCCTCGAGCATATTATTGCAGACATCTATGACCAAAATCGATGAAATACCGGGGACCTGCCTTCTATAATCTGCCTCGTGATTCGGGGATGTAGATTGTTCAGCTGCCTTCGACTTATTGGAAAAATCGCGATCAAACGATGTACTCGAATCTTTCGTTTTAATTTCCGCGTCGTCACCCGGTTCCGATTCATAATTGCTACTTTTCACCCTGGAACTACTCGTCGCAATAATTTTATTAGTAGTCGTCGCGGTAATTGATAATTCTTTCTGAATTTGTTCTTCAAAATAATGAGCCTTCTCGGCTACAGAGCACTCGGAAATGTCCGGCACATCGACGGGAGGTTCCTCCCCCTCGGTCCTTCTCTGATCCATTCCTTGATCCCCCTCTACCTCACCTTCACCCTCCATCTCCGAAATCATGCTGCTTCGTGCGGTCAATTCTCCGTCAGTGTCAGTGCCCGTTAAGGGGAAGGAGCCTCGAGACAGTTCCGACTCAGATTGGTCCATACTATTAGCGTCTCTTTTCCTGCCAATTTCCTCCCAGAATTTACGTTTCTCCGAGTAAGTTTTCTTCTCGACAACATCGGGAGAGTCATCTGCGTAGTGATCTCTTTTTCCAGCATCTATTTTATTAGGATTACTAGCATCTACGATTTCTATAGGGCAAGCCGCGTTTTGAGCAAAGGATTCTTGGATATTGGCGGCATCTAGAACAACCAAGAATTATTCCTCATATTATTGCTTTTTATTATATCATCGCATACATGGGCGTACATTTCGTTATACATGTAATGCGTATCACATAAATTACGACCACCCTTTGAACGAATTTTATTACACAACGATAATTAATTAACAATTAAATTCAACGCGCTTTAATTCAACATTATTCAACGTACCCGAATATTCTACGTACGTATCTATCAATATATGTATGTATATGGACGGGTCAATGGGTGTGTTTGTGTGTGAACCTGGAACGCTTATCGATACGTCGATTAGTTTATTTCGCGCGTCCACTGCCGCGGGCTGGCCTCGCCGCTCGCTGCTACTCTTCGAAATTTCGCGTCGTCAATATTACATTATAAGTGTATATTGTTTTAGTAATAAGTGCAAAGTGAATGAATAAATTAGTGCAGTACAAAGCACCCTCTGGCCCCCTGGATCCTGAAATTTGAGTCTAGGTATACGTGTGAAAATCTCATACGCGAAACGATCAATGAAAATGGAAACTATCACTCGATGTCTTCGACGTCGGTGTGGCCGTCGATGGAACCGTCGTCGATCGGCGTACTGACGGTCAGAAAGTGTTGCGGCTCGTCCGATTTATTAAGATTCTCAACAACCTGGGAAGTACCCGCGACATCGAGGTCTTGGAATATTTCGTCGAAAGCCCGACGCCCGCCATCTTCGGGGAGGTTTTCCTCGTCGGAGGCATCCATGTCCTCGCTATCCGTTCCAGCCTGTTGGTTCGACGGGTCCAAATTCGTGTCGTCGAAGGTACCGTGATAAGGACCGACAGCACCCTCGTCGAAGGACAACTGGTTCCGGACTTCAATGGAGAACGGACCGTCACCTTCCTTCGTTGTTATCGTCTCGCCGTTGTAATCGGCGAATATGTCAGCTCGTACTATGGGTACGTAAATCGGACCTCCAGCCACCACCGCCTCCCCGTCGGCATCGTCCTCGTCGTTCGAAAAATCTTCGTAATCGGTTTCGCGGGGGTGACCACCCAGACTGTACCGTTTATCCTTAACCGTTAGCTTTGCCCCGTCATTATCCTCGCCACCCTCTTGATCGCTGCTGAATATTTCATCGCAGTCCGTCAAGTTCTCGACGTAGCTTTGCCTCCGGCTGTGGTTGGGCGTCGTTCGTTCAGACCTATGCCAATCGTGTGGACCGGTACCTTCTCCACCGCCAGTAGCTCCGTCTCCTGCGTGACCCTCGACCTCGTCAGCCGTAACAGATATCGTTGGATTGGGCAGATCACTACGGCGCCACGTTCCTACCTCGGACGTTGGTATGACGTTATTGGCGCGCGGATTTATCAGCACCAATTCACCCTCGGAATCAGTGTCCGAAAAATGCAGCGACGTATTGTTCGTCAACGCGTTCAATCGCCGACGAGTCGATCGCGACTTTCGCTTTGACTTTCCCGCCGCGGATCTACTTCCCTTCGATTGCTTCGACGACGGCAGGAGGTATGCAGCGTCGGAAGTCTCTAGCCCGACAGAATTATCGGAACCGACGGCGCAGCTTACGATCTTCAATTTTATCAAATTGCAAGTCGAGTTGTCCGCGTTACCATCGATATTTAAGTTACACACTTCCTCAGGTATTGCCCCCGTGCGGCCTTCCATTATTCTATTGTGTACGCGTTATCTTCTTGGTGTACCAGCTCAAGTATACCGCCGCCGCCGTATTTATAGCGATACCGCCGTAATATTTCGACAGCCCCTTCAAAGATTGGAGATCGCACCGAGGGTCAAACAGGTCGAAGAGGATTCGTGAACGATCGTATGAAATATATCGAATGGAGTGCGTTTGCCGACGGGTAGACAGAAAGTACAATATCGGGAATATCGCGGAATTAATGACTATCACTAAAAAATATACCGGTACGAACTGCACGACGAGAGAGGTGAATACGGACTTGAACGGTTGATTTCTTTCAACTAAAAGTCACTTCGTACCAGCGATATCCGAATCTCGTTTTATGCTATTAGGTGGTAATCGAATTATCGAAGCCATACTCTATCCCGAAGCCGTAACTCAATTATGTACCGTTTCGACGCGAACAAAGTAAATACACTTAAATCGGGTATGGGTTCAGGTATATGCGGCGACGAGCAAGCTGAAATATTAAAGTCTATACCTCCATTGGGAAACTATTTTTTTCGACTTCTAGGTCCCTCATATTCTGCATCTAACGCATATACGAATGATATTCTATCGAGGGGCCGCCGAAATTAAAAGGTAACGGTGAACGCGTGAATACGTACCCACCTATGGTATATGTTGTCTGTGCTCACGCACATGAATGTATACCATACTATACCTATAGGTACGTACATCACACGTGAACGGTAGAGAGAGTTATGTGTGTGTGTGTGTGTGTGTGCAATGAAGATTATAATATATCATCATCTATGTCATGTTCATACCTCCTCGACTTCTGCGACGTGCGCCAACGAGAGATATCCGTTCCATCAACGGTGAGACAACGACCAACTTTGGATCGTCGGACTTTTCTTTCCCTTCCGTGTCGTACTCGGAGACGTACGAGTCCATCTTCTGGCTGATGATGTTCGAATCCTCAAAGTCTACGGCAGTTGTGTGTATTCATGCAGAACATACATATAGATATAGACATAACAGGCCCGTACATTTTTTTCGTATACATTATACGAATCGATAACTCACCACTTTCGTTGTCGAGCTTCCCTCGAATTTGTTCTTTTCCAAATGGCTCTGGCAATACGATGTTCAATATACAAACGGGTTGCTGCGAGGGCTCACCCTTGGCGACCTTTGGCTCTCGCATGAACAACATTCTCGCTACAGGGTCAAGCAGAGGGTCCTTAACTTTCGCATGGAAGGAGAGTCTGTTTTGACGGAAGGCCTTGAAGGTAAATTTCAATTGGACCCCAGATTTTGTAACGGGAATCAAATTTCCACTGAACTCTATGTACAAATCTTTGCCATCGAGTGCCTGGAATGTTCATAAATTTACATTACGGGCACGTGTCACCTCTGAGCTAACGATTCGTGATAAATAATTACCTCAACGTCCCGACTTTTAACAATCTCTATGAACTCCTCCTGTCTCTCCAAAGTGTGTAGCCCTTCCTTACCGTCGGTCATGCAAAGTATTCGCAAGGTCGCCTCAATGATATCCATTCGTTTTGAGTATATTACGAAGCTGCGGAGACAATTGAATAAGCCGGGGGTGTGATATTTCACTAATATTGTATGGCAAGTTACATGAACTCACTTCGTGACGAACGGAACAAAAAGTGACTCCTTGTATAGTTCAGTTGCCATTTTGGGGACTTCGCCGATATTTCGACAATCCATAAGCCAGAATCTCGCTGAAACGGTCGTAGTGAAGGAGACGCGATCGTTCATAAATGTCAAAGGTGTGGAACCCGTTACGTCCTCCCACTGCGCTTCACTGGTACCACCTTGAAATTTAGCTTTGATTAGGCGAAATCCACATACGTTTTATTGATTTCTCAATTGTATGTGTAACAGAATACCAGCAATACTGCACAACAAGCGTAAAGTCGGCGTGTCTCCACCATACTGATTGATCATTCCCTTATTGGCAGCCTGCGGCACGGGAATCGTCAGAGTTATCGGCTTGTGAAATTTCCTTCTTCTAGGTTCGATCGTGATCACGGGAGAAACTGCTACGCAATTTCCCAACAGCTTTGCGGTCAGCTCATACGGTATAACATGTGCCTGAAAACCATTTTCAATATGGATAATATGCCTGCAACACACTGTGAGTTTCAGTTCTCAGTTACGAAATTAACATTGTCTCACCTGCAGACCGACTTTGATTTTTTTAGTCAAAGCACCGGGCGGAAAGACCGCTTGCACGTGATTTACGACGCTTGATATGAGAATTCCACCCTCTGAACCGATCACGTGAACTTCTTGCTTTATCCGCGTTATTATCGCAAAGTATTGCGGAAAGTCTGTCGTTATGATGCGGGTTATCCTTCCCGAATATGAAGCGCTCATCTGAGGATCTAGAGATGGAGAAGGAAATTCTGTAGATTTTCTAGCCGTGATAACAGCAATATTAATACTATTACCATGTGGTGTGCTGGCCAATGTATCGTCGTTATCCGCAACGTTGTCGTGTTCCTTCCAACTCTCCCCGTTCTCGCTTCGAAGAATTATTATCTCCCTTTCCTTACCGCGGGCAGATGCGAAATGAGGTACATCGATCAATACCGGCCTGGAGAAAAAAAATTGTATGCTTAAAAACATTTGCGCGTCATCTTCGGTCTCTGGTAATTGAATAAAAATAAGTCGTACCCCAGAAAAGTCGCACCGACGGGACCCATTTCGACTATGCGGGTGGCAAGCGCTTCGCCTTCCATCAGGGGTGGAGGATTCGTTGTTTTAGTAGCTTTCATCAATCTGCACGTAACTCTTATAGGCATTGTCGCTCTACGAGGTGGGACAATGATACGAATGCCGCTATGCCTACATCCTTTCATCGTCGCTCCGCGGGCGTCGACTAAAAAGCTCACCAAAAACCTGAAAGATAATAAGAGTAATTGAATGTAAAAGATATCGACCAGTGATCAGCGATAAGGTCTCAGTAATCGGTGCAGAGCGCCTTGGCTTATTACTCACGATCTTGGATGCAGCCTCCTTTGAAAGAAAAACAATTATAGTTCCACGTGTACGTAATAGCTAGATACGTGTATCTATAACAAGAATCAGACGTATATATGACGTACCCAAAAGTGGTGCTGTCGTGCGTCTCGAAGTTTTCAGCCAAACAGTAATTGTTACTCTGTACAAATTCTTGCCTATCTTCCTTCGAAACTGTAAGAATTATTGGTATAACTAAATCATATAAGTCTATGAACTAAATAGGCGGTCGTTCATTTTGACACTTGAATTGGAAAGTGATCGTTTTGATGTACTCACTCTGTCTGTGAATCGGATCATCTCTCGTTACATCTATGGGTAACGAATCATCGCGAAGACTTTTCATCAAATCTGCGGTCAGGTAGCGATACGGCTGTTCGCTTATCAGAGTATCCGAACCTGCGCATCCGCAATTAAAAGTTTTTCGTAAGAGTGATCGAGTGTGTGACAAGAACTCATCAAAATTAGTCCTACCGTTTTGACCAATTGATATTTCAAATGTTAAAATGTTAAAATTGACGTTTGACGTTTGACGTTTGACCTTTGACATCGTTACAGACATTTGACTGCGCTCTTCCACAATAAAATTTTGCTCGAAATTTTGCTAGTACCTAACTACCTACCTCCTTCGTCGTCTGAGTCGGACATGAAACTTGCTTCCCGTAGACTCTCGGGTGCCACAACCTTGTACTTTTCTTCCCAATTCTTGTTGCACGGAGCTAAATTGTCGTACGACAACCCCTTCAAAACTTCCATAACGGATATATAGCCGAGTTTTTGGGCAATGTTAAGAGCCGTTAGACCATCCTATGAATCACACATTGAGTGTATTATTTCTTCCGTGCGACCATAGATATAATGGTGCGACGAGGTAGTATGAATATGAAATAATTACATTTGTGCGGGCTTTGTGCGAAGCATTTCCATCGAGAAGCGCCGAGGCAACGTGAGCGTGTCCTTGTTGAGCCGCCTGGTGCAGAGGCGTGTAATCTTGATTGGTTTTAACGTCGACTTCTGCGTTCTGTTTCAACAGAAATCTGACCATAGACGGATTGCCGAAATGCGCGGCTATGTGTATAGGCCTGTAGCCCGTCTCCGTGCAACATTCAACGTCCGCTCCGTTCTTCGTTAGTATCGAGGCAACCCTCACAGAGTCTTCTTGAGCGCACAAGTGCAGAGCAGTCAGTCCATTCTAGGAAAATTCGTTGAATAATTGAGAAATATTGGAGATGCAGCCGTACCGATGAATCGGCATCAATATAGAATCCTGGTGGTCCACCAACCTTGGCCTTGTGATTTGGTTCGGCGCCGTGTTCGACCAGAAGATTTGTCATATCGTGGTGTCCCTTTTGAGCACTTAAATGAAGCGGGGTGAATCCAGCTTTGGATTCGGCGTTCGCATCTGCTCCATGTTCGAGCAAGTTCGAGGCAATCTCCATCTGCGACGGTAATTGGCGTATATTTAGAGTTTCATCTTGTTCAACAGACCGAGGGGTGCCAAATTACCTGGTTTTTACGCGCCGCAACGTGCAGGGGTGTATGCCCATTCTGTGAGGTGACTCGCGGGGAGGCCCCTCTTTCCAGAAGAAGACCAGCCACACCCGGATGGTCGTAGTGGCATGCCATGTGGAGGGCAGTTATCTCGTTCTACATCAAAGATGCGTCAATGACGATTACAGACTACAGCTTTACCTAGTTGGAGGTTTTATTTCAGGTACCCACAAAATGGGGTAAAAATATAATAATATGCTTAATAATTGCCGCCGACCTTTCCGCCCGCATCAAGCGCGTTGTCCTTCTGAAGAAAAATCTTCGCCACATTAATATTCCCGTACTTAGCAGCTATGTGTAACGGTGTGAACCCATTCTTCGTCGTGGCTTTCAACGACGCGTGATTTTCAACGAGAATCGCAGCGACCTGTAACCCCAGATTAGTAGTAATAACTAATAAGCAGGTTTGCACTTTTACATAAAGATATTTCTGTTATAATGATAAGCGAAAGCTCATCACCGTGAAGATGAAAACGGCTCAACGCCTGTGCCAAGGAACTCGTCGTCCGATGGTAATGTTCTGACGCATACGCTATACGATTGTCATTAAATATCACACACGTGCTTGAGCTCATTTACGTATGCGTATAAGATCATTATTATGATTACGCAGCATTTAACAGCTGCACATTACCCGGCAAATACTAGGAAATGGATATAAAATTATAAATGTCGAATAATATACGGATAATACGAAACCTATGCGAAAATGTTAAAAATACAAGAATATATAGATAAATATAAGTAATTATCTATGATCATATATTACATACAATGGACGTATTATAGATATGCGTCGTCGTGCGTACGTCTATACATATAGGTGCAAGTACAAAGTATACCGAAATATAAACAGATAGAAAAGGATGTGGCAAATAAATATTTGGATGTGCAACTAAATAATATTTATTCGACGATAAACTGTAAAGATAATCAATCAGGTTACATACCTATGTATAATACATACACATGAAGCATGGGTGCATAGGTGCGAGGTAAATACTATAATAACGTGACCACGCGTACGATTCTACTATACATACAATAAATATGCGAGGAAAAACATAAAGGTCTAATATAAAATGAGGGAAGGATATTTCAAATTAAATATTCTTGGTGCCGGGTCCAAAATAGATAAATGGAATTTTGTGCGTTGATATGATGAGCTATTTTGGAAATCTCCTTGTACGTTACCTCCTCCTGCCCCTCCTTCGCCGCTATGTGCAGAGCCGTGTACATGTCTTTGGTCGTCGTGTCCACCGCTGCTCCGTGCTGGAGAAGAAGCATCACGATATCGACGTTACCCAGTCGAGAAGCCACGTGCAGCGGTGTTTGCTGCTCCTGTAAATTTAATCGCCGGATATCGATCGCATTCCAGACTCCGCAAGTGCTTATAATTTCTCACCCTAGCACGGGCGTCAACCTTAGCACCGTTTCGCAGCAATATTCTTATGATGTCGGTTTGGTTAGCCCTGGCAGCGAGATGCAGAGGAGTTTCACCCCGCACGGTAGGTACATCGGGATTTGCCTCATGCTGCAGTAGGAATATCACGATATTCATACACCCCATAAAACTGGCGACGTGTAAAGGTGTTAGCCCAGACTGAAAAATCAAAGACCGCGGCATAAAATTTGGAAAACTTTTTCATTTGATATTCTACGCGACGGTACAGGAGGATTGGACAGCCCGGATGAAAAATTTCTGCACTTTTGCCCAACGTTTATACCTCGGTAGTCGATTCGATCGAAGCTCCGTGTTTGATGAGAAGTTCAACGACCTTTATGCGGTTTTTTTTACACGCTATATGAAGCGGGGTGAATCCGTTCAACGCACGAGCGTTCGGATCAGCCTTTCGATCCAGTAACAGTTTAGCTACTCGCACGTGACCGCAGTGCGCTGCCACGTGAAGGGACGTCAAGTAGTCGATGGTCACCTCGTCCACCGGTGCTCGATGATACAACAGAACCCTCGCAGCGTCCACGTGATCACCTTGAGAAGCCATGTGGAGCGGCGCAAGGCCATTCTGAATAAAAAATACGAGGCACGGACAATGATTTTGTTCTGATTGCAAATCTTTTGGCATCTCATTTTCCAACCCCTTGTACAGGTGTGGACATACGCATTATGAGAGTTATTACCTTCGTTCTTGCGCTAATGGGTGCTGAATTTTCCAACAGGGCGGCGACGACTTGGTCGTGTCCAGACCTCGCCGCACAGTGCAACGGAGTCAGCCCATCTCGGGTCTTTGAATCTATCGTAGCCGAGTTTTCCAAAAGTATTTTCACCATGTTATTCTTCCCCCATTTCGCCGCTACGTGAAGCGGACTAATGTTGTGCTGCGAGAGGTAAATCCGCGACATAAACATAGTCATGTGCGGTTAGGAATTGAAATGGAATGATAACTATTTCCGTAGATATTCCTCACCTTCGCCAAGTAATTAACATCTGCTCCTCTTTTTATCAACAACCGAGCGATCTCCTCGTTCCCATAATGTGCGGCGATATGGAGGGGCGTGAAACCACTCTTTGAAGTGACATCGGGCTTGTGATCGTTCTGCGGATAATGAATACGCGAATCATTCACCCTGCAGTCCCCGTCAATTAACGATACGCGAACCTCAACCGAGCTAAGAGATTCACTCACTTGCAACAACAAATCCGCCGCCTTACAGTCGTCTTTTTTTGCTGCTATGTGAAGAGCTGGTAGCCTGACCTTGCCCTTCGAATCGTTCTCCAATAGAACACTGACCACCTTATCGTGACCTTGCTGCATCGCTACCGCCAGTGGTGTGAAACCATCCTACAAGATTGTAGGTAATAACCAATTATCTGTATTATACAGATTCATTACCGTTATACTTTTCGTCATACCTCGGTGGCCAAACTCTGATTAGCCCCGTTGCAGAGTAAAATTTTAACCACTTGATCGTGATTTTCTTGAGCCGCCATGTAGAGTGGCGTAAATCCATTCTGCGATTGGATATTCACAGTGGATCCATATTGTAAAAGGATATTTACTATTTCTGCTTGTCCCGCTATCGACATAAAACGTACAGAGATTAGTTATTATAACAGTATAGAAGCATTATATAGGTATAGCCGATAAACGACCGAATGTTTATCCCTCGTTTATTCACCTAACGAAGCTATATGCAGGGCGGTATTGCCCTTTTTCGTTGCCGCGTCGACACGAGCCCCTCGTTTCAAAAGTTCGGTCACAATTTCCACGTGCCCATCCTTCGATGCCAGGTGCAGGGCATTCAATCCATTCTGTGAAACATCATAAGTTGCTATCCATAATCCATGTATCCATCTTCTAAGTGAAATACCGATGATGATGTCAAATATACGCGGCATTGACGAAATTAATTATACATCGATTTCCCGATCAATTAAATTACGAAAGAAAATATAACAAGCCCCGAGCTTATACTATATATGGTCTCCCCGATTCATATATTACACAAGTGCTCGAGTTACGGTGTGATAAATTGAAGTCATCCGTATAGGTGAATAATGCCGCATAAGGTATTTCACTTTAGTCTGCGGTACAGTGGGGGCATTATCCGGCACTTTCCGACAATTGATCAATGCGTGGCTGGGGGCAACAAAATTTTCATGCCGAGACTCGATGACTCGGCGGAGTATACAAGCTCACCGAATTTGCCGTGTTGATTTCCAGCTCCGTATCGAGGTATTCGACAACTTTTTCCAAATTACCAGAACGTGCCGCCCTCAAGAACGCCGTTGTATCGTCGGCCTGAAATGAAGAAAGAATCTTGTTCGATTGATTACGGTAAGCAAAAGCCCATGCAACGCTTCGATCTCCGATCCTGCGTATGCGAGAATCTTGAACCTGCAGTGGTGGAGCTTCCCACCCTTTGTCAGAAAATTACCCCCCGTTACTGAGTGAATTCATCTCACCAGAGAGGTATGCGATCGTACATGAAGTAATGAATGAGGATTAATCACCTGATTAGCGTTATTCGTAACCATGATCACGCTTCCGGTGGTTCTCGCAGCCGGACGAGTCTCCCGCCTTTCGTATCCACTTTTATCCACCCGAGTTTTCGTAACTATAAACGCAGAACTCTATGCGACCTATTACAACCGGTTGAAATAGGTGGGGCCGCCGTCTGGTATACGAACGGATCGAACAAAGGCGCAGACGCGTCCGTCAACGATTAAACGCGAACCAGGGGTACGATATAACCGTGGAGCGGGCTCTTTCCGACGGGCACCGAGTTTTTATCGCAAAATTCTATCGGGCAGCGTTACACCTGCAGTATTTCATTTACATTATGTTGAACTGAGCGGCGAACACCCCGCTTTTCTATGAAGTGGATATTTTATTCTGCAGAACCAAAGAAAGAGCTATTCGCCCTATTAAGCGAGGATATCCGCGGGCCTTCTGGCGTACCGAGGTTGCGTACGGAATGTACAAGACGCAGACCAAGAAATACGCCCACCCCTCTAGCCCTCGATGGTGATATCGTCTGTACGCACATGAACTTACACATGTGCGTTCTCTTCTGCCGATCAATAAGGGACGCGCGCCGCGGCCGGCTCGAATAATCCAGGCGTTGATGATGGCCTACCGGCGTCTACGCCAGTAGCATCCCTCATGTATACGCCTTCGATACGTTGCAGACGCCGCCTGATCGAACTCTGCCATATCATGTTCCATATTTTCAAATACATCTACCCCAAATTATGCGGATAACATTAATTCACTATCGGCCTCTTATATGCTCGTACTGTAACGGAAAAAATAAACTCATATCATCCATGAACATAATTAACCATCCGAAATGCGCACACGCGCTTTTCTACACGGAAACAGCACGTCGTGTACCTAAATATTGGAGTCTACTGCGTGAAATGCGAGCACATGAAATAGACGCGATGTAGACGTCGGGTGTAAATGTAGATTGGAATCTATAATGTACGTTGGTTACGCGCGTGTCGGTATCGCTACTTCAATTATGCGATATAACATTTCTGATGTGTACAATTCGTGGAATGATGATCGAAATATAATTATACGCACTACTCTCATGAATCAAATACCTGGGTGTAAATTATTGTACGTATCTATACTGAAGCGCGGAAGCAGCTTGTACAGATGTGAACTGGGCTAGTCAAATTCACTTTAGCCAAAAATAGACGGCATGCGGGGATTGCTTGGCTCGGAGGAAACTCTACGAATGTAGTAGTAAATAAACTGTCACCTTGCAGAGCCTCATCACATTCATTTCAACTATGATACGGATCTACCTGTATGTAAGCATTGTTAAAATCTGTATTTAACTAAGACGGGGTGGAACAATAATTTCAAGACGTTGTATAAAATACATGAGCGGAAAAATAAAGTGGGTCTTTGTTTTAGTATAGATTTATTATATATAGTATAGACGTATAGATTTAGTATAGATATTAATCGGATAGTTTCTTATTCCAAACAGCGCGCCAGCGATCCAAAGATAACACAGTTGCAATGCAAGCACATAATTATGCAGCTTACCTTTTGAAGTCGCACAATCGTGGGAAAGACATCTTGCAGTTCCGCCATCATTTCTAAATATACGGATATACCTATAGTAAACTATGATGAATGATCTCTTGAGTATAACCTTTATACATACTAGTGTCTCGACCAAGAGTCACATTGTACCTGAAGAATTATACATGTATGAAAATAGGATCTAGATGGGTATAATATACCGTGATTTAAATAGATACACAACCGGGCATTTGGATGTGTACTCAGTTAGCGCTGTTACAGGATACAGATACATGAGCTCTTGCATATGCCGATGCCAATCCCGACGCCGACGCCGAAGCCTGCGTACTGCAGCATGCACCTCTCTGAGATCCGTCAAGCACTATACTTATTTATAGAACTGTAACGTATTGAGAGAAACTTTATGGATATTATTTGCGACGAGGTGTAACAATAATCGATCAAGGATCTCAATGCATCGAGTTTATTCCGCTTATAGCATTGCGAATAACGTTCTTACGGTCCTGGAAACATGTCACATCAGTTTTACATTCGAGAGAACTCTAGCAAAGATCAGCTGTCAGCATATTATCAGTTTCATCATAAATTTGTCATTATATCGGTACGTAGATCGCTGTCAAATATTCCCAAAAATAAGTTTTAGAAAGTCCGTAAGTTTGAATCATCACTGGCGGGAAAATATAACTTGAATAACTGTTCATTTATCTTGCATTGCTCAATGGCTGGATGTTTGGCCAATCGAAAAAAGAACCGCCAGTCGTTTGGTGCGTTTGTGTGTTATGTAGTACACGTAGGATACGTGCTTGAGACGCAAAAAAGGCGCGGATCCTCCGCGTCGTTTATTCAAATATCCACCCAGACTCCAGAGCCATACGTATCCGCGTTGACTGAAGCTGACTGAAGTCAACGGTATCCGTTGAAGCATGGGAAGCCCAAACAAGCCGTTCAGTCCGAAGTATTGCCGAAAGTATTGTCATGCTTGTTATCGGTAGTTATCTGATGTTTGTGGTCACGGAAATCCCGGATACAAACGTGTTATTATCTTCGAATCAAATATAATCTTTCTGTGTATGCCTATCCATCACGGATTTCGTTATGAGCCACAATTTCAACGCAAACACGGTCATCGGTGGCAAAGGTTAGTTGGCTAAAGTTTCGGGCACATTGTTCGGTACAAAATATATACATATATAAACGTACAGCATGTCTACTCTTGACAACTCAATATATCTATGCTGCCACAGTCACAGTACCATTCCATCCATCCAGTCTTCTAGGCCGGGATATGTTCAAAAAACATATAATCGAGAAACAAGAAGCGTTCGATGAAATACATAAACTGCTGGAATATGGCGCAGACGAGGAAGGCAACGACGAAATCGTGCAGTTTGAAGCAGATGAAGTGAGTTTTAATTCTTCAATATACCAGTATCTTGCACCAGCTTAAACGACTTGATGACAAAATTTCGGAATTTCAGTTCATAGACAATCAATTCTGTATGACACGGAGTAAAAAAAAGCGGACCAAGGAGTCATTCAAGGGGCTTGCTGCAGCTATTGCCTTGCAAGAGCAGATGGGATTTCAACTCAGCTATCGCACTTGTAACACGGTAATGCAGTGTCATAACATGTGTATAAAACCATTCAATCTCATCAGTCTTAACTTTACTTCAGGATAAAAATGATAGAGGTAGGAGCGATTCACTAGAAGATGCAAATCAACGGTTATTGGAAATCTTACGAAATCCCTTGTTAAATGAGCCAAAAAATAGTCAGGCTGAGTCAAAAGAGTTGAACATGAAGGTAAGTCCAAGCTCCACTATCCCCCAATTGGCTTTAATATCTGATTTAATTGCAATCCCACCTGATAACAAGGAGCTTGAGTCCGTGCTGATCGAAGCTTATGAGGCCTACCATCTTGGGCATTGGAGTCCAGCTTCAATCAAATACAAAACTGCTTGGGAGATAATTACAGATGCTACTTTCAAGGTAAAATCAATGCAACTGATGATCTTTCAATTATAAATTTGGATGATACTTGATTTTCTGTATTCAGTCACAAGTAAAGCATATTGACAAAGATGTAGTTTGCTACATGTTATGTATCACGCTGCTCGAAACGGGGGAACTGAATAATCTATCTAACTCTATGGAATTGTTGTTGAATTTGGAGCCACACGCACATCAGTTTCCAGCAATCTACTATGCTTTGAGTAAGGCTCACTACAAATATTACAGGTTAGTTTGAGTTGTACTGAATACAGTATAGTAATCTTACTACCTGTGTATATTAAATATTCCCAATCCTTATTATCGCCAGATTTGCACCGGCTCTTAAAGCTGTTGAACAAGGTTTTGCTGCTCTTGACTCCGGTATCCAGTTAATCGAGCACACGATACCAGGATCGACTGTTGTCCTCTCAGAGTCAACCAGAGACCGCCTCTCGGTATGTGTTACAACTATCAAGAATATCAAAATACTGAAAGCTCATTCGCCTTTTTCACATGTCTCAACTTTTAGGCTTCCCTTACTGCCATGTATGACGAGTGCTCCAGATGGCATCCTCCAGATGCAGTTTGTTCTATGTATGAGTGCGTGCCTACCACTCGATGGTACGGTCCAAGTCAGGACATATACTTCGGCGATCCTACTTTCAATGGAATGGTCATTGTGAATTGTAGCAATACAAGGCATCCTTGTACCATCATATTTCATCAAGCCTGTTGGAAATTGAAAAAAGACCAACTATCGGCTATAACCAAACTACCTGACAAGGACATTATCGGCTATGAATGCTTTACACCAAACTGTGAGACTGATCAAGATAGCCCTAGCTTAATAACCAAAGTGGAAATTTATGGTGACGATGGTAAATTGAAAACACAGATCGTAGCCCCAGCAAATTCCGTACCTTGGGGAAAGCAGCGCTTGCAGCCAAAAGGTGCCATACCAAAACAGCCTGTAAAACCCAAGCGTCTCCCAGAAAAAATACGACGTCCCATCCCTACTGCCGTTCCCCGATCTAGCAGCAAAGAACGCTCAGCTGAAGATTGCACTGAGAAGGTATGGCGACTAACAAAATTAGCCGAACTGAGGAAAAATAATTTTGGAATAATGTCAATTCATGAGTGGAGACCGGATAAAGAAATGTATGGGAATCCTCACATGATGGAAATTGGATTCATGTTGGAAGATCCTCCTTATGAGAGAGACTGTCCAAAACAAGTGGGAATCAAGACTTTCATATTCACCTACTTTTACGAGTTCATCAAAGAGAATGGCTGTGTCACAAGAGATGAAATCTCTTCCAAATGGGAAGAAGATAAATTTTTATTTAATAATCAAAGCAGGATTTTAGACAATGAAATAGATATTTGTGAATTCCTGCTGCAATCATACAAGCTCGCTTCTGTCGGACCTTACATTGGCATAGCTGAAAATTTGCCTGAATTATATGCAGTGGTTAAGAGCGAGGTCTGTGGCTGTCTCAAATTTCTACTAGCAGGCCCCGCTTATCCACGAGCAGCGGCAATTAATGATGATATCTTCAACATAATCATCAGTGATTATGACGAAGAAGAGCAGATTCAAATTGGGGTAGTAGAAAGCAGCAAAGAACCAAAGATGGTCGAAACTATAAATTCAGTGCCTCTAGCGACGTCAACATTATCTTTTTCTGACTCACTGAGAACTGAAGATATCAACATTGAAAGCAAGTTATCGGATCCAAAGCAATCACACCCAGTTAGAACTGGTCCGAATCATTTTGGACAGACGCACCGGGACCGGAAATCTGAGGTCGTTAAATGCGAGCTTGGTGTCGAAAGCAAACGTAGCGAATCAACTCTGGAAACTATGTTGAATTTATCCGAAGAAGCCCCACCTGAGATTGACCCATTCGGCAAAGAGAATAAGACCACACATGTCAATGAACAGCCTCGAGAATCGGAGCCAATCAATCACAAGAAGACCATATCAAGCAAAGAGTTTGATATTCAGAAATCACTTGTTGATCTTCAGGCGGCCAGCATTGATATCATTCCAGAATTTAGAGCTGTGAAACCTGTAGAAAATAATATCCTTGAGAAAGGCACAAGTCTGGCATCACTGGATGAATCTAACGTCGAAAAAATTGAAACCGATCTAGAAAGAGCTTTGACACTATTGAAGTCTGCCTTAGATCAATCAAAAGTGAGATCTGAAAATCATGCAGAGCTGGTGCAACAAGAATTTGACAAATATAAACTGATATCTGAACAGAGGCTCAGCGAACTTTTGAAAGATTCAAACCACCTTGAAGTTCTGTGTGCCAAATATGAGACAGAAAAATCAGACCTGAGGCGTGAACTCGATAAACTTCAACTTGATTTGTCTCGTAGGAGTGAGGGCTATTTAGCTTTGAAATGGCAATATGCTGAAGTAGTGCACGATTACGATAAACTGTCTAAGGAGAAGAACGAAGTAGAACACAACTTTGACGTGTTATTGAGAGAAAACTCTTTGATCAAACAAAACCTAGAGATGCTTCGAAGAGAAAAGGAGAAGATGGAGAAAAAATTGGATAAGTATCGTATCCGATTAAAGGAAAAGATTGATACAGAAATAAAGAATTCACTGGAGAAGGAGCAAAAGAGATTAGAGGAAGCAAAGTTGAGTGAAAGGAAGTCACAGCTTCACTCTTTGAACCAAGAATTCCGCCTTTGTAGCTTTACATTTGAAAAAGCAGTCGAAAAATGTCACGATCATCTGCATATGCTAAACGAGATTGGAAAAGTAGTGACGTCCTTAACAGGCCAACAATTTACGCTGGCGGAAGCTCGGGTGGCATGGCAAAGATGTGAGTATCATTTGCGCTTAACAATCACAAAATATAAGGAAGATTATGCAAAACTAAAAGCATTGCTTGAATCTGATCAGCAAATTGAGAATTTGGAACACGTTAAACTACCACCCTTGAATATAGTATTTCCGGAACCACTCAACTTGTCAGAAGTCTTCTACAAGGGACAGACCAAATTCCTTTCACGTCCAACGAATGTCCCACCAAATCTATGGTGTATGCAAGGAGCACTCTCTGCAGATCAGTGTCGTATGCCTGCGAACCCTTACTACATGAATACATACTTTCATCCCAGCGTAAACAGCTTACACAATATACCTTACAAACCTGGTTCATTCAATAATGGGAGCTCACAGTCACATGCAGATGCGACTGGTTCACCAATGTGTAACACAAGCGTTGGAATAAACATAGCACGATTTAATCAGACCATTCAACACAACAACGTTTCGGAAAAAGTCTACCCAAAGACTACTCGTGATATCACTGATTGTTCAATTGTTGAACAAGGGCCAGTCATCCATCAAGTTGATCAAGTTGATATCAGTACCAACCCATCTGACGATATTCAAAAGTCTGAAGCTAAGGACAACCAATCGAACGACTTGTCCTACGATGCGTTAGACAAGATTAATGGAAACAATGGCCAAATCCCCGAAGCAAACTATAACAGCGTAGTTGCAGATATGACCTCAGTTGATGGTGCAACACAGATTTCATCAGATAGGTATTGAAAAAAAATCGATAGCGTTGCTGTTTTCCCGAACTCAAATACTTAAGTAAATATTTAAAAAACGAAATTTTGATTGTCAATTTTACCAGACATGCGGTTCTTGGGACAGTTGGAATTGATCTGCTCATTCAAGAACTAAAAGAAAAATTCGTTGGAGTACCTGAGTATGTCTGCTATTACTTCGTCATTACTTACATACGTCATTATTAAAAAGCAATTCAACACTGATGTATTTTTCATTACATGATCTAATTATTCTTTCAGGTTTGACTTGTTAGAGAGTGTAATGGATGTACGTAAATTGCACAACAACACACTGTCTGGAATGCGTGTAGCGCATATTATACGAGAATCTGAACCATTCATAAGGCAGCGCCAACTCAAGCGTATGTTAACTTTTATACTGCTCATATATTTCGAATACATAATAATACATCCATCCATCATCATGTTTAAGATTTCGCAGATTACACGCGACCGCAGCAAGTACGATCGGGGAGGTTGCGACTATCACCAAACAGACGTAGCGAACCCAACTCACGTTCGTCAACAACACCAGGTAAAATTGAACAATTTTATTCAATGACACAGATAATATATGGCAGAAAAACTCGTTTCAGGACAACAGAGAACCATGAAAAAATTACCCCAGAATGAATCCGGAAAGCTGGGTAAAAAATCAATGAATATCTTAGTCTTCTGTGAGTGAGTATATGACATATTACCTACCTATGTTCTAGTAAATTCGTTGACCAAAGTGTCGCAAGTCGCGGCGATTGTGACGAAACCAGCTTGGAGACCTGTTAAATCTGGACTGATTGATTGGGTGAAAAATGAAGAGGATTCAGAGTGTATCATTTGTTTCGAAAATATGAACGCACTTGACAAGAAGGCTCCTATTTATGCCTTACCATGCCAGCATTCTTTTCACCACGCGGTGAGTCTTTTCCACTACTAAACCACATAATTTGCAATCTTTCCATATGAATTGCACCAAAGCATGTCAAGAATACAATGACGATGAAAATTATACATTTTATTTCAGTGCATAAAGAAATGGCTGGGTGAGGTAAGCGTTTGTCCGATTTGCAAAATGCATTGTACTATGGATGATGAATTTCCTCCTTTGCCTTTGTAGCTTTATGAACCAAGTACTTTTACACCAATATTAAAACGATACCAAATATTTGTTAAGATAAGTGAATATTGACTACGTACAACAGTACAAACATAATGCTCTGTAAGCATTCCGAGCATATATTTTTATAATAAATACGTTTCATTACATATTCGATGATTTTTCGTTTTCAATCCCACCAAAAACTGACGGAAAAACTTGGTGACAGAGCAACAACGTGGTGCCACCATCCAGGCGGAATGAATAACATTTCCCCAGGCCCTAAGACACATGTTGCACCTTTGGCTTGCTTAAACCTTGGCCATACTTCGAAGTCTGGATTGAATGGATCCACGCGAGCTGTATTGGATAACAGTCTCGTTTCATAAGGGTATAAATTCGGCGTTTCATCAGGATGAAACAGAACGATTTGTTTGATCCCAAACACCTGGTTACAAAAAAATTTATGATTACACACATCAAATTACATTTGTTGATCGACAGAAATAGAATATTAATCCAAGATAACAATTCCTGCATTTGGAAAGTACCTGACAAAGAAGATTGTTTTTTGGATCAAAGTGTAATGGTGAAATTGTACCACCTGGGCCTAGCCATGCATTTATATTAGGGGGCAATGCTTCTTCTTGAGCATCTGAGAAACTACAGTAATCTGGTATCGAGATGTCGTTCATTAGCTCTGGTATCTGAAATAGCAATATTTTAATGGATTGTTCATTTGTGATTGACGCACGTAATCCTCACGCTTACTTGATCAAATAGTTCATGTTGTGCCAGGTACCCTGGTGTTGATGATTTTTCTGACGACAAGTAAGACTTGAGAAACTCCGATAAAGTAACAAGGCGCTGTGTCCAGTTTTCCTCGGTATAGCGAGATCCAATTTCAATTGGTACTGTCCTTACTCCAGCAGTTTGTAATAAATATTCAGGATCAGTCCACATATTCAAAGCTCTCCAATGAACCATGCAACCTGTTAAATTTCTAAGACTTAGTAAGTGTTGTAAAATTTATCTCACGATCAGCAAACTTAAACTGTTTAAATGTGATGTACCCTCTAGTATAGTCGGTATTTTTGGTTGAAAGATATTCGTGTAAAATTTCTCGATCGATGGTTGGTGGCAACGAGGTACCGGCATGAAACCTGGAAGTAGCTCTCTTTTGGAGACATCTTCACTCGGTGGCAATTGATTTTGAATATTCCAGCGTTCCTTTTCTTTGACACCTGAAAATAAATTCCAACCTTCACAGAAACACAGAGTACAAAAGAGGAAATTAATTTTGTAGTAAGTGTCTATCCATACCCAAGAGGAGTGAGTTTAGTTTCTGCGCAACATTTTGAAGTAGTCCTGGGATGGATGAAGGCGGGGCACCCATGAGTATGCCTTTGTCTATTAGTAGCATGACTTCTCTAAGTACGTTCATTTCCATATGCTTTAACTTGTCACATATGGCTAAATTGTCAAATCGTATCAACAGTAATGCAGACTGAACAGAGAAAAATTTTCACATCAGATGATCAGAGGAATATCAAAAATCATGTCGAACTATAAGACACTTGGTACCTTCAGAATGGTGCAAAATGAATAGCAATATCTATACTTGACCGATACATCCTTCCAATATCCAGAATTCAATGACTCCCAGGTTCTATCCAAAGAAGCATCCAGTTTTAAAAGTGCATTTTGTATCCATTGATCCGACAGGAAGAACCTTAGCAGGGAAAAGAAAATAGCTTGCCTCAGACAATAAGACTGGAATAATATGTCGCAAACATGAAACCAAGTTAATAATAAAATATCATATGTACCCATTAGAATTCATAGAAGCCCATAATTTTTTACAGATCGACATCAAATGTATGCCAATCTCTGGTGGGCTGTTACTCTCTATGTCCTTTAACAGAGTTTCACAAGGTAGAAGCTCCTTTGCTAATTGGCTGATATCCATACCAATTGACTGTGACTGACTGGATGTGTAGGTCATGAAACACAATAATTTTGCAAATTCGATACAAATGTATTTAATTACAAATAAATAGTTTTACGGTACAAAGAGTCATTTAAGTGTCTCCATCTAACAACTACAAAATCAGCTAGATAGTACATAATCTTTCCAGTCAACGAGAGTGTTTTGACTCTGCAGAAACTCTCAACAAATACTATCCTAATATTCATAATAAACATCAACTTATAAATGAAAGCAACAAAGCAGAGGGGAACACAAGTACCGGGGCCATTACATAAAATCAAGTCAGGTTGGTGGTTCCAAACAATTGGTATGGAATCTAAGATAGCAATTATCGTTGTCCAAACAGATGCAAGGTAGGGCTGATGAACCTCTCGGCTACGGCGTATATCGAGTAACTCAAAATCAGTTGCCGCGCCTTCCGTTTCTTTAACTTTCATTGCACTAATTATGTCTGTATTTGCTTTCACATAGATCCTGGGGGAGTAACGCTCTGATTTCATACCAGCTACGATACGTAGAATTTCTGTTGTGTGCCCACCAGATCCTAATATTATCATGACTTTCACAGGATAACTGCTTGAATTTTGCTCTTTTACCAAGTGTCCATTTTTCCAAACAATCTGATAAAATGCTCTTAATAGAAATACAAATAAAAATATATACAAAGCTACAAGTACGTGAGCAATCATCGCACCTCTGGCATATGTCAACTGTTGAAGAGGCGACACTTGTTGCTTTTGACTTACTGTGATCCCTCCGGGGAACTGAAACCCAGAAAGTATGAGATGTGATTATTGTGACAAGGAGGAGTTAAAGGGGTATTATTTTTCAGGCAAAATTGAGCATAACAACATTACACTTTCATACCTTGGACTAAACTTTAGTCAGTTTCAGACTCTGCCCACGTGTTTGCGGTATTCTAAAGACCGCTTTCAACACAAAGTTCTTATTCTTGCCCGTGTAACTTTTGCTTCACTTGTGCTCATTTAAAAACGTCAAATAAAGACCCCCTAATCTCTGCTGATGTCTTTCCGTGGTTACGATTACCCATCTAACGAACTTTATCACGCTTCATCTATCTTGTTCTACACGACGGCACATGGATGGCACTAGTATCTTTTTTTCGCTCAGGCTTCGCTTCGCGTTTCACCATAATCTGCCATAATATTCGTCCATAGTTTTATCCCACGTGTTCACAGGAGCGCTAGAACGCATGTTTTTCTCACGAAGTGCATTATCCATTTCTCGTACTCACCATAATGAAACTTAAAACAGCCAAATCTCCGAAAATTGCTGGAAGAAATAGTAAACGTAAGAGTCTTGGTCCAGAAAAACGTGAAACCAAAGCGACAGGTAAACACTTTTCTGAACTAGACGAGCACGAAAGCGAGGACGAGGACGAGAATGAGATCGTTGATGGGGGTTAGTATTTTAAACATTTACTTATGATTACACTCATTTCATGAAAAAAGCAAACCAGATATCCTTTTCACTCGTTCAGGTGTTGAGTTTAAGAGCAATGGAAAAGGTGATGAGAATGATGACAGCGACAGTGGAAACAGCGAGGTTGATCCAACAGAACATAAGAAATCATTGATGAAATTGAAAGACACTGACCCAGAGTTTTATAAGTTTTTGAAAAGTACTGATAGCAATCTGTTGGATTTCAAATTATCGGATGAGGATGATGATGATGATGATGATGAAGATGATGAGGATTCTGATGCATTAGAGACCTCCAGGCATATACCCAACGCTAGCTTAGAGGTGACTACTATTTCATGGTTTGGCTATTACCCTAAAAATCGACACATTCTAAGTAAAATTGTTGAAACCTATCTAATTGCTAGATTGCCAGTGATGAAAGTGATTATGAGGGAGAGGAAGGTATCGAAACTCATCATACCGGAGGAACGATCAAAGTCTCACAACGATTGTTGAGTACATGGCAAACTAACATTACGATCGATCGGTAAGCACTAGAGGATCGATAATTACTTTCCTCTAAATTGTATTTAGTTCCAACTCAATTTTTCTAAACATATAACTTGGCAGAACTTCGGTCACCATAAAATGTCTGACAGAAGCATTACATGCCGCGCTAGTGAGCATTACCGGAGATCCAGAGGAGTCCTCACATCTGCCTTACAAGGTAGAAGGACGTGCGAGTGGGTATTCAAAATATATTTCCACAGATGTGGCTGAATCTTAAATGATACATCCAAGTATATATTGGATTTACTTTTACCACAGTATTCAATGGCATCATACAACTATGCGTGGTAGAACTCCCATCTGCTCTGAAACGGTTTCTCAATGTAACTGAAGATACGAGATTTGAACCACACAAAGCTAAGAAATTCGTCAAAGTAAAGAATACATTGAAATGTTACTCAAAAGACCTAATCAGCGTAAGTTTTCTACATCACGCATCTGTTTCTTCATAATTGAAGCTAAATGATTTCCAATTCTTACGTAGATATTAGAAAATGTTGCTTCGCCGGATATATTGGCAATTCTCTTGAAGCATGTCCATCAAATGCTACCCTACTTCCAGTCGTTTTCAACCATTGTAAAACGACTGCTCAAGTTACTCCTAAAATTCTGGTCCAGCGCTGAAGAAAGCGTTCGCGTTGTATCTTTTTTGAGTATATTACGCCTTGCGACTTCCCAGAAGGATGCGCAGCTCGAAACCCTGTACAAAGTAAGAATAAAGGCCTGAATCCATTTTTCTCGTTTCTGCGGTGCAAACACTGCGAGACAACTGAGCATACGATGATTCTCACAGTCACTTATTTTCTTTATCATTTTAGACAATGTATGTCAAATACGTAGAGAACGCGAAGTTTGTATCACCTTCAACATTGCCTGGAATTAATTTCACACGACGCTCCCTCGCTGAAATATACCTGTTGAACACCGACCTATCATATAGACATGCTTTTCTTTATATTCGTCAACTGGCTATCCATTTGAGAAATGCTACAACTTTAAAAAAAAAAGTAAGTCGTATTGTTGCTGATATTCCGCTTTTACCGTTACCTGGTGATTTCTTTTAATTGTGCGAATTCCGTTCTTGCAGGAAAATTTCCAGACACTATACAATTGGCAGTTTATGAATTCCTTACAGTTATGGGCTGAGCTCATTTCCATGTCCAAACCACAATCTGCGTTGCGGGATTTATTGTATCCTCTAGTACAGGTAATTTCAACACTCATATAGCCCCTTGTTAGAGATTTCACAACGTCATTTATCAATTTACAGATTATAATTGGAACTATGAAAGTAATTCCAACAGCTCAGTATTACCCACTGAGATTCCACTGTGTATCAATGCTCACAAAATTATCAAAGAGCACCGGCGTCTTCATCCCAGTACTCCCATATCTGCTCGAGGTACCTCACACTTCTTCACATATGCGGTGCCTCAAATTCTTGATAAACTTCCCGCGTTCACTTGTTCCAGGTATTGAATTCACACGACTTCAATAAAAAACATAAACAAGTGTCGATGAAACCGATATCACTGTCATGCCTCCTCAGAGCCTCAAAGTCACAGATGCAAGAAAATGGGTATAACAACGTTGTGATTGAGACCATCTATGAATTGATTCTCGAGAACGCCGCCAAGGACAGTTGTTCCATAGCTTTTTCAGACACTTACGTGCCGTGCTGTATCCAGGTACACATTATCTTAATTTAACCCTTTACTCTCACGAGAGTCTTGTCCCCTATCTTAAGGGTTGACGCTTCTGAATAAATTTGCCTCGTACTGGGATTTATGACTAGTATCTGTTGCAGTTGAAATCTTTTCTAAGAGTATGCCGTGTCGCCAACTACTGTAGAAAAATTAAGCAACTCCTCGATAAAATCCAAGAAAATGCTAAGCATATTGACGAGGCGCGGGCCAAGATAGTCTTTAATTTGGGTGACATGGTACAAATACATAATTGGGAGAATAGCAAACGAACAGCGGGTACGCCTGCATCGAAGTTTTATGAAGCTTGGATCAAGGTTCATGAATCGCAGAAACTTAAAGCCCTTACACAGAACGATCAGATAGCCGAGTATAACCTACCAGCCCTCAGGAAATCCAAAAAGCGACGAATGGACGAAACGTCATTGGATGGTGAGGAAGATGACGAGGCCGCTGAATCCGATAGCGATATTCCAAAGAAGATGAAATCCATCCGAAAGAAGAGCGATAATAAAATAGCGAATGTTCAACGTGCCATAAATGTCAGCCAGGTCAAAGACACGGATTTAGACATTGTTCGGAATATGACAATAAGTGATTGGGACTAAAAACACATTAATTGTTTTAGGCTTTTCTATTACTTGAGATAAT
Source organism: Athalia circularis (assembly GCA_963978495.1). Taxonomy (NCBI): domain Eukaryota; kingdom Metazoa; phylum Arthropoda; class Insecta; order Hymenoptera; family Athaliidae; genus Athalia; species Athalia circularis. Next base: position 376,857 of record OZ021701.1, on the reverse strand, counting down.
AAATTTACCCACAAACTTATATACATTTCTGTAAATCCATAAGATTCTCACGACGCCAATCCAACTGGTTGTTATTCTTCCAAATGTTTACCTGATGTTTTCAAGTCCGAGTATATGACAGACAGTTTGTACTGGAAAAAAAAATTGGTGAAATTGGTGGAAGAGGAAGAAGAAAAGAAACGGAATTTGTATACGTTTAGGTACATGGATGAGTATTTTAAGTAAGCAGAGAAACACATACGGATACATCAATGTTAGATCTAGATGAGCTCATGTACCTAGGATTACCTATGCGTGTGTGCATGTGTATCGAAATGACTCGAAGGTGTCGCTCCGCGATGTTCTATTTTTGTAAGACGCAGCGTCCTGAGCTGCCGGGAAGACGGTAGCTGCGCTATACGCTATTATAAAGCAGTTCGTCGTGTAATATACCCACTCGGTATAGTAAGTGTGATTGTAATCGTTCTTTACTGTAAGTGCGACGTTACGGGATTTAAATTTATTACGTATAATTTTATATTCTAAGAATCAACCATCAAACATTGCCCTTCAAACATCAATATTTTCAATGATAGATCTTTCATTACGGTGCTACGAAACTGCATTAACATTTTACATCAATTCGGTCATAACTATAAGCCTCTCTTATCATCATTTATTTCTATCATCTAAATAGTTGAATTTTCTCAGCTACGCACAATTTTCTTAAACATAATAATTGTATAATTCGTGAACCTATAGAACGAAAGTTTGAAATTTGTGTATCGCTGAAGTTCACCTGCATCGATTTTCATCTTCATCGCAATTAAATCGCCGCCACTGTCACTATCACCCTCGCGAAGTTCATCGCCGTTTCTTCTCTCGTTCATTTTCATTATCTTGTTGTATATAGTATGTGCAATCGAGACTGCAAGATTCCTATAACACCTATACACCAGTCAATCGAACGATGACAATTCGAAAAAGTTTGATGTACGGCAACCTGTAGCTGCTGTGGATCCCAATTAATTTCGCGGTTGATCCGTATCATGGAGTAGCATTTGCGTCTTGCGTTAATACGTATGTTACATAGGTTGTCCGTATAAATATGTGTACCTATGCCCACGTATATCAAAAGTATCAAGTATCGTGTGAGAATGAGAAACGAAAAAAAAGAAAAACATGCAAGGAGGATCATAATGGCGAGAGGTGACAATTGTCTCGCAAAAGCGTACAATAGGCTCATGAACCTGTGATATCAGCGTCGTTTTCTATTTCATTGCAATTTGAATTCATGCCGCGCACAATAAAATTGCGCGGTAGAATCTTCGGTAAGGTGGTATTTCCTGGTGTAATTACGTATCTGATATGTGAACGTGCGATCCACTCCGTAGTAGAGATTAGGTTTCGCCAATGTAATTAGCCCAATCGGGTCTTGAACCGTATTGGAAAGGTGGTCGGACGGGGTGCAGTAGAGAAAATAAGTCTTATGCAATGCCTGATTATAATTGGCAGGGGCTTGAGCGTCAAATTCTCAGGAAGTTTCGCGTTGATACATGTTGCGTACAGGCGCATACAACCATACACAGACTTAATGCATCTAAATTTTGATTGAGCCGCAAAATACAGGAACGTGCACCTGACTTATCAATTCGAAATCTAAATGATACCAAAGATATCGCGAGGTTTGTTTTTATTCCGGTACCTAAATCCCGATGTTGAGAAAAAATTACTACCTTCGACACGCTTAATAATTATTTCTCGGCAAGCAATCGGCCGCAAATCAACTCCTAAAAATACATTGAGGAGAACAGCTGGGATGTCGCAACATTATAAGTTGAGTCGGCTCCGAAATATAACCGTGGAAATACCCGCACCCGGATTCTCGTCCACCTATACTATTCGCACACAAATCTGTACAACGATGCAGTACATAGACGCATACCTACACACACCTACCTAGATCAGTATAGGATAATATACACGTGTATACTTTATCAGTTACGCCAGTTACATATGGTTCGTTATAGCCTGCGCGTTAGTTTGTTTTACCATTTGTTCTTCCGTTGGATCGACCGATCGTTCTTCCCGATCGGTGGTCGTGGTCTGGTATTACGTTACGGAGATATATTTAGCCTTTCTTCTCTTTTAAAACTCCACCGCAAACGCCGTGCCTGCTGCAGCCCTATGTGTCGTGCCAATTGGCTAATGAGACCGATTTGCCACCACCAGGGTCGAAATGTTTTGATTCACAGATAATCTTGTACAGGCGTTTGATTGTTGTACCATCATTGCATATCATTGCAATCACATAATCCGCAATTATGTTCGCCTAAGGACATTAAGGGGGGGAAAATAAAATAAACGCGTGCATGCACGATGCTGTGTAAGTGTGAATGTAAAAAAAAATTTAGGACACCGATCAAACGTAGAGAGAGTTAATGGGTGACGCGAATATCAATTAAAAGGTGTGAATAATTTAGACCTTTCAGAAGGTGCCTCTGAATGATTAATACAGCGATCACATGATACGCAGCACCGAAAACAGAGCCGCTATCGATTCATACGTAATAGTTTGAAAATGAATAGTTTGCATTTCTATAGACAGAATAATAAAAAACTGAATATTCTAAGTAACGCTCCATATTTTACGGCAAACGTTAAAGAACCCGAATACAAGTGCGTGCAAAACAACTACAACTTGCATGAAAATAATTATTTGCAACGAAGCTTTTCAGCGGATAATGTTGTAATTCGTTCACGTGGTTTCAAACCTTCAGACATACAAGATCCAGCAAAGAGAGATTTTCTTGAAAACTTGACCACCAAAATATTGCACGTTGAAATGGTAAGCCTTCTTTACCCATATCTCTATCTACCCAATGAAAAGTATAATTATTTCCCCCTTTCCAACTACGAAACTTTTATTCCTCGACGCTCCACCTTGCAGTACATGGTATGTGTGTTTTAGGATGGAGGAGAGATGAAACGAATTGATTTACAAAAATTATTAACACCGGCTAACGATTCGGAAGAACTACTCCACACTAAAAACAGTACGTGATATGTAAAATTTCATTATACCTAACCAATTAATTCACTTCAGAAGTGACGTCCGCGAATATTTCTTTTTAAGAAAAAATGTACGCGTCTTCCTATTTTTACGCACCGTCGCATCCGACTGTAGAAGATCAGGTGGAACTCGCTCGACGAATTTCCTATTCGCTGAGTGATGTGAAAAACATGAAAAGCAAGGGCCAATCTATGTACGTTAACCGAAAGAAACGATCGGTGAAGTGGATTCACGACGGAAACGGTAAGCCGTCTATAATATACAAAAGTATCTACACTGTAAACAAGTCGACAGTGAAAAAAGTAAACATTTCCGCGTTCTAGGCGTGGAAAGCGATGACGAACCTGAAACTACCCCACCTACCCACAAGGTAAATAAATCCAGCAGAAAAAGAAGTATGTTGGAGATTTTTTTTTTATTCGGGTTTTATACTATATATGCATAGGTACCGTAAACTTACGTGAGACTTAATGTTTAACTTGTGTGTATACCATAAATATGTGTATGCCCACTGCAGGAAAAGATTCCCCTCAAGTGCATGATGAATCCAAATGGAAAGGTGCTGGATATACACGGTATCCAGGCCCTTGGAGAAGATGTGAACATTGAAGAAACGCCTTCGCATCCCGAAAAATTATTCGATATAGTCCGCGATCTTAACAATCAAAAGGGACGGGGTAAGACAATCGTTGGGGATAGAGTTTCTTTCGTCTCAAAAATCACATCCTGCGCGAATTTAATACCTTGTTCCTTACCGACGCAGGTGCCGAAATTTTTGCGAAGCGCAGGAAAAGGTCTGAGAAATGGGTTGTGGAGAAAGATGAATCACAGGTTGCTACGCCTAATCAATCTGCGCCTGGAACACCCTGGAAAGGTCCCGGCGTCAATTTTCCAAGAATTAATCAGGTTATTATTTTTGAATGATTTTTTATCGCTATAAATTCTACCTGTGTCTTCTTTCGAAAGTAATGGAAGCGTAGTCAAAACGACGACTCCACCCTTGAATTGATAATTTTTGACGATCTTATTAGGAGGCAGATGTTAAGGAGAATTCTGTTTTGCCGCCATTAGTGGAACCGCTGCCGATTCTGACCCCGCTGAGTTATGCCCCAAAGTCTTCAACGAATAACACCTGCAGACCGTTTTACAACCCCTTTACTCTCGATCTTTCACTTTCACCAGTCGGCCCGCCAACGGATGGTGGTTAGTATAATATGCTAATTCATATATTTATAGCTACTCTATAGTATAATGCTTCTGCTGCAGCTCACAATCAGTATTACTGTTTAGTCAAATAATTAGATGGCTATATGCTACATTTGTTTTTCCGGAAATGGCAGAGGAAATAAAGCTATTTGTTTCTTTTTCTTCGCTAATTAAATGCAACAGCACCCGCAAACCTTTGAACCCGCGATATCCATATGATGGTACGAGAGCACGCTCAAATAATATAGATATTCAGATGTCGTCGTCATACCTAAATTCTACACCCAGTCAGAATGAATCAGCACATGCCAAGTCGTACAAAGGTATACAAATCGGCGTTCCAAAGTTATCGATTCAAAAGTCGCGATTTGATTCGTTACAGGAAATGGTTACACACAATTTCCACAAAAAGTACATAATAACAACGTAATAAAAGCAAAAAAAACGAAGAACTCAAACGGTGGAGGAGGAGGACGGGCGGGAGCAGCCACCAACGGGGGTGGTGACTACCTCATGAATTCTATCGCCCCCAAGGGAAACCAGGAACACTGGGCCGAGAACGGTTCTAAGAAGAGTGGCGAGATGGCGAAACCAAAATCGAACGATCGACGAAAGAGGAGCGAACGGATTCCTTCTAGCGATCCTCGTTCCGTGGCCATTCGCAACAAATCTTCCAGCCTGCCTTTCGGAAAATCCTTATACCGCGACGGCTTCAACGGAGACGGCATGACCGTTTCACCACACCGCAACAATGGAATGCGCAGAAACGGACGCTTAGACGATAAATATACTATTAATAACAATAACAATCACAACAATAATTATGTATCGAATGACGAGGAAGGCGACGATGATGAAGAGGAGGAAGACGACTACGCAAGCGTCGTGGACAAGTATGCCTATGAAGAGTGCGAAAATGGGGTGCATGACGAGTACACTCCTGTACCGGTAAAGCAGCTGATAAAGGAATTCGAAAGAACCTGCAGACCCGCAATGCAATACAAACAGCACTGCAATCCTGCTGGTAAGATCGCTGCTCAACTCTGCACCCTCGACAATGATATGATTTCTCGTTACTTCGAAGGTCGCAGCTACGTCGCCTCGTCGTCGTCTAAGCATCGGGAAGCCCAGGATCTCAACGGAGTTCAGGAAAATTGGAACGAGCCACAAGCCTGTCGACGTGATCCAAGCGCCAATGTACGCCTACCCGTTCAGGACCAACAACAATTGTTATTGCAAAATCATCGCAACCATGGACCTGCGCAGGAAGACATTGCCCTTTACTATGCAGCGAAAGTGCGAAATGAGGAGACCGCCTCGGAAAATTGCCAGCAACGTACTTGGAGAGTAAAGTACATCGATGAGCAAGAAATCTCGTCGACGGACGATAGCAGCGATACAACCGAATCGTCGACACCGACGCCAACTCCAACTCCGACCCCGACGGGATCTCTCCCGTTTGATGGGACGAATCTTTACCATCGTCAGCAAGAATTAATCGCTAGAGAATATTACGAAAACGATGTGGATGATTGTCGACGCGATTCAATCGCATCGATCGGGGATCCGGCCGAGCCTCCGATTCACCCTTCAATCGATGCGTGCAATGACAACAAGCCACTCGTCCTAGCTATGGTAGCTTCGGAACAGGATATCTTGCACACTATCAAACAACTTCGTCATACACCCGTTCTGAACAACTTGATCCCCACGAATGGAGCACCGGACTCGGTTCGGCTTCACGATGGCTTCCCGAATGTAGGCAAGTCAAGAAACTGAACCCCGTTACACCAGATTCGTTGCCCCGGTGTCTCAATTATGTTTATCCTTTGCACCTTTGACCCTTCATCTTTTTATTTCAACAACAGATGTAACGTCGATCTTCTCGCAATTGAGTAGGTATAACTTATTACATATAACGACTGCGTCCAGATTCTTTGTTCAACCAGGTAAAGTAGCGAGTTCTTTGTCGATCCAATGTGGCATCCGTTCTTTTGTTGCTTTCCCGCTTTTCGCGCCAATTATTGTCAGCGCTTGTATAGTGCAAAAGGATACGCGGTAAACTTGATTAATTATTGTTGCAGAGAAAAAAGCTGACGAAAACAGTGGATACCAGGGGCCGAAGTTGACCTGTTATCAGAAGTTGTCAAACTATAACACTGCACCACGTGGTTGGGATCAAGCGCACACCTATTACAGGCCCATAACGTTCGGTAGGCCTCAAGAGCCGATCGTATATTCGGACTTTTAAAGATGGCGGAGTAATAATATCATACGTATCTCTCGTTCCTTCTCCTTCCACCCTCCTACCCTATTTTGGATGAATAATTTATTCGAAAAATGCATAATAGGGTGAATTATTGTCATATCTTATAGTTTCCATGATAATTTTCGTTGAAATATCATAGATCAGGCGACTTTCAGGGTCATGTAATATTTCTTAAACGACGAGAATATCTTCACAGCCAATCTCTACGCTTTCCTTACGCTTTCCGCGACAGGTATTTTACCACAGCTGATTAATAATTTCATGGTGCTTATACATATTTTATCGTCATACCTATACGCCAGTGTCGAATACCGTCGCTTTTATATTTGTTATTATATAAACTGTAAAATATATAACGTATCGAAAACTTTGTCATATTCCTTATGTATTTACTATCGATCCAAATAGGATACATTTCAACCGAAATTCACCTCGTGAAATGGAATCAACTTCCGGGGATAGATAATAATGTAAGTCCAGTAGGTATCAATGCTAATAGAATCGTTTAGCTATGCCTATAGATCAGCGATACACCCGTATGATATACAGTTTAAATATTTTCACCGGCGATCGCTATGTGAACCAACTAAAGCGAGCTAGAGGTCGAGTAGTTATCTTCCTGCAAGAGATAACGTGGCTCTTTGATACACAATTATGTTATCCGCCACGGTCTGTGGAATACTTTTCAGAGTGAAAACATAATTTCTCAACAGATGTTTACCATAGGCAATGCGGTGAAGATACCATATCTAGCATATATCTACAATATTTGTATACCGAGAATAAGAAAAATATATTTCGAGTACCTACGAATACCTTATTGTTCTAGGTACTAAAAATGAGATATATCCCGATAATCGGCTCTCATAGGAACGTAACAATCGCGATGAAGATTTTTACCAAGTAATACACGCTCATCTCGTTTCTTATATCACGTATAATCGTTTGTTTCGGATAAAACTTATGTTAGCGGTGTATGAACGACAAACTAGACACATGATAATGTTTGACCGCACTAGCGATGAAATCTCACCAGTTTACTACCACATGGTCCAATCCTCGACTGTATGTAACTCACATACCTTCATCGTTGATACAAACAACGGACGGGGGTCAAAGGAAGTCATTTACGTCTGTCTTCGTGATGCGCGATGTATTTATTTGTACTACTCGTGTGTGCTAAGGCCATGACGACGAAGCTTGCTGAGGGGATCGGGAGCGCGTTACGCCGACGCGTAGTTCACAAAGAAGCTTGAAATATCGACAGCGCACTATTAGAGTCCAGCCGTCATCCTTCGGCAAGTGCAGTCGGATGATTTTCAATTTCCTGCATCCGAAGAATCCGAAGGACTCTTGAAACTACCACTAGACACCATGGCGAGGAGAGTTAAAATCCTCACCTCGATTTCGATAGCATTCCTTTATTTTTGGGCAGCGTCAAACGAGTGCAGCGGCTCACCACTGTCAAAGTCATCATGGAATACCGGTACCCAAAAAAAATGTGGTTATCAAGTGAGTCATCGTCTATATATTTGGCTAATCGAACTCAATGTGGTTTATTATAACGTCAGCATGCACCAGCATTATCATTGCAGACCACAATGAAAATGATCTATAGAAATAGCTCAACGGTAACGAATATTGCAGGCTTGTCAGCAGCCCGTTAGCGGTAAATTGAATGTTCATGTGGTTCCTCATACTCACGACGATGTGGGCTGGTTGAAAACTGTTGACCAATATTACTGGGGAAGTGAGTATTATTCATAATCCTGCACGCGAGCAAGAATTAGCAAAATTACATTCGAAGAAAAGACAAATGCAGACATTGTAATTGTTCCCTTACGTTATTCATCAAGGTCATTCCTCTATCGCAAAGGCTGGAGTGCAATATATTTTGGATAGCGTGATTCATGAGCTGCTCGAAGACCCAAGTAGAAGGTGAATTTTCTCGATAGTCTTGAACGATGTTACACCGGCCCTCAGACGGCTACCTCACGCGTGCGTTTTACTTAGACTTACACGACGATTAACACCCGTGAACATTTTAGATTCATCTACGTGGAGACATCTTTTCTCTGGAAATGGTGGTTGAATCAGAATGATCGAACAAAAAGCAACGTCCAACGTCTCATCGATGAGGGTCGATTGGAAATAATAAGCGGGGCATGGAGCATGAACGACGAGGCGACCACCCATTATCAATCGATCATTGATCAGTTCACATGGGGTTTAAGGTGATCACGTTTACGGTCCGCGAATCCCCTACATGCAACGAGTTATCGTCAGAAATTCTTTATCGTTTAATTGCGTTCCAGACGTCTTAACGACACATTCGGTTCTTGCGCACGACCCCATGTGGGATGGCAAATCGACCCTTTTGGACATTCACGTGAGCAGGCATCCATATTTGCAAGAATGGGTTTCGACGGTCTCTTTTTGGGTAGACTGGATTATCAGGACAAGTCTCAACGACTCGATGACAGAACGGCTGAAATGATCTGGAAGGGTAGCAACAGTTTAGGTGATATCATCACACAATATGCACATATGCGATGTCTTTAGAGAAAAAATTAAGATTTCAGCAATCTCATCGACCTGCACTTTTATTAGGAAAGAGTGCCGATTTATTCACCAACGTCCTCTACAACAACTACTCCCCTCCACCTGGATTTTGTTTTGACGTTCTCTGCGATGATGAACCAGTGATCGATGACGTCGAGAGTCCAGATTATAATGTCGACAAGAGGGTATAAATACTCTTACTTATTAGATTTTGATGATTTTTTTTTATGTTGACAGTATGGCATTGCCTATGATCGATTTGCCTACACCATTTTACCGCGTTCGATCTCTCATTTTATTTCAATCGAGGAAAATTTTGACATTTCCGAATTTCCCATCGCCCGGGGTCTTATCAGAATGTAACGTTCGTTACCAGGTTGGGTCATTCGTCAGATTCATCGAGGAGCAGTCAAAAAATTATCGATCCAATAATATAATATTAACAATGGGAGGAGATTTCACGTACCAAGATGCCGAAATGTGGTACAAAAACTTGGACAAACTCGTGAGGTACTGTCTTAATACATATTCCTATCTTTGGTCGTCGAGTCTTCGGGAAGGGGTAGAGGGTATCGTATACATACCTATAGAGTAGAATCGAGATTGTAGGCAATGTACGCGTCATAAGGAGACGAAACATTAAAGATAAATGGGATTAAAAAATACTTGGCAGGTGAAGGAGTTTTTGTACTATGTAAGAAAGCAACAGCAATCGTATAGAACGAATAATGTTATCATTACTATGGGGGAAGATTTCAATTATCAGAGCGCCGAGCTTTGGTATAAAAACTTGGATAAATTAATCAGGCAAGTTATCCGTTCGACTCTTCGTCCTTTTTTTAATAGTGGGCTTCTGGAGAATCGCATCGTACCCATATAATGATCGAAAATTGTAGAGATAAAACTATTAATATCATTCAGATACACAAACAAACTGAACGGAAGCGCCGTCAACGTATTCTACTCAACTCCATCGTGCTACCTGAAGGCCGTCAATGATTTGAAAATTTCATTGCCGACGAAATCTGACGACTTCTTCCCCTACGCCAGCGACCCGCATACCTACTGGACAGGGTATTTCACCTCGAGACCAGCGATAAAATTCTACGAAAGGATGGGCAACAACGTCCTTCAAACATCGAAGCAACTAGCGGTGTTGGGACAGGTAGACTCTGCAGAAAAGTACTTGGTGCCGCTTCGGGAAGCTATGGGAGTGATGCAACACCACGACGCGGTAACGGGGACCGAAAAGCAACATGTTGCTCAGGACTACGCGAGAATATTGAACGATGCCATCCAGGGCGGAGACAAACTCGCCTCCATCGCATTAGGGTGAGAATACAGCTGATACATAAATATAACTGATCGTGAAACGACTCAATGACTCTTGACGTTATGTAATAATTCGACATTACTAATTCTGCAGAAAGTTGGTCCATAAAAATGAAAGCGAATACGTTCCGTTCAACACGTGTCATCAATTAAATATCAGCGCCTGTCCGGATACCGAGAACAATGAAAATTTCGTAGTCACTCTGTACAATCCCCAGAGTCGGCCGGTTTCAACGTATGTTCGGCTTCCTGTACCCGGAAAATCGTACAGTGTTAGAGATTTCACCGGTATGTACGATAATATTAACACATATGCATGCAAGTGAATGGTCATAATCAATGAACGTTATCCAACTCGAAGGTGCCTTGATGGTCACCCAGATTGTACCCATACCTTCTGGCGTATTGTCGATCCCTGGTAGAGAGAGTTCGGCCATCAATGAATTAGTTTTTCGTGTTGTAAAAGTCCCAGCACTCGGTTATCAATCTTACCACGTCAGTAAAACTAGGGAATTTGAAATGGAAGAAATTAGAGCAGACCCAGCCGCGACGAAAATTAATAACCAGGTACGGTCAATCGATCTTTGAATATCAATTTTCACCTCATCTACGTATAATGCACTTCGCTTCTCATCGCAGTTCTTCGAGGTGACTCCGATAGCTGATGGCACTACGCGTACCGTGCGTAAGGTGCACGGAGTTCCGAGTCCTGTTGAGTTCAAACAATCCTTCCATTACTACGAGGGATGGCAAGGTAACAATGCGGTATTCAAAAACCGATCCTCCGGCGCATACATATTCAGGCCTAAAAGCTCAGCGCCCAAAAATCTATCAAGCGTTGGCATTAGCCAACAGATTTACAAGGGTGAGACATTCGCTCAATTCATATAGTATATGTACTTGTTCTGATCCACTAATAATTGTTTTGATCCACTAAAGGGCCATTGGTGCAGGAACTTCATACGAATATTAACGAATGGGTCAGCCAGGTCGTGAGGGTTTACCAAAACGAGGATTACACGGAATGGGATTGGATTGTGGGCCCGATTCCGGTTGAGTGAGTATAAGTATACCTATAAAACTTCTAACTGCATTATATTTTTCAATATACTCGCATTTGATCTACGCAAATTTTTTCAGGGACAAAATTGGCAAGGAACTTATAACACGATACTCGAGTGTTCTAGACACCCGTAACGTATTTTATACCGACAGTAATGGTAGAGAAATGTTGAGACGAGAGAGAGATTTCCGACCGACCTGGTCATTGAACCTTTCCGAACCAGTCGCGGGCAACTATTATCCCGTCACCGCAAAAATCACTCTCAAGGACAAGGCCAATAAACTAAGGCTGAGCGTTTTGAACGACCGTGCCCAGGGTGGTACGAGTTTGAACGATGGCCAAATCGAATTAATGGTGAGCATTGACGCTCTTCCTCTCAATATTTAGTCGTTTTAAATTCCTAAAATCGTCGCAGCTCCACCGGAGGCTGCTGCACGACGACGCTTTCGGGGTCGGTGAAGCCCTAGACGAGAAAGCCTATGGAAAAGGCCTGGTGGTACGCGGTCGGCATTTTGTTGTCGGAGGATCCAGTTCCGGAAAAAACGCGTATGTATTATTGAAGGAAAAGGAGTTGGCGTGGAATTTATTGAATCCACTGTGCCTGTTCGTTTCTCCTGCGAATGAGAAAACGTTGGAGGAATGGCGAAGACGTTATCGAATGCAGGCAAGTCTCTGAAACATCATCTAGTTTCTACCGCTGAGTTACATAAAAAAAACAAATATTTTGAGAAACTATTAAATTCTCGTAGGGATCTGGTCTGACTAAGGAGCTACCGCCGAATGTACGTATTTTAACGCTTGAACCTTGGAAAGACGGTCACCTCCTTCTTAGGCTTGAGCACATCTTCGAAGTTGGCGAGGACACTAGATTCTCACACCCCGTTGAAGTCGACATCAAGGTATTATACGAATCATGTAATTCCCCTAGGTCTAAACGTACATACATATAATTCATGACTTTGCATTCTGATGAATTCTACGTTCACGCATTCACAGGACTTATTCTCGCTCTTCACCGTAAGGAGCATTCGGGAAACAACATTGGGAGGTAATCAATGGTTGGAGGATGCAGACCGTTTGGACTGGATAAGTGAATCGAACGAAGTATCCCGGGAAGAAGGGAAGGATGCTAGTTCGGAATCTGCAATCGACGATGGTGGCGAGACTATCAACATCTTACTGCGTCCGATGGAAATACGCACATTTGTTATAAAAATTGCGTTGAAATGATGGGCCATTGTGATGGACCTATCTAATATGCGTGCGCCTGTGGTCACATACAATATAACAATTTTTTAATAAAGCATACCCGTACAATGCCCGTATTTCTTTCGTATAGAAATCGATTTCTGTATGCCATACTTTTACTCTGACATTAACCCCACTTCAGTTGACTGCTGCAATTGGCATGAGGCTCATTTCTTGGATGAAAACATGTACATGTAACGAAAGATTTTACGGAATGCGACATTTCGCACCACACCCCGTGTCTGTATGATAACAGGCTGCGAAGACGTGGAGTTATAAATAGACAGGGGTTGGTCGATACAAGGATATCGAGTAAATGCCTAATTATAAGTTTACTTCAATCGCAGCAGATGGAAATAGATGACCTTTTTTGTGATTTTCCTAGAAGAGATTCGTAAACGAGGGTCGACGACGTAAAATTATTATTGCTCCAGATGACGAGTGCAACGAAACTTGGGGAGGAACAAGAATCATGGGCACAGACATTGGTGATAATAACCCCTCATGAAAATGCTACTATTCACACCATAAGCGAAACAGCTGTGATATCGTCAGTTGGTGAAACCCCCGGCGTCTTCGGTGTAAACGAAATAGTCGACCGACGAACACTTCGGGCTACGATTAGACGAGAACCGTTCATAAACGTCGCCGAATTGGATGAACGGATAATCTACAACGATGCCGAATGTCAGACCTTTCTTCAGGGTGTTCCCAAGGTCGAGTTGCATTCCGATGGTAAAAACGAGGCGACGCAAACAACTTACTCGGGAATCAAGAAACCCTTCCGGGATATCGCAGGTATAGTGGTAAGAGGAATATAAATTTTTTTTTTCACACAAGGTATTTCGAATTTCACACAGAAGTAATGAGCGACCTACAGGGAATGCTCACCTCAGAAAAATCTACTCACATAACACAAACGGTCATAACTTTCGACTCGCAAGCATCAACCAGTTATGTCGTTGCTCAATTGGCCAATGTCGTCTCGAGGGAAAAGCTGCAAAAAATCGACACCTTGGAACCGACAGCCGCGTCTAGCTGTGCTATGGACCAACTCTACTTCATACTCGAAAGGGTCTTCTGGCTTTCAGAGCCCGGTTATCGAATGCCAAAGTCAGAGTTAGATGACATGGAATCACAGACGTACATAAAGTGCAATACCGATTCAGGAAAAGTTATCCTTGACGCGGATACTCAGACTTATCTGACTTGCGAACCAAAGGCGTCTAACACGGACCTCCTGACGGACTGGTCGGCGTTGAAGTCTTTCACACAAAGCATAATAGACGCATGCCTTGAGATCGGTGTCTATCCACGTATAGTAGCCGAGTCATTAATCGATGAAGTTGCCGAAAGATGCGTGAATCAAATCCACTTACCGTACAAAAATAAAGCCGTACAAACGTTGGCGCCATGTAAACCGCTCGAAGACAAGGATGACGAGATATTAAGAAAGCTACGCCTTGAAATAGTCGTCGACACCCTTGAATCAACGATCGTCGTACTGCCGGTAGTTCGAGTTCTTCTTGAAATTGCCTGTCTGGAAATACGCAAGGATGCACCGAACGTTGCTGTCGGTATCCTAAACAGAATCCAAAGGAGCGCGGTTATAAGAGCGCAAAAACTCGAAGCGATCCGCCAGGAGAAATTAACATTCCGTACGCAATTGTAATATTGATCCATTCCGTGTTCGTTTAAAATTACGCATACATATTTTTGACCAGACATATGTTTTAAAATACACAGATAAACCGATGGACGATATTTTCGATGCGAGAAGGAAACGATTGAAACAATTATTAGAAAATAACGTCACGCGAGTGACCCGGAGTTCAGCTGGTACGCAAACGGGGTTGGCCGGTGTTCCGAACATAGAAAAAGTTAAAGAACCGAGGGAAACAATCTGCTCCATTTGCACACGGCATTCGGAGTGTACGGACTGCGATGCAAATCTCCTCGACCAAGGGGAGTGCCCTCTCGATCAAAAAGTCCCTACGAAAATACTCAGAACTCAGGACATATTGATGACGTACAATCCCTGCTATGTAGTAGCAACTCCTTCTGAAATGCGGATAAGACAATTACCCGCGACACCGGTCGGGCGTAACAGATCGCATCTACCCCGTTTATCAAGGCCGACAGCATCTCTTCCCCGAGCTTTAAGTCCACCAGCGAGTTCTGATTCTAGTTCATCTTGTCGTACGGAACTTGAAGGACGTTCCGGTCTCATTCCTCCAACATGTACAAGGTCACGCTCTTGTACACATGCTGCAGGGTCGTTGGATGACTGGAGTAAGGTGGTGGAAGATACCTCTTTGATTTTTCGTGCGTGGTCTGTACCTGGTAAGAATTTCTTGTTGGAATAATCAATCAATTATCTGATGTCAAACGACACCCTCTTATCAACTCAGGGTCTAGCATCGCTGAAAATAAATCGATCGGCTCTAGTCTATCTGGAGTATCGTTCTCACGTCGTTCCGGGAATTGTAATGGCAGAGATTGCGCAAGATCTTGCCGTGATTTACCTGTACCTGCAGCAAAGGCTCTGCGAATTCTAAAAGAAGTTTTCAATCGCAGCGAAGGGTCATGCAGTGATAGCGATCCCTACGACAAGGACACCTCGCGGAGTGCCGATGTTGTAAGCGCTATAAACGAACCGGAGTCACGTTTGAACTCAAACAAAAAATCATTCGGCGAAGGTGTTAGGGTCATACCAATTATTCACCTGCCAAATCAAAAAAAGCAACAGTGATGCAAACTGATTTGATTTGTACGAATTAGTAGTCGTATTCGGGTTTGAAGGAAGTGTCATTTCTTTATTTACAATGAAAAAAAAGTAAATGAAAAAAAACTTAAGAAGATTGCGGTGCGGACATGCGGTGCATCCAACGCGATGCGCCGTGTCTATCCGCCACGTAAATATTCAAAAGTCGTCTCCTCGAAATTCACTTTCCACCATCCGCCAGAAGGCATTCTTACACCTAGATACATTGAGTAGTAAATTAACTAGCATTGCCTAACACATACCTAAAATTACGTTGGCATTTGGCTACGAACACGTATACACAGAGGTATGTACATACATACATTTATTAACTTTATATTAGCCTCAATCGACGCTAGCGTATACGGTTGCTTTGGCACCAGATTGAACTATGTGTAAATCACGGCCCAACGAATTTTTTAATGACAATAAAAGTCAGGTATACTGCAGAGTCGTCATTACCATAACGGAGCGGCAGCAAACCTTTTGGTAATTCTGGAGTAGATGAATCAGCATTTTACGTGAATTAATACATAATGTAAAATTCGGTGTTCAGGGTATACCTAACAGGAGCGTATCTCATTGCACCCGTCAAGCATATACATACACACAACATACGCACTTGCATACATCCATATATACATAGGATAGTTAAAATAAAGTGTATTACACGGAATACAACATACAGAAATCTGCGCAATGTAACATCACGGGTTACCTGTACCCGAAAAATCAATTAAGTAACATTTTAAATGATATTGGTATAGGTGATGATACTATCAGAAATATCGGCCCGCCAACGCCGTCTCAACGTAGGCTGATTAATTGTGGGTCAAAATGGTCGAGTCTAAAATAGAATTTTAAGAATAAATAAATGCCCGTATAGTTAATACACGAATAATGAATCAATGGTTTTCAGTACGAACATGGAATGGCAAGTATTCATGACGTGCGATGCTTTCATAATAAGTAGTAATGGTTTAACTTTAATTTTAGGTTTTCGGTAGCAGTTACCGGTTACTGTTGATTTCCGTTCTCTCAAATAAATTAGAAAAATATCTCTCTTAAAAGGCAGTCCATGGTGGGCTCATCAGAACCTAGAGCCGCGCGTTTTCTTCCTCTTCGTCGTCGCCCGAGAGCTGGGCCCCTTTGCTACCGTTGGTCATTTTCTTTTCTTCGTCAGAAAGAGCAGCGGTAGCGGCTCCAGCCGGGTTCACGTTGTTCCAGGGCTGAATCTCTGCTGATCCGAAGAACCAGAAAAGTAATGTCGCCGAAGCAAAAATGGCCGCAGAAATCCAGAACATGACACGCCACTCCTCTACGCCATTCTGCAACGTAAATGAACAAAATAATAATCATGTGTCTATTCGTTTGCTATTCTACGCTGCAAGATGTTCCGTCCGAAGTTCATCGTTTATCTACTTTGATAAGTACCCTTTCA
Source organism: Athalia circularis (assembly GCA_963978495.1). NCBI lineage: Eukaryota > Metazoa > Arthropoda > Insecta > Hymenoptera > Athaliidae > Athalia > Athalia circularis. The sequence goes on along the minus strand of OZ021701.1, from coordinate 359,920 downwards.
TTTGTGAGGGCCCCGATAGCCGACGGAAGAATGAAGCCGGGAAAACTGCCAATGGTATTCATCACACCGTAAAGGGACCCGGCGAAGTTTGGAGCTAAGTCCTGGTGATTCTGGAGACTCGTTTGGCAGGCAGCGCCGTTGAAACCCAGGGCGAATATCAGCATCACCACCGCCCAAGTTTGATCACATCCAGCGTATGTCATCGCGATTAGGCAAACAGCTGGACCGAAGTGAGCTGGAGGTGGAATAAAAAAAATATTTCAACACACGAACATCATCTGCGAGATTTTAGTCGCAGATATGAGAAATATGTATGATATATTACAGAAAAACATGAAGCTCTTGCGGAGCGCATTGACGGTCAAGTAATTCTTCTTCCTTGCGTGATCGCCGATCGCGGCAAAAGCAGCACCAGCTCCGAGTCGAGCGATGTAGGGGAGTCCAGTTATAATTCCTCCCTGGAACGATTGTAATTCATTTACACGAACGTTTCAACGAACTATCCAAATCGAGAGGTGATCATTCTTACGGATTCCATATTGAAGCCGAGAACCTCCAGAGTATACTTCGGCCCATTCGTGGCTATGAAATAAATACCCCACATGTTGGCAAAGTGAGCCCAGAGCAAGGCTAGGAATGGCACAGACGTTAACACTGCTATTACAGGAGGCTTGTTCTGTAAAATAATTTCGAAATTATAAGAATCGGCAGCGAACCCACATGGCCATTTCGACTCACGCCACTCATACCTGTTGTTTGCTGACCGTAGACCCGATTTCTTCTTTGATGTACAACTTTTCTTTCTCTGTAATTCCGGGATGTTGATCCGGAGTATCGTAGATTAGCCATACCCAAAGGGCCCAAAATACCAGAATCAAACCACTTGTCACATAATAGGCGGCCTTCCAACCAAGCGAACTAATAACCGCACCGCAAAGAGCAAACGTTACCACGGTACCAAAGGGTCCACCTAAGAGGCAATATGATTATCAACATCATGTTACGTGTAAACCCAAATAACAATTTTGTCCGTTGATTCACATTATACCTTGCATACTCCAGACAAACATTCCCTTTTCGGCAGGTGGGACCCATCTAGCAATCATGGCGTGCAAGGCCGGATACACAGCGCCCTATACAAAATAGCACCAAAATTAAGCTTTGTATAGTTTTATAAGCAAAGTGACCTGTACACGAAAAAATACATCGGTATATACGATCGATAAAAATCATCGACTGACCCCGAAAAATCCCATCGTGAATCGTAGGACGAAAACGAACGCATAATGGACGCTGGATGCCCACGGCATGAGTAAATTCAGCAGCGCGGGAATCAGCGTCGCGAAACTGTCGACCAAATTATAAGTTACAATATTAATCATGATCACGACAAAAGCAACGAGTTCAATGCAGATTTTTAAGACTTACGCAACGACCCTAGCACCTCCAAATTTTTCGGCTAAATAACCAGACGGAATACTACCCGGAAGTACTCCGTAGAAATATCCGGACAACAGCAGTCCCTGAATGTGCTGATTCCACTCGAATCGTTCACCATACTATAAGAAAAGATAAACATTTTGTAAATGGTGAAATTTACACAACGCATTCAAACCGCGAGTCCGAATCTCGCATGAGTGAACTCGGAACTTACGTCGGGAAGCCCCTTGGTGACGTTGCTGGTGTTGTTTCCATTAAAATCCAAGCAAGCCGGTCCTGCGTTTTTGTCCTTTCCCTTACTCGCTACCTGGGCCACTATGGTGATTGAGAGATTTGTCCTTAATACATAAGAGAACATACAAGCCAGAAACATCATGGCTCCAAGGATCGCCCTCCGCGGGATTTTTTCTAAAAATTGACAATAAGACGTCATACACACTTCGCACATACTTTAACATACTATACAAAATATATGCATTACAGGTTATAAATATTTGAAAAGATTTTCGAAATTCCATCTAGGATAAGGATTATTATTTTGTAATAGCGAAGCACCGTGCAAATACGCGGGAGATTTATGCACACGCGTATCGTGCATGGTGTACGTGTAATAGCTATCGTTCCGATCTGTTACGAAAGAAGGAACGTGATGTGGATCGCAAAGTGTCATAAGATCCAGGACATTGCTTCATAAAAAAAATTATCATAGTTTCCTTAAATGTAAGCTTCGCAAGGGCATCGTATATCTCTTCTTCCCAAGTACGTGTGCGTTCCTGAATAATACAACGCTATCACATTTACGAATTTCACGTAACAAATGAATCGTATGTCTTTAATCGACAAGTCATCCACTGCATCTGCTAGTATGATACTCGATGTATGGCGTACAGCCGCATTCACATCGTATACCTATATGTATAGTCTTTGCTATGGAAAGATAATGCGATCGGGGAAGGATCAACAAGTTGCACACCTATGGCATTGAAATTCCGCGGCTTTGTAAATTAAACAATACGTCTGAAAAAAAAGTATTCAACGTGTGCAGAATACGTCATAACGAGTAATGTGCAGTGTTACATAGCTCCATTTCATATTATTCCGGCCTGTAGTCAATTTCTACAAAACAACCGCGACTCGTTTTGTTGACGCCATCCGAGGCTTAACGCCACAAGACAGTTGACCTTTTATACATTAATATAAACTAATAGGAACAATTACCATCGCTATACGTCATGCTGTAGATATAAATATGTATATGAACTGGTCGGAGTTGGTCCGCCACAGTGCGAGTGTGGATTCCCGCGTCAATGTTTCGGAGCTGATCCGCGACGAATGCAAGCGGCTATAGTGACCTGATCAATTATACGTTGGGTTTAACAATGAGCACTTGCAGACGAACAACTGTTGCAGCTACGCGCTGCAACGACACTCGAGCAATCCTAACAACAACAACAAAGAACGTCCGCAGCACGGTTTGACGTGTCCCTGCGTCGGGCACGATGAAAAAAGACATACCCTATTCATTGGGAGGCACTATACAAGGCAGTATAGTAGATTAAAAAAAAAGTCCACGTAGCTGCAGCTGATCGAGAATCGAGGTCTTTCGATCCGGCCCCAAAAAGTCATACCCGGTCATACCTGTTCCATCGTGATCGAAAAGAAAGAGAGACCGTATACGACTCCACCTCATATTTGCCAGACCGAGCGGTTGACATTGATATTTACGTGCAGATTCTTATTCGAAGAATGATTCGGGTATATCAGATATGTATAGGCATGCATATGTTTCCAGTATATGCTCCACGATCATACCGGTAATTCGGGTGACCGAACGGTAACCGACGCGATAAAGAATTTTGATCGTGGATCTAGATGCATTTGAAACTGTGGGTCTAGATGCAACAACTAGAGCCGAGGAAAAGGTAATAACGATGTATCGCAGTACGTTACACGTAGTCGCATGTACCATTTACGTGGTAGTGTTGCTATATGCAAGGATAACTAACAACAAGATTTTCAATTCAGTAAATTTAAAAATAAGCAACACACCGAAGAAAAGCTCGCATGTTTATTCATGCATGCCACATGTAAGCGCGTGATACAATAGCTGACCGCGGTCCTGCATTCCAGGGAGTTATATTATATACCTTATATAAATGCGCGTACATGTTCTCGCAATCAGTACCTTAGCCTGGTAGATAAAGCGAAGCTCAAGAAACTCGATATTTTATTCATATTCTCGGCAATCGTTACGACTGACGCTTACGCTACACGTTGCTACTAATTGTTAGCTACTTAATTATTACTTTTGAACCGTAAGCTCGCCGTATAGACCCGAGCGAATTTCAATATTGAAAAATTGATCCGCTTCTTGAGAAACGTTTGAACTCGAATCGATTTCGTCAAAAGATTCGATATTAATACGATTATTAGATAGTTAAATGAAACCGCGGTGAAGTTACAGGTGATCGTGGTAAGAGATAATATTTTCAAGCTCATATTCCGGGTGTGTATATGTTTTCTACGCGGCAATGAAATTTCCAAACATCCGCCCAAGTTACCAGGTTGCCTTTACGTACGTATTATAGAGGCACCGAAGACTGACTAATTATGCTACTTGTACGTAAGCGAGCTGTATTTAGACGAGCAGAGAGCATTTGATAAGACGAAATCGAGCAGCCTCTAAAATAGATACGAGTGGAATCGAATCGAATCGCAGGAACCAGCAGCTGACGATGAGATCTAGGAAAGCGTCACCACCCACATTAAATTAACTGCGAAACTAAAACTTCCACCTGTGCAACTAATTTATTGTTATAATTTACGTCGTACGTTACGCAGGCACATTATCGCTCTTGTGTGCGGTAATGTGATATCACATGCGAAAGTATCGGAAGAGACCTGAAACATGGAACACTCGATGTAGCATAATTCGCTGATATAACGAGGACGAATTACGAAGTAGATGGTAAATGAAACAAAGCTGATGTGAGTTCATGCCCTCGAAAATTATATTTTACTATAAATTTAAACGTTGACCGTCAGAGAATTATCGAAGATTTCTAGCCCACGGTGAGGTTTGCTCTGAATTAGCGAACATATTTCATTTTGATCACTGACTTATAATGACCTAATAACACGATCGGATAAGTAGGTATGGTACAGCGTGGCAACGTGATGCGATAGGAGGTCGTAGCCTTGCCGTGCTGGCTTTGCCTCCAACTACGTCATGAATACACATCGCACAGTGCGTATGTACGTCACGTTCTTCGGTGAATGTACAATATAACAAGTACGAAGTACGAGCCTTCTCGACGTGAGGATTCAATTGGTTCGAATGCAATACGTCGAAGAGAAAGGGAAGCCGTCTGCGGGGGCATAGGCAAGGCACGAGAAGGTTGTCGTATGTCCCTACCCATGACTCGGATATTTGCAAGGATCACACCACGTGGTCAGAGTTTGTACTTGAAAGAGGCGGTCAAGTGACGCGGGACATGGACTTGGTACCCGCGTGTATCACGTCGCAAGCGGTTCTGATTATTTAACATCTACAGTCGTTGGACCATTCGAAGATACCAAAATTTCGTAAATTTCGGATTGAATCACATGCAACGAGTACGTAATGACGCAACTTTTTCAGAGGCAAGATTCATTTGCTATTCGTGTTTGATATGACGCAACTTGACCATCGCGGTGTAATTATTCTCATCGTTGTTTTTCTTTTTTTCTGGGACGCTACGCTTCCTTGGGTTTTGGAAAAATCGGCATCCGTATCATATGCGCATTTCGGCGCAATTCTCCAAGTATTGTTTTAAAATACAGGTTTTCCATTGCTCACCCCTCAATCTCTGCGTCAGCCCCATATCGGCGATCCTGATGACCACACTTCGTTTCACGATATCACGAACGAACAACGCCCGGCTATTTTGCTTTCAAAATTTGCGTTCCGTAGCGTCGGTTCGGTCGGTAGCCGGTGTCCCCTCTAACGCACCCCTAGCGTCTCTAAAACGTCAAATGCTGACGCCTCGACGCCACACCGTAAACTGAACTTGCTAACCGCCGCGGAGTATAACATCGCCGTAGAAAAACACAACACTCGCGCCACCAAGTGCGAACCACCGCCGGTCTGTAAAAAAGTTATGACCTGAGAGCACGGACTCATATATCCTGAGAGCAGCAAGTGACAAACAACGAGAACTGCTTGTTTGGCCCCATTCCGGGTAACAACGCCGGAATATGTCCTTCTATATTCCACATCCGTAAGCACGCAGAGATAACCCGAGAGTCGAGGCATACCTGGGCATACCGCTTATGCATATCGAATACCGATCGCGCACCACAGGTACAACAGGTTTGGCATGTCCTGCGTAACTTATTCGGTGAACAGACATGGGCTGCACCTCTATGGCGTATCCAGCGCTGGGCGATCAAGTTTTTCTCTTTTCAGGGACCAATTCTAGAATTCACGGTGCAACAGGCATGGTAGGGGGCACTCCAAAATGCGTGCACACTTACGTGATATCCTGCACGATGCATCTGACGCTCGGTGGATAATCTGGCGTATCCACGACCAATCTTCGACCTCTTTGAGACCACTTCGGAGCCGCACGTTTCCGGCATAGCGGTCATCTATTATCTTGAATATCTCATAATAATCTGACAGCGTGAAAAACACGTTCGGCGATAATTAAAATAACAAAAATAGTATACCGTGTGTATGAGGGCGAGTTCAGAGTATTTTATCATTTGGTGCTACAACGAGGTTGTTTGCAGTAGAACGAGCAAATTTCGACGTATGGTTTCATTTCAGCCGATAGGCAAATTCCGGCGGAGAGTTTGATATCAAACGTATCAACCAACGGGCAAATTCCGACTCACGGTTTGCCGACGATCGACCTAACAGCATTCTTGGCTGCACTGATTAATTGATATCTGTTCGATTTCTGCACAGACAGCGGCAGCGGGTAAGAAACCTCCCCAGTGGCGTGAAATCTGGAATTATTTCCTTTTATTTCTGTTTGTTCCTGTTTTTCGTCAGCTATAATTTGTAAATCATCTATAGATAGAAACGCGAGAGGTGATCCGTAACCTTCGAATATGCAACCAAATAGGTATGCCTGGTATACCGTACGGGTATTGCATACCATGCATCTATTGCGTTGGTAATTCAATGTAGAGCGGCATACGCGAGTTAAATCACACAACTAATATTCATTTATAAATTCAAAAGTAAGCACCGTTCAACACGTATTAGCGCGGAATACGTACACCTATACACATACCTATACATATATCTACACTGTGCAGCAGAGCGTGTTTTGTGTCGGCGTTAGGTACGTTGTTCACGTAAAATCAATACATCGGAGCAAATACCTTAGCGCTCACTGTTCTGCAACAATAATCTCGTCTCTCTAAATCTGGTAGAAGTTGTATTTTCTGAAAGAATGTTCCATTATGGAACTTCATTGCTTATTTCCCGAAATTGGAGTGCATTGCCCGCATAAATGGTCGTAGATTTTCGCCGCTTGGAGTAATTCCTCCCATCACCCGCAACGGCACAAAATAATATTGCATAACGCATATACCTATACTGCACACAATACCTTCTCGAAGCACAAACCTTGGTAGCGGCAGAAGCGAGACCGCAACGTAGATAAGCGACATCAGAATCGAGAATTGAACAGCTCAGGGGATGATATAGCGCTTTATTTATACGCGACTACTTAAGTACCTAAATACCGCGTGCAGTCTGCAGGTTTATCCGGGTTTATCAAAGGTACACGCTAGCTGGGTACCTTTACAAGCACAGAAATGTGTCTGTGCGTATGCACGCCCGGCAAATTTGATTCCGACTCAAAGTTTACTATTCTGTATGGGAGAATAAATCAGAATCGCAATCCCGCGAGACGTACGTACTACCTACGTAGTGCAGGCGGCGCGAACGGCGTAAAGGCCGGAAGAGAGTTAGGGTATGCCTACCTATATCGAGTGCCTGGTGCGACGAACGCGAAACATCGAATTTCATCCCCTTTGAGCGCGCACGGGGTACAAGGCCGTATAGAAGAAGGGCTGCGATGGGCATGCGCGTTTCGTATATGCCGACGAGGGATGTTGCAAGTTGGGAGGGGCTCTTCCTTGTGACTCAGAACTTCAGAATGCATCCCTAAACTCGTCCGGTCCGGGATTTCGGCTAATCATGCCAAGGCTGGATCCTTGGAGGATACCTGCTGTAGAATTCGTATCTTTTTTTTCAAACAGTAAACGGGTAACGATCGCAATGTCCGAGTGATTTGTACAAGAGACCGACAGTTTTTATGGATTATTAATATCGCCGACATCTATACCTCTACCTTCACCGCACGGTATATCATGAGCGTAAGTATTCTCTCTATCAACCTATTGCATCCCGATCATAATTATGCTTTCAACACTCTCGATGCACTGCAACCTGCATGGTTGCGCATAGTTAATATATTAGCAGTTTTTGTGCTCGATATCTGCGTATTTCACTCTAATTCAGACCACGAGATCAGGCGAGTGCAAAACTTGAATCAATCTTTCCTATCGAGTACGTTCGTTGAATTTGTGGCTGCATCACACGACGTGAGTCGATAGTGAGGATAATCATTGCACGCCTTGCGTATATTTACTTATTTATGTTCCACATGCATCACATTTGACTAGGTGTGTGTCAGACACTTTGATACCCATATAGCTATACGTATGACACCACGGATACCTTTCAACCCCTACATCTTCTCTAGAAATTAAAAATGTCAAACCAGTTCGCTTCGCACGCCTGTGAATTGAATAATTTTATTTTGTTGCAGGTTCTCGTTACTGCGGACATGGTTCGAGGATCGGGTGATAGAATGGGTGAGTTCTCTATACGCAATGATATTTCGATAAAACTTCCTCTCGTCGTTGAAACAATTCCCATCATTCGACCTCGAATAAGCCGTGACATTACAGACAATCGATGCATATACGAGAAAACATAGCCCTCGTGGTCATCCTTTCGCAATAACTAGAATACATTTATGCAATACCAAAACCATAGATATATTGCCAAAACTGACAAATCAAGATTCGTCCTCTCTACTTCGATCTGCAGAAACATCATTTTTTTCGCAGCTGTGACATGAATATAACTGCTAGAGCTCTAATGAGATTAAAACCTTGCGAATCTCATTATCCTCAGCGTTGGGTGGTGCAGTACAGATACTCAACGTCATTCTGTAGCACAGTACATCGGTTACAGATGCGGTGAATACCGCATGATCGAATTTACAAACGTATATTCGTCGGGACAAGTACGCAAATTTGACCACTGGAATATTACACCGTGACCCTTTTTTTTCTTCTTTTTCCAACTATAACCATTGGACCGGAGTGCAGGGATTTGGAAAACGGATCGGATGTTCCGATGTGAAATAAAAATATGTATTCATACGCGGACGCCGGACGACGGACGTGCAGCTGTATGAACGGCATCGGCATGAGCGCGGGCAGGACGCTGCGCTGTAACAAGCGGCGAGCAGAACTCTATTCTCGCTCGCGAGTATTATTAATAGAGATTAAACCCTGCAGCGTCGTGCTGTTGGCGTACTGTCGGGTCGTGTGCAGACCAACTCCCGCGCCGTACCATCGCGATTCAGTCTGACTCAGAGAATGGGCATTGGTGTCTCTATCATAGTTTGTCTTATCGCAATCAAATACACATATAATATACGTACATTTATACCTATATGTCTATATTATACGTCGCGTTTTATCGTTAATCGTCATGATCTTATTTCCCAGAAGCTGTGTGATCAGTTTTTGCAATCCGTACGTTATACTCTATACATAGATAATAAAAACATTACGGACACGGCTGTGCAGTGTATAGTGAATGTGTCTACGTATCGGTGCGATTCGCCAAGGGGCGTAGACACCATTGAACATTTTTTTCGTCCCATTATCGCCATATCTATGTCCGTGTAGAATTAATACAACAAATCGTATTTCGCACCGCAGGTTTGACGATAATATAATACATCATAAGTGACACGTAAGGCATATTGAATCGTAGATCCCATGGGGTTGTTCGGTTCTCCGCGCACTCAAACTTACGTCGCGCATGCAGGTACATCGTATCCATATTATGTATACATATACGCTCTACACCTATATACACACGACACGTCTGTATACGATATAACCTACATATTATTTACGTATTCGATTATGTTCGGTCAATTTTGCGCTGTACGTCTTATTTCTGGTTATTTGAATATTTTCAAGCTACTCAAATCTGCTTCCACGTCGAACTATACTGTCTATGAGATGCTCGAGATGGACGGATAACCGTGTTGGTTGAAAAATCTAGCGCCGGAAAGAATTTGAATACGTCGCGGTTCCGTAAAGTCATTCACGATTGGAAATAGTTTACAATTGCACACTCTTGTGAAAGTTCTGACTTGGACGTTATTGACGTTTCCCATCAAGTTCACCCCGTATGCATTGTCAATTGTGTAACACATTATATAAATATATCGTTATCACCCTGATGCGGGTGGATCATTGGTGTACTCCTATAACCGCGAGACCCGTGGTTTTGACACGATTACGACCTGACCGATAAATTACGCAAGCGATGCTAGTTGATCCGGTTTTAATACAGCTTTGTCACTCTCATTATCATGTTTTCTGCGAAAGACAACGCTTGACGCGAAATTCCCGGGCATCCCGTATAAGTATGATCAATTACAACTGCGGGAAGTAGTTTATGATGATTTGAAACTGCATAGGCTTATACTCTACGGGTATGCGTCGTGCGCATACATAGGTTGGTACACGTGTTGAATGCAGGATGTACTTATATCGAAGATAATAAATACATGCATCGGAGCCACACATATTTTCAAAGTGTTATTCATATAGTACACCGTTGAATTAACCCTCGCATATTCATAATAATATAAATATATAAGGTGCAGCCGATTCCGCGTGGGTGAAATAACTGTAACGTAACAAGTGCGAACGAGAGACAATTCGTCGCAAGACCGGAGATAAGTGACTATGCTTTAGCAAAGACGTCGTGAGATATAAACAAATGATGCTAGTGCTTCTTCTGTGTGTCATAATGAAGATAGCAGAGCTTTCAGCTGGCCGCGGTGGCCTTCCGCTGATCAAGTCTGCACGTCAGCCTCGGGCCACTTCGCCGTCTTCCAATAAGCGGAAGCGACGTCATCGACATTATAAACGGACACCAAGTGAGCATTATACGACTAAAAGTATATTGAAAAAAACGTAAGCCGAATAACACAGCCATACCTTGATGTATCGTATGGTGCATCTATATTTATAACAATATGTAGGTATAGCTGGCTTCGTTAATCTCCCTAGCCGCCCACAGCTTCTGATCAAAATTTCTGTAATCAGCGTCGATCGTGCGTCGCGTCGCGAAACCGAAATATGCGGAATATGAACCCTGAAATAAGCTCAACTTATGATCGGAAAAATTATTCAATTCGTAGCGATAGCAGCTATAGATCACCGATTGTGAGTTAGATTGCCTAGATTCCTTTACATTCCCACGATCAACGGCGGCTGCTACCGCGAAAGAGTGCGGAGGGCGTGGAACGAACCGCAGCTCAACGTGATTCGGAATTATGACGTAATCGGTAAATTAGATGGAATCATGGAGTCACACAGATACCATCGCAGAATATTATGGATTTCGAGAGTCTGCAAGCCTCGCACACCGCATATACCCGGCCGTCTCGCTTCTGCAGAGAAATTGCAATGTGCGCAATCACGCATTGTCGGAAAAGCGAACGTCGAATTGTCTGTGAATTGAATACCGTAAAAAAAGGATAGACTCACCGGTCGATCGGTAAGAAAAACCATTTTCCAGGACCTTCCTTCACGTACTCCGTTGCAATTTCGGATCATATCGTATCGATGAGAGCAACGATAGCCGTTGACGCCGCGCGGCAATACGTGGGTTGGATTTCAAAACATCAATCTCAAGCTCCGGACAGCTCGCCCTCAAGCCTCCGACTGATTCCGATCGCTACCCCCTTAGTCCAGTCAAAATAGCAGCCTGTGAAAAATTAGGAGATGCGATTTTCTTTTTTTCATATTTAGGAGGGGAGGTTGGTAGTGTAAATCTGGATTTTCGGGACAATCCCCCACTGATCTCCCCCCCATTGCGTTCGCCGCCATCTTGATTTAAAGGGTGTTCTTTTGTTTTTCGAATAACTCGCTTATCTTCAACTTCAGAGTGAAAGTAATAATATCTAAAGTTGTAGGAAATGTAATGCCCCACAATCACGCCCACAAGTTTGGTGGTCATCATTTTTACTATACTCCTTGGTCTTACTGCTTTTTGACATGTAGCTGTTTTTCCGAGTCGCTTTCATTTGGCGTCACGTCAGGTGGCGGCGCCGCGATTCCAGTGGTGCGATAGTGCGATGCTTCTGCGATTCAAGCACAGTCGAGTGCGACACAGTAGCGCGATACGGCAGTCAACGGCAGTCCGTCGTGGCCCATGGCGCAGCGGGGTGCCTGTTGTGTCTCTTACGATTAATAACCAGTTGGCATATTTACAACAATCGCGTAGCTCGAAGCGTATTTGGTAAACTGCAGAGCTGTGTGCATCATTTATGGATCTTTCGATGATCCTCCTACGTGCGACCACTGATTCTCCTTGTTGAGTAGAATTCCGTTAATTATACGTATGACGTATCGTATCACAGTATACAAATGGAACATCGATAAGTTTCGCGGATAATTCGACGGACGTAATATTACAAATTCATAACACTGAACTATAGTGTATTATATAGTTCATTGGTTTATAATCTAGCACACACAAATATCAGTGACAGAGATGCTCGGAGTTTTCCCGTATTGCAAAGTTTCCCCCTGAAAATGGTGCACGTTCACGCCACTTTAATACGGGTAGATACCTTGTCACACGCTATACTACGTGCGCAACGGATCGATCTTATTTTCAACGGCAACGGGCAGCCAGTTGAATACTCAACTCACTCCCATATCGTCGATTGCTAATACCCGTTATGAGAGATAACTAGATCGCGGTGCGTAATGATTTTCAGCAAAAAAATCGTAGGCGAAGGTATGTGCAAGACCTACATCATTTAATCGATCGTTGCTAATGAATCACTTGACATTTTCGCGTCCCACTATCCACCAACCAACTATGGAAATGTCAGAGCTATCAGAATCCTGAATCCTAACAACAATGAATTCAAAATTATTACTTGTAAATTCCGTTCTTCTTTCCCGATTACCGTATTTTGTCAACAATTGACGACATTAGACAACCTTATATGTAGCGTTGTTGCAGTTATTTCCTTGAGAATTTCGTCCCGATATTGCCGTTCAATATGAAAAACAGCTGTTAGTACTGACCAAGTTACCTCAGGATCAAACGTTCTGTTGAAATTTATTTTTTACTTTTCCATATTTGACAGTCTGTGTATGAATCATATATGTACATATCAATGCTGTGTCAGGTAGGATTAAAACGAGCTGACATCAGCCACGACAAAATTTGTCAATTCTAATGCTATTACCATTTGACTTCGTTGTAGGAGGAGGAGGTGGTGCCACGATGGATGAACCGCATACACCTGGATCTGACTGTAATTCTAACCCTTCGATGGATCCGACTCCTCAAGATCTTCTCGGTTCTGAGTTTGTGCATGACAACATGGATTATCAGTGGTTCACAGATTGTGGGTTAGTTCGGCGAAATTCATAGAAAATTCTCTGTGTTTTTATTAGAAAACTTTCCTTGTGGCTATTTTCTTACCAAAATAGTCATTATTCTATGATATTAGTTATAGGGATGCAGGACTGCAAGTACACTCGAGTGTGTTATCCTCCTTATCAGCCTCATACACACGGGACGATCTGAGATATGACGCCGCAGCCCGATACCTTGATGCTAATTTTGCAGAGATAGATATGGAAAGTTTCCGAACTGCGGATATCCACTCGCTACTTACTCTTCCAGTAATATGCACAGATCCTGTCCAACATTCGGAAGTAAGTGATTGTGTGTTATAAACTATTATGTGCCAATATCGACTTATGCGTAGTATTATATTATACATACTTCTCTTATTTTCATCGCCATACTAGTCAAACTATCAAAGGGAAAAATACGCCAGCATGTCTGGTTCCCTCATGGAAAAAATTGACTTTGATTCTTCGATCAGCCCTCATACCAGCAGCCAGGTAGGATGTGGTGATTCACTTAGCTACAAGCATGTGCAACCCACATGCCTGTTTACCTCCAAGGATGAATATCCCCCGTATTCCCGTATTCTGCCTTTGTCATTGTGTTTGCCTCTCTTTATTGGCATGTTCCCTTTGCGCAAAATTCATCAAATGGGGAACAAGTATTGTTCTCCAACCTCAGGCTGACTAATACTTCATTGATAATAAAAACGTGTGCCTTCGATTTCACATAGACAATATGTTTGTGGACCTCTGTGGCTGATGAAGAAATTTGTAGCCCCTATCAGCAAATGCATGGCATTTGATACCTCGACCTATGGATTCTCGCCATAACGACTTTTCAATTTAAAGGGAGAAGACTCGGCATGTTCGACAACAGACACCATGTCTATATGCAAGTCGTCACTGCTTTTCTCTCCCGTAAAGGAGACACCTGTCCTGCCTCCTGGTGGCAGCTACAGTGTCGACTCCCTGGATTGTGAAGATGTGTTGCTAACCTGCCAAGCCCACAACAAAATAAACTATACGATTGCATTTGAGGGTAGTATGACCATGTACTCCGATGGATCGCAAGACTTTGAGAATCAAGGTAACACCTCTGTTCTCTTGTCCTGAGATACCGAAACTGTCTAAAAGTAAGTCTTAATTATTAATACTCTCTTTACAGAAAAACAGAATATGTACCAAGTTTCAGACTTTTATTATGATAAAAAATTGAATATCAAAAATGTGTTGGGTCTCTCCATGGCAAAATCAGACTCAAAAATTTATACGACATGGAGCAACTTGAAACATTGTTTATCAAATAATGTCATGACTCGTCATCCATCTGGAAATAACAATACGACACCAAATTTTCTTCAACCAACTGGACAAATGAATTTAAACTTAAATAAAAAGAGTCAAAGTTTACCGGACCTAGCACAGAACCGGGAGCTGAGTCGCTATCCTCTTAATTTCTCTGTAAGTATGCACCGAGCCACTAACTGTCTGCGAACTTACACATTACCAGGTCATCTGTGCATTGGTATTTTGCTACCAAAATTACCTGAAACTTTACATATGCATAGGTCGACTCTGCAGAATCGAACCACCACGCGGGCCATCTCCAAAGTTCTGGGTCCATAATGAGCCGTTCGATGAATGAAGACAGTTCGGAGAGTGTGGATCATATCTCTATGGGAAAGAAAATTCAAAACTTGAGTTTGGTCAAACGCTTCATGAAACAAAAAAGTATGAGTGCCGAAGGTATGAGCATGACGCTTGATCAATCAGGCTCAGCTAGTGACAGTGGTTGGCCGACGAGTAACAGTGGAAGTGGAAGTGGAAGTGGCAGTGGAACACGCACTCAGATACATCAAACAAATATTAATAACACAGCTGGTAATCAAAATTTGGAGAATGATTTTTCCATTAATTGGGTCAAATCTGACCATTACAATATCAAAGCGACGGAAAATACGTTTGTCAGTGAAAATTTCGATAATGCTCTGTGGAAGCAATCTCCATTGATCGAGGAATTCGAAGAAGAATCACAGTCATCGGCTTCTGTGGAGGAGTTGTCTGAAAGTATTTCAAAAGATGACTGTCGGTCTTGCAGTAAATGTGAAAAGGAAAAAAATTTCACTTTGAAAGACTACGTAGTGCAATCTAACAAAGAATGGAAGGGTGAGTTACCGTATTTGAGAACCACAGGCACTCAAGTATTCACTCAATTTGAGGATAATGGGGTTCAAACATCGCTGATCTATTCGACGAAAGATAACCGCTACCCACCGATTCGAGAAACTATCGTTGAGAAGAAACCTGCGTACATCGTTTACCC
Source organism: Athalia circularis (assembly GCA_963978495.1). Taxonomy (NCBI): domain Eukaryota; kingdom Metazoa; phylum Arthropoda; class Insecta; order Hymenoptera; family Athaliidae; genus Athalia; species Athalia circularis. The sequence continues at coordinate 344,397 of OZ021701.1, read as the reverse complement.
AAATTATGCTCTGCCTGACTTATCGTTTTTGGAGTTAAACCAAAGTAAGTTTGAAAAAGTAGCCTTGAAACCTCAGTGCTTCGACAAAGGTGCAAGTAGATGGAAACGGTTCGAGAGATCCGGTCGACCGTTTTCCTGCAATGACGTTGATGCTTTGAAACAACGTGGTTTTTCACACATCGAAGATTGGGAATCTCTAACGTTTCTCTTGCCAACCGAGTACAAAAAAATTCTCCACGATGTTCCTGAAGTATCGCGACATGTGAAGTTTGGGGAAGAAACGAAGAGACCTTTGTTCTGTTTGTCCCCGCAAATACGTCACAGGGTTCGTAAGCCCGAAGTAGTGACACCCAACAATGCTTCATCTACAAGTAGTACAGGCACGCAACCATCCTCGGGTTACAGGGGATCTTCAACAATTCTCACAGATTCGTCGAGTAATCAGCAAGGAATACCGAGCAATACTAATCCGCTTTATTTATATCGCTACGATAGCGTCAGCTCTGAAGCAAGTCTGACATCCCAGGATACAAGGCAGCAGCAGCGGCCTTCGTGTAAGCCCAAGATAAATGCCCCTGCACTTCCTGAACGTTCTATTCTCGTACAGCATAACGATAACGAGCAGCGACATAATGAACATTGCAATGTTAAGGCACCACCCCGGCCTCCGTTACCCCGAGGAATATTGAGAAAGAATAAACTAGCACTCAACAAAAGATACAGCATGTTCGAAATGGGTGGTGTCGAAGAGGTAGAAGACAACCAGCAATTAACATCAGAAACAAACAAACGTATGTCTCTGCAGGAGCCTTACTATCTCAACAATGAACTTCAGCCCCCTATGAATCACAGACTCACTGATTCTGAAAAAGATATCGACGAAGTTGAAGAGCGTCAGTATTATGCAGGTATTGCTTTTTAGTCTTTCAACCTCTTACCCTTTTTGATGAATGCTCAGTCCCCGGATTGTAAAAAAATTTCATTGGTTTTTAGAGAGATTAAGAGAAGCTAGTCATTGTGCTAATTTGGAGTTGGATTTAAGCGAACGAAGTATGGAAATGATACAGTTGGAAGATTTTTTGAGGCATAGCGGGTTTTCTTCACAAAGCAGTGATGGGGATAGCGAAGATCAAGATGTGAAGCTTCGGTCATACGTTAAAAAGTTCTTGCGCCTGAAAATGAATAAAGATTTAGTGAAGGATGTCGATATGATGGAATCCCAAAAAAAGACTGTGAGCTTTGCGGTACAACGGGGGAAACTGCATCTTCGTGATTCCGTAAGAGTCTGGTTTCTACTTCCTTACCAAATAGTTCTACTTGTGCAAATTAAATTTTATTTATTTCTATCCTATTGCCCTTTCATTCCAGTCCAGCACTCCTGATTGTATGCTAAACAAACAACAAAGGGATAGAAGGATATCTGCCGCTGACTCTCCTAATAGTGACCTCAAATCAAACACGTTCAACTCGAACGAGAAAAATGGTAGATCGAATAGTACATCGCGATGATTGTGTACTTGGATATTTTTTATCTCTCTGACTGAACATCGAAATGATTCATAATTATTTTCAGATATGCTGAGGTTGATCAACAAGTCGGTAGGTCTGATACTTAACTATTGGCACACAAAACCGATCGAGGATTTGCAGGTTCATTCCAGCAGGAATGAATGTGCCCAGCTCTGCCTTACCAACTTGTGCCCAGCTTTGTATGCCCTCATGTCCGACGGTTTGAGGCCGAATATTAATTCCACGTTTGGACCACTAACGAATAGCGTTTGGCAAGTTGTTGAGGCATCTTCCCAACAGGGTCCATTAACCAAAACACTCAATGAATTGGTACAAAAAATTAATGGCGAAGATTTCATCACCGAAGGCATGCTAAAATTTCACGCATTTGTATTCGGGCTTTTGAAGTAAGCGAGAAATCTTTTAGAATTAATGCTATTTGCGATCATAGTCACGCCTCTGAATCTAGTCCGATAACATCGCACTTATTTCAGTTTGAGGGCATTGGACGCTTGGTTCGCGTATCTCTGTACGAGAGAAACTATTCTACGTAAACATTATTCGAACAGCAGCTTATTCGTGAGTTCTCTCGGATGTGCCAATGCTAGAGAAATGGTAGACACATTTTTGGATATTCTTCAACCTCTTGCACTCTGTCCTTTTGAACTTGATATGTTGTATCAGTACCGTCAACTGCACAACAGCTTCGGAAACATCAATAACCATGTGACCAATGTAAGTTAAATTTTTAAGTATCGTGGAGAGGACAAGATAGAATCGGTGCATTTGATTATTTAACCTTGGTTCTACTTCGGTCATCGCCAGGGGATAACGACACTATTTTCTCCCATTTAGAGTACAGCTTTAAAAGTTGTGGACATACCAGAAGCAAATGATGCCGTCACAGGAGAGACCGGTGTTAACCCTGCCAGTCCTACAAAAGCGAGACCACGATCCTGTGTAGGTTACGTCCACGATGACTGTCAAGCTATTTTACATAGAGCCGACTTGAACAATGCGGTTAAAAAACGTTGGAGCAATCTCCCCGCCGGCTCAAAATTGTTTCAAGCATTTGATAAACTAGCATCCGAAGATTCTGAGGACTATACCGATAGCCTGGAACATTCACCAATGAAAAGAACAGTGGCTCAGCAAAGTATTTTCACCAAGCCTAAACCTTTGACAAGTTCTCCGCGTAATGATGATAACAATGATCTGATTCCTGGTGGTACAAAATTCAAAAAAATTCAGGAGAAATGGGAGCAGATGATTGGGAAAGAGGAGCACAGAGAACCACTGACCACCCGGTTGCCGATATCTCCAGCCCTAACACCAACTGGTGCCGGAAGGTCAAAAATCCCACGATTACTGTCATCTCCTACTAGACAGTCCGCAATTGTGACGTCCCCGGTATCAAGAGGCACAAAGTCACCACCCACCGGTATACCATCACTAAAAAAACCTTCCATGACAGTCTTATCAAAAACTGCAAACAGAAGGCCTGGCGAATTTCGTAAAGATTCAACAACGGGTCGTGCCAGCCGGGTTGATCAGGAGGCGGGAAACAATCCACGAACTCACTTTGCGAGGCCCAGCTCTCTGCCGTATAAACCGTCTCACAGTAGTGCTGCGAAGGAAAAAAATCTGGTATCCCCCCATAGACGAGCCGCATCCACGTCGCTGCCAAGGCCCGCAGCATTTGGAAAATCTACGAAAGGAACGCCTAAGCCCCCACCCAAGTGGGTAACAAATTCATTTTTATTCGGAGTCATTTCGAGTTTATTGCTTATCGCTCATAATCACATCTTCATACTTATTACAGAGAAGTCAGAACCCTTACTCACAGGTTACCATCGGACAATGGTCACCTTTCATTCAGCGAAGGGGAGAGGCTACGGGTTATTTTAGAAGTGGACAATAAATGGTTACTCTGCTCGAGAGGTGAACACAAAGGATTGGTACCGAGATCTTGTGTCCACGTTTTACAGACCTAACATTCGTTTCCGATGAATACGTAGGCTATGTCAGGCAATGCGGTCGCGTAAATCAATTCTTGAAAGAAACCTTGATAATAAAAACTATGTGTACAGTGTATCAAATATGAAACGTAGAAACGCTTTTTGCATAATATTATTCCTACGTTATAGTTAACGTCCCATTAACAATACAAGCCGATTATTGCTTCGTTTCGATTTACCCCTCTAGTAGGTGTCATTTATTAATGTTGCAAAGTATTCAAGCTAAGAAACAGATAAGCACACACAGCTATACCGCTAATGATAGGCATTCGAACCAGATTGTATTTAATTTTTCTGAACATACCTATTCATAGTCACGATGTACATATATTATAGACAGTAATTATTAATAATAAGTCATAACCTATCTGATAACGCATACTATAATTGTAACTGTGATCATAGCGAATAGGCAAATTGAAATAACTTTATTTCTAAGAACATGCAATGAACCTTTCCTCTTCTAAACTTACGTTAATTCTACTCTTTATTTGATGATTGATTTTTTCGTCGATGCGTTCGAGCAAAATTTGAGTGTGTTTACTTTTTCACGCATGTATGTGATTTAGAAACTATCATTCGATCGATCGTACTTCCGAGTTCTAAACTTTTTTACTCGCTTCATGCATTGTTTCATGATTCACTCAATACAGAACACACATATTTACATGTAATAAACTTTATCATTACCGCGTAACTTCCGCTTTTGTGTCAAAGATATTATTTACCAGCCTCGTGGAGACAGCCTGAGTAATTGTAAGTTGGAATTTTATTTGCAATATAATACACTCTTTTAATCAATCATAGACGGACCATCGAGATTGAGGAAACATAGAAAATGCCGGTTTGTATGGAAAAAATATTTTATTGACTTTTCTGAAATGAGAGCTTTTGATTAGTTACAGTATTTTTTTTTATGGAGTGGTATTGGTATCGGTTGAATCGAGTATTTCGTGCAAGTATTCAAGGATTCTTAGATATTTTTTTTCTAAATGAGGATTATACCTATAATAACTGGTCCATACAGTGCGTTGATCATTGTGTGGAGTCCACACTAGTCTATGTTATACAAAGAATTATGCAGATGATAACCGCCTAGCTGCTATTTTATCCTGATGTATGTATAGATACACGTCTAATAGTACAGATACAAATGCTGGTTCAAGGGGTCAAAGTTTTGACTAGTTTTGATCTGATGCAACTATCCAATGTCTCATGACATAACATAGGGATTCCTGGCTAATGTATTGTGATGAAAGAGTGACATCGTTATGTTCGAGTAAGGCGCGAATGTTATGTACAATATTTATAGTTTGATTATTAACTAGTATACTTTGGTCCTTTTTCTGTGTTTTGCAGAAAGAACATTTCATTCGTATGTACAAATCTCTAAAATCATGTTGCGACAATTATTTTTATTTAACATAAATTACCTACATGATCAATGATTAGTGTAAACAAATTTTTTTGAATTTCAACTCGATAGTGAACAAATATTTCAATTTCACAATCGTTATCAGATTTGTTTGGGATTACAAAAATCGTTTCTGAAAATCATTACATCATTATTTCCTTGGATTGTCGAATGATGCGATCTAAACACCTTTTCGACATAATAAACAGCGGGTTATAACATATAGTTAATAACCAGCACAATTAACATAGGTATGGAGTAAGAATAAATAACTAAGTTCAATCAGATGTGTAAATTATAAAAATTTCGATAATGTCGTCTACTTTTTTTTAATTGTTTTCTATAATTTATAATATTTCAAATGGAACAAAAAATTAATTTTACAGTAAAATTCTCACTGGTTATACAATGTATCGTGACCTCCGCCGAACTTATTTTTCTATGGCTGATAATATAATGAGGTAAGGTGAACAGCTACTCTCTTCGTATAAATATGCAATCTGGCGATCGTTCGTTAACATTATTCCTAAACAAAAAACAAATATCACATTTATTTCTAAACATATTCGTGCGACTGATTTTACAAATATTCAGTTGCGCCAATGGTGAATCAGACCCATTATTTACATTCACGTTATGTACCAAAAGGCAATTATTAATATTTCGACGATTTTTGAGGTTTCAGCATTAAACATGTTTGGAACTCGGTTCGGCGTTACGATCATGGACTGCAGTTAGGTCATGACCTACCTACCGTCCAGCCAACTATCGAGATACCTTCACTAGCGATTGTTCTCTGAATATCAGATTTTAAATATTCTTTTAGAATAAAAACGACTGCATGAAATTTTGTGCAAAAACTAACATAGAGGGCGTCAAAGTATTTTTCAGCCATGTGCTTTGTATCAATAATGCAAATGTACATAGGTATATCTTTTATGCTTCTGAATTTCCAAACTGTTAGATAGAATTGGTATGGGTCATTTGAGGGTAATGGATCAAATTTCACCGATTTTGAAGCATGCATTGACATGTTCCTGTACTACGTACATTTTGTCATTGTTGGCATAGAGCTAATGAATGAAATCAATTCATAACTCAATCACAGATCACCTTCATCCGTTAATGATAAATTACTTTCTGGTTTTACCTTGCGACTTTGTCTTTTGGAATTTTTCCGTAATCCCTTGGACTCTCGGGCATCCTGCGCAGCTTTATTCAGACCTAACCTGAAGCGGATCGGGACCTTTGAATCTACAGTTGTTTCCCCTGAAAATAGGAATATTATCCTACAAGAATTTAGATACAAACTAAGAAATTTCATTACAGTCTTCGTTTCTAAGAAACTGCAATATAGAAATTGTAGAATTTCCACAGTGGTGAAAGAAGTAGAGTTGATCAATTTTCATCTCCAAAATTCTTTAAATGAAAAATACACACCCTCGGAATCATGCATATCTGCTACAGGTCGGTGGAGTACGGTCACGCGCCTCACTTCCTTCTGACTTTCTGAACAACACATCGGTCACGATTGGTAAATTTAAAGAAAGAAAAAGATTCTCAGAATGGGTCAACTGATTATGTGCAACGAATTTATCGATTGAAAGCTACTTACGTTTGTCATCACTTTTGACTAGCTGTTTCCTGGTACTCTTTGCATTGCTCTTAACAACCCTGTAACATACGACAATTGGACATTTGAATATTTGAGTTCAACATTTAAATATTTATATTGAAATGAAAGGTGAGGGGGGAATAGTACAAAAACTAATAGCTTACTCGGTAACTACACCCTTGAACGCTGATTGGACGAGTCTGACTGATTGCTGATGAATTGTCCCAGTTCTATTCAATCTCTCAGCACGGCGCCGGCTCAACTCTGTCCGTAAGTCGCCGTCCTCCTCGTCGATAGTGAGATCTTCAAAGATTGTCTCTGTTGGCTCGGCAGGACTATCGCTAGCAACTTCTTTACGTTTCTTACATTTTTTTTCCTTACCAATTCGTTCGGATAGAGGAAGTTCACCTTTAGATTTATGAACCTGATAAAGCTCTTTATCCTTCTTCTTCTTCTTTTTCACAGGTTTTTCTCGTTCTAACTTGGCCGGTTCAATTTCGCTACAGACGTTCACTGTACTAGCAATAGTTGCTGCGGGTGAATCCTCATTGCGCTCTTCCAAATCTTCTTCGAACAAAAATTCGCTGCCCAAATACGAATCAATCTGTATCATTTCGTACTTATTTTCATTCACCTTGTATGCACTTCTTAAGTTTGCTGTATTATTTTCAGAGTCATCTATCAGTTCTGGTTTCTTATCCCTAGTTTCTTTCTTACTGAGCTTAATTTTTTTATTCGCATTGATAGGATCTATTGGCTTAGTTGATTCAAATTTTTTTCGCCGAGCTTCTAAAACTGGATCATTAGAGGTGTCATCTCCACCTTTTCCTGAATCAGAAAGCGGAATTTTTTCATGAGGCTCTTCTTTCAGTTTCATTCGCAACCTGACGGAATCATCAGGCGTATTTTTAACCCTCGAAGTGGGCGATTGGCCCCGTTTTGTCAGCGGACTTTGATGTCGGCAGGGGGTTATAGATCGGGGTCGATTTTTTCTAAATAATTCTTGAGGAGATCGTCGTCTTCGTGGAGAAAGACGCGGTGAATTTCTAGGTGATGACCACGGTGACCTTCGAGGAGATAGCCCAGGTGATCGAGGCCTGGGTGAAATCCTGCGCGGTGACATACGCGGTGACCTAGTTCTTGGTGATAATCGTCTTGGAGATAGTTTTGGTGACATACGGGGAGATCTGCAACGGGGAGAAGGCCGCCGTGGCGATGGTCTTGGCGATCGAGGTCGTGGTGACAAACGCGGCGATCTGAGTCTGGGGGATAGTTTTGGAGACCTTGGTCTGGGTGAGAGTCTTACTGGAGATCTTCGCGGAGATAATTTAGGTGACCTTGATCGAGCTAGCCTGGGCGATCTCGGACGAGGTGATAATCTGGGCGAGCGGGACCGGGGGTGAAGGTGCATGTGCGGCGATGCCCTAGGCGATCGAACTGACGATAGTCTTGGTGATCTGGAACGTGGGGATATTCTTGGGGATACTCTGCCAGGTGATCGTCTCAAGGGTGATCTCCTGGGTGAGAGTCTTGGTGATCTGGGCCTGGGTGAATACTGGGGTGGAGATTTCCTAGGAGATCTGAATCTAAGATTTTCTCTTCCAGTATCTCTCAGTGTTTTCTTTATTTGTCTAGATGGAGATCTTCGTGGCGACCTCCTTGGTGATTTTTTTCTAGATCTTGGCTTTGGAGATAACGATCTACGTCTATGAACAGTCCTGGTTGCGTTATATGGAGATAGAGGTCGTGGTTCGTTTTTTAGTACATTGGGAATTGATGAAGACGGCACTGTTGGACTGCTACTTCTATTTGCTCTGATGGACTCCAATTTAGCCCTATCCCTCAGTTTTCTTCCTGCTTCTTCTTTTCTCCCCCCTTTGTTTTCCTTTTTCAACTGCTTTTTATCCCTCACATCCGTGGTTTTATGCACACCTATTTCTCTTTCCATTTCGTCCATCAAACGTTCCAAACTATCTTCCTCTTCTAAATCTGCCATAAGTAGAACATCATCATCATCTTCCTCCTTTTCATCTTCGTCGCTACACTGTGGGCTTTCGTCGTGTGTACTTGTGTTATCCGCGTCGCTAAATTGAACACCCACATCAGTACCTTTGCGAGTTTCTACTCTACTTTCTGTTTCAGGTTTTTTTGATATTAAAACTCTGCGATCCGCATCATCGTCTTCGTCTGAACTTCGAGCGTTATCTTTGTAACGACAAAACTTTGATTCGTCTGTAACAGAAATTCGTATTTGAGTGAAAGAAATTGACTTGTCCGAAATTTAAGAGACTAGATCTCGTAATTAGCTCTAATGCTTGTATTCTTCAGAAGCTCACCTGAAGCTCGACTTTCAATAGGTGATTTTGTAACTAACAATTTTTCCAAAGGATCAGAAAGAGGAGGAATAACATTTCCTTCGACCGGTACGATGGCTATTAAGTTTGGGTTGACGTGCCTTTGGAAATATAAAGTCTGAAAAGACAGCACAAAAGATTTCTATGAAAAATCATGATTTCACAAGTACAAAAGTCTCCTATATAAAATTATTGGATATTCAGATATCACTTTTTGTACATACCCCATTTTGGCGTGGTAGTCTGTTCTGTGGAAACTGTCGCTTAAGAGGTCGTTGACCATTGTTGAATAAACGTGGCTGCGGTACATGTTGAACGTTAACTTTTGTTTGCGGCCAGAGTTGTGGATTTGTTTTAATGGAATCTTTTGCACGTAATGACTGAAGTGCTGCCATCCTGAGTGCTTCTAAGTCTTCGTCATCATCATCCCCACCGTCGTCATTGACATGTGTGCAATTTGGAGCCACGACCATCTAATAAATTTTCAGAAATAAACGAAATTATGTGAAAAATGAAAGTGCGATGCCGTTGACTATGAATGGGAAAGGGCAAAGGCTTGTGAAGCGGGGTTGTGCTGCCTCCATCAGAAATGTAGAAAGTATCGAAACAACTCTAGAAACAAAATGACATGGATAATCTTTTCATCTCACCTTTTGGCGATAATCCATATTATGCAAAATGCGACTCGGAAAAATTGCTAGAATTTCCAGACGAACACCGCGGTTCGAAAGGTGCATTAATTTGCTCGCATTGATAACTCTTGTGGATATAGAATATTATCCCATCGCTGTCTGCCAAACACAGCAGTCTACATCATTCAGCACGAAAAACAAACGCCTTCAACTTTTTATAATCGGCACTACCAGTTTTGTGATCTTCCCGACAGACAAGTCACAAGGAATACGGCCCCTCAATTGCTTATGTTGCTTTGATATTGCCTGTGTTCCCTTCTTGAGCAGCGGGAGGCTCCTCTTCGCCTTGCTTTTGCCTACACAAAATTGTGCCCGCGCATCAATTTGGTACCTTTGGTCTGCTTTGGTCAGAGTGGCTTTGGTGCACCAAAAAACCAACGACCAACCGTGAATCCAACAGATCGGAATACTCCGGGGACCTAACAACATAGAGAAAGTCCCGACTACGGAGTATCCGAATCTCACACGAGTTGGGGCACGGAGGAATTATATTCTCCGTGGTAGTGGTAAAGTGGACGCGCTATAGTCGATAGCATCGGCATCGGTTTCGTGGCGTTGGTCGATAGCAAAGCGTTCATCGTTCTTTTCACCAGCGAGAAATTGAAGTTCGATATCAATAAAATAATTCATCAAAAGTTGATTTGAGATATCGGAATATTCGCGGTAAATTTGTTTGTTCATCAATTATAATATAAACAGGGCACGCGGATGTCAATAAGTTACCGGCCCAGAGATATATGATGAATTTGGTAATTATGCAACGATAGTCGTCCATTTTGGTGAGATATGAGAAATACAGAGTTATGTACTATTAATAGAAGAAATAATCTTGACTGCAAGAGGGTAGTTGTAACACAAATTATGTTTCCCAATACATAATCATGGAACATAAACAAATAACAGCGACCAACAGTGTTAAGGCAGCAGCCGTTGAAGACAAGAATGAAATGCAAATGGTCCTTGCAAAAATGATGGAAGAAAAACATACGTATACATATAAAAAGCTGGTCGTGCCAATGTCCATGCGTAGCATCTATTGGAAGTTCTTTGGTTTTCCTGCTACAGATGATGGTGATATTCTGACTAAAGTTAAAATTGTCTGCATATTATGCAAAACTCAAATTGCATACAATCGTAATACGAGCAACCTAAGAATGCACCTTCAAAATAAGCACGCGCAAGAGTTGATGGACTTGGAGGCCATCAATCCTCCTCGCCGCCAAACTCTTTCCCAAGAAACTAAAGAACGCCGAGCTCAAAAACGAATGCTCAAAGCAGGCCTCACAAATACCCAGCATATATATACAACAGCAGCGGATGGTACCGTCCAAATTGATGGAGATATTCAGTTTGTTACTGACCCAAACATAAGTCTATCCAACATGGAAGATGACATTGGCATAAGCCAGCCATTACGGGTTATGATTAAAGGAAGTACAGGTATGGGAAATAGCAGTCAAAATGTGGCTTTCTTAATGCCAGAAGAGAATCAAGTTCAGCAGTCTAGCATCGATGGTAAAACTGTGTCTGATGCTATAGCGGAGTTCATCATAATGGATCTTCAGCTACCAGATGTTGTGGAAGGAAGAGGCTTTCAGAGGCTTATCGCCACTCTACGTTCGCCATGTGAGATACCTAGTAAAAACAAGTTAGAAGATGAAATTATACCAAAAGTCTATGACACGTTCAGAGAATCGGTTGCAGCAAGTTTAGCCTGTGTAACTGGCGAATTTGGCCTCGTTGTCGAGGAATGGAGATCTAATTCCGGCGAGAACTTTGCTAGCATATCGATTTGTTATCAAAATATGGGAGAGGCTTCCCTTGAATGTAAAGTGTTGACCGTACTACACATTCCATTGGAATGGGGTGAATCTCAATGGGGAACAGCTATCGACTCTTTGCTACTCGATTGGGACCTGAGGGTAGACAGAATCACAGCTGTAGTTGTTGGAACTTCAAGAGCTGAACTATTGGCTGCTTTGTCGAGTCGTGGCTTGGCCTTAGTGCCTTGCTTACTTCATACATTGCAAGTTTGTGCTCAGGCTTGCTTCGAGAATACGGAAGTTGCTGCCATTCTTGCCAAATGTAGGACGGCAATTGGAGCTATAGTCAGTCATCCAGCTGCCTCTGCTGCCTTAGTTATGCAAGAACAGATTCTGGAGGTAAGGTTGAAACAAATTTGTACATGATTCTCTGTTACTATCTTTGAATGATGTTATTTTGTCAACCTATAGAGCACCGGAAAGCCATTAAAGTGGTTGAAAAAATTTTTAATTTTTAAAGCAACGTAAAAGCATGTAACATTAAAATCAAGTGTATAAGCATTAAAATTTTATTAAGCCACTTTAGTGGCCTTCTGGTGCTCTAAAGGCTAATACTCACCTATTTTTATACACTTACAGTTGGAAGAAAATGCCATGGTCATGGACTACCCACCTGTATGGACTTCAACCTATCATATGCTTGAACAAATGGTTCTGCGCAGGAATATTGTGGTATCGCTTCTCGACGGAATGGAAGGGATTGACCAGGAAATCGTCAGTCTCTCAAATGAACAATGGAAAATTATTGAGGATCTAGTTAACGTTCTTGAACCATTCAAAGTAACTATTATGACATTGAGCGAGGAAAAAATGCCACTTATATCGCTGTTGAAGCCTCTGCTATGGCAGCTGGTTTCATCACATTTAAAGGCCAAGGATTCTGACAGTGAGACTGCTCGTACATTCAAAGAATCTCTCTCCGACATGTTGTGCGACAGATATTCCGATCCTAGCGTGACGTTACTCTTACAAACAGCTACTACGCTGGATCCAAGGTAATTTTGCTTTCCTAGATCAAAAGTTTGTGGGAGATGTCAGCATATGTTGTAGTATAATTCTCATCTAGGCATGAAATATATTTATCTCACATCGAATAATCTTTATTTCAACTATGCAGGTTCAAACAGTTGCCTTATGCTACCGAAGAAGACAAAAACATGGTCGCTGGACCAATCAAGGAAATGTTGACCAAGTTGATAGAAGAAGAAGGCGGTGAACCAATTGCTAAGATCGAAGAGGAACCAACCAGTAAAAAGAGCCGACTGTCCGGTACGTGAAGCTTTGATCGATCACCCTTAGGTTTCAATGTTCGCAAATACTTAGGTTGGAAATAATATTTAAAGGTATGGAACTCTTATTGGGAGGCTTGTGCGCAACTAAAAGCGGTATGCCAGCCGAAGAGAAAGCAGATCTGGAATTAGTCCAGTATCAATCTGAAGCAACAGCACCTCTCGACTACTGTCCGTTGCAGTGGTGGGCGAAGGTCTCGGCTAAATGTCCAAATCTCGGTCGCCTCGCTCGAAGGTACAACTGTGTTCCTGCTTGTTGTGCACCACCTGCCCGCATACCGGCTGATACACAAGTCCTGTATGACACAAGAAGAGCCGCTCTACCTCCACATTTGGCCGAAAAGTTGCTTTTCTTACACGGCAATCATAACGTATGAAAATGCTCAAAAGGTTGACAAATCTTGAAATACAGTTAATATTTTTTCACCCGACAATATATAAAAACAGTGTACAAATAATATTTATGATATGAGTGAAAGTCGATATCATATCGAAAATCTATGGATTTTAGAAAGCTCCTGGCAATGTTTAAAAGGTACTGTTTTTTCAGTTACTCCGGTACGTATACAAAACTGAGGTTTTCTGTGTGTTAATTTGTATGTTTCACTTATCACATCATCAAATATTTTGATAAGCAACCCATTAAGGTACAGGCATTTCCATCCAGAACAATGACCAGATAATCACATCCAACCGTTCACGATCATAGATAAGATAGTGTAAGAATAAGTAACATTCATTCCGAAATATTTGAAATAGTTTGCAGTATTCAATCGACTATCAATAGTATAAATAATTGAGCATTGTTTTCAATTGCTTCTCCAAATTCATGGATTTGTTAATAATGCTGTGTTTTTATTACTATTTTTAATTTTAATACTTTGAAACACAGCAGGCGGAATGCTACGTCAGACTAATATGATTAGAAAACATTTTGGCAACAGTAGAAACGCGGTCGGTGGGAGTGACAAAATTTACAGCAACTGCATAGCTTTATTTTTAAGCTAAAGTAATTAACTTCTAGGTATATCTCTACATATTTTACTTATGCATATTGACGCTATTATGCAAATGCATATATCATACGAATAGATGCAAAAAAAATGTAATTATTATGTTGATATCAGAATGTGATCAACTCGTCGTTATGATGTACAGATGTAGAGGTTGACTCTAACACAGAATGAATGGGACACAGTTTCGGCAAATCATAAATCTACCGAGTTCAATTGTAAGATACACAGCACAGCGCAAACGTTCTAATTAGTATATTGGAAATTTTAGGTACTAGCCACTTAAGTTAAAATATCAATAGATGATTGTACATATTCGTTGTATCTAAACGATTATCATTTTGATAATTAAAAGGTACACAGAACAGAATTCAGAAAAGTTTCGTATATATATTTAGCTTTTTTTATGCCGTTATTTTTGTACTGTACGTCACTTCATTACTTCATACAATATTCAGTACACTATATCAGCCGCCATAAGAAAGTCAAATATGTTGCATTCAAAAGTAAAAAATATTCGTATTCTGTCACAATAGAAATCAGGGAAGACTTAACTGCTTTTGTACCCAGCTAGAGCCTTCATAAAATCGTGGATCACTGATTCGCAATGCTGCTCTCTTGTAGTAGTAGTAATATATTACTGCAACTATGTATTGAAACAATATACTTCATTTAGTGCCAGATTCCTTCATCCAAGAATGATCTAACTAACCAAGATCTAACAATCCAACTCACCAATTCTGTGTATGATGTAAAGAACATAAAAGCCTCTACTTCGAGTGCAAATCTGCGACATAGTCCATCGGCAACTCATATGACAAGAATGCAATGCGATACTCAGAACGAGATAAATTATGCAAAGTACAAGCGTCAGACGGAATCTCGAATACAGTAACTGTATTAATCCAACCTACAATTATCAAACTGAGAGTTAGAAATAAAACTCAGCCTCCTCACGATTTTGTGTTTTTTTCGTGCGATAAACACGATTATTGCGAATGGGCTCACCTGGAATACATACGTAGAGAAAAAGCCACCTAGAAGTATTGTCAGTGCAACTACAAGACACAAATCTTGGATTCTGTAAAAAAATGGCAAAAAATAATATTTCTCGTTAATACTATTAACCTTAAAAAATATTACACAAAGCTCTGACGGGCTTTTAACATTTACAACAGCAGATGAAATGAATGTACTTGCATGTAAAGAACGAGCATGTTTTCCACCTGGTGTTGGCTTAGAATTACAAATGCATTACTACTGATGTCGTAGAGCAACAGAATATATTGTATGGTCAACACTACTGTATACTGTTTTGCTGATATAAAACTCATTTACTTAGATCAACAGTGGAGTGATGTATACACGAATTCAAGAAGCATACAAGCTTGTGCTGCAAATTGTTTTGACGCTGTAGGTGGTTGCCATGGTGACAGCTGTCTGCATTTAACATTCGAATGGGATCATAAGGAATTATCAAATGAACAGTGGAATTGAAGGAATAATTTTGATACATCCTGTACATGTGTTTATTTACTAAGTTTGGATACATTTAGTCATAGGTGATAGCCAGCTGCAGATATTTTTGATTAAAAATTACTTAAGCTTCGTAAGACCGTCTTTCAGCGTGGGAAGATCAGGTAATATTTGTCTAGTTTCTTGGAGTTTCTTTTCCGGTATATAAAGTTTCAACGTTTTGAAGTATTTCAATATATTGACTGCAAAGAGGAAATACAGCTTGTATTTGGATCCGGAACACCATGAAAGCATAATTGAGATGTGAAAATATTAGTGAACAGCTATTTATACCTGTAGTTTCAGGACTAAGTTTGTATTCAGCAGCTATATCGGCGGCAGTGTGTTTTGACGGATCTGTGCTATGATCTGTTATGAACTCAATGATCTGGCGGAGGGTAGCCCTTCCTCTGGGAATTTCGACCGGTTCATAGACCCCATATTCCAAGTCATCTGAGTTGGTCCTACTTTGTGGAAGAGGCCGATTTGACTTAACCGAGTCAAGCTTGGCAGTAATCTGTTATCATTTGACAAACATTAAACAATTCAACTTGCTTAAATAATAAAAAGAATGTGCGATGTCAGGTTCATAATTACATCACCTCTGTTACGTGCGAAACGAGATAGACATCCTTCAAACGATTATCAAGGACTGAATCTTTGGTATTATTTTTTTCTAAAAAGTCAGCGTCAGCTATAAAATTCAATGAGTTATGTAATGATTCGTTAGGTTAATCAATGAATCTTAGCAGGCAGTGAAGGGGCTAAAAGTTCTTGGTAAATTAAGGGCAGAACTTTTAAATACATGCCTCGCTGAATCGTGTTCGATTGTCGTGTAGATATTTTGTGGCGAGGTGCTGCTGTAGGTTTCTCTTGGGAAATAGCTTTATGGGCTCGATTCTCTACGTTGAATCTCTGCACTTTTCGTGACAACATCGACATTACTTTCCCCATTATATTCGAAACCAATGACAAAAGTGACTTATACCCACTGAACTCTATAATATACTGAAGTGCGCGCCGTAGGAGTGGGGGCAGTTAGAAAGAGATAGTTGTGGTTGGAGTATGTCCACTTGTGTCACACGCATATCTACTTTCTGAGCCACAAACATTGGTCGGGAACAAAACTGATTCAGGGTCTGCTCTGACAGTCAATGTTTTTATGCGAGATAGTCCCCATACATTAGACAAGTGCGTCCGACTCCAACTACAACCATCTCTCTCTCACCGTAGGTCGCTACATCATATACATATGTAATGCTCCGGTCGCTACACGAAACATAGGCCCGCGCGCACGCGCATTCCAGTATATATAGAGTTCAGTCTCCATATACTATTCCTCCGTGGTCTCCATACTCTTTGGTCTTCAATCTCTTCATAAGTTCAGTCGTTGAGTGTAGATACCAATCTTCAGTCAACGAGTCAGTGCTTATACCCGGTTCCGATATGGACGTTCAGTTCAGCTGATCGTGGTTCATTTTTGAACCGAGTTTAAACTGAGATGGCGTCCCAGCATGTTCAATAATAGGGATCCTCTAGATCCTCTATAATAATAGGGACTAGAGGATCCCTATTCAATAACTGTAGAGTCCCTGGAATAACACTATTCAATACTAGAGACCCTCGGAACACATACTCAAAGGCGCTAATTCCGCACCTTTTTATAACGAGCACCTAAAATCGAGAAAAATTGGAGGTCTTGGGATATTGAAGATTTATGTTTCAAGATCCCAAATAATTAAATATGCCCCAAATTAATTGAGCAGGTGTTCTCTAACGTATTTTGACCTCAGGAACTCACTTTTCAGAGCGATAAATAGGCGATAACTCGATCAATTTTATAGATAGATCAATTGAGCTTGCAGATTCGGATTCTTGAACTCAAAATACATAGGAATACACTACAAGACTCCATGAATACAATAGTCGATTTTTACCCCATATCTTGAGAAAAATCAAAAGCTGTAGGCTAAAAATTTTTGCGATTCTCAGGCGAAAAATGAAGTATTTTTAAGATCATTGGCAGGATGTTTTTCTAACGTACTCTGATCTGAGGAACACAAATCCGTTGAGTAAATTAAGCTGTACCATAGATATGCTCTACTTATATCTATGCTAATTGTAAGACTAATATTTTCTGAGATAACTAATTTTTCCGCAGCTGCAATTTACGTTTATCATGTGTATACTCACATCTGTTCGATTACTTTTTCAGGAGATAAACGAGCAGCCTGCGAATCAGTTTGGCCCCTCATCGGGAATACAAGACTATCCTCGAAGCATCTACACAGCCAATCATCATATGTTCGGAGTTGTTGATTTGCATAAATGAGTTGATTTATGAACATGATCGTCCTGTAGACATTTTTAAAATTTTTTTTTCGAACTATCAAACTAATAATCTAATGTTAATCGAAATAGAACTATTGTCCACACCATCGTAACTCGTTATAATCATATAACAATGAATGCATCTGTAAAAATGAATCCATAATAGGTATTACGATGTCCCAACATGTATTTTTGATCGTTAATTTATGAATAAACATGAACACTATCAATACACGATTGTTCAATTACTATCGATTGCACTGCTTCGCACCTCATTCACTAATAGCACCTCATTCACTAATATTCGTTGTTGATGAAATACGTACATCATATCGTACATGATATCATACACCATCACATGCAGGCTTATCATTCTGACTCGGAACACCTCCTCGCCTGTCCTGTTCCCCTGATACGAAACTCGATTTTTGGGCAAATTTGCCAACCCCCGAAGTGATAATGCAGAGTCCTACAATACCGGCCCTGAAAATGCAAAGCAGATTTTGGCCGAGAACTCATTGTCAGTTTGGCATCAGGAGAATAGGACAGGCGAGGAGGTTTCCGAGTCAGGGCCTGATGCCATGATGTGTGTTACGATGTGCCGCTGATAAAAGACGTCAGTGGGGGATACATGCAGGGGTTTAATCAATTTGAGGAGTGTGCTTTGTTTATTGATGAATCAATGATTAGAACACATGAAAACATATTATATAATATTTTATATTTTATGTATTACAAAATGTATTCTTGTAGTAGATAAGTGCTTGCGAATATCAAATACAAAATGTCTCTTGAACTAATTTTAGAATACTTTTCCAATCATTCTGATAAATAAAAGCCTTGAACATACATATGACTTATTCATTCAACATCGAGGGTAGTGTGAGCACTGCTCGGCGGCGATTCGCTGCCGCGAATCTTGATTTATGGTCGGATGTCTCCCCAGTCCTGTATAGTGGTCCCGCGGGGAGTGGGTCATTTGCCCAGAAATCGTTTGCACAGGATTCATCTCTACAGAGAATTTCTGCCCAGGGATCGTTTGCTCAGACGAATATTCGACTTGGGTACGTCTGCACAGAACTAGACCGGCAGGATCGTCTGGACAGAATTCGTATTAAACCTACGGGAATTCAAAGTTATGTACAGTTGAACCCCCGTCGGTTCGTTTGCACAGAATCCACACTTATGTGCAAATGAACCAACTTAGGTTCGTTTGGACAGAATCCGTTTTTGCTGCGTATGTGCCGACGAATCATATTCTGTGCAGACGTACCGAATTAGGTTCGTTTGCACATAATACGAATTCTGTCCAGACGATCCCGCCGGTCTAGTTCTGTGCAGACGTACCTAATTGTAAGTCGAAATTTCGTCTGTGCAAACGATCCCTGGGCAGAAATTCTCTGTAGAAATGAATCCTGTGGAAACGATTTCTAGGCAAACGTACCTCACCCGTCCCGCGATTATTCCGACTCGGCAGAATATCTGGAAGCAACTAAAAAAATGTAGCTACATATCTATCAGTTGGAGGATTTGTGTTCCTGATGTCAAAATACATTAGGAGATAGTCAATCAATCAATTTAGTGTTTTCGACCCCATAAATTGAAAGAATAAATAATAAATCGAAAAAATTCATACATTTTTTTTAAATGGTACAACTTTGGCTGTATATCGTTAGGCAATAGCAGAGGCTAGGAGATATGTAATAATTAGTTAAAAATACGTATAGAGCAATCGAGCAATCACCTGTTTTCAGGTTCTTGATCGTTTGAATAAAGTTTTCGTACGAAAAAACAAATATGAGAACGTTCACTAACGATCGCATGATTCTTCTATAGACTTATACCCTGCAACGATTCGTGGCACATGTGGTAGCTACAAGCCGAGCTAAGTTCAGTCCGTATGCGCAAAATATAAAAATCATTTGACATGTATAAGCGTCTGCGTTCGATTTGAGGATTCAAGGAGAGCAGAGCGTAGCAAGGGCAACGTTCTCGGTTATTGTTTGCTCCCGAAAAAGTACCCACTTTCGTTCAGACAATATACCGATACCCGAATCGTCATTGTCTGCAGCGTCTAAGATAATTGCCGGTCGATTGGAGAACGGACCGCACCCTGTCTGAATATTAGCGTATATTTGTCGCATCGGAGTCAAATCGAATTGTAAGTAGAGCGTAGAGTTATTCTCGGTCTGCTTATAGGTAGTGCGGCCACACGACGAATGAACGAACACAATCGAAGAAATTTCTCTCTGTAATGGGCAGAAAGGCAAACACGTAGAAATGGCTCTTGCGATGACTAAAACTACATCGCTCGATCATTACTTCCGTCTAATTGGGACGTATAATCTCCAGGGTATAGCTTCTACGATTATTTCACGGCATTGAGAGTAGTATACGAATTTAATTGTGAATGGATCGTGTTCTATCGGCAATTCCACGGTGCACCTTTTATTCGATGCGTGATAATTGGAAGTACCTGAAGAGTATATGATTGATGTATGTTTGTCGTTCACACAGAGCCGTTTATCGGAAATTCAAGGAACACTTCATTCGAGCCATCTATATACTGGTTCAGATGAATTGCTACATTCGACTTCCAAGGGTTCCACACCAGACTATAATAATCTGGATCAAAGCAAGTAGATTACACCACTTCATTAACGAACGACTAGCCGGTGAAGCTGCATAAGTTATGTCGATCATGCACCGATGTTAATGAACCGTAATATATTCCCAGTTTTATTTATAGAGAATCAGACAATGACACACTGACAATTTTTCCTACCCCGCACGATGAGAACTGCCCTCTTAATCGAATATTATTTCACCTTTCCGACGCATGTTTATGCCTAGCTATCTAATAAGTAGATTCTTCGCACTAATATCTTCCAAAATGCTTACTTCGTAAATTATTTTCAACCAATTTCGTTATCCCGTGTATTAAACTCGAAATAACAAATTTTCGATGATTATGAGGCACGTTAACGCGTGACCCGTGACTCTCTGGCGTGTCCAGATATTTCCAGGTTGGACAACAAAAAAAAGAAACTCCGATCAATTCGCCAATTAGCAATTGTAGTATACTCAAATATTTATATTTATAGCCTATGGATATAAGTGTGTGTCTTTTATCCAGAGATGGACGGAGCGTTTTACCTAATGAAGCAAATGTAAAAGCATGCAGCCATTGTTTTTGCAATAACATGTGCAAAAGAATTTTCCATTCATCGATCGAGAGGCGAATCCTTCGGGTAGCGCGAGTTAATCCGTGTTCAAACGCTGTTGCAGATTTGCACAAGTTGTCGGTCGCTAACGGGGAAGTGGTGATTCTATATGTGCTATATATAAAGAAGTTGAGCGATTGGCGAAGAGATTTGAACGGGGGTCGGGAATTCCTCTCTGAACAGACACCGAGTCTTTCTCGCAGACGCCGCCGATGCCGCCGACGCCGTCGACGAAAACTCGATCCTCCCGTGGTACAAATTCATTCCTGATAAATAAAATTCAAGTCTTGGGATTCTGTACAAATCTGACATCACAGACACCGTGGTCACCCATCGTAGAGGGCTTTTCTATTTTGGAACACTCGCTGAATCTCCCCCTCGAACGTCACTCCTTATAATTGGAATGGACCTGTCCCGAGGTGGGTTTCGCGGTCGCGCAGCCGATCGTGGAACATCGAAGGATGCCGCGAGTGCAAGGACGAACGCCAATACGCCGCTGATCGCTTACGGCAAGAAAAAGGATACCTCGGATTTATTCTATCAGTCGACGGTCAATACGAGTTCAGCCGATCATAGAAAAGAGGTGAGTCTGCAAAGGGTTGCGAACAAGCGAATGGAGGCGCATGGTCTTCAACGCCGTTTTCAATTTGATGAAATCGTCTTCACCGGTGTATTATTTAATATCCCTATACATATATATTAGATGTACGAATATACCTATGCTGTAACTGTCGTGAGTCAAGTAAAATAGTATGAGTAATTATTCATCTTCTTGATTGGAAGACCCGCAGCGCGGTAAAGGAATGTGCAACCGAGATTAATCCCGTCGTATCGTGGGTCAAGATTAATCTTTGACACGCCTGATGCGCACGTATACCTATGCGGGACGCATATACCATTTAATACATTTTGTATCGGTGCAGTAATAATTCAATTGCGATCGGAGTACCATAATACGGAACTTTCTTGCCGCTGCTCCTACGCGTATAATATCTGGGCATTAAACTGCGACATACGGAAACTATTGGGCCGATCAAATGTGCCTCAAGTTGGACTCGAGTCTAACTTTTGATTACGCATTAAATTTTCTTCAACGATAACAATGGAACGTTGAGCGTTGCTTACCTATAGTATACCCAGCAGCCGTGCATCTTGTATCCAATAACGAATGTGAAAATGCATACGTTACTCGCACAGCGGTATCCATAATCCGCTGCATATACGGTGATTTATGGTTGCAGTGTTGCCTGTGCAAATTATTAATTTTAATTAGGATCAGAACAGAAATCATTGTCCCATAGCCGCGTTTATGCTCAGTCGTGGAATTGATTTATTTTGCATCGCGATCGAATTAAGTTTTGGACGGGTAATTCGTCGATCGAACACCTGGTGACTTCTCGTCGTTGGACATCCGTCTACAATCGGCCGACAATGGCAAGTGTTTCTTTCATCGATCCAATCGATTTCGTAACTTCTTCGACGGCTCGTCGACGCAGGAACGTATACGTGTGACGCGCAATGGCAGACGTATAATATACCGTTAATACGTAACGCATACCTCATACATAATTATATGTATACGAGCGCGCCTGGCACGGTCGCAACGTGGACAGTTACTAAACAAACCACCCAGCTATATACTAGCTCTCCAGAAAATTACCAATGTCAAATATATGGAAACGAAATCCGCGATCCATCTATTATCGAATCAACTGTTACACTTACGTGGAATTGGTAAAAAATCGATTAGGTACCATCCGAAAGTCATATGTTCCAAATAGTGAAACTGAACGGGGTGCACACCCCGAAGGATCTGTACAACAAAAACTGGTATTATCTATTAGGCATGTAACTTGAGAGTCGACTTTTGGTCGGATGATCATAATTTGCGAGGCGTCGAAATTGTCGGGGTAAAGAAGCTGGTGCTAAACAATTTGCCGGTAATCAAAGGTGACGTTTGTTCGATCGGAGCGGAGGGGGTGCTTGCAGGGGGTACGGTAAACAATACCGCTGCGCATGACATAATAATTTCAAATGATCTTGACCGCCCCGCCAGTCTTGTGTACCTCAATTCTTGGTGCTTCAGGTATCGCCGACGTACGTCGAAACGTGGCTCCAGTCTTACCCTCGTCGTCTGGATTCGGGCATGACCAACTCCAAGGCAGCGCCAACTCCTGGAACCGCCACCGAAGGAGGAGGAGGAGGCGAACCCTTGAATACGAGGCCACAACTCTACACCATCGGTGAGTCTGTTGAAGAATTAGATCCATCACTCCACCGTTCAAATTTGCAGAAAAATGGGTCACCTTTTATGTATACAGACGTATCTTGATGGAGAAAATAATTTTCGATGAATTCCGTGGAGTCGAGAAAACTATCCTATGCACGCTATAAGAAAATGATGAATAATCGAAGAATCCATTTATAGATAAGCCTGGCAGGCCGAAAGACGACACCGTAGATTTCGACAGAGCAATCACGTTATGCGGTTAGTTATTCTTGGGTGTTTTTTTTTTATTTTTTTTTTGCTAATTCTATATGCCTTCGTATTATAATGATTAAATTTTCATCGACATCTACCCCTCAGGATACGGGAGATATCACTACGAACTTGTTTTCCTGTGCGGTTTGATCTTCATGTCAGCGGGTTTCCAAAATGGCCTGAATGCGTATATCCTGCCATCGGCATCTTGCGATCTTCAATTGTCGTCTGGAGAGAAAGGCTTACTAAATGTTGCATTTCTAGCCGGTGAAAACTAGAAAAATCAAGCAGACTATACAGCTATAAATCAATCGGCTAAAATTTAATATTGATATCTAATTTCACGCAGGAGGCACATCGAGCGCAATGTTATGGGGAATAATGGCCGACATTTTCGGAAGAAAGAATATTCTGGTAGGAACGCTGTTGGCGGACGGAACTATCACTCTGATATCCTGCCTTTCACAGAGCTTTCCGATACTATTCATCTTCCGATTCCTCAATGGATTCGTGTGAGTCTTGTAAATAAAATAGTCGAGAAGATTGAATGAATATTTATGAATAACGAACAAGTTTTATGCCTGGACAGCATCGGGGCACCCGGAAGCCTAGTTTTTTCTTACCTCGGCGAGTTCCATGCGGAGAAGCAGCGCGCGAAAAGCATCTGCTACGTGGGATTTTTCTTCACTCTATCTTGGCTCGTACTTCCAGGTGGGTACAATAACTTGCTGCGAGTTTATCTTTTCGTCGATGATCAAAAACTCGATTTTAAGGGGTCGCGTGGATCGTCATACCGCTGACCTTCAACTTGCGAATCAACGGTCTCTTGTTTAACTCCTGGCGACTCTTCGTCGCGCTTTTTGGTGTCCCACCGTTAGTTGCCGGTTTACTACTGACAAGATTCCCAGAGAGTCCAAAGTTTTTAGCATCCCAAGCGCGGTACAAGGAGGCGTTGAAGATTTTACGAAGCATATACGTCACGAATAACAGGCATAGAACTCACGAATATCCGGTGAGTACTCGCGCAACGTGAAGATGGATAAGAAATATCAACGATCGTGGTTTGACTTTCTTGTAATTTCAAATGCCAGGTGAAAATTATCCTCGCAGAGGGATGCGCCCGCACTTCAAAAAAAGAGGTAGATCTGAGGAGCGGTAAAGAAGAAAGCGGCGGCGTCACGGAACTCTTTGGTAGCATTCGGAAGCAGATAGGCTGTCTTTTTACACCACCGCTTCTAAAGTATGCGCTACTCTGCTCCACAATGCTCTTCGCCAATATGTTTGGGTAAGTTATATCGGCATTGAATACCTCCCGTCTTTTCCATATCATATCCAATCTCTGTCATCGATTCTATTAAAAAATAAAAAACTAAAAACTTTACATCTGACTTAGATACTACGGTCTCGGTCTTTGGCTCCCGGAGCTCTTCAACCGGTTCGAGACTTATTACAAGCTGTTTCCAAATTACACAACGGTGACGATCTGCGAGTTGGCGAGCTTTGCCAATCCGTTGGGGGCCGGACCGGTAGCACTAGCGATTACTCAGGTCAGCAATGCGACCGCAGACGTACTTCCATTTCTCAAGTTTCAGCCCGTCGGTGACACCTTGCTCAGCAAAGAACACATTGACGAACTTTTATGCAGCGGGACCATCGACGAAAAGGTTTTCGTCAACACCCTGACGATGAATGCGGTTAGTCTCCTGGGCAACATTGCATCTGGTTACCTGGCCGATCGTCTAGGCAGGCGGACGATGCCGGGTGAGTATAAATACAGAGTCAGCTCGGCGATGAAATGATTAATAATTATTTACCCCGAGGCTTAATAATATTGATTTGTCCGCAGTTGCGACGATGGTGCTGGCGGGAGTGTTCGGATGCGCGATTTACTTCCTAGAAACAGCTTTCCAGAACCTGGTGATCGCCTGTCTGTTCTCGACGTTTATCGCCACGGCCAACATGGTCCTTAGCAGTGTAATCGTCGACGTATTTCCAACGAATGTCAGTGCGATGGCAATTTGTTTGGCAACATTATCGGGGAGGATCGGCGCAATCGTGAGCAATCTTCTCTTCGGCCTACTCCTGGACATCAATTGCGGTGTACCGATATTCCTCGTCGGTGGTGTCGTTATTTGTGAGTGAGACTTGCGTCGATCGGAGACATTTTCCAACACTAAATCAAAGTTGCTGATTCGTTGTTTTTCAGTTGGCGGACTCCTCGGATTTTTTATACCGAAGAAGGGTGTTATAAACGACAAACGTATGGCCATGCCGGCTTAGAAAAAAATCCGTTAACAATTTGCTGCTGAATGCAGAAATACGTGTATATATACGTGTTATAAAGGAAGGGATAATACCTCACGATGCACCTGGAAGTAGGGGGTGCCGCAATCGCCCCTGCACAAAATCGATGGACAAAATATAGCTGAATCACGCGAAAAAACGATTCCTACACACAATTTGAACGACGTAAATACGGACCAGAATATTTACCAACGCGACGCAACGCTTCAAGCAACTATGCGGAATTGTCGGAAGGCCTTACCCGTGTCCTTACGTTATAGGTGATAGTTACTGATATTTTGTATAGGTCGATATTTGATGCCAATCTTTGTGCGATAGTTATGTATATGGCTCGACGAATTATACAAATTTAATATTCATTGATGTGAAGTGTTGAAAGTGTGGGAAATTTGTCAAGTGTTGGAAATATTGGAGCACGGAAATAACCAAAGGATTTGGTCTCCAAATATTTTTTCAAACCACTAAGGCAATTGTTGATTTTATATATTTTTGTAAATAAAAAATGAAAGGATTCCCTTAGAGCTTTTGATACATATTCACATGAATTTGTCGTACATTCGATTAGAATTAAATATATGGTAGGTATAGCCATAGTTAAAATAGTTAGGTATAACTGATATACCTATACATATAACTGTATGGATGTATACAAGTCTTCGGAGGATACCTGTTTTAGAGTTGTTGTTACGATCATTACCTTAATTACTACCAATATTTCATTACTATTATTACCGTCATAGAATAATCGTTGTTAGAATAACATTATTATAATTGGGTGTTCCTTATATTATTTTCCCCCAATATATTATATATTTACATGTGAACAAGAATTATAATAACAACATATCAGGTATGTCGACGTGTGCGACTGCGTGTCCGTCGTGTGTGTACCATGTATAACTATTATACTCATACACGTTGATACACTTTTATCTATGAGATGTAAATATTGTAGATGTGTGCATTTATGTTATAATACACACACATACACGCGCGCGCACACTCACACACACACACGCGTTATAAACTAATTAAAAACTCGGGGTACTCTCACGGACTACAGCTATGTAGGTACACATCCTACATTATAGATTACGCCAACGTGTTTGCTCGACTTTTTTTTTATTGTTTATACAGCTAGTAAAGCAGGGTAACACAATGGGTCCGACAATCTATAAAACGTCAGGCTTACTTATTTGCGACTATGACGCGTTTATTGCATGTTTGGAAAAAAATTCCCTTTCTTTTATTCCTTCGTTACAACACTCGATTTCAATCATTACCGTAGATGATCATTTTGGTACGTAGAGGTCCTATGTTTCGAGCGTTATTCATTTTTGTTAACGCTCGTCCATAACGATATAGAAATAATTAGGTATTCTACGTATACCATATTTACGTATGTAAGCTCTCCTCAGTGAAACACACACATACGAGTGTATGCTATAGCACGTAATAATACAAAAAACGAATACAAATACCAATACAAATGTACACACGAGTCGACCACAAATCACTGCAACTACGAATCGGCAGGCAATCAATCAGCCAACCCTATTGCTCGCCGTTGGGGTTATCAATTACTGGTGAGCTGTCACTAATCTTTTCGTACCTTCCCCATCGTATGATTATTATTACTATCGTCATGACCATGATCATCATCATCATCATCATCGTCACTGTCGTTATTAATATTATTGTTGTTATTGTTATTAGTTTTATTACTAATTTTATTATTACTGTTATATTTCTATCGATATCATAATGACGATTGTTGTTATTATAATCATTATTATTGTTATTATTAATATTATTATTGATAATATTACTACTATCAGTTTAATTATTACTTCTTATTTGTTGTTTTCGCCATATGCATGAATACGTTTTAAATGTTCTATTAGGTATTACTAACAAATGGTTGAAAATGAGAGCATCGATAACTAATAATGGCTAAAATGAGCGCGTTGTTATTAGAAGTAACAATAATAATATACACGTGGGCGTGTGTGTGTGTGGGTGTATGTGTGTGAGCGCGCACGTTATGTGATCGAAGACAAGATCGCGGTGAATTAGGGATTCTTGAAAAATTTAAATAAAAAAACCCTGATTTTTCGAGGGAAGGAGGTCCGAAAAAACCTTGTCACCCCATCATGCAATCTGAGCCAGATTTATCCTCCCAGAACATTTACATGTATATTTATCGTTCGTCATTCCGTATAGTAATTACATTATATAATTTAATATGTAGTGAACGCTGTAAAAGGCACTATATTTCACAGACATGATCCTTATAGCTGAAAAACTAGCTCGTCTTCGTTTTCCTGATTCTCGTAATCTTCGAGTCACCGTCAAATGATACTTTGTCATTATCGAAGAAAAAAAAAAACAATAACAAAAGGCACTAATAGAATAAAAATAGTGATAATTTTCGCAATAGCAATAGATCAATATCGTTTATACGTACGACTATTCCGTATTCAGTCGTTTTGCTGAATTCTTTCGCTATGTACATTATAATAACCCTGCGGTGCATCATATAAGGATTTCACTCATCGCACTTGACCGTAAAACCGTCTGTTTCGTACAGCACATGCATGTAAGTACATATCTATACACTACATTATAATACAACTTTTAATTTGTTTCTTTGCTTTCTTTTATCCCAGTTTGATCAGTGAACATAAATGATAGTATCTAGAAACATTTTTAAATTTTTCCTCTATCAAAAATTTTACTCTTTTATAAATAATTATCTCATGTACACAAATTTAATATTTCAGTATAACAAATATAAGCTATGTTATGGGTAAATTGCAGTATAATATATTTTTTAAAGTAGTATATAGACATAAGTAGGCCTTTCTTTTCTTTTATTTTATGTTTTTTTTTCTCCATCATTTTCTCGACTCTTTTTTTCTTCAATTTTTTAATTTTTCGTTTCAACAACTTTGTCGTCTCTCGTCCTTACACTTTAAATAGGCACAAAGAGGTGGGTATTTCGTGTGTACGCGTGGGCATGTATTGTGTTTCTCGCGACATTTTCTTAAATTATATTTACATAATTGTACATTTATAATTATTGAATTACCGACTTTCGGTCAACTATTACCAAGAATATATTCATGTACTTCTTTCATCTTCACCTGTATTCTCGCATACTCCAATTATTATTACGATACTTACAATCTGACAAACTTTGGCGGACGAAACCAATTTATTTCCCACAAACAGTCATTTATCTCAATCGCACAATCTAATGTACACTGTATTGCGTAACTAAAAAGAAGTAATTGACGGCGTTTAGCTAAGAACGAATTTCGTTTAATATTTTATTTCACGTTTAATCATTCCATTGTCTAGTTATTCTAATTATTGTTATATTAAAAACAAAGCTGATGGTACAATAATCTACACGAGTTGTCGAGAAATTTTTTTTTCCCCCAAACAAACAATTGCGGCGATTTTTGGTTTAAAACATACGGTGAATTTTTCATTCATTTGCTTTTATCGCTCTAAATTTCAATAATATACATATTCATTAAAACATCAATTGACATGATAAACTTATGCATAATTGTCTGAAATGATTGTTGTAGTTATCATCATCATCATCATTATTATTATTATTATTATTATTATTATTATCATAGTTATTATTATTATTGACATTGTCTGGTATCATCATCTTAGTAATCAACAGCATCCACTTTTACATGATGAAAGTTGTTGTAGCGAAACAAAGAAATAACGATACGACGTGCACCAATTCGACGGTATGAATCCAATTTTGTCTCTATTTCTAGTTGGCGATACAGACATCTAGCCAAGTGTACAAGTATTCGAAAAGTAGGTCCTTCACTTTTCTTTTTTTGGTTTTCTACTAGATCGCAACTATTTTTTCGCTGACAAATTTAATCCACGAAATCACAGGTATTGGTGCATTTCTCAACCGAAATAAAATGTAGTCGTTTGCAATTGTCATAAAAGATGAATACGATTAAACATAGAGAACAATATTGCCAACAATAGCAGCAAAGATAATAGACAATAATTATTATGTAAAAATAAGATTTGCAATACCAATATCCTCAACAATAACAACACGACAACAGCAATAACATAGAAAATAATAAAAGGAATAATGGCAATAAGAAGAACGATGATGATAATATTACCAAGATTTGAAATGACCACGCAATTTTCGAATGCTGCAAGGGTTGGTGGTTACTTGATACAAATAATAATTTTAAATTTCTCAAATGTATAAAGTACAGATCTCCAAAATCCGTATAAATCTTCCGGTTAATCAGTCACATGCAGTTAGGTCTAGGTTACAAACCGCGAGCGGCAGGGAGGGGAGGGGAGAGATAAATATATTTTTACAACAGTGCCGAATAGTGCGCGCAGACAATTGGTTACTTTATCGCTTTCCCATGTAAAGATCCGTAGACACGACGTAGGTATAAATTGGTGATTAACGTGGATAATTAAGGTAGGACGGTAGGCCAATTTACGGAGATGTGACACGGGTTTGAAAACCGTGCGGGGTCGTCTTCCTCGTCCCTTAGCCGGGCGTGAAAAATATAATGTC
The DNA here is from genome assembly GCA_963978495.1 of Athalia circularis. Classification (NCBI taxonomy): domain Eukaryota; kingdom Metazoa; phylum Arthropoda; class Insecta; order Hymenoptera; family Athaliidae; genus Athalia; species Athalia circularis. The sequence goes on along the minus strand of OZ021701.1, from coordinate 314,220 downwards.
GCAGTTGTACGAACAAAATGTACAATCGGCGAAGTTCGGTGAGAGATCACCTGCAGGGGGCGAGTAGAACCTCGAGCCAGCACGGACAGGAGGTAACCTCTTGCCGGGAGTACTTGGGTCCCCATCCTTTGGCGAAGCTTATGCGGACGGAATTCACATCAACGGGTCCGCTAGCGGACCCACCCGGATTACCCGTGGGACAACCCAACGAAGATACGGCGTAGGAGCGGTGAAGTTGCAGAGTCTTTGCGCGGTCAAATATGTTAAGACAGAAGCCAGGAGGCACCCTGTAGACCAGGAGTGTACGAGACTCGGGATCGTCGAGCGTTGGCGAATTGACGAAAATCGGATTCTCCGACCTATTGTAAGCCCAGACGCCATCGGATTCGTCGCTCAGCATCAGACCTTGGGAGAAAATAGAAAAAGCTGATGATGAGCTTCGCTGCAACGATATACTGTTCGGATACGAATCTATTCGGTCGAATGTAAATGATGATAAACACAAATGTTATCCGTTAAAAGAACATACTAACCGAGTCCTATTTTGCTGCGTGTCTTCTGAATCATCGGCGAGGTGGAGTGATTTTCGGCGAGAGTTGCCAGGCAGAGACCGTCTCCGTCCAAAAGCGAGTCGAACACATTCACCGTCGACGGTTCAACGGGATAAAGACGACCGACCCTACCGCCGAGTTCCCAGTAAGCCAGAGTGCACCATTCCCTTTGTCCCGACGAATCTGGAACAGACAAATCATTACGTTAAACCCAATGAAATAATTCGCAGGATGACACATCGATCACTGATCAAACCTTATAATTCACTCTCCACGATCACGAAAATACTCTCTCTGCCCGCATTGTTAATTTCAAATTCCACGATAATATCGTTCGCGGTATCGGGGTAACTTCGCGCCTCAATAAATATAGCCCAAGAACGTGCAAGTATAACAGCAGAAAATACTCACCTACCACATACATAATACCTCGCATAATACTCATTCTATGCTCATACATAAGCTCGCTGCACCGCGCAGTCCGCGGAAGGGGTTTTATTTCTACTACGTACAGTTTTGCAGATGGGACGGGACTCTGCAGGTGACCCGATTGATTAGAAATGTCGCATCTGCATTGACTTTCCTGGTTCAACCGTGATGGCTGATTAATTATCGTCCCTATGTACAAAACAATCGAGTCAGCCTTGTTGGGAGGAGGAAGAAAATTGGTAAATTAAGAATAAATCGCCGTGGCGAAGGCATACGAAGAGACACCTGTTGTTCTCTCGAAAATTATATGATACGTGTAAGATCCCGAGAGTACGGTATACATACTTATACGCGATCGCGTATAGACTCTTCCGTCCATCTATACGTATATCCGAGTCTGGATAGCAGCAACCTGTTGCTCGCAACGCTTTGTCACCGGGGTAGTTCGTCCCTTTATCGCAACCCCATTTGTTTTTTATCGTCAATTTACAATATAGCTAATACCGAGGCTAATACTCTTTTCGCCGAACAACGAGTTCGAAACCGAGTTGTGTGTAACAATTATACATCGTCAAGTTATTCATTTTTTGTTTACGTTTTTGTCATTCCGTCCGATCATCTTCAGAGTTGAGTCGGAGTTCGTTCATCCGCGCGCGTCGTTTCCATGGGTCATCCCACGCGCTTCTGTAACACCAGCGAACGGTATGAACGTGTTACAGCACTGCACGTATGTATTGTACATACGTAGGTATAATACAACGTACGTCGACGTCACGTCGTCCGTCGACGATCGCAATTATCTTATAATTTTCATCCTGTTCTGTGAAAAAGTTTACCGCTGCTCCGTGCAGCTGCCGGCACGTCACACGAGCTGAACGCTTTTGATATTTGTGCGCGTCTCAAGTTCGGTACAAATCCTGCAAGAGCTTAGACATGTGCAATGTACATACATACATACACACACATATTACACCTACATATAGGTATGTAAAACTTAGTAGCGAGTGCCGCGCAGCATCGCTGATTGTGAGGCGAAATGAGTATGAATTTCATAAATTGTCACGACTACGTTTGTAATGCTCGGAAATTATCGCATAGGGTGTGTTTTTTCTTATATTTCTAAAATACCGGACTACCTGTACATCTTTTTCGACGTTTATTGTAACGTTAATCTCGGGGTGGGTAATTCCAACGAACTTGTGCGTGCGACCGGCTGAGACATTGCACATTCACCGGATGACACTGTAATATCGCGTTGCGACACGCTTATTCCCGAAAATCTGACCGGTCGAATGAACGCTGATCGGTTTGATTATGGTAAGCTATAGTGCCGGATGAAGTGTTATTTTATTAGTCGGTTCTACGTGCAATGCCGCACCTCCTCCAAGATAGCGTCCGTCACAGTAGCTTTTCAAAAAACATGCAAAACTTGGGTGAGTCTTATACGAAGAAGAGATAGTAAAAGGGGATCGCGGGACGGCGACGAAGAAGGGAGCAGAAACTCGAATAAATATACAGTGTATGCTACTTGGCTCGGTGGAAGTTGGTGATTGGACAAGGTTCCAGCACAGTCTTATATTACGGCGAGAGGTTATCCAAATCATCAACTTCCACCAGGCCAAGTATACGTATCGCATAGACAGATTCGGTAAAGAGATATCGAAAGTCACAAGCAGACATGATACGGTTGGATTAGATACGCGTTTGTGTGGGTCGTACGACGTTGGTACGTGCATCATGCGATAGCTGGTATATATATGTATAGGTATATATGTAGAAAGGTATATATAGTAACGTAGGTGGCTATATAGTTTGATAGGCGGGGCAGGGGTGTGGGAGAAACCTCTCGCGGATAAAAATAGATATTACGAGTTAACGCGGCGCCAAGATTGCGAGCTATCGGGTGGATTACGTCACCGGCGTAGCTCGGAGGAGCGCGAGAGGCACGGCGCCGCGGCAACGGCAACGGCAGCGGCAGCGGCAGCGGCGTATCGGCGGGGCAAGGACGTTGCCCGTCGCGACGCTGATTCAAAGAGACCCGAACTTGCACCTCGTTCGTACGTACGCCGGTGGTGTACCGCTCACTCGTTATGTAGGTGTTCATTGCCTGTAATAAGTTACCGTATTCCGTTCGCCCGCGATTATCGTCGGCTGCACCGCCACCGCCACCGCCATCGTCATCGCCATCGCCATCGCCATCACCGTCGCTACCGACAAACGAGCAAAGTGCCGACGAACGACGGACGCGCGATAACATTATCATGCCTACTGCGCGCCCTATGCAAACAAGGGGCTATCGGAGATTGAAAGTGCGCTACATCTTCCATCCCATTTCTCGCGGTATATTAACGACTGTTTTACGCATTTTCTGCGGCAGCTACTAAGTTTATTGGAAATGATATGAAATTTCGCCGAATTTTATATCATACCGAAAATGGCAGAAGAATTCGCGAATTTCATCTTCATACGCATGTAGTATAACGATACAAGTGTGCGCGTAGATTATAAATTTTATCATCGACGCGGATTGCGATATCTCCATCGGGATAGAATCGATGAATTCAGTTTTTGCCCGCTGCGCGCGTTCACATTTTTGATATTCCCTTCCCGATTATCACCTTATAGAGATGAAACACAACTCGTCGAACGGGTGCCGGGTCAACCGATCGGACGTATCGGTGAAGAGGTCCGATCATTTCTAACGGATATACGTTTGTTTCATACGTCCAGCTTATGGTTGATAACGACGCACGGAACAATGCGCCATAGAAATCGGAGCGCGTTCCACGAAGTTGCAGCACCGACATCCGAGCAAGTCGAGTACCTTGCGCTGGCACTCCTCACCTTCTGTATCCCGCAGGGCTCCCCGCTCTTGCCGCCGTCGATGGTGCTGCGATTCAATCGTACCATCGTATAAATTCAACGACGGCAATCGTACTATATAAACGCAAGGGTAAAGGTGTATCCGACGTACGTACGTATGACGTAGTCAAGCGATAAGTGCGGAGATTGCCTTCCTGCACCATGGGTCTAACGGAATGGCATTTGGCCTTGCCTTGTTGCAGCAGCCGGCTCGGCGCGTGTACTCGAAACTCCCACGAAGATGACGGACAACTCGACGGACAATGAACAGGTAGTAAGTGATAAAGTGCGGGATGGTTGGGCACAAACATGTGCACCGTGTCTATGTATACATAGATCTACCCATCGTCGCAAGACAATCGAGACACGGCAAAGGTAGCGGGATCTTTACGGGAAGTTCGTCGTGTATACGAAGAAAACGACGAGAAGGATATGGGCGTCGTTGGAGCGGGTCGAGTTCGCGCGAACGGAGGCGATCTCTGTTTGTCGGTTCGTCGGTATAACTCAGCTAACGATATGAGATAAGGGAGCCACGAGAAGGTCGAGTAGATGTACGGTGTGAGCTGCAATTTGGCGCCTCCGACCGAGTTTCGCAGTGTTTCCGAACACATGAAAAACAATCAATCTTCCGATTCCGACAGTTCTCCGGTGGAGAACTCATTTGGTTGGCTCACACGTGCTTCTTCTTAATAATTACTATATGCGAATGACCGTAGGACATCATTCGTGTCAGCTAGAAATAAATGCCAATTAATTTCCCATAGCAAGAAAATGTTTACCCGGTAGAAGAGCGAGGCAAGGAAAGGTCAAATGACTGAAAATTTAGCGCCGCGAATCGCGGTCAAGTATACCAATGAAGCTGATGTATGGTATAATGCGGTCCAGATCATAAGACGAAACAGACGCAATCGCCGGCGTCAGCGACGATATTATCAAGGGAAGAGTTGGACGGACGAGAGAAGAAGAAGAAAGATCGAGACACGAGAAGTTTACAGCGATTGGGCCAGCTAGTCTTGAACGGCGTCGAGTCACAGGACATCAATGGATGTACCTATAGCTTTATAAATATCTACTTCACATTCCATCGCAGGTTCGTGGTCTTCGGAATCGAACGATCGACGCCACGGGGCAGAACGGGACACGGAGACAAAAAAAAAGATCGCAGCTTTCCGTATAATCGACACGATATCGCGTCGCGTCTTCGTACGGCAATGCGCGTGGCGGATGTATTTTCTCTCCGATTGGCATCGCAATCAGAATCAGAATCGGAATCAGAATCAGAATCGGAATCAGAATCAAGTTATAAATCGAAATCTGAATCGGAATATCGGTATACGAGCATTGTCTGACAATGAGCTTTTATAACGTCGTCACGAGTCGACCATATGAGAAACGTGTCGATGCTTTGTAATGCCTGAACTGTAAAAGATGGCCCGACGCCAGTGAAGGCGCCACATACCGGGCGCCGCCTAGCAGCACCACCACCGCGGCCCCTTCGGCGCGCCGCTAGTCTTCGTCTTCGTATTCACATCCACAATATCCCATCCTTACGTATTTACGCATACCCGTGTCTTTTGGTTCAACACAGTCGCAACCGAGCTAGCTCTTCGCTTGTGTCGGGGTTTAGCACACGCGGATAAAGCTGGTAGCTCCGGAGGCTGATTACACACACACGCGTACGACGCGCCTCCCGGTGGTGCGTGGTTGACTTCTCAACATTTCCCCTCTGGTTTGTGCATTCGTACGCTACGAAGATAGGCATTGCATACAAACACTGCGAGCGGGATGCTCCGTTTCGGGCGCCTCTGCAGCCAACCATCGTTACCCTTCATTTTACTCTGTTTCTTCTTTTTCGTTTTTTTTCTCATTTTTCGACCTTAGTTGCTATGTTTTCTACGCGCCCACGAGTATAATGGTATTATTTGACGCTCATCGTGGACCCCAAGAGAACTACGCGACACAATAATCGCGGCGTCCGCTCACCTCGCAATGCCGCTCCTCTCCCGATTCTCGTTTCCTCGCCCCTCGGAGCATCTCGCTTACAATTCGTTGAATACGCCGCGCGGGTCTAACCAAAGATAAGCGACTCTGTTCTCATTAAAATTAAACTCCACCGGCATCACCATCCGGATTATCTTTCGATGAGACCGCGTCTCGCGCTTTCACTCACTAATATACTTTCAGCTGCAACTCGACACTGGCCCAGCAGTTAATTTTATATCAATTACACCTATTGACCATGGACCTCGCCATGGACAAACGCACGAGCACTTCCCCCCGCTGGAACACTGTTAGGCCGCATCGCGAGTTATTCGTCTGTATGAAAATTGTCGCGATTTTTTATCAGGTATAAAGAATATAGGTATCGGTAGATTCGTGTATATATAGAGAATACATGCATGGATGCGATGTGATACGATCGAAAATCAATTGACACGAGCGAAGGCGAACACCGCGTATCTATATGCGACGTCGCGACTAACAGCGTATATAGCTGACTGTTGTTAGAGAAAGGATCGCTTACAATCTTCGCTGCAGTTGCGCAACAAACACCGTTCGGCTATATTTATAACAAACGCATACCACTGCAGCGATCATTCGATGAGGCTTACGAAGCTCTATAGCTTATTTGAGGATAGGCATCGCACAAAGTATTTGGGTGCATCGGGCAGGATGAAATACAAAAAGTAAAACAAATATCAAAATCGAAATTTGAACCCTCGAACCGAGCACGACAAAGTCAAATCCGAGGATCTTTTAGCTGCACGGTGTACGTTGGTATACCGTGATCTCAATGGATCGAGTGCTCCCGCTTCCGCATTGAAATACAGGAAGGAGGAAGAACTAAAAAAGGGAACCGGAAAAAACTCGACTCTCTGACAGATGGCACACGTATATCGAGGTTAATAACACCGTCTACTTGCGAGCATAAGAGAGATTTGCTCGAGTGTTTAACATTCGCTAGTCTGATTCTGAACGGTGAACCGCGAGCTTTCAAACGGCGAACATTCCGCGGTTAGCGAGTATATTATACCTACCTATACATTGCATGTGCCCCTCCCGTATGCGTGTGTCGGGTACGTATACGCATCGAGATAATCCATCCGATTCCCGTCAACTGACAATTAGTATATTACCCGGGAGTGAAAATGGTAAAAAAAAAGTTTGAACATCGACGTATTCGCAATACCTAGCGACGATTCAACGCTCCGTTATAGATAAAAGAAGAAAGATGATGCAACGTATAATAACGAGGAAAAAGAGAAAACATTTAGATGTGGAACATCGTAGGTGCAGGTGGATCTCCAAGCATCCCCTTTAGGGAAGGAAGCTGATGGGTATATCGGCAGCGGCAAGGGCAACCCGCAGCAGTTGGGTGGCCGTGAGGGAGGCTGCGCTGACCTCGACCCTGTATACGATCGATATACCGTTGGCAAGTTGTTACTTCGTGATAATCCTATATACACGCCTTATTTGTACCCCATATATATATATCATAATCGTACAGTAAATCCTTCGTTCGTATACTCTGTAATATAACATGGTATTGGTTTTCGTACGCAGAATCGACTCGGCGTGACTTTCAAATTTCTCGATCCCCGAATTATATACTCTGCAAAGTACAATGCTACGTGCCTATATACGTGGGTCATTCGTACCCGCTGAATTCAAAATTTACTAATTGTAAGTGGTGATGGATTCGTCCGATTGCTCATTCTCAACGACTAACGATAAGTCTTACATATTAGGACTGCTCGTATAGCTACACGGGATGACGATCGAAATAAGGGAACCTGTTGCTCTCGCAAAGATTATCCCCTGACTCTCGCCACACGCCATATCGACGTCGAATATTTTTCAAATCCTCGCGTCAAGGTTTTCGACAACTATAACACGATACATACGCTGGTCTCGATCTCGTTGTACGAAATAAATTTCAGATTTGTGTAACATCTAAATCGACTATACCATAGAACTATATGCAAAGGTGAATACGTACGTTATTCGAGTACACTAACCGTAATCGGCGTGGTCGGCGTGGTCAGCCGATTATAGAGAGATAAATGGATGAATATCTCTCCAAACATAAGCATTTTAGTTAGGCGAGTACGTGGTGAGCGATATAATGTAATCTACGTACAGTCTGCGGCACGAGACACCTACCGCCGTGCTACGTAAATACATACCTTAACAAGTACGTTGTTTGCACATGCGGAGGCAACGTTGGAAAAGTTGACTAAAATAAATCAATAAAGTAGTCGGCGTTGGTAATAGTGGTGGGCATAGTGGTCGTCGGTGGTGACGCAGAGGCGTCGGTGTCGGTGTCGGTGTTTAATGTTGGTGGTCGTGATAGTGGAAGGCAAACCAGCGGGGCAGCCGAGCGAGGTCGCGACACATGCGGCAGCTGTCTGGCGCCAGCCCCCTCCGCGCCGCACCGCTTCCCTCTCCGACCGTCCTGCCCTATTCGGCCAAAGAGCGGCGTCGCGACGCCGACGCCGCCACCCACCTTACCGGCTGGCCGGCCGGCCGGCCGGCTTTTCATCGGGACGAGGACAACCGAGATGTGACGATGATGGAGGAGAAAAAAAGAAGAACAAGAAGGAGGCGGCGGTGACTGGACAGCGTCGGGAGTCGTCGGGAGTACATGTTGATTTTGATATGCGGTCGCAACACGTATGGATCTGAACAGTTCGTGCTCACTTCTGTTCTGCATTTCTTGGAGGGTCGAAGGTAACGAAGAATCTTCTCGAACGAGATTCCTCCTGCAACGGGTGCGTTGCACGGAGTTGAGTGCCGAATCTACTCCGGAGAAAATTCACTACATCTGTACAGAGACGAGAAAAAGAAAAAAAAAAGAACGAAAGAAAGAAAGTATCCGGGGAACGCACGTACGAATTGTATAGCCGATACATACAAGCTACGTATACTTATGTACATACATACATGCGCATTATACTTACGTACCTGATTGTGAGTGAGGGGGAAAAAAAAGGATCGCTTCCAACTGGTTGGCCTTACGCGCACGTGTCTCACCTCACCGTGTTAGAGCAAATTGCTCTCGTCGCTAAATCTATACCACAATACCCTATACACGCACATTCGTTGTGCTCATTCATATAAATTTCGACGTTGAGATCGCATGGGCGGAAGGAATGACGTCACGTAACGCACGTAATAACGCAACTGTACAACACCTGCACTGCAACGAACGGACGAACAGACGGGACGAACGGACAGAGAGCAGAGTCGACATTCGGGCATTCATTTTATACACTCCCAAAGACAGGGCGGCGAACACGAATAGGATGTAAGATTAAACAATTTTGAGCATATTGGGTTTCCAAGGTCATTCGAAAGTCGGCTTGGATTTGTTACAATGAAAAACCATTTGTTCTATTCTCTACAAGGTAGCAGGAAAGGAACCGTTCGCGTGATTCCAATTTGCCGATACCTCCTAATGGAGTCGGAGTGAACCTGTACGTTAACCTTGTGCCCTAAATCGAACCCATGGAGAACTATACAGAATCCCAACTACCGGGTCCTGCAAGAGAGCTGATTACAGGGCGAATTCCGTATACTCGAAGCCTCGATAATATATGATATTTTGATTTGAGATATTTTTCAATTACCTTCGCCGTTAGTGGTTAGGGAGCCAGGAAATGGTGACGAATTTTCGTTTTTGACGTTGTCATAGGGACGCGAAGTATTCCCTTCGCTCGGGGCTCGATCTGGAAGGAAAAGAATAAGAGGAATGTTAAAAACAAAATATTGAAACACAGGCATAATCAGAATTGGGAATGCAATTGTTTTTTATATCATGCAGTATAATGCGATCGGATGAAAATTTTGAATCGCGGAACGCGTTTGCGGATTCTCAACTCGAGTGATTCCGAACATCTGGGAAGATTCGCAAGCAACAGGCGCTATACCGGCAGGCCGTACTCTTGCGGTCGTTCCGCGATCGAACCCTCACCGCATCTACCGATCGCTGCAGCCAGACATTATCGGGTAAAGTGAACAGGAATGATATAACACGTCGGCACGATCCATCTCAGATACTCTAACGATACAAATCGGCACTTTCAGGTGAAAAGTATAACAATACCGACACGGATAACGTTCACGATGATAACAATAATAGTAGAATAGCTGCTAAACACACGATTCAAAAAACAATGCAGAACTCATCGTTGATACTTGTGCTGTGCATAGGTATACGAGTTACGCCATGAATTTTTTAACCAATGAAGAGTGACGGGGAGAGAAGAGAAGAGAGCGAGGGCTAACGTCATAAAGTGGTCCGGCTGCTGCAGGGTCTGTTGGTCGGTCGGTCGGTCGGTTGGTCGGTCGGTCGCATTCTTTCGAGATTCTTGGGTCTCGGTCCCGAGGGAACTCGCCAGAAAGCCAGAGCGCGGTTTCCTCTTATCGCGCGAGTCTCCCTCCTCTCCCCGAGCGTATTGCACAAGTATACGTACTCCGTGTTGCGTAGACATGGTCAAAATATAGAAGACTCGATCTACGTGAACATAGGATTGGGAGCGAAGGAAATCCCCATATTTTAATATTGTACAGCCACTCGCAGATTTCAGCATCGCGGGATATGTATGCCGATGTATCGCTCGCATGTCGTGCGGAAGATGGTGGAGCTGTACGGTGAGACCGCGTAGACTTTAGACCGTCTAAAAGCTATTTTAGTTTTCCTAATATACCACGAAAGCGTTCCATCCCGGTGACGAACCAACTTTGACGACGACGGGCGGCTCTTACCACACTCCGTACACCACTCGTTAACCCCTTCCCCTCGTTTTTCCACCCCTCGCACGAATTCTCCAAGGACAACATCGGAAGATACGCATAGGCAAAGTATCCGGATTCCGATAATGAATATCAACGCTCTACCACACGTAAACTATTCAAGAATTAAGCCAGCCTTGTATCTGCGGTCGAAGCATCGAGACTCACAGGGAATTAAATATCGAATTTCAATTTTTTTCCCGTCTACGGTATAGTTGTAGAAAAATGAGCGGCCGATACGTTCGAAGGTGTACGTATATTAGTTGGAAAATGCGGCAGACCCTCCGGCAGTTTTTCCAATCCGGAAACGGTGGATTTTTAGTGAGAAAGCAACGGGTCCGTCGACGAGGAAGCCTTGGAATGCCAGCGAGCCACTCCCGGTCGTAGCCGGCGCGGCGTGCCTCAGGAGATGCCGTCGAGTGGCTGGCTGCTGCCGCTGCTGCTGCCGCCGCCGCCGAACCCGACGCAGATGCCGAAGCTGTAAGTTGAAGTTGGAGCAATTTCTCTTGATTTATTTCCTCAAGTAAGACGCGCGAAGGTAAAGATAGGTGCGAAGAAGCAGCGGAAAAAGATGAAGCAGATGTATAGAGGAGAAGGAGATTAAGAAAGGAAGCGGGAAGCGGAAAGAGCAACGTATCGAGGACGTCGCCGAGCTGAGTCGAGAGGAATACTAATAGAGGCACCGCACGTCGCAACCGCGAGGAAGGCGGCACTCGTTATGTCGAAGATAGTATAACCTGCGGAATGATTAGAAGAAGAACCGCACCCGACGAAGTATATGGGAAACTTGAAAAGCGAACACCGAACGTGGAACGCGTATATGCCTGTATATCGCGTGCCATGTGTATAGTATAGGAAGGGCATATAGAGGTACATGAATATTTACCCAGACGAGTCCGCTCAAGAGAGAAAAAAAAGGTAATATTGGAGAGAGGGAGGAAGAGAGAACCAGGTGTGCCGAGGCGCCCACGTCCTGGCGCTTATCCATACAGGTATAGAACTCCGTTTATTCCGCACCAGCGAGGGGTAGACGGTGTCTATCTATTTCAACGACGTGGAATATACGGGAAAATTAGAAATTCGTCATTATTGTAAAGTTTATAGTTTCTTTTTCAAGCCGGAGTTATAGCGAGCACGCTGATTGCGCAAGGGGGGCTTAATTAGGTTCCTCTTGATTCGGGAGTCAAAAGGTAACTCACCTCGTACAGGTATGTTGGGAATGCAAAGAACGAAAATAGTTGAAAAACATGTGAGGCGACGAATGAACCGCTGGTATAGTTATCTCATCGGTTCATCGCGGTAATAATATATGGAAATCGCCGGCGATTTCACGAAACAGGCGTGATTGCATGCGGTATAGCTAGGCGTTGCTGCACGTCTGCGGAGAGAGGCGAATATTGTTAAACTAACGATATGAAACGTCTCCGAATATCGAGTCGTTTCGAAGAACGAAACGTGAAATGTTAACACTCGGCGGGCGTGTGATTGAGTTTCAGCATCGTGTAGTGTCGCGTCACACCCAAAAACACCCGAGTTATTCGAGCAGCGAACTTGGTGCTATCATTGGAAGATATTGACCCCGCTAACACGCGCGTGGTTTACGCTCGACGTTTCGTCCTCGTCGTGTGGTATGACGAGGGTTTGGTAGAGTTCAGCTCAGCTCGGATTCGGCTTTGCTGGTGCTGCTGTTGGTGCTGCTGAGCCAACCAAAGCGTATACATGATCGGTATATCGCCCGAGGCGTTCTGATTCAAGTTTGTCCTTCGCTACATACGATGATTATGCCATCGTGCGCCAGGAACAGACCGCCACAAGCGACCGACGTGAGTGTGGAAGGTTGTTTTTCAAACTTCGCTCGCTTGCTGGGCTGCCGCGACGCTTCACACGGCGACAGGGTGCTCGAAGATACGGCACAACAGATTACAACGAACGTATATGAAAACACGGTAGCTCACCGGAACGACTCACGGCGCGATGAAGAGAACTTATTTCTGCATCTACTCAGTGTATTCAAATGGGCTTATCCGCGCTGGAACCTGAGCAGAACAGCGACGTCAGCGATTTCTAAATAAATGGATATAACTTTTTTCGCAGTGGCGCGAGTCGTTCCAGTGTGCTTCCGCCTTGATATTCCCTCACGGAGGAGGAATTCGAGCTACCGATATACGAAGCTGATACGATGAGAAGGTTTCGGAAGAGAGCATCGATTTACCGTGATTTCCAGATTTCGAAATTGGTAATAAACTACGATTCGAGCAATGAGACCGCATTATATATATATACCTCAATTGTAGGTTCATATTTTCTTTCCTATTATTGTCACAATACGCGCCGGATTATACACGCGTTCTTATACGTATATATAGATATCGTGCAACATAATGCAATATCCACCGAGATAGGTGCAGCGGCAGGTAATTTATATTTATAGTATCATGTGCGTATACAAGGCATACGACTCGCGATCTCGTTTTCCCAATTCTAGCGCAAAACCCGATGTACTTTAACTTACCGAGTCTTTCCAAGGCTACGACCGATTTATCCGAAAACGGGAAAACGACTACACGTGATATAAGCACATGGTATACTTGCGCCGCAAGAGACCGCCGAGGAGCAGTCGGCAAACCATTTAGGTATAGGTATTATAAACCCCGTAAGCGTACGAGCGGGAGATAAATAGTTGTCGATATAATATAGACGCGAGAATCGACCATCGTCTGACATTTGAACGTATCGATAAATTAATTATGTATATTTACTCACCTTCCGGTCTTAACCTATCGGCAATGAGGCAGTACGGCGGTGGCGGCGACTCTAAAAGTACAAAAACAAAATTGAATCAAAATTAAACCTTCACCAACATAGGTATATTATTGACTAGTAATTGACAACGAATGTTCAATCCTCATACTTGATAGTTTTGATTTTTTTCGCCACCGAGCAACCGGGTAAGTCTGCGCGCTGTAATGAAACGATCGGAAACGATAATATTCGCAGAAGCCGTCGCGAGGCTCGAGTTCGTGGCGCGTGCAGCGTATTTGTTATCGGTTGTACCGATGTATAAGTTACTGAAATTTTTGAAGAAGCGAGACGTACGCACGATACTAATAAATAATTCGTCGATGTATATGTCACACTGCACATTGTTATTTTCTTAGAGATGGCGCAAGTATTTGCGGATCGGTAGTGCGCTCGAGGGTATACTTATGCGACATTTGCGGGATCCGTATCGATAGCTGCGAAAGATCGAAATGAAAACGACACCCGTTACAGGAGTATAATACGTACCTATGTGCAGGTTGTTCCAGGCCAAAATAGGAGGTTCTATTATTGGCTCTTGGCGAAACCGGTATGAAATCTTTCGTTCTTTTAGGAATCGATACTTAATATATGCGACCTTAATCCTCTTCCGACGACAACTGCGCCACCATCATATTTGCCATATCACGTCCCCCTCGATACCATGATACTTTTATTTTGTCCGAAGCTTTTTTCGATGTCACTTTTAGTTTCCGAAATATTCGACCGCGGGTTCTTTTACAATGGGCCACCCGGTAGGGATACCCGCAATTATACTCAGCGATGAGGTAGGCGGCTCGTCGAAATCAAAGCGACCGGACGATATCGTCCGATCGGTGGTTAGTACTCCATCGGAGATGAACCTCGATCGGAGGTGTATCGGTATCGTTATTTTTCATTTTTATTCGAACGTGCAGGGTGGAAGCCGTAACCGTAATCTCATAAACACGGGGAGGTTTGTGCGGATGTGAAATGGTGCGGGTGGGTGCAGCTTATCCATGAGAAGATTCGCGCGGTTGCGTCGGGATCGGCGAGAGCACCCGATACCGGGATCGCCGGCGCGGCAGCAGCTCGGCTCATACGCTGGCTGGCCTCGACAATTAGCTGGCGCCAGCAATGACACGCGGTGGCGCCGGCACGACCCCCTCCCCGACGCCCTCTCCGACGGCGCCGTCCCCCTCGTTCCCCTTGTAGCTCCAGCCCCCTTGGTGCTCAACGACGACAACCTGACTCGCCGCCCAATATACGCGTTATTTTTGGATTCATTCCCTTTTGCTCGTAACTTTGATTGTGCGGCTATTGGTGGCTATTGGTAAGTGCGCTCGACGACGCGCCAACACGGTATATATACGCGCATGTAGATTCAAAGTTCCGTCGCCCGCACCTGCCGTACTTATACACTGCGCCCCGACGACGACCCTTAGTACCTCGCTTATTGTTAGTATACCCTATTCAAACTCCGAATCCTCGTATGTTAACGGGAGCTACCCGAGTAGCATATTACTATAATTATTCTTATTCAATTTATTTGAGTAAATGGAATAAAGCACCAACGACACGAATACATAAATATTTATATTTGCATAAACAGGTATTATACGTCAGACACGATTTTGTTTGTTTGATTCTGTTTGTTTGTTTGTTGTTTTTTTTCATCAGATCTTGTTTCGCGGTTTATATTCTTTCAGGGATAAATTCCACACGACGAACACAAGTTATATTCGGTGGCAACGATAACCGCGGCGCCGAGAGGTTCAAGAATCTGACAAAAACATGTCACCTATATATATTTAGGTATTATGCTATTACGTATACTATCTAAACGTGCGCTGTACTGTTATCTTCTCGTCGCGTTAAGAATTTAAGGCAACGTAGCGAACGAACGAACGACCCAACCGTAAACGCCGCGGGTACGATGTATAACGTAACGGAAACGGAGCGCAAGATTCACGACATTCGACAGCGGATGTTCTCGAGAACAACTATACGGACCAAAAAACCTGAAATCGCTTCATCGATGGATTTTATTCGGTACGACAAATGAGTCGGCATCATATTATATTTTGAGATTTTTCATCAAAGGTGAGATCGAAGGAGTACCTAGTGCGAGGAGTAGTAACTACTCCTGTGGTTCTAAACTAGTTTGGTAAATGATGTGTGAGAATACGGATTACACGGAGGTTCGACCCTCTGAAACCCTCTCCGAGTTCCTTGAATTTTATTAGAATCTTGAAATTGAAAGAGAAAAATCACTTTTCATTTCCTCGAATCCTAGCCAATTTGAATGAGATGCGGTAGAAGGTGGTAAATATAGTTTTTGCAGTATCGAGTATAATTATGATAAATTGATCCGCGTGTGAAATGACCCGCGGTGCCGTGCATCGAGGATTCTTCGCGAGGCGCAACGGTGGCTGACGATCGCCTGCGATACCGTTGCCTCTGCCGTGGCAGTGCGGGATGAAATTTTCGGTCGGTTCCTCCGTTCGTAGCAGCGTCTATAGTCACCGGGTTCCACATCTCGCGGTCTAGCCTAAAGAATCAGCTTATGCCACCGGTTTCATTCTTTCAGCTTTTCTTCCCATTCAACGGATTATTATCAGTCGTAAACTCTTTGAAAAACTGCGCAACTTTGAGGGTGTACCAATTTTTATTGAATCGTGTGCCCTGTAATATGATACATATCTGTGATAATACCTATAGCTAGCGCCGTCTCGAACGATGCATTACCGATTGTGAGAGCGCGTACGTAACGATAAATGAGAACTCTAACGAGCGCGGGCATACGTTTATGATACGTTCACGATGCACGCGTATACGTTTTCTCCGAATTACGAAAGGCATGCGCTCCGTGCGGCCACCGTTTGCAGGGCGTGGTAATTTACTTCGCGGCAATATTCCTACTTTGTTAAAATGCATATAGAGTAAAGAGGTATGCCTCATACCACCGTCTCGGTCGCTTCGCCGAGGAGAAAATAACATACCGAATCGCATCGTTAAAATCAAATCAATGTGAAATTACATACATATTATATACGTCTCGTATCGCGTATATACTCGGTACGTATACTTGGTGCGTTATGCTTGTAGCATAATTCGAATGAATTCTCAAGTTCCAAGTACGAAAATGACGATCGTCCTACTCACCGGGCTTGCAGAGTCGACTCCAGTGATAGGGATTGCAGCAAATGTAAAAGGGATCCTTGGCGGAATGACAGACTGGAAGTCTCTTGAGTTCTTCGGTACTTTTCAGATCCGGCCACCGCCATATCTGGCAACAAAGTAGGTGGGGGTCGACCGGTAGTTCGATGATCGCGTTGCCGGAAGTCCGTGCCTTCTGTCGATTTCCACGACACGATCTAGGCGCGGTGGTAGTCGTGATCGCAGCCCCCGTTGAATCGATTCTCGCATCGAGCGGGATGTTTTCCGAATCTATTCGCTCGTTTTCTTGTACATTTTTATCGATGAATTCGATGCTGTCATTGTTATGATTGTGCTGCTGCCGCTGTCGTCTCTGATGATAGTGGTGGTGGTGATGGTGATGATGGTGATGGTGGTGGTGATGGTGATGATAGTGCGGATGGTGTCGAGAGGATCCACGTTCTTCCCCGAGAGCTACGCTCGCGGTCGTCGTCGATATCCGCATCGCCCTTTCCGTTCGATCCTCCCGAACGTCTTCCCGATCCTCTAGCGGTGCAGGTGGCGTCGTAGCTGATAATTCATCTCCGGCTACGCGAGCGGCGCGACGTCTCGGCACTAAAACACAGGCGCCAAGATCAGCGCCGTAACTGTCAACCGCCGTGAGCAACATCTCCAACTGATTTGCTTCCAACGATTTGAGCAGTTCCTTACACCTGGCTAAACGATTGCCCAAGTTATCAACGTTGTCGATACCGTTCGCCGCTACGTCGGACGGCACCGCATTTTCACGGTTATCGCGATTATGATTATGATGCCGCTGTACTTGTTCTACCGGTGCAGCTCGCTCAGTATTGCTGCAGAATATTTGACGGCAACGTTTAGCGGGGTTTTCAGCATTACTCTGATTTTCTTGAAAGCGACGCTCCTGCAATTCCAACGACTCGTCGGTATTCCGAGTCTCGTCGATTACAGAATTTGAAGAACTTATCGGCAAAGCTGATGCCGATGCTGCACCACTGTGAGCGAATTGACCGGCGGCGTGACCGTTACTGGCCGAAGTTGAGCGGCAAGCTGAATTGGGGGGATGCGATTCGGTCGAATTATAGTCAGAGTACGGGATAATATGATTCTCTTGAGCTTCACACTCGGTTTCATGCTCTCCGCGAACTTTGGCCTTGAGAAGACGTTTAGTGAGCTGAGTCCGTTTGCTCCAGAACATGAACATGAAACAAGATTTGCCGGTTGTGCATTTGGGGGCCAGTACTTTTACCGCGGTTCTCAAAAATATATCTTGTTATCCTCACGCTTGTTATTGTATCATTAGCTTATATTTATACGATTTCACCAATTATTGATTTAAATATTCAATGTCTTATAATATCAACTTCACGACAATGATGAAATCACGTTCTCCACGCGATAGCCAAACTCGTGCGATTCGAAAAAATCTCCAAACGCACTCCACAGGTTACCGAAAATGAGCGAATCAACGCCGATGTGCACGATAACACACCGGGAGAGTCACCGATATTAATCCTCGTTTTACTACAGCGACGGTAAAAAACGATTTGTCCGAGTCTTGCACCAAATGTATAACGTAGAATCGAGGCTGCCACCGCTGACGATGAGCAAACGAACCGATCGCACGCGTCGAGAGGGTCTCCTGCTCCCCGTCGACTGTCCCGATCCGCGTCCTTCTCTTCTCTTCTCTCCAGCCTTCGCTTGTCTTCGCTTCTCTTCTTTTCACTCGGTTTCACCCAGGCCCCGCTATCGTATCGAGTGGACCGAACGTAGACTGACCGCGGACCGCGAGTTCGGTGAGCACGAGCGCTGCCACGGGCGAAGATAAATCTCACCACTGAATATGAGAACGCGGTGATGAATAGGAGCGTACCGTGTGCATTAGCTGCTCAGGATTGGTTGATTTCCGTGTACCAAATAACAAAAGATCCTCCGAGGGTCTTCGAAGGCCGAGTATCTTCCGTCGTAACCGCAAGCGTTGCCACAGGACACCGAACAAGATCCAGGAGGGTATGAAAATATGGAGGATAATCTTGTGGAAAAATTCGCATTATTGCCATGTGCAATGTCAAGCAACGTGCGTGGCGGCGGCACAGATTGCGGGCTCCACGACGTTTTTCTTGCCGTTACGCGGGTTGTTGGCACTGTTCGTATGCTCCAGCTGATGTTGCCCACCGCCGCTTTGGCCCCACATAACAACACACTGATACCGATTGTATTATCGCAGTACCGGATACTGTTTATTATCGATACTACCTTCAAATTACCAATTAACATTTTATACTCGCATAATATCACTTGTCACTTGCGATTTTTAACCCCGAAATTATTGATCAATCTCTGTTAATTTTATCAGATATCAAATCACGTTACGCTCCTCATTTCGATTGTTGTTACCGCTGCTACTGCTGCTGCCGCTGCTGCCGCTGCTGCCGCCGCCGCTTCACCTTGTCACATTAATTTTGTCTTATTCAAGTTCGCGATGTTTTACTTCGTTATTAATATTATTGCTATCATTACTATTATTATTAAGCCACCGCAGAAATAGCGGCGGGGGGCGGCGGGGGGCGGCGAGGGGGAGGGGCGGGGGCGGGGGGGAAGGAGGGAGGGAATGTGCGTGTGTGTGGTGGGTGTGCGTGCGCGCGCGCGCGCGTGTGCGTGTGTGTGTGTGTGAGAGAGAGAGAGAGAGAGAGAGCAGATTTAAACAACGCGTATTAATAGATATTTATACGTACGAACGTACTTGGAAGGGGACAGAGGGAGTAACGTGAAATATGTGCGACAAAGAGATGCCTGTGTCTGTTTCTATTTCGAATTAAGAAAAACCCAAGGTAAACTCGCGTCGGTAGCACTAGTGGTAGCACTATTGCGAGATGACGAGAATGACGATTATTATCCGCACCTCAGCTCTCGTCAAACTTTTATAAGTACATCACCATTCTCTGCCGTGCGACGATCCTGTTATAACAGCCTTCCTTCTCCCGGCTCATCGACAGCGATGTATTATATTAATACCCCCGAGCGTCGAAATTTATCATCGCGTACACGGGCGACCCTCGACACTCTTAACTATCTTCACGCGATACGAATTCCTCGGTGTTCGGTACCAAGTTTATACGAAGGGCAGCGGACAATCCGTCCACGTCGTCGTCGTCGTCGTCGCACGAAACCTCCGTCATGAACGCACACCACTCGACTCCTCCTCGGACTCGGCGACACGCTGCACCGACCGCGGCATACTACCAACTGAAGAGTAAAGACTAAACAGCTAAAGGCACAGCTATGGCACAGCTATGTTAAACATGGCCGCGGTTGTGCCGCACGTGATATCCGCCGGAGGCGCCACCGACACGCAGGTAGAAAAGCGCCCCTGGTGTTCGAGGAACGTTCGCACGATACGAACCGTCCACGGTATCTCAAGGGCAGGAGGATTCCACGGAAAATTATTTCCGGCATCACCGGTTGTTCGTCGACCAGGGATGGCGGGGGACGGATTATTGGGAAAAATGTCTCGCAACGAACCGTCTCGAATTGTACGATGTGGGACGGATTTGCAGGGCTGGCGATTACCCGGATCGGGAGATGGTCTCGGGTGTTGCGGAACATTCGTCGAGAGACCGCGAGGTGGACTCGCCCGTGGACGGGGGCGTCGGCAGGGTATAGGCTAGGCAGACGCCGCGCCAGCGTCTTCTTACGAAGCGCCAGCGCCTGTCCCACCGGGGCTCAACATTCCAAGACGAATTTTAGCCACGATATCGTACAAAGGAACACCCACAACCGGGTTTAAATGACAAAGCACGACCGTGTCGCTCACCGGCTCTTATCGTCAGCCGCACGACCAACACCGTGACGGTTCTCAAAGCCGCCGGATGAATCGACGCGATACACGGATTTTGCATCTGCCGATTTATTAGTTATTATCATTACTCGTGCGGCGCTACATCAATACCTGAATTACATAGAAAGGAATTGGAACCATTGTTACGGATTTCCTCCAAAATTTAAAACTTTTTGGTCCATCGCTGATGCAGAGATAATTTGCGATACATACCGCACGCATGCAAGCACACCGCGAGTTCCTCACGCGATCGGAATACCGGTAAAACACGCTACAATAATTGACATTTATCGATTAATTGCAGATAATACGAGAAAAAATAAATAAATAAAAAACAAGTAAATAGGGCAAGTTTCGTATCTCGCTGTAACGCCTCGAGACGAGTCTTGGCTGTCGAGACAGATCTATGGTTACAGACCGCGGGGTTAATGGGAATTCCTACCACCGCGTCGAACATAACGATAAGCGAAACGCGCTACCTAGGGCGCAGCTCCAAATTCGTTCCTTTTCCGCCTCCTCCCGGCGTCGACGTTGTACGACGTACGACGTGCACTGCAGCGAACCACTTCTATTTTAAAACATCGAAATTACTTGCATTCTTCGCACTTTCATTGAACGCGCGACCGGCGCCTTGCTAAAGATATACCCACACCAGGGAGGGCGCGAGTCTGGACCCCAAAGTCGTACATCCTAAACATCTCTGATCTCACGCATACGCCGCGCGGCATTCCACATTCAGCATCGCGCAGCAGCGAAGCGTGACTTTTACGCACATACACGCGAATCGCACACGTCTCGTATGCACCCATATGCGAAATGTGTCTCGGCATAAGGAGGATTGCGCGTTTATACCTGGGCGAAGCAACATCGGGGGACAGGTGCGGCCTGTAACTTCCTGTGTAATATCGGTGGACGAAGCGCTCTTGGCGCCAGCCAATTCTGCAACGGTGCAGGCGCCAGCCGTCAGCCGTCGGTGCCCCGCCTGCACCCACCCGCTGCCCGTCTACACGTCCACGTTCGCATCCACGTACCGTCCGCCGCTCGAAGGAGGGAAACCTCCTTCTCTCCTCTTCTTTCCATTCCTCTTCTCTTCGTTCTACGACGCCCATGTATATTCTTTCCCCGAGGACCGACGCGTCGAGCCAGGCGACTCGCCAGGAGACCGCGACCCCGAACAACGCTAATCCCCATTATATCTATCTCGGATATTACGCCAAATTATACCTCTGGTCCACGCTGTGCGCGCGGCTTTACAGGCCGCCGCACGGTCCTATTCGGAAGAAAAAAAAACGAAATCAAACAATTCGTTTGATCGTCGTCATTCGTCCATTGCAGTCTCGAATTTGAGAACCTCCCCGTTATACTTTGATCGCCCGAAGAATCGTACGCGGAACCCAATCCCCCAGCTGTTACAACATTTTCCGTATAATTCTTTGATTTTATTCGCTGATGCTCGCTCCGATGCTTTATACTTATTATAGTAGCTGGTATAGTATGATGAATTTACCTCCATCCCGCAACGCGCGCCGCGGGTCCGCGCTTAAATAACGATTGTTCACCGATGGACCCACTTGGTCAGATCGGAGACATATATTCCCAAGTATTTTCATTCATATTGAATATATTTATATTCTTCGATTCGTGAAATTGCACTCGACTCGAGTCAACGATAAGCAAACTCCCCCAATGATGCATTTTCTGCGCACCTGCACCACATAACGTCACGGTATATTTTTTTATATCTCTCCTCATCCGTTATTTGCTTCGCGCTTTCTCTTTCATGAAATATTCACCATTTTTTTTCTTTCCCTCTGCCGTAGCCGCTTCCACTCTAATAGGTACTTGTTGCGAACGCCATACAGGAGACAATCGAAGCAGAACTTTATTTATATACGAAGCGCGGACGCGACTGAAACTACAACAGCTGGTTTTGGGGCGATCGCCACGCGAATTCTCCGAATCCTCCGGTTTGAATAGAAAATTAAAATAAAAAAGATGTAAACTAATGGTACCGATGTGATAACAACTGTTCAGATTTCTATAGTTGCATAGTGCGGTTTTCCTTCGGAACCATGTATTCTTCTCCTTTTTTTAATTAGCTATGGGGCAGTGACTCGACGTTTTTGCAATTTAATCGAATCGCTCGCATGCTCGGTTCAACTTTCGAGTCCCATTAGATGCAACACAATTTACTCACAATTAACTCACAATTTACGCACACGATTTGAATGAAGGCGTTGCGCGGAGAGCCGCCGCAGTTTGCGTATTCGCGCTCCTTTGGTGCTAACGAAATATGATGAAAGTCAAACGACGAGAGAGAGCTGGGGAGAGATAAGGTGAATTACGCGCTTGCTGGATGGGAATACGTGTGCGTATAAATATAGGTATTTACGCCGCATACAAAGCCGAGTACGAACTTGGGCAAATTCGCGAGCAAACCGGCTATATTTTTGTCTCGTTCGCGCTGCAGAACGATGATTGAGATTACAGAACTGCCGCGGTTTGCGCGCAATCTAATCATTTCAAGTCCGTACGCGACTGACAACGAGGGTGTAAATGCAAGCACAAAAAAATGCGTAATTACTTTTCGAGACGCCGCTGCCTGTGGCTATGCAGATGCAGCCGCGGCTTGAAAATTACCAGGATGAACTAATGTTGGTGATAAAAATATGGAAGAAACAAGAAATTAAATCCAGGTCACATAGACGTTAATCGCGCACTGATTCCTCTTCATATATCGATCATCCGTACTCGAGGGAATTAAATTACGGTTAATAATGAATTATTTGTCCAACTGTTCCACTGTTAAACGTGAGGGTACAACGATTCATAGTTGTCCATTGAAACTGATGAACTTGCCAGCATTAATCGCACATACTACACGCGAATGATTCGTTGTGCGTATAGTTTATTTATTAAATCAATTCTCTTTGCCTTTGCCCTAATTCTGCATCGGTTAGGAGAATCGCGCGATTTTTCCCTAGACAGAAGAGAAATTCCGTTCGATCTCACCACGTAGCATGGAGTGTACCGTGACGAGTGATACCGACGAAGGAATTGAAGAATTCAAGACGGCACCCGCAACTATATAGAGAGTGAGATCTCCGGGATCGGAAGAACGTGCGGTGTCGTCGCGTGTTGATCGAGGAACGCGGTGCCTGCGGCTACTGGCCGCGTGGGCGATTGCGCCCCTATTTGTAAGGGAGGCTGCTGCCGCGATTCGCGACAACTGGCGCGCCAGGATCTGGCGACGCGGATCTTGACGCCATTTATTGTATCTCCGCTCGTGCCGTGATGCCGCGCTAGAACCTATACATGTATCTATAAATACATGTAGGTATACACCCTATACACTTACGGATAGGACATGTTTGTACATCTGCATATAAAAGTTTACGTATACCTATACGTAGGTGCGATATCCACCGTGAGAATGCATGAACCGTTTTCCTTTATCGTTTCCTATCCCGTGTAAGTACCTGTTCATTTTGGGCCGTTCATCGAAGGTATATCTTTAATTATTCCTTTGTTTCTCAAGCAGCATCGCCGCGAGGAGAAGAGAAAAACGGACAAATAAATGCGGTATAGTCAGGGTCAGAGGCTAGGGCCGAAGTCGCCTGGGCATGCCCCGTAATCCACCTATATACTGCTAATATAGAGTTGCAGTTTTACTCGGATCAATTCGTAGTATAATGCAGCAAAAATGTATCGATATACATATTACACATACATTATATTTGGCTTTTCGCGGTATAGGTATATATGTACTTTGCATTGTCTTACGGATTAATTTATTGGATAAGAAATGCCATGATAGGCATAATCAGGAGAGCTGGATGAACATGCGGTCAAGAGCTTGTGCATGTTTCGAGGTTTGGTCTCGCCTCAATCCCCATTTGCTTCCCCCGGAATAAAGTGATCATCGTTGCGGAGATATATAATTATATGAGTTGAGGGCGTAGGATCGGTCCGCGGTTGCGTCCGTATCAATTGGCGATAATGGAAAAAAAGCGCGAGCGATTCCGCACGTCGTCATCGTCGTCGTCGTCGTCGTCGTCGTCGTCGTCGTCGTCGTCGCCGTCGCCGTCGTCGTTGTCGAGTTTGGGGTCGGGGGTTGTCCAAGTCTTCTATCTTGTTGTTTATCAGGTACCCCTCGCGTAACAAGCATCAAAACAGTTGGCGCCGATCCTCGGAGCCACGTCCTGAGACCACGACGCGCCACCCCGACGTCGAGGGAGGCTCCTGGCTCCGGCTGGGCGACGGTGCCAGCAGAAGAAGTATCCTTGCATCGGTCCTCGTCGCTTTCGTTGGCGTCGAAGCGAGCGCTGCTAGATCGGCGGCGCCCGACTGCCTCCGTCCGTCCGTTTGTCCGGGCGCGTCCGTCGCGGCGACGACGGTACTCTGCCACCCGCACCACGACGCCAACACCGCCGCCGACGCCGAGAACCACCCCCGTTCCACTATCAACTACGCGACTACGTTATCATATTATTCGCCCCTTCCCATGTCGAATCGAATGCATCCACAACCCCCGAGGAATCTCCCGCCACCCACGGGCAGAGTCCTCGTTCATCGAACACCGTGAGCACGGGGCCTTTTGTCCATTAAAGGCTATATACCCATACACGTTCGAGCACGAGTTTTCCCCATTCCCATTCCCATTCCCATTCCGATTCGCAATCTAAATCTTATTTCCCCTCTGCCACTTTCGCGTTGTCGTATCCCTAAAATACTTGCATCCGCATCAAAGTCGTCGGCATAATGAAAGTCAAATTGCATCAACTCTCCGTTATTGCCCGAGTATACCATTGGAAATATACGTGAGTTATAGCGCGGCGCGGCAGAAATCGAAATTTTTTCAAAACTAAAAACATCGGCGTCGACGGCGTGTGCAGGCACGAAATCTATAAGTTACTATCATCTGAATTCTACGCAGGATATACCATACATTATAGAATATCCAAAGTAACGGCATAAAAATGTGCTAGAAATCCCGCAAACATCGTAACGCCGCGACGCGCATGTATTATTCAATCCGATAATTCTGTTCGTGCGTCCAAGTTTTCGTGTACATATTTGTTTTTCAGGCGTCGGATCATTTCGGGCGATCATCTTGTCAGTGAATAATGAAAAAGATGCCGCACGAGCGCGCCTCTTGGGCTCCGCCGGTCTTCGGGCTTCCGCCGCGTCCGACACGACGCCCCGTATCTTTGTCTTCCCGTCTCCGGTATTCCGTCGCCCCATCGACTCTCCCCGATCGTCGCTCCGACCCTCCGATTACCAAGCAAGAGCATCGTCGGAGGCTAGACCTCGAGGCACCCTCCTCGGCGACGCCAACGGCGGGACCGACAGCACAAACAAACCCCCAGCTTGCCTGCTTCGTTGGCTGCTTGCATCCAGGAACGTAACCCGACTCGACCCCAACAAACTCTGCCTATACATGCGCCCACATGCATACTCGCCTTTTATACGTGGCATGTGGCGTAGTGGCGTACACGGGGTGGACGCTGTACGTCATGTACCTACATACGTAGGGTGGCGGGAGATGCAGATATTATTGTGCATGGGTGAGGGATTTTGGGGCTCGGCGGACGGCGGCCGAATCGAGCGGATAACGGGCAAAATCTACTTCCTTGCCAGCATCGTCAAACCCGTAGTACCTATACAGTATAGCGGAGGGAAACGCCGAGGCACCCTCGCTCCCCGATATGCTCTGTATACATACCAATAAATATCCGGCTTAGACGATGACGTAATTCAATGGAATAACACCCAACACTACAAAGATTATCCCTGCAGTCATATTATTTTTTTCCGCATTCCCCCGAATAAAATGTGTTCGTATAGTTATATGCCAGATATATAGTCGTAATTGTAGTGTTACATTGCCGTGATAAAAGAAAAAGAAAAAGAACAATTAAGCGAGTTACACCCTACTCGCCTGTGTTCTTCCCTTTATTTTCAAACTCTCCAGACTTATACATATATGTATACATATTATGTATGAACGTATGTTTAACGATCGCTCATGTATAGCACGGTTAAACCGCTGTGCGAATTTTTCATCTCCGAGATGCTAAGCACCTGCTCTGTTTAACGCCGCCGGTCAAAATAAGATTCGCAGAGTTGATAAATTGGCAATATGGCTTTTTAATAGACCCTCGCGCGCCGCTGCGAAGCCCAAGGCCCCCACCGTCCGCTATGATAGACATCGAGAATATCTTTCGCGACGAATTTTTCTCTCGCCGCGGTTTTCTTCTCGCTTCGACCATAATACGGCAATCTATGCACGTCAAAACACTCGACGCATGTAAATCTGCACAACCACGTATATATAGATACGCATTAATATATTACCGCCATACCTCACGTGTATAATTATAATTCAACCGCGCCGCCGTTGCCGCCGCTGCTGCTTCTGCAGCTAATATTCATTCGCGCGCGATGTAGGTACTGTGAATGTGAGTAAGGAAACCCCGCGAATAAATGATAGTGGTTATATATCTCTGCTAATAAAGAATTTCTGATATTATTCACGTGCCAAAATGGCGGCGGAGATACCGGCGGGTAAGTTACATCGCTTGGATATCTTTGCCTCGGTTGATCGCCTGATCGGTCAAAATTAGCATACGAATTGAAGACAAGCCTTCGTAACTCCTACGGCGAAGACGGAATCCAGAGAAAAGCGACAGTCTTCGCGGACTGTACGGTCAGGAAAGCCTTATACTTCGATGGACTTGTTTCGATTCGTTTCTCATCTTGCCCGTACGTACAGTAAATCTGACCCCCTTCTTTCGAAACTACAAAATTATTGGACCTATAAAGAGCTCGTGGAGGCCAAGTGGAAAGATCCATTCCTATACATTACAAGGTCCACGTGCGGCGGGAAATTTGAATTTCGTCGTTATCATACACTGTGGAATAAATTGACGATGTGATTCGTACATAAAGAGTACAATTAGGGCCCCTGCGCCGCCATGCCGCGCGAGTAAGTCGGCGTTGCGTAACATTAGACGTTTGTACGCATTTTAAAATACCTATAAGTAATAAACATTAAAACAGAGATAAGATAATCGTGGACTTAATCATTATTAGGAGTTGATACTTTACCCCGCTACGGGTCGAATATGAGCGCGAGTATAAAGCGGTCGTTGCGAAATCATTTGGCCATATAAGCCGTCCGTCTGCGATCAGCGGTGCTCATAGTTGGTACTGGTACCGGTATACCGTCGTGTAGCTACAGGCAGCAACGCGCGGTACCGTCGATATTCGAGGCTTATAGAGGAAAATACTTATACAGTGTACCCCCGTTCTCCATTGCGCGGTGCCAACGAGAGCCCACGGAATTACCGAGGGATCCGAGTATCCGACTACTACCCGCGCTCTGCCGCCGCCTGGACGCGCTCGGACTCACTCCCACCTGTGCGGTTCACCTGGCCTACCTGCCGACCAGAGCGAGCACCGACGTCTCCACCGCCGAGTGCCCTTCTCGCCCGCCCCATTTCCTCTCTCTCCTCTTTCTGCTCTCCCTCTAAAGCACACGCGCGCAGAAACCCACTCTTCCTTTCATTTCGTTTATTCCTACGAGAGAGAAATGAGTGCGACGTCTACGGATACAACGGCTACCTACCTGGGACTAGACCTCAGCACGCAGCAGGTAAAAATGACGTTTCACAGATTACGTATTAACGTTACCCGTTCATTCGCCGCCCCCCCCCCCCCCCCCCCGCCCGCCATTCGGCGTCGCCGATGTCTTGAAAGTTCTCGTTCCGTGCTCATTTTCATTCTTTGAGACCCCGGGTATGTTTGCCACCCGGTTATTTACGACGGATAGATAAGTACCTCGGTTTTACAATCAGCTGTGTACGTGGTTTGAGAATGTGTTCGCACGTCGTCCAATCTGTCGCTCCTGTGTAGAACGATTTCAAGCGTAAGCGTTCTTACGTATTACATTTCGGAAAGCTTATCTTAGGCTTTATTCAACACCGCTGCTAGGTGCGCAAACGAACGTAGAGTGTTTCTCGATAAGGAGTTTCATGGTGACAAACTGTAGTACCTATACCATGCGACGAAGGTACTCGCATGCGCATGGGCTCAGCGAAGACCAGCCAGCGAAACAGCTCTCATCCATGTTAATCCATCGACACAAAAAGACCCGATTTGAGTTCATGTTCAAAAGACATTGTAAAATATAATGTTAACCAATTGTTAACGTCCGATGTTCCGTGCCCACCCGTACGCCTTTTTCTCTTTCATCTTCTTGATCGCGTCGTTTCCCATACATGCAGACATCGGCTGGAAGGTAGCCAGGAAATAAAATGATGAATGAATTCACTTTGTCGTGTATTCTGAGGGACTTTTCGTCCTCATGGTAACGCGATTTGTCTCCCGCATCTGTGTTTCAAAGTGTTTCTCCTATCTCCTCTAATAGTCAGATTCATTAATGGGCACCACGGATGGGCACGAAACAGATGAACGAAACTCCAGCGCGCATGCGCACTTCCATAGACCTTCCCGCGTCCGTTTCAAATCATTCTTCATCCCATCTCATCGCGCGAACAAGTATTAGAAATACCTAATTCTGTAACACAAGTCGCTCACGATATATCTAGAAGGTTCGATTATACACATTCATTATTCTTGCATTTTGCAAAGAAGTCACCGCGCCCCTGGTTAGCGAGACTATTGCAGTTCTGACGCAATGCTGAATCTTGGACTTATCGCCGCAAACGAGGTATCATCCTTTGACACTTGTGCTATTCTGCACCATCGCTTCACGCGATCGTACAAGAGGATTCGACTAATTGTAAACGTAATCACTTCGCTTTCTTCTCACAACGCACGATGTCTTACAGTTGAAAGCCGTGGTTGTCGACGACGATCTGATGGTTCTCCATGAAACCAGCGTTCAGTTTGACAATGACCTTCCAGAGTTCAGGTATAAAGTCGGGTACACGACGGCGGACTCGGATCATCTTCGATGTCTAAAATTTCAATAACTTGCAGGACCTACGGAGGTATCCTTCAAAACAAAGAGGAGCCCCACCTTAGGGTTGCGCCCACCCTGATGTGGGTCAAGGCACTGGATATGATCCTCGACAAACTGCGAGTTTGCGGTGTGGATTTCGGAAAAGTGGCGGCGATTTCGGGAAGCGCACAGGTGATCGACGCACGATTATAATGCATAATTATACGAGTACATGCATACCTATAGTAAATAAAATCTTATCTTCGCTTGTCTTTCGATAACTAATTAAGGTTTTCGTTTTTTGTTTTTTTTTTTTTTTTTTTTTTTTTAAACATACCATCATCAACAGCAACACGGCACGATCTACTGGGGAAAGGGCAGCGGCCATCAGCTCCGGAATTTCGACCCAGATAAGTTCTTGCACGAGCAGTTAGCTACCTTTTTTTCCATCGGTTTATCCCCAGTTTGGATGGACTCGAGCACAACGGAACAGTGTCGAATCCTGGAGGACGCCGTCGGCGGTCCGCAAGTAAGCTTACCATAACTTGCCAATTTACTAAACTTACAATTAGCCAACCATCTGAAACGTGTGATGTCCATCGGGACAGATATCCAAAGTATTCCCCCTACCACTTATTCCGACGCATACCTATACTTAGAATGATATCGATATGCACGTCCATGTATCGGCACAGATAAACTGCAGCGTGAAACGCGATTTATAAACTAACGTAAACAATTTCTGTTTTCCAGAAACTAGCCAAACTTACAGGATCCAGAGCCTACGAGAGATTCTCCGGCGCCCAAATAGCTAAAATAGCTCGCTATAAACCAGACGCTTATGCGAGCACCGAGGTACACTACACTCATAGATGTAACCCAATCAATTTCCAAATCGTCTTTTTGGTCTTATTCATCTTTATTATTAGTATTATTGTTGTGTTGTTGTTGTGATTATTATTATCATTATTATTATTATTATTATTATTATTATTATTATTACTATCATCATCATCATCATTATCGTCGTTATCAAATTATCGGTTCTTTTTGTCATGTAACTCCATCGCAAGCACTCATTCCTCACGAAAAAAAAACACTTGTTTTTCTTCTACAGAGAATATCTCTCGTTAGCAGCTTCACCGCTTCTCTCTTTCTCGGTGATTTCGCACCCATCGATTGGTCTGATGGCTCAGGCATGAATCTTCTCGATATTCATTCGAAGGACTGGTGTGATCAGCTCTTGGAGGTGCGCTTATCGACAAACAATTATTGAGGCGCGGAACCTTTATTTTCACGATACATGATATAGAGCCAAATTTTTAATTTTTTCTGTTACAGGCTTGTGCCACCGGGCTAAGGGGCCGTCTCGGAAGCCTCGTACCTTCGCGTACTAATTTAGGCCAGATTTCAAAATATTTCGTCGAGAGATTCGGATTCGATGAGAAATGTAGGATCGTTGCATTTACGGGAGATAATCCCGGCTCTCTGATCGGTAATTGCAATCTTGTTATTTGACAATGATTGTTCCTGCAGTATCACAGGTTTTATGGTTTTTATCATATTTGCCGATCAGGAATGAGGCTCAAAAGAGGTGACGTAGCTTGCAGTTTGGGGACGAGCGATACACTTTTTCTATGGCTTGAAGAGCCCAGAACCGCTACTGACGGGCACGTCTTCTGCAATCCGCTCGAGGATGAAGCTTACATGGCGTTGCTTTGGTACCAAATCATTCGACGCCTTGATTTCTATCCGATATCGCATGAATAAATGAAATTCAAACAAAATTTATCACTTTATTCTTGGCAGTTTCAAAAATGGCTCTCTAACTCGAGAAAGGATAAGAGACTCGAACGCGGAAGGGTCTTGGCAATTGTTCAACGAACTTCTGGAGAGTACGCCGCGAGGAAATTTTGGTAACATGGGACTCTACTACGACGCGCAAGAGATACTGCCATTCCTGAACGGGGACCACAGATTCAACAAAGCGAACGACGAAATTAGCCGATACACTTCGATAGAGGTTGAGGTACGGGCTTTGATTGAAGGCCAGTTCATCGCGAGGAGGGCCCACGCGGAGGACTTTGGATTCACCATTGGTAATTTATGAAAAAAAAATTTCTTCGAACATAGAAAATAGAAACTTCGGCTTATTTCGCAGGTCCAGAAACTCGGATAATAGCAACCGGAGGAGCTTCGAACAATAAAGCGATTTTGCAAGTTCTCGCTGATGTATTTAACTCTCCGGTATACGTTTCGGTGAGTTGATCCAGCCCCGGAGTACTTCAATTATAAGTGATCATAATTGTAATTTATGTTGCAGGAGATAGCTAATTCCGCTATGTTGGGAGGCGCTTATCAGGCGAAACATGGCTTGCTGCAGGGGAAAAAGACATTTCAAGAAATAACGAATTGCTTACCAGAGCCGAAACTTCTATGCGAGCCCTACAAGGACGCGAAATTTGTAAGTCTGAAATCGCAGAGGACACGCTTTGAGAATTGAGGAGATTACAGATATTTTATAAAAAATATCTCTCACTACGCCGTTTGCTTTCTGATCATTTCCAGGTGTACGAACCAATGATCGCCAGGTACAGAAAAATTGTCAAGGACCTCTTGGGAAAGGAATAGAGAAACCCTGAAGAATTTGAACTACTTTTATGCCCAAACGTTACGCACTCCCTACCGCGAGAATTGCTGAGGATTTAATGAGGGCGACCTTGCGCGTGTATCGGTGTAGGTAAACACACACGGCAAATGATTATATTGTGATTATAATGTGATTGCGCGGTCAAAGCATCATCTCAACCCAAAACACTCACCAGGGATAACTTATAGAGATTTAGCTAGAGCATTTTGACAAAGTTTAGAGCTTCCGTTAGTTTTATCAGCTTACCTTTAGTCAAATTAAATTTTGCAATTTTCAGTGAACGGGTTAACGGTTACGAATAATTTATAAGTTACCAATGGATGTTGTTCAACGCGACTTTTTAGTGGATCGTGTTCTAACGATTAGACTTTTTTGAAACGTCTTTAAATATGCTTGTTGCACTCCATTTCGAGTATGGTAGTTATGTACAATGATAAATATAATTGGATAAGCGTCAATGATTCCAAGGATAAGGGATATTTACTAGTACAAATTTCCAATCAATGATTCAGGGCTGTGCTTTTTCAAAACCACTGATAAATAGCGCCTGTTATTCCAACAAAATCTGTAAAAGTGATAAAGTTTGAAATCATTTTTTTTCATCAAATTTTCTGTGCAGTCATCAAAACATTACAGAATATGAAAATTCTAGAGCAACTTGGATAAAAGTAATTTCCAAATCGGTATTTCTTTTATTTTAGGTACAATCCAACATTTTGCTGGCTTCTCATCCCGATGTATTATTCATAATATTCACCGAGTATTCCGACGGATTAGACCGTCGGTAAAACATTTGACAAAATATTGATCATCGTAGATCAGTTATTGATCCGATGTAAATAGTAATGTATTGTGCTGCAGTGACGATCAGTATTACCTTTGAAAAGATTTACTTCTTTCTGCCACCACGTTCTTTCGGTAGAAGATTTATCACATTCCCCGAAGCTAGATTATAGTACCCAAGAGTGTTGTTATCCTTAAAGAACATTCCCTGAAAATCCAGTAGGTTGGTTATAGATACGATACAGTCTCTTATTTGATCTTTGACTTGTCTTTTATGTTCAATTCATTCAAGAGGATGAGATTTTTGTATCAAAAGATGTTGAAAACTCACCTCGTACTGAAGTTTTTGTTTGCCAGGAGGCATGCCGGTCTGCTCGTGAATGCGCGCTTTCATTGTGGCAATGGTGTCGCTCGGCTGCAGCGTGATACTCAACGTCTGTCCAGTCAGTTTCCATTCAACTTTTTCCGTCATCATTGGTACCGCGATATTTACTTGAACCGGACCCTATAAGTGAATTGTCAGATATCATTTCTACAAGATTGAAGATAAGGTTTGAATAAAATATACTCGCCTTATTTCTAGCCAAGAATTGTTGCTCAGGTATTAAAGAATCTTCGGTACGTAATTTCTTTGGCTGAGGTTCATCTTCTGCAGGCTCTCCTGGATGCTTCATGCCCATCTGAAATATTCAGTTAGATTTGAAAGTTTGTCGATAGAATAATAAGCGTATCATTCTCTGGTGATAATCTTACCCCACTTGGCATTGGCGGCTGCATCGGAGGTGGTGTTGGCATGAATGGCGACATGGCTGGTGCTGTGCAGTCAAAATGTATTGTGAACTCGTGTCTGATGTGGTAATACGAAACTTGATGGTAACGAATTTTGAAATTGGAAAGTGAAACTTACTCATTAGAGGAGGAGGTCGAATAGGTGGCATTGGCGCCATCATCATCATGGGTGGCTGCGGCATGATCGGCTGCGGTATTCCCATTGTGGTCATGCCGATACTAGGTGGTGGAGGTTGCGTCGGAACTGGCATAGGCTTAGGTGCAGGTGGCTTTGGAGGGGCTTTCAGCGTTGCCTGAGGCTTCGAAGCTGCCGCAGCCATGTGAGAAAGTTCTGCAGCACGATTTGCGGGTTTTGGGCCGATTTTTTCCTTTTCCTCATCGGGTAACAGTCCTTTGACCTTATGAATCTGATGGATTTGTTCTTCCAGGGTAATATTAGCCCGAGCGGCACGCGTCGCAGCTTCGACACTAGATGTATGACCATCCCACGTGACTTTGTCGTCTTTTTTCTTGTCTTCTTCACCAATCTTTTTACCAATCGCAGTCTCCTCGTCTCCAACCCCAAAAATATCCGTACGGCGCTCAGCTAACTGTTTCAAACTAGCTTCAATCGCTGTTCCTGGCGCGAATACGGTCTCCTGGGCCAATTTATCCAAGTGTTTGTCACGCTGCTCTACCCATCGAGGATCTAGTAGTCCAATGCGCATATGTTCTTGCACTTTACTGGCGGGAATTCGCTCTCCTGTTATCGGTGAGATCAAATACTCGTCCGGTGGAGTAGGCCGAGTATTCTTGATAGCAGCTGCAATTAGACCAATGTACCATTAGAGCTTCACAAATTCAAATTCAAACAATCGAAAGAATTAAATTGTTAGCAGCTTACCATGTTGTTTTGGATCATATCCCTTCTTGACCACGACATTGCCAGGCGTTGGTGGTAGCGGAGGTGGCTGTATAGTATCTCGGTGTCTCAGATCTTTACTACCGCGGTGGGATTCCCCAGGCGGAGAAACATCGTCATCGTCGCTAGAATCTTCCTCCATATCTTGGACCTATTGATACAGCATTTTCAAAAAGTTGATTCAGGGTGTGTTTCGGTAAATTAAAAAATTTCTGACCAAATGTGTTCATCATTTACCTGGTTATTATCTTTAGCTCGATCCTTTTCACCCTCACGGGAGTGCATTTCATCATCTCCGTCACTTTCAATCTGCATTTCTACTTCTTCGCCTTCTTCGATGCGCTCCTGCAATAAAGAGTTATTTGCGTTAAGCAACTTCAATGCACTTGTACATGGCTTCATCGATTGCGATTAACGAACCTGCATTAAGACGCGAGCTCCTACTTCATCCGGGGTTGTTGGTGCCGGAAAATTTCCAACTTCAAACTGTTGATAATCGACAGTTTCCACAACAACGAAGTCATGCCAGTCTATCTGTGCATATGCAACTCTCTCTCGCTCCAATTCTTCTTCTTCTTTACGCCGCTGTGCCTCTTGGTACTTGAGCCACTCGGCACGATATTTGACCTGTTCCAATATTTTGTCCATGTTGGAAGCTTCATCTCGCAGACGAGGCAATAAATCTTTGGGAGGAATTAATACCTAAGTATCGGAAAAACATATTATTGCTTTGTAACGTTCCGCACAGAGTCTATGGCTGAATTGTGCATAAATAGCATCGTACCTTAGTGTATTGTTCAAGGAGTTTTGTGAAATATTGAAACAGAGAGTGCTGGGGTCGTAAGAAATCGAATTGAAAATTCCTTTGCTCGCGATTCATTAGATTTGTCAAAAACTGACGCCCGTTACGAGCCACAAACTGCGCTGTAAGTTTGACAATGTCTCTGTGAAAAAAAAGTTTTATAAAATTTAACAATAAAAAAAAAAAATAATTACAAACAAGGACAACAAAGTACTTACAAATCTAATGCCGAAATTGATGGAGGATCAGCGATGAATTCAAAATCAACTGGTGGATCTTTAGGAATGAATGGCTGTTCAACTTGCTTGAGGATCTCTTGCTGCTTTTGATGAGCTGTAAGATTTACACCTTTCCCAACACTAAGACCAATCACAGGTTCATGTGCTTTTCCTTCTTTGAATTCTTTGACTTTATGCTGATAGTACGCGTGATATGGATCCCCAAAATTCAGGAAATTGAACTTTGGATTTCCCAACTCATTTTGGCGGATTCTTGACTCGAACTCTGGGCCATTTCTAGCAACAAAACTTGCCGTTTTATCAACGATATCTGTTCAACTGCATAAGGAAATTATTGGCAAAAATATGTCAGGTAATTATTTTATATCTATCACATTAACCTTCTACAGGTATATAAAAACAATCGTTTTATCCACAAGGACTTACAATCAAGGACTTTACTTAGCCCCTGACTCTTTTAGGTAGGTTCAACCACTCTCCTGAAATTCGTACAAAGTAATTAATACCAAGGTAAACTTTTATCGAATCGAAGGAAATATCGGATAAAAAAAGTAACAAGCAGTTCAAGTAGCGGTTGGATAATAAATGCATACTGAATTCATCGTAAAGGATACTCCTAACCTCCGGAGGAGGGTAAATGATGCCAACTATCGGCTGGGAGGATGGCGGGGTATCCTCAACCTCTAATGGTTGAGGGATTGCTATTTCCTGGGCTGGCATTCTTTACAGTAATATTTATACAACCATTCACAATGACTACTCAAACATTATGACCTAGAACGCGCCAGAAAATTCAGCAGAACTATTGAAACGTCGCAACCATGATATACTGAGGGTGCGTTCCACTCATAGAGCTTATAGGACAAAACTTCTATGGTTCCACTACAGCTATTCCTCCGTGGTATAAGCGTTGAGTGTAGATAGGTATCTATACTCAACGGTATGTCAGAGAGGCACAGGCAACGGGAGCCAAACAAAAAGCGAATTGCGAATAGTTCGATGTACTGATATATATCGATATTCGAGAGAGTACGACGCGGAGACAAGAAGTCGTGGGAGAACCATAGACCATCAAGAATTTATCCACAAAATTTAATGCTCGCGCGAATTTAGTCAAATTTAGTCCTACCGACTGAGTACATCGGATTGAATTTTGCGAACAATTAATCCGGTGGAGGCTGATCGCCATCAGAGCTGACTGTTCCGAAAAATGGAAACGATAGATGAGGGATGAACCTACAAATCAGATTTTTTTTCGAATCCAAGATTTAGCATCAGATGCAAATAGTAGAAGACCATGTTAGTTTTGATCATTTGATGTGTTTATCCAGAAATTGGGGGATTTATCAGAGAGAATGATCGAGTGATCTAAACATGTGATGCTTCGAGAAAGACAACGAGATGTGCTGCCACGTCAGTGAGCAAGTGTAACATGTCGTATTTTTTGAAGCTAAACAAAGATTCAACGGAACTTGGTTAGTTGGAACATAATTGTTTTCTCCGCGTCAGCTCTCATGCTGATGCCCGTATTTTCTACGACGATTCTGTGGGCAGCAGACGAAGGTTGGTCCTTTCTTAATATTTAATATTGAATTGAAGATGTGCAGAACTTCATGAGGAGCAATTCCAACTGAGGATTGTTCAGAGAGTATGTTTGGATCCTTCGTAGTACCAGTAATCAGAAATATCATATCTGGTAGCACAATCCGGCGAATGACAGGAGTTCCCACAATGGGGGACAACAAAAAAATGAATGCATCTAGCTCAAGACCAGGCCCTGCTGGAGAACCGGAGACCTCTGGATCAATAGAAGTAAGTTCGCTATCAAAGCTTATCGAATGTTGGAATGACTAATTAATATTTGACATTAGCTCTAACCATTCCAATTTAGTTGTATACCAACATACACTGTTTTCATTTGTTACTAAAGGTCGACAACTCAAGTACGGTTCTGCTGAAAATAGCTACGCTGTATGCAGAGCGGTTAATGAATGATATTTGCCTTATAGTAGACAGTGTCGAATATCCAGCTCATCGTCTGATTCTATGTGCCTCCAGTGACGTATTTCAGGTAAATGATAGGTGACCAATTTCGCTTTATACCCTGGGCACATAGGTGAATGTTCACATTTAACTTCTTCCTGCAGGTGATGTTAATGAGCCCGCAATGGACAGAATCACAAGAGAGTAGAGTCACATTGCAGGAAACACCACAGTGCGCTGCTATATTCAGCGAATTTCTTCGTTATTTTTACACAGGCCAGATAAGGATCAACTACGGAGTGGTTCTACCTATTCTATCTCTGGCAGACAAGTATAATGTCAGGGATTTAATTTCTCTCTGTATCAATTACATGCATAGCCATATTGCTGCAGCAGCGACTCATGGCCTGCTTGTTTCTTGGTTGCAATATACTACAAACTGTGGACATCGTATGGTAGCCCAGTCCTGCCAGAATTTCATAAAATGGAACTTTGAATTAGTTGCCAAAACAGCTGATTTTGAAAATTTTGAACCAGATGTCCTGGTATCTCTCTTACATCAGAGCAGTTTGGTCATTAGGGATGAAATGACTTTGTACGAATGTCTGGAATCCTGGCTGGATCATCAGGCGTCTCGATTGAAGATTGAACTCCTCACAGTAGACCTCGAAGCAGCATTAGAACAGATAGTCGTTGCTGTTATGTCATGCATCAGATTTCCAATGATGTCACCCCGGCAGTTGGCAAAGCTACTGCTTTCGCCGTTAACAAAAAAGTATAAGGAATTTTTCGTTGAAAGAATGGCTATTGGCATGTCATTTCATTCGGGACAACAAGAGAGAGTCAATGAAGTTACCAGAACCGAGGAAGATGGAGGTCTGCTTTTTGAACCCAGGCTGTACACGAACGACACATGTAGCTCTTTGCTCACGATAGAAAATTTCCGTTGCTTACCTTCTTATCACACCAGAACATTGGTGTTCTCAAGTCATTCATATTTGGCTGAATGTGCAGGAGATCGAACCTGCGAATGGGTTGTAGATATTTACCCTAAAGGCGTATGGTTCAAAACATTTTTCCTTATAGTTTGGCAGGGTAACGTCGAAGTACCAGAGCATGTGATTAGATCGGTAAGATTATCTCTCACTTGTAAGGAACCACCGCCCACTGGCGAGCCTGATATGCGGGTAAAAATCGGTGTTTTATTTTATGGTCTACAAGACGGTGTGGAACACATAGCCAGAGTAACCGAAGTTATCCACAGGTTTAGCACGGATGACCGTGTCCTCAACTTGGATGACCTCTTACCCTTTGAAGAGCTCAATCCAAAGCAACCCTCAGTTGGGAATGTAGTGTCACCCTTTCTCGTTGGCCCCAACAAAGATATGCTCAAATTGCACATCGTTATATCGCCAGCAAATTCAATAGAGTCCCAGGCTCGAAAAAGTTCAAAGGATATGTTTACTTTATGATATATGATCATGGGTTTCTCAGTAATTCGTCAATCAAGGCATGTAGTGACCCTGTTTAGAGATTCGAACTTGATTAGAAACTGTGCAAGTATAGTCACTGTGATTATTGGAACAGTATCTTATGTGTATTAACTTTTGATGAATTGAATTTACAGATATTAGTACACCATCATCGGTAACACGTGCAGTACTAATAAACATACGAAGTTCACAGACTTTTATTCATTGTACCAATTTCTTTCAGTCAGCAGTCTCGCTCGTACTAATTGAGGGTACGTTATTTATTTTCATCAGTATCAAATGCACTCCTAACAAATCAATACCAGCAGTTGCGTATCGATAGTCAACTTACTTAAACATATTGTAACGTTACATCTGAATCCTATCACACATCAGAATAATCTTACGACTATTGATAACATTATTATAACACCTTGAATAAAGTTGTGTTCCGAATGTAACAGTGTTTATACACTAAATTCCTTATCAAACAGCAAAAACGAATGTCTAGTAGTCTTTATCGGCCTCATCTGACTCGCGGAACTCTAATGAGTGAAGTGAAAGACTATTGAGAATTCTTACTTGCACTCTCACTGCAGCTATAGGTGGAGCTAGTCCGCGATATTAGATGCAGTTAAGTAACCCTGGGTACAATATGTTAGAAAAGACTGGAGTTCAGGAGAATGTAAACATAATACAAAGGTATGCTGAGAAAACTAAATATAATCCAAATTCTCAATGTTAGTTTAATTTATTCTTATCTCCTCTCTGCTAATCTCTCGAATTGCCTTGATGTAAATAATTATTTTTCCAGCTGTAATTTCGTTGCACAAGAATTTATCATGCTTATGCGCTTGTGGTAATGGAGTTACATTATTCGTTAGAATCTCTTACTGCTATGGAAAACTGCATTTTTCTAAACGATCAATAGTCTGATGGTCTTTCGTGTCGACACCTCATTGAATACATTGGAATTTCCAGTGAATGGTAACAAACTACTGGATTTCGATATAATGTGGGAAAAAGTAATAGTTGGTCACCGAACCCTTCCAGAAGGTGACCGTAGATGAGATTTTATGTATCCCGTTCTATAGTCGATTGCGTCACGTGATGTACCACCTGACGACCCGTGCCTGTGTCTCCTGCTCCATCTGAAAACAATGCACAGTACAATTATGCAGCCTGTTGATTCCCATTATTATTGGTAAGCATGCAGACCAAGGTACATACATATTCCATTAAAATTTTCAGTAACATACTATGCCATGTGCTTGCGCACATCGAGGCAATGGTCAAGTATAGACATATCACAACAGACAATTGTCAAATATATCAAATGGCTTCACAGACAGTACAATGCTTCATTCCATGATCATATATAGCACATCCAGAATGATAGTAGGAACTGCTATACGAATAATGTCAGCTACCATTTATAGGTCTCAGGGCCATAGATTAACTTAATATACCTGGGCATAATACGTCTGGAGAAAGAATACCTGGGCATACCTATTCACAATTATATTCTTTTTATATCGCGAATTCGCACGAATATGGGTTGATTTGGTCGTGACTTTGTTCAAATCTTTTAATAGCTTAAGAGAAAAGTGTGAAGAGGCAAACTGACAATGCATAATTCATAGTTTCATCAGAATGAAACAATAAAATACCTACATGACATAAGGTAGGTGTGATAAGTAGATAGTGAAGGGAATGTATCGATGACTGATGCTATCGATACTTAATTGGTGAGACTTTTGAGAATTGGTGAAATAAAATCTGATATCAAGTCTTTTTATATCAAACATAAAGATAATTGTTTCTTGAAAACTATTTTACAAAGCTCAAGTTCAATATTACCCCCCACTGACCCACCGTATCGACGACTTAATGAGATCCCCTGCACATCGAAACAAATATACTCAATTCAAATAACAGCTGCGGTATAACATTGTATGCAACACTACCTACATCGAAGACATTTCCGACTCAATTAGGGATCTACAAACGGGACCATCGCATAGCGCACAATCCAGGGCCTTTGAATAGCATTCCATAATCGTTCAATAAGAATATCGGTCCAAGCAATTGATTTTGATCATGACATTGGTAAATAACAAGAGCTATTTTGATGATTTAATTCAACGAATGAAAATCCATCCTGTAATCTCACGCTACTTGCTGGAAGAGACGAACCAAGTATAGTTTTCCTTCGCCGGTTATTAGCCAATAAGTTGATGCGGAATATGCGTAAGCTACTACGGCAGCTGACTGCTAAATTATGAAAGGCGTACCTTGTTGGACTTGAGGGACGATGAGCGAGCGATGATGGTTGTTGGTAGTGGTTGAAATTGAGGTAGGGACTCGGCGTGAAGGTTCAGAGGGCGAAGAAGTGTTGATATTATGATGATGGGTCAAGTTAGTATTATTGGTAGAAGGGAGTGGAAGAAGGGTTTGTCCGTCACCCTGAGTAGAGGACACTCCGTAGTTCCGTCTGAATTGCCGATGCTGGATCGATTGTCTTCGGCTTCTATTCACCGCGCTTCTGCCACCCCCACGATGTTGCGAACTTGTCGTACTGCATCAACCCCATTGATTGTTTCGTTTCAAATTTCTATACCTAACGGATGTTACTGCTTCGCTACGTCATGACATATAAGTTACTTGATTTTTTTTTCACTCAGCCTAGTCTCTTTTCCCTTGAAATCTGCAATGATCTCGATTCTATCACTTTACATACTGGGTAGGCATACTACCTGCTCTCATTTTTCTTACTTTGACAAATATGTGTCTAAGATCAATTCTCAAAGAGTCGGAGACTTGCTGAGATTATCCACGAATTTCATCATATAGTTTACATCAAAATAGATGACACGTATGTGGGTATAAATACATTTATGCACGAATGAAATAACATTCTGCTCGTTGTGAAAGACACCGAAATCATACCAAGATAATTGCGCTATTGTATTGTGTGGATTTTTTATAATTAAAGCAAGTGAAACGTATACTCATACATGAAGATACTAGCGATCAGAGATAAATGTATCAGTTTGAATGGTTTGGCATGGTTAAAAATAAGCGTGTGCCAATAAGGCTTGTAAGAATTTGTGTAACAAATAGTGCTAAGAGCTGCGAGTCAGACCTGATTTCTAAATTGTAGGTATATGTAATATAGCCTAATCATTGCATTTGGTTTAGGATGTTATTAGGTATATAACGATAGTTCTGACTATTGTCATATTTCCCTATCGACTGAGACGTTCAATCCAGGGCATCCTTGTTTTTTCCTAGGAGACTTGCTTCGCAATCGACATACATATAAGTATGATATATGTAATAACCCTAAGAAGTATACAAGCAATGAGAAGAAAGTGATGACGAGCATGCCACTAAATAGATTATGAAAATGCTTGCACAGTTGGAAGCAGTGCATATTTGAGAATAGCGAAATCAGCAAAAACGAAAAAACACCATGCACCCACCAATATTAGATTTCGTTCTTATTCGCACATTACAGACAATTCACCAATAAAATATGGCAACAATGAGTCGATTTTCTACTATATAATTACTTTTGTTGTCAACAAGTGTTACATATTGAATTAATTGGACAACAAATGGTAATCTGAACGGGAATCACCTAGTGTACTAAGCATCTATTACATACAAACCATCGTAAGTAAACATTTGCTTTCACACAACATGATTCATGATCCAGATTATGTGAAAATTTTAAACTGAAATCTGATAGACTACTTTCACTATTGAAATATTAAGTTGTTGAAGGCGTTCTCAGATAAAAGCACTGACTTCATACTCAAATATACTGTGCAGACTTTGTGTCTTTGTGATGTGGTATCACTGATGATCTCCATTCTTATGCTTACATACAAAAAGTTATACATCTGCACCATGTATTAGAATAAATTACGTGTAAACAAAATTTGAACACACGTTAACAACAAAAATTTACCGACAGTTTATATTTGGGGTATCTGTTAATTGTGATTCTATTTACAACCAATTTCAAAGGTGAATTTTCAGTGTCGCTGGCAAACAATATATAGGCGATATTTCTTCTTACCTTACATTGTGACTCATCGCGATTATGTTTCTGTAACAGCATATAATGGATCCTGATTGTTGGGAAGCGAGTGATGAAGTGTCAATGTCGATTCACATATGGTAATGAGCAGCTCAGGCAAATCGATTCAAACTAACATTGAGGCTCAAACAGATTCAACTATGATTATACCTAACTAACAATCGAGTAGCTGTTGACGTTAGTCACAAATTGTTAGTCGTTTGCCACCCTAGTGAAGGTATCTGTGTAATATCAAAATATACCACAATGCATTGTTTCCTAATTCTTGAGGGGCTTGATCGTTTTCCGAGAGTTACATTTGCAATTATACATGTGTATAGTCGGGGACAGTACCCCTCGCAACTTGACAGTCTTGAAAAATAGGCTTGCCTCTGTAGGAAATTGCTTGTGATGTGGAATGTTTACAGATGAAGTAGTATATTCACGGCGAATTGGACCAAGTCATCATCGTAATGTGTCGTGAAATGCACCGATGTGTATAAACAGATCTTCCAATGAATCGTCTACTAGTATTAAGCTCTCTAACTACACATAGACGATTTTAAGTACGCATAACTGGGTTCAACTGCATTTGCAACAAAAAATGTAACTAGAACCTTGATGTTTGTTGTCCACATAATACTCTTCATTATGTGAATTTAATCGACACGTGTGCAAGGTGAGTGCCGAATCGGCCCCTAGTTCATATCTCGGTAGTACAGTGTGGTTGATTAATGTATGGTTATCACTATTTTTACAATGAAAGCAATTGGACAGCTAGCACCACCGGTCGTTTCAATGCACGTGCTAGTAATCTTCAAATCCCGATATAAATGTATCATTATTTATATAGACTAGACTTCGATGTTTAAAATATTTGTGACAAACCATGGCAAAAGAGAAATTTTTGATTTTACCCACCGATGTGGTAATGGTCGGAGGAGGTACATCTATATGACGTATTAAGATTTTAGAAGTATACTACGTATATAATCTCTATGTAGTGAAGATTAAAGGCACAAGTCCATATAGTGAGTTTATCAAGCAGAACCTATTTCAGTATATAAGTGTGCTGCTTCTATGTGGTGCAAAATATAATATGAATGAAGAAATTTATGTCTTGTTACAAGAGTATAGATGCATAAGTATGTATATAAGTGTAGTCAGCTGTATGGTATATATACGTATACATATACCTATAAGTATATAATATCGTATTATATGTATACATATACATATGTATGGTATATATATATAAGATAGGTATAGGTGAAAAGGACACAAATCCTAG
This sequence comes from Athalia circularis, assembly GCA_963978495.1. Classification (NCBI taxonomy): domain Eukaryota; kingdom Metazoa; phylum Arthropoda; class Insecta; order Hymenoptera; family Athaliidae; genus Athalia; species Athalia circularis. Next base: position 269,822 of record OZ021701.1, on the reverse strand, counting down.
GGAAGTGAAAACTATAATGAAAATGAAATAGAACTAAGGTGCATACTACAAGTGATATGAATCTAATGTAGAGTTGAAATTACGTACCGCAGTAATCGTGTGATGTAATCTGGCCAATTGTCTGGAAACATGACGAGGAAAAATCCCACTGCTATCAAAATCATCCCTGCTAGCTTCATGCCAACAAAGTGGGCTCCGTAAAGAACCACGTCAAGAGCTGTGACCGTAAAGTTGATGGAATACAATAATATGATTCTTTGTTTATACTCAGACACTGAAAGGTCTTCAGCAAATCACAACCATTCATCTGTATGCATTGGCATTTCAATGTTTTCTTACCTGCAGACACCGGCACGGCAGTGATTAGGCCGAGAGTTATGAACAAATCGTAGGTCAGGGCAATACTAAAGTTTCCCAGCATATTTGCAACTGTGAACGGATAAGAACGGAAAATTATTTTGTGGAATTTTCTGAATATATCCTCAATAATTGAACAAAAAAAAAGGTACAATAGTCTTGTGCCACAAACCCAGATGAAGGATACTAGCAGAAAGTAGAGCTGGCCATGGCAAGCGAGTCCATTGCACACTTTCAACTCCAGAGAAATATAAGGCAAGGCAAATTGGCCAAAGCAAGGCAGCATTACAAAGTCCAACCAATGAGAAGAACAAAGATACTTGGCCAAATGTGGTTTCTCCTATTACTTTCTTGAACAATATCTGCAGTCAAGTGTGGGCACATCAGTCAAGCTAAAGTTATGACCAGCGTTCCTGGGTACAATGGTTTGAGTAATTATTACTGACTTTGTATACTGCGGATCCAGCTGCAGCTGATGCGGCAAGTACAACACCACCAAAAGTCGGACTGCCCGAAATACCGTCCATGTATGCAAGTAATGCAATTCCTGTATCGCATAAGATAACTGCTACTATCTGCAATTTGAAGAACGCAGTCAATATATTTTAGATAAATACTTCATCCAACAAACCTCCCTTACCCTAACACCAACAAATTGTTCCTGAAGAATGACCCAAGAGAGAAGATAAACGCAGCAAACATTAGTGGCAAAGAGCGCCATAACATCTGTGGCTAGTAGTATCCTCAACGAATGAATGTACATATAATTTGTGACCACCCATAGCCCACAAAAAAGACTGCATCGAGTTAAAAAACGTCCACCAGTGAATCCTTTGTCGCGAAAACCACGAAGGCTTTCTGCCACAATTTCTGACAGATTTGAGCACTTGGTTCTTGCTACTCTGCATAGAAAGTATACCGGAAAGTACAGAACAGCCCAGTTGGTACAGAACCACGTTGTGAAAAATGGAGCGTTATATGGTAGGGATATCTGTAAATCATACGTAATCGTCAAATTACTGTGGAATACTCGCCAAACTTTTACCTACATGTTGATGATGTAGTCCAGACACATTCGAAGGTATCGAACCCTGGTTAGTCATTGCTTCTGGCTTTTGAAAGTATAAATATTTCATGCAATGGGTTGCACCGACCCAACTAGCTGTTACACCTATTGTCACACATATCCCAAAGTAGATCTGGAAATACGGAAAATTCTCTGTTTACACTTGCATATGTCTCCACATCGCAATTAGCCACGTAATGTTCACCTTTTTTGCCGACTCAGCACAGCATGAGGCATAACAAGTTGAAAGGGAGTTTGAAGAACTCCCTGTGACACAAGATTGTTGACTTTGTACCCCTCCACCTGGATCTACAGACCTGCAAGTTATTGAAGCGTCGCAGCATCCTCCACTAGCACTACAGCCTTGCTGTTCACATCCTGCAATTCGACGCACAATTTAGTATAGCAAGCAACGATACAGGTAATAGTTTGCATATAATTAGCCTGTAACAACCTGAAGCCGATGTATCTAATATAACTTGGACAGGACTGACATAAGGTCCATTATTTTGTTGTTCCTCGTTTAAGACAATGCTCGGAGCACGTGATCTTCTTGGGTGAAATATGGTGGGGACCTCCCCAACCCCGCCGCTACCCATGTTTTACCAGTGCCTTGATATGTTTTCAGTAAAACGCTACAAAAGAGTGAATATCAATACATTTATATCCATTTGAAATTGATTGAGTTATTTTTCGAAATAATTTACTTGCTCTTAAAGCCACATGTTATACATAATATGCCTTTGTAATCACAGGTGATCTTCAAAAATATTAGTGCTGGGGAGTGCTAATTGCATATCGACAGGCGTTATTGTGATGATTACAGAGGGTGGTTTCATGTCTAAAGCTTTCTATAATTGGCTATTACATCAACGGAGAACTCAAATTTACACAAATTTTTCCAAGGATTATTATCACTTTGACAGCACAGATCTTCTAGCAAGTTCGTAAAAGAAGAATTCACGTTTGACACTAGATTACATTTTAGCAAGAATTCGCTGTGAATAAGTCAGATCAACATTTAGAAAATGGCACAAAGGTGGAAAGAAATGACAACAGCTATAGCTACTATAACATTACTAAAACGAGATAAAACTCGTCAATCAATGTTTTTGCACAGTTAGCGCAAAATGACACGTTGAAAGAGCGCCGAAATCACCACTCCACCACCCGCACAATTGCTCACATTCGAACGAAATGTAGATCTCGGCTGTGTTTAAATAGTTATAATTGCACCGAACTCATTTAAAAGTGGCAAATACTTTAAACCACCATCTACGATCACTATTGCACTCGGTTTCGCACTGCATGTAAACCATAGAGCTTATCTTGTAAACTCCTTTTAAAATGCGCCATTGCCATTGATTGTAGGGCCCGCGAAGACCCGCGAACCTCGCTAACTCCCGGACCTTCGCCGTGCTTGCCACCCCTCTTGGCCACTGTCTCCTTTTGTCCCACTTCATTTTCGCCCTTCCTACGTCGGCGCGTCTTTCCGTATGATCTTGCATCCAATTATTGCGCGCGAGGTCACAAAAAGTTTGATCCAATTAATACGGAAATGAACGAGAAAGAACCAAGTTTTTAGAGGATCGATAATTCGACAAAGAGGACCGGTATATTTTATGTTTCACCACGTGCAAAATGTTCATTATGTGGGTTCCGCATGTTAATAATGATGATACATAACAATACCACTACGATTTGTCATCTGTCTTGATATTTTTATTACTTCAATACGTAAATATTAAAACATGTAAGTATGTAAATTTTTACAGAATCAAAATGATAACATTTATAGTTTACGTTCCTCTCAAACAGAACGCTCTTATAATGTAGTATTCATTTTACAGACGAGATGTACAATCTATGTCCTACTGCTTATCAATAATAATTCATAAATTTTGCACATTCTTATTCATACCCTATTTCAATGATTTTATACTAGACTAAAATAATGGATTGGACAGCGTTTGGGAATAAAATAAAGACTAAAAAACGGCACATATTTTGACAATAATTTATGAAGAACATCCGTGTGAAACAGAATTGTTTGCTTTGAGTCAAGTATCCTAATAAAATCAGCATCTAAAATTTATGGCATCAAGAAGTATTACCTTCTTTCTTATTTATCATGAGTCCCAATATGTTTTTCACTCCTTATTATGCAAAATGTGAAGAAAGAACGCGACTGCTCACGTTCTCACATTCAAATTATAGATATGTAAACTAGGGATGTAAAACAAAAGGAAGGAAAAAAGCTAGCAACCCCCTGAAGCTAGCTTGTAACACATAGGAACATGCCATTTCTTCAGTGCATGCCACTTTAAAATCTAATTCAAATTACTCGCTCATTACATGCTTATACCTAGCTGCCTAATTATCTTACGATTAATCATATTTACAATAGCCTATATGCAATGAGGTACAGATGTTCTCTGACCAAAGTCTCTGTTATGATACAGCCTACACATACCGATGGATATACTTGGGATTTCTGATAAGTTTGATTACAAAATCAATTGCTTAAAATGTAACTTAAATCTATGTATATATCTATGTGTAGTTGCCGTAAATGTACCAACGGTAAATAGCAGCAGGTATTACATACCGGTAGGATTCTAAATAAGGAATAGTTGGTGATTGAAATGCTGATGACGATCAGACAGAAGAGTCTCTGAGCTTCTTAAATATTGTTCGGAGGTTCACGAAATCTTTTTCAGGCCTAAAAAAGGGATCGACTATCGTATGTTACAAAATATTTTCTTTTCCACTTTATACAGGTCATCAACAATTAACGCAACATCGATGAGGTGTGCTGTTCATTCATATTAGAGTTAAAGTACTAAAACTGTGTACAAGTATGAGTATATAACATGCATAATAGGATTCAACTAGTTACAATGTCGAGGCAAGGTGAAATATACCCAACTCTGGGTGTGTATGGGATGCTCGAAACGAGTTAGTGAAATGTAACTTGATTACAACAATGAATGTGCAATGATAAGCGAATAGACAGATGTTAAATGTCTTCAATCCACTGATCACTTCTGAAACTACCGTTGAAAAGTTGTCAGTAATTCATGAATCTCTGCAATAACCCTGATGAAAAAGAAATTAATGAAAGGCAGGAATAAAGATAAACTGATTCGTTTACTCCACATTTACTCCACATTTTTCGTCAACACACATATGTGTTATGGTAAACTATCATGAAGATTTGCAACACTGCCGATATTTTGTTCATGCAAAATTATAATGGGGTGAAAGCATTCCAAGAGAATTGAAGTACACCGCATTCCATAGCTGAACAGCGCATCATGTTTTAAACCCACGCAATAACACTCGTACAAAAAATGTCCAAAGTAGAAAAAGTAAATAATTTAATGAAACGCAAGCACTCTCTATCGCACACCTCCACGCAAAAGCTTCACAATTGGCTTATGCTATGGCCTGCATTTCATGGGTTAAAAATATTCCAATATGCAGCTCGATTTGTGTCACTTGTTTCCATGTGCATGTGGGGCAAGGATGAATCACAGATAATTATCATGGATGTACAGTCATAGATCGAAGGATCGATTTATCCGGATGTACAGTTCTGACCTTCATCAAGAATGGTAAAGCAAATAAATATTATTTTACAAACAAAGTATAGATAATAGCTCTTGAACCCGGAGACGGTGAACAATCAATCAATTACTGGGTTGATTGACAATGAATGATTTTGTCACTGTAACACCACGACAATATTTTGCATGAGCTAAGAATATCCCCCAAACATGCGTATCTTGCATTGTCATTTATAGTACAATTAGTTGAATGTGTACGGTACCAGTGGTTCTCCTTAAAAGGAGATCCACCGTACGCCAAAAACGCGGTTCGTAGTTTCTTCGATATGACACTAGAACTTTTCATTACCGGAAGTTTCCTATGAATCCAAAGCGAAATTACGAATCGCCTTTTAGAAGCGGTCAGACTCCTATAGCCCCTTAAGTAGTGCAATTCCGGTACCCTACGAATATGAATGCGTTTCATGTTTGTTACCCAACATTTACTCTACTGGCATCAAGTGCACATAATTAAATATACCGTGAACTTGAGTAGGCATAGTCGACTCAGAATTTTTTCACAGTACATCACCAATGGGGAACATTGCTTCAAAAGTCTACGCGGATGAGCACTAGATGTAATGAAGATAACACATCTGTTGAGAGAAACATGTACGTATTCAAATTTTCGGACACGTAGTAGCTCTAATTGTGAAATAGAAAAATATTTGGCAGCATATACAGACTGGCCATAAGTCGTGGACACTTCCGAATTTTTCGCTCGCGACAAAAAGTTAGATATCTCGGCCAAAAAGAATCGTAGATAAATGAACAAAAAAGCGTTTTGAAGAGGAAGAATTCAGCTTTATTTTTGTTTTTGTCAACTTTTCTTACGATTTTCGGTTCAATCGTCGGGTATTGTTGAACATTGTTTCTTTGGCGATTTTCACACTTCCATAGAATTGCAAATAATATTTCGGGAAATTGGACCAATTTTTTTTTTGTTTTTTTATGAGGCTGTGGAAGCCAAGTACAGCAATTCTTTCCACTTGATCCATCACAGGTGGGGCAAATAGAACAATTAATTCAGAAAATCTCAAAGATGTTAAAAAGAAGTTCCTAAAATATTCCTAAAAAAATCTGAGAACCGTAATATTAAAAAAAAAAAAAAAAAAAAAACATTAAACATTTTTTCATTCGTGGCAAGTCCTTCCAAGCAGCGTCGTTACCGAATTACAACGCGTTTTCTGAAGACCGGAATATTTCACAAGAAATTGAATAACTTCACGAAAAAAAAACGTAAAAAATTTTTCAAAAAAGGGTCAAAATCACCAAAAAAACACAATTTTCAACAATGTCCGATGACTGGACCGAAACGCGTAAAAATAGTTGCCCAAGATATCTAACTTTTTGTGTTCTTGAACTTATGGCCGCCACTGTACCTCAGAAGGAAAAAACTTAGAACAAATTCATTCCTAACAGCAAATAGTTCAGAACCTTCGTCACGGCCCATCTCTGAATTGGGTCGATTGTTGTGGACATCTATGACGTTCGACGCGGCTGGATCCTAACTAGAGATTATATAGTGGATTCACTAAGTTAAAATTGTTCCCCATTGGCACAGAAAGTAATATAGTACAGGAAGTGGTTGTTGTGCTATCCAGCTAAATTTATCATACATACAAACTAACTACATACTAGACTCCTTCGTAGTAAGAGCCTCGTTGTTGTGGTTCATGCGTATCACTGTGGATGAATTAAGATGTAACGTTTTGCCTAAAGTAACAACGCGTTCCATGACGCATGATGCAGAGAGACGAGCTTCCGCGTCGTGATCCCAGCATTCTTCCATCGTATCGCAAAGTGCCAGAAGGCCCTGCGAAAATGAAAAAAACAAAGTCCGTGATGGATCGTCAAAATTATTATAAATATATGGCGACGATGATTACCGGATGCTTCCGCCATGTCTCTAATATGAGAGGGCGTTCTTTTTTGACAACGACGCTTTCTTGCATATCTTCTAATGTTGGATGAAGACCAACTTCTTCTTCAAACGGAAGTCTATAGTCTCCGATGGGACCCTGTTACGAAAATATATAATCTTTAATCCACTGTAACGAGGCAAAAGAACTAATCTTTATCCCTTGATGGCTATATGCCTTTAGTAAAAATTAGTACGGACCAAATGCCAAATAGAACTGATCATGATACTAGCTTTGTATAAATCTTACATCTTGAGTTGTGCATCTTGACGCCAACTCCCACAGCACCAATCCGCAAGCGTACATATCAATCCGTAGAAAGGAATCGCGAGTAAAGTTGATTGCACCTTCCAGTACCTCTGGTGCCATGTATCGTCTAGTTCCAACCTAAAATGTACGTGTATTCATAGAAGTGAGCATATTTTTTCTCGCAAACAATTGTCACGAGTGCCAAGTTAGGGGATTAGGTAAGATTATAGCATAAAATTCATGCTATCTACCTGTCCGTGGGTGTCACCACATGGCTTCCCTGGATGAAAAATTAATGCTAAACCGAAGTCAGCTATACACGCACTCATGTCAGCTTTCAGGAGAACGTTTTTTGATTTGAAATCCCGATGCGCAACTGCTGGCTTGTATCCGTCAGCTTTATTGGCTGGTATTTCCTCGTGCAGATGCATCAAGCCCCTAAGAAAATTAATATTCATAGACCGATATAAATTTACCTAAGTGGATCATGGCATACGTTGAAATTCTTTAAATTATGAACACTGGTATATTCGTGTCCTTCTACCTTGCCATTGATTCAGCAATTTTGCACATTTCAGGCCATGTGACAACGTTAGCCTTGAGGTAGTCGCATAAGGAACCTCTTTCATGGTATGCTGTTATCAACCAAAATTCTGCTTGGAGATTGTCTCCACGCTTCTCAACTCCAATGTAGCGCAATATATCTTCATGATCCATATGTGCTAGCTTAAATATTTCCTGTTCCGACTGCCAGGACTGTTTATCTTGAATGGGAAAAACTTTGACAGCAACCACATCATTTTTGAGTTGTGCTTTCCATACAGCACCAAATCGACCGCGAGCTTTAATTTCCAAAAGTTGAATCGGTCGTAGGCCCAGATTCGGTGAAGGTTGTGGCAATGGCAGTGGCTCCAAGGTTGGTACCTTGCAATGAAATATCATTGAATCAATGTTATGACAGAGTTTGAAAAAATTATTTAAATTTACCTCGTTAAAATAGGCCAATTTACGTTTCCGATAAAACCAGTACAAGCTTAGTAAAAGGAAAGCAGGTAACAACATGGGAATGCAAACCCACATAAGGATCGTTACCACTTGCTGGTCCGTATCTGGAGCTGGTTGAGGCCCTGCAATAATAATTATATCATTTTGGGACTTGAAACCTTGATACCAACTTGAGATGTATCGATTATTAGGATGTATCCCTGCTCACGTTTATCTATAATATCGGAGTTTGGTGGAGGGGGTTGTGTAGGATCCCATGTATAATTTTGGTTACACATATTTCCGTCACAACAGCAAAAGAATAAGTTTTTTCGTTCGGCGCTTTTTTCAATGCATTGTGGCTTGTCGTAACATTCTTTGCTATCCAGAAAGCATCCCTGTAGAAAAAATATGGTTAAAAAATGTTCTTAACATTTACAAAATCAAAGTGAATGTGTCAAGATGGAACTGATCTTAGAACCTTCAATTTGATGGCTGTCTGCCCGGTGACATTATTCCTTTCCCAAAGCACGTAGCAATGATTACGTTTGTCAGGATCATGTGGACCACATTCCTCTCGCCTCAAACAGACTTGTTGAGGGTCTGTGCATGTTGTCTCGTTATAAAACTCGCAATACGTCGATCCTTTAACATCACGAGCCAACGATGTCCCTATGCACATTCGATTCAAAAGTTCAACTAAAAGTTATAGTATATATCATGATGTTGTAATTTCTGATTAAACTGATAATGATTGCTTCAACGGGTTTTCTATCACATCTATTCATCAAACATTGCCTGTCAAAGAAATATGATATCAAACAAATAAATGGTACAACAAACAACTTTTTTCGATGGATTCTGCTGTATTTAATACCGAATCTCGACGAGCCCCTTACACTTTCTTGTATTTGTGGAGAAACTCTGGCACTGTCCTACCAGTGGAACATGTACATAGAACGATTAAGTGTGCGGCCAGATCTCGTGAAAAAAAGGATACCAGTAACAAGCTGATTACGTTAAAATGACAACAATAACAAGTAAACATCTGTGTTGATAAAAATTAATTATAACCCAAAAGAGAAAAAAATTCTCGCGATTTGCAAAACAATGTTTTGATAGATCAACATCATGCTAACGGTGAGATACACAAACGTCGTGTATTTTTCACGAAACTTATCAATATGCCCAATGATTGAGGGATGGATGTAGATCGCAAATTGGTGAATCTCAACAAACAAGATAGATCCCAGTTGAGGACATTAAAATGAATTGGGTAAAAGCAATAGAAATATTTCAAGATTCAAATAGGATGTAAGAATTACCTATTAAGCCTAGAAGGTATGGCAGTATCATTAAATACAGAGGCATCGTGAACGGCTCACAGAAGCATAACAGTAATTTTACGTCTATTAGCTATTAAGCAATTTGTAGTTCACTCGTAGACACATTCCTCACTCAATAAGCCGCGCACAACACAGCCTCATGTCATTTTCGAGCCTTGCAAAGGCAGCGACTGTAGTGTTTTTCTGCTTAGCTGAATTCTGAGCCTGTATTTAGCACCGACAACAACCGAACTAATTGACGGAAGGTACATCCGTGGTCTCTTATCTATTTAACAAAATTATCGAGAATGAGACATTCTTCTAATTACATAAAAATATACACCGTACTCGCGAGTGACCATAGACAAGTGTTCCCATGTTACGCCGTTCTGCGGTTTAGATATAACCATGGACGTATAAAATATATAACCAACCTGGATGGAGGATTCGCCGTTCGGCCATCGTTCGGCGCTGTTCCCACATGATTCGACGCCATTACCGACGCTAACAATATCTATAGATATATACTGAAGCTACTGACGCTAACAATATCTACGTATACATATGCTGACGCTTGGCGTGTTTGGCTTGAATTTGTATCACGATTAGTATAGAATCTTTTATCAGAGATATATTGATCCATAAATCGCAGTTATAATACTGCGTGATGATTACATGTGCATTTTCAGTCAACCAATTTTCAGTCAACGCGCTCCATGTGGCGTTGAAAATATTTTGGTTTAAATTATCCGCCCATTTTTCCACTTCTCGTTTGTATCTACCATGGTTAGTACGGCTGGCGAGATTGAAGTTGACCCCCATAGTGGCCACGCGCGTCGAGTTAAATTGGACAAGCTTCTGCTGTCGCCGAGTCGCTCTTTGCCTACCTAGTTCTCCATAGCCTGCTCCTCGTGATCGTTAAGTCGTCTGCTACCGTGGGCTGCTCGATGCGATGAACTGTTTGACAGCTCTGGCATTCGTTGCTGCCGTTGCTGCTTTCGATCGGCAATGCAATGACTCCAACGATTACTATTTATTTACAGTACCGAGAGAAGTAATTTTAAGGAACACTACGAGTTGTTTCTTTTTCTGGGACATGAGCAATGCTCAATACGAGTTATTTTTTTCTCTGGGATATTAGGAATAATAGAAAAATTATCGGGTACCATGGGAGGAGTAGCCTCGAAAATTTCACGATAAAATGTTCGATACATTACATTGTGAGAACGAAATGTTTTTCGTGGATTATTGACACATTGCAGGTGAATGCCAGGAGTTTAGATAAATCAAATGAAAGCAATGCGAAACATACGGGCCATATATGTGTTATGGGATATTATCCAAAAATTTGAGGGCTCTTAACCGGTTGTTACGTGTCCTCCGCGATGAAATCACATTTAATGTATCGAACATGGTATCGTAAAATTTTTCGAGGTTACTCCTCCGACTGTGCCCGATATTTTTTGTATTATTCCTAATATCCCAGAGAAGGAAATAACTCGTATTGAGCATTGCTCATGTCCCAGAAAAAAAAAAAAAAAACTCGTATTGTTCCTCAAAATTACTCCTCTCGGTACTGTAAATAAATGGTAATCGTCGAAGTGATTGCATTGCCGATCGAAAGCAGCAACAAATGCAGAGCTGTCAAACGGTTGAACGCAGCGAGCAGACCACGGTAGCAGACGACTTAACCATTGCGGCGAGCCCGCAAAGCGGCTCGTCGCCAGCGACCGAAACTGCTCCGAGTCAGCCCAAATCGCGTGGCTGCTGGCTCGGGTTACACACAAGTATATTTAAGAAATCTGTGAATGGATTGGTCATTTCTGTTGTAAAAATCCAGTGATTGGCTAAAATCTTAAATATACTTGATCTTAAAGTGCGTGTGTAGACCAGGCCTCTTCAATCTCGTCAAGCGTACCGTTTTCCACGTATATACCTACTTTTGTACCCTACCGATGGCCACTTTCTAGATCCACCAATCCGACTTTTTAATTGTTTCTTGCAATAAATTTCAAACAACGTCGGTCAATCTGTTGCATTCGGCCCCAGATTCCTGTGATTGGGACATGTCATGTTAGTGACATTATACCTGTGGGAGAATACGAGCAGCCCAATAACTAGAACAACTGTTGGTCGATTACTCTTATGATGGAAACTGTCAAAGTCGACCAAAAACCGAGAGTGATTGTTCTTGGAGGTAAAAATCCATTTCTTTTTAACATATTTACACAGAGGCAGCTGTAAAACACAATGAGCCGAACCTACTTAATTTCATGATGTTCTTATCACCGTCACGTAGGATGTGGTTTTATCGGACGGAACCTTGTGGAATATTTACTGGATAAGGAGCTGGTATCTTACATTCGTGTAGTCGACAAGGTACCACCGCAAACTGCTTGGCTTAACAAACACCATCAGAAGATATTTGAACATTCTTCGCTTGAATTCAGAAGTGCTAACCTTATTAACTCTGGTATGTTTTCTGTTGTATTTTCACATATTTCAATAGGCTTGAACAATCATTTCCATTAAATCCAACGAATTTCCCCTCATTCTTCCAATATCCATTGTGAGAAAAAGAAAACGAATGATGAAAGTCATTGTTGATGGTTTGCTGATATTAGGAATACCTTGTGAATGGCTCGATTAATTTTTCATTCAATTATTCTTTCTTTGTAACTATTCAGTATCTTGCAAAAGTGCATTTGCCAGCGATCAACCGATCAACATTGTATTCAATTGCGCTGGAGAAACAAAATATGGCCAGACCGACCCTGTTTACAAAGAAGGCATTCACAAACTTAGCATCAACTGTGCACAAGAAGCAGCCAAACTGCATGTGGATCGATACGTAGAGATATCATCGGGGCATCTCAGTTCGTCAGACAAGGTATACAAAATTCAGTAACTGTAGGCATCAAAACTAGTTTTCCATAATTATTTCAATTGCTTGAGAAATGTTATAACAATTTTGCAGATACCACATAAGGAAGATGACAGTGCTGATCCATGGACGTTCATAGCAAAATACAAGATCCAAGTAGAACACGATTTGCCAAATATACCTGGATTGAAATATACGATCCTTAGGCCAGCTGTCATCTATGGGCCTGGAGACCGGAACAGTTTGGGTAGATATTAGGAGTAGTTTCAAAAGCAATAATTGACACACATACGATAACAAAATCTGAAATTTCTAATTCACAGCGCCTCGCCTTGTTGTGGGTGCGGTTTATAAACATTTAGGAGAAATGATGAAGCTACTCTGGGGACCAGACCTTCGAATGAACACTGTACATGTGCGAGATGTTGTGAGAGCCATGTGGCACGTCACTCGTCGACCAGATACTATTGGCCAGACTTACAACCTTGTGGATGAATCTAATTCTACGCAAGGCTCCATCAGTGCTCTTATTTCAGAGCTGTTTAACATAAATCATGACTATTGGGGAACAGCCTTATCAACTCTAGCCAAGGTATTAACTATCTTGATTTCTAATAAGCTCCTCCATTTATCTATGCCAATTACTGGAGCGTGTGATTATATGTAGATATAAAATGTGATACAGGTTGATATGACCACCGTCGTAGAGGAAGTGAACGATAAACATATGAGCCCATGGGCAGATGCCTGCAATAAAGATGGAGTTGAAAACAGTCCACTGTCTCCATATATCGACAAAGAACTACTCTATAATAAACATCTGTACTTGCAACCTGGAAAGTTGTCTTCTACCACTGATTTCACTTATCTCTATCCCAAACTCACTAAGGAGTCTTTTAAAGAGGTTTGGTCACATGTTCTGAAAATAAATAATATGGGGAATCAAGCCATTACCTGGAACATTTTATCAATTGACTATATAATGAACTTTTTCTCCTGCAGATAGTCGATGATTATGTAGACATGAAGATTTTCCCACATTCCTTGGTTCTGTGATGAACGTTAGGAGAGTCTGCTGGAATAACGCGTAGAAGCTTAACAGTAGGCAAATAATTCTATGAGCCAAAGCATTTCACACTGTGCCTAATGTCAAGTTTACGTTAACATTGTGGTAAATAAGTCGAGCATCGATCGGTGTACTTTGTACGAGTAATTGCAATTGATTATGGCAATTAAAGCCTATAGCCATATGTGATAAACAAAAGTAGCGTATGTACTTAATTTTACTCCTACCTGTGTTTCAGAGCAATTTGTTATGCATTATAATATACAGGGACTAGTCAACGATGAGTGAATGTCGGTAACTATTTTATGAATTCAGCACCTTTATTAACGGTATGACTCTCCATGAATCAAATTGAGTTACCAATGATGTTAGACAGTGCCAAAGTTTTGATATCGTATACCACGAGTATACGTATATACATAGGTATATGTATAAAATACAGGACTAGCAGTAACTGCATAAAAACACAAGGAGTTTTGATAGAAACATGGAAAACAACCTTTTGGATTTAATTTTTTTCGACTTATCCAACCCTCACGCATTGTCTAATTCATACGAATAATTGAAAATCGAAAATTATTTGCAACTGAGTTTGCAGGATCTCATGTGCTAATTAATAAATTCAATAATAGCGTAATTAATTATTCAGGCGTTCATCGAACAGCAACGTGTTAGCTATAGAGTACAAAGTCTTGATGCTGCAGGAATAGAATGGGTGATTCGTCGCAATAGTAGTTCACCTGTTTGCTTGTTTGATTGAAAATTCAATGAGTATATAATAACTAATGTAATAAATACGCCCAATTATAATCATTCCCATGTAATTATTCTGGGAATCTGTACTTATACACTTCAAGACTGTACATTCATATTTAAATAAAATTGATAGCCTATTATTGCTCACATTATGGCAGGGAATTGATTTTATTTCCACCTCGATCCTATTTTCATGTTTTTTTTTTTCTTACGGGGGTGGCCACTTTCCCGTAGGACTCTCCGTACGTTTGTATATAATACAAATTAGGGGGGGAGGATTTGAAAAAACGCAGCTATGCTGTCTCAATTTTATTCAATCATTATTACAACAATATGCTGCGTACAGAAAGATCAACAATATTATTAAACATCCCGTGTATCATATTAATTTTAATACTATTAAACCATTGGATTATAATTATATGCAATTCGTTATATTTAATATATTAAAATATATATTTTTAATATTTTCCGTAGATAATAATATACTATGTATGTATACGATGTGTCCCGATGTGTATGTATGTATACATAGATATATGTACACAAAGATAAGTATTTACAAAGTGACCGCACCTTTAATGGTGGTATGATCGTAACATACAAACAACTAACATAAAGTGAGAATAATGATATTTGTGAAAAATAAATTATAATCATTTGTATAATAAGTAATAGTAAATGTTGTTAACGGTAGTAATACTACGTGAAATTATTTGTATACAGTTGGAGTAGTGAAAAGAAATAATTAATTACACTTATTGCTAATATTATAAAAAACTTTCCGGTGAGGTATGTCAAACGGTATAAATATAAATAATAGTAGGTAGTAGGTACGGTGGTTAAGTTAAAGTTAAGTAATGCAAGTCATCCTCAAGAGTAATTGCTATGGAGTTACATCCATTTTAATGGGGTTGCCGAGGAAAACGTTGAATTCGATTCACGTTCCATCACAATTTACTTCGTCATAGCTTATTCAACATTGGCTGATAATGTATTTCCAACAGGAGTAGAGAGTTTGAAATAATATCTTTGACACGATTCCACAATGCACAGTGTAGAATACGATTTTTAGGATATTTCTCTTCCATGCAATGGCAGGATTTCAGAAATTATTGCTTCTTCAGTTGAAGTCATCTAATTGTTAATTTTATACTTGGGTCGACCGTACGCAGCAACCCCATGAGTGGTTCAACATCATGTCTAAGGATTATCACATTGACATTTTCATTTGATAATATTACATGATTCATGGAGGTGTAACGAAAACTGGAACGCGGTGACACGTCGTCACAAAAAATAACACAAGCAATGCCTCGGTAGAGTCTATTTAAATCCTACGCAATGTCTAATAAAAGTCTTCAAATTATTTGGAAAGTCGTAGCAAACAAATTTTGGGCTAAACAATGTTCTGAACCAATTATTATTAGCTGGTCGAACTTATTATTATAGTTTTGGTAAGCGTAAATTCTTTATCCACGCCATGGATAATAACTAAATGTTGCTTCCTCTTCCATCAAGAAAAGATCAACTCGTACTGAAAGATTTCACATCTAAAAATGTGTAATATCTTCCTTACATTCATATAACTTACATCAAAGGTCTATTGAAAAACACACAGAAAAATCAAAAATTGCTAATTTAAATCTACAGAAATGAAACTTACAGTCAGATGGGTTCATTATCGAGAGGAAGCAACGATCAACAGGTTCGATAAGCCTTGAACGCGAATATGTATATTTGTGTTCTAATTGTTAGAAAACTGTTTTGTATTGTTCCCCTATGTCGATTTTTCAGAGTGTCGTATTTTTTGTATCACAAATCGATTGTATAAGTGTATTTGATAGTAATATCAACAAACCAATGAGTTATGTGCAGAGACTAATTTAAAGATGCGGGCATGTAATTTGTGACTAGATATTCTGACTATTTTTAATGTTACATTTTCATTTGTTTGAGCATGAGAATATTACTCATGATAGGAAGTCGGCGGATAAGAAATGAACTCTTATGACGTAGCGATACATGGACACCTCAAAAACCGGTATAGCTTCCACAAAATTTTCACAACAAATAGTTTTCTCTTATAAATGATGTTTTGAACCTTTAATCCAAAGCTCCCGACTCTCTTGTTTTCTATCGTAAATTAATATATTGTAAAACCTACTTACGAATACAAACCAAAAGTTAATAGGTAAACTAGATTCTCTGAACTATGCAAGATATCGAATCTGGTACGTGACATAAATTCCTATAAGAGTTGAAAAATACGTTATGAAGAACTGTTACTAATTGCAAATGCACAATTCACATATCGGTAGCTTGGTATTAAAAAAATTTTTGTACAACAGCACCGTGTCAAGACTAATGACGAATAATTCAACAGGCGAGTCCTAACTGTGAATGCAGTCTCTGCTAAATTGGCATACATTTGATATTGAAATTCGCTTCTAATCAGGTGATGAAAGTATACATCAGGGCTAAGAACCAGAAGTAACCCACAAAACCCTAGGGATGCTGCCAGAAGAGTGTATCCCACGTTCAATATATCTTTGCCCACACAAATGTGCAGAATATGGGATCATTAAAAAAATTTAATTGAAATGTACTGGAAAAGCCTTTTACCATCACATATATTTTGAATAACCGTGATTTTAATGTTTTTGTACTTCGCTCGCTTTTGTGGAATTTGCGGGTTACGCCCTTATAGTTCTTGGCCCTTAACAAATTGTATTTGGATCAAATATTTGCACTGTGAATCTATGGATATGACATAATTTTTAAATTCTTGCATGGTTCTAAAAAAGAAGAATAAATGCGAGATTTTCTTTCCGTTGACTGAAATCGTACTATATCGGATCTCGTGCACTCTTACCAGCTATATTATTGCATGATTCGTGTTGATAAGCTAAAATATTATTGAATGTATGAAGTAATAAATAACAGGTAATGGAGGTACAGCAATAACATTGACATGCCTACGTCTCACTCTAAATGATACAACTTAGTCTATCAGGTACTGTGTTGGGTTGTTCTGTCATGGTAACATACACCATAATTCTGTATGAGTGTTTGTGTTGACTGTGTGTATTGTACTTGTAGTGGATTTTCTTCTCTTTTTTCATCGAGTGTAAAATGTGAAATGAGTGTCGAAAAAAATTTATGGGATGATTCGGTGGCTTTTTTCAGTTATTAATAAAGTAGCAAATTGCCTGCAAGTTTACCCTTTAAAAAAAAAAAAAAGAAGAAATATATGTAAGAACTGAGAATCTTTGCAAAAATTAAATTATTTCCAACACAATGCTTGTTTAACAACACTGCATACCCCTAGCGTTTGCTACTTTTTACGTATTCGCTTATGTTAAATGTTAATTTTCTGTCATGAAATTATCCATAAAGATAATCCTTACGTGTAAAATAATATGCAAATTGGTGTCGTCCTATCAGACTAACGAAACTCTAAGCACTTGAGCTATGTGTATAGTCCTACTTTTCAGTTATCAAATGGATTGTAAATCATCGGAAAAAGAAATCTATAAAACACGAACACTACACTGATTATACAATTAAGCGTATGAATTCTTTGTATACTTTAGCGAGTCATTCAGAAGCAGCTAGTAGGTATCTAGATTCTACATCAAGTTTATAAATCATCGGAATTTATTCAAGGTCTAGATGCTGCTCATTAAACATCTATGGAATGTAATTTATAATAATTTACAAATATTCGAAATTTTGAAAAGGAAGCTATCAGTTCAAAAAGGTCAATTGAGCTTCAGCAAATAGCTGGTGATTATTCGAAACAGGCGATCTATTATTAATTTTTATTCGAGATTGAAATCATAATCGATGAATCTAACGGAAATTATAAATTTGTATTCATGACTTGTCCACACTAATTGTGAGCCTTTGGTTATTTTTCGAAAGTTATGGACAAAGGAACAAGTTTGTCAGCTGTTATTGAATACAGACTCGAAGTTTTGTTTGCTACACTTTTGGCCTGGCATCGGCTGCTTATGACTGTTTACCAAAAGTTGTTTCAAATTCACGTTTCAAACGTTCAGTCTTACTCGGTACTTTAGTCTTTCCACGGAATCAAGAGAGGGTGCTGTGACAAATAAGAGCGCAAGAATCTATCCTTATTCTAGCTACTACATGGATAGATGCTGAGCGTAAAAGTTTACTCAGGAATGAATAATGGAGTGGCTACATAATTAGGTGGATTAATTAACGTTACTATGTTGTCGAATGAGAGATGATATTACACGCAGCAAAAGATATCTACATTTCCAGGCCAGAGTTTGAGAGAATTCAACAGAGCGGGCGAATATAAACATCCCGCTAAGTTATATCCGGAAAAACCGAACAAAAGTAATCGAAAGTATGAAATTCATATCCAGTGCCTATGGATTACATGTAGATGTTTTTCTGCCAAAACGCTTGCGGTTTTTGATTTTTCATGAATCATAAAAAGTACGGAGCGTGGGGGTTTAAATACGAGCAACTACCATATTGTAAAAACCACGTAATACGATTAATGTCAGAAAGTAAGTGTATCTGTACGTGTAGCTGAGTCATACATACGTTGATGATAGTGATCTCATTTTCGTGACTGGTCGGCAACACACCTATACTACATCGATTAATATTTACATATCCAGCACTATAATAAGTCGGGCACTCATTCTCTTCAATAACATAATGTCAAGGCTATACATGGTGAATTGTTACCTTCGTAGTTCACGACTTTACGACGTTTTAAACGCAGTTGGTTTCAGCCCGTTGAGCCTATCGCTCGTGTACCCACATTCGTTACATCGACTCTTCAGAGCCAGCTTAGCGGCGGTTGAAACTAATATGAGAATTATCATAATTATTACCTGGTGTACCCAAGAAGCACGGAATACATCAATTTCCGGGTTTAAGGGTGTTTTCACCCGTTTGGGCCAACGACGGGACCTGCTATTGATGGAACTTGCTGAAAAGATGTTACACCGTCTGAATGTTCGAAATTGTTGTTCACACTGCTACCGCTACTTGTCACTGTATAGTCCAAGGTTGTCAGTTGTGTGCCATCCAATTCGTGTTCAGGCAATTGGTTTGAGGTGGTGCTGCTTCTTCGTTTGAACTGTAACAGTCAGAATGCCTTACGTAGCATTTGTGGAAAACAATTTCAGTTGTGAAATAACGCAGCTTACCTGAGGATTTTCGGTAATGTCAAGATCTCGATTGTCGCCACTTATATCCCATTGCGTCAGAAGGGGTTCCTTCACGCAAGATTCAATAACGCCGGTCGAATGACCGTGCTATGAAATGAAGGTATTGTACCAATTATATCGATCACTGTGATACACATCAATTTCTTATCATTCTAATACATACCATATCTGCATGAGAATTCGTAGATCTGGATGAAGGCGGAAACAAAACTGCCAGTTCAATTTCATTCGTAGCTGCGGCTATGGGTATATGTTGGGCGGTTGGAACAGAATTTCTCTCTATACAGCAACCATTTCCGTTTCGTACTATTACCCGATCCTTCAATGTCTGCGAACTTTCTCGAGATGACTGAATACTTTCCCATTTCTTTCTACAATATATACTACTTAGGCAGATGATGATGAAACAGGTGCTTATGCTCACACCAACGATTATGCCTGAAACAAAAATTGTCAAACAATTCCAAACTACCCTTACCCTCAAAATTTTGTCGGACAACTTTGACGTTTATGCGCTAGTTACCAAGACTCTGATCGGTTACTGGCTTATAGGGTGAAGTTTCCCCAGGCAACGAATTCGTAGAATTTTTTGGGGCATTTCCCGTCTGGATCATGATTCTATCTGAAGATTTGCCATACCCTGCATTAGTAGCAGCTCGTACTTCAACGAAATATCGAGTGCTGGGTGTTAGCCCAGGCAACATCGCGGTTGTCCTGCTTCCAGGCACAGTGACATTTCTCCATTGATTCGAAGGTGCGGACAGCGGACCATTTGTGTAAGACACAACATAACTGCGTATTATCCCATTCAATCTACTTGGCTCTTTCCAAGCAATGCGAATCTCGGTGATGTTTGATAGAAACCACTGTACTTCTCTCACAGGACCTGGAACTAAATTAGAATAGCCCCGTTTGGATACATCTGAAAAATGAGATTCAATCTCTTCGTTGACGGCTGAAAACACATATGACTACTTACAGTCCTCATCTGTATAACACTCTATAGTTTCGCTGTATGAACTGTCCCATTCGCTGGAGTTGTAGAGAGCTCTCACTTTGAATTGATACAGTGTAAATGGTTTCAGAGCATGAACTGTGATCATCGCTTCGGTTCTGTAATATAATTGGATCATAGACTCGAAATAATCTTCCAGTGTCATAACGTTGTGCTTCCTTTTCTTTGAGTGTATCCTTACGTGTTAAAACATTTTGGTTGTTCCGAATCGGTAAAGTGAACAGCATTGTAACAAACTTCATAGGAACGTTCAGCGTTAAGCGAGGCTGTTGACCAAGTTATGTTGATAGAAGTTGACGAAGCAGGAACTCCTTCCAACTCAGTCAGAGCATTACCTGAATGGACAATCAGTAAAATTACTCTGTAAACTCTTAACCCCTTCGGAAACGTTCTGTCGTTACTAGATCATTCAGTATAAGGCTGTTTCAATTACCGACGATGAGTGACTTTGACCTCAGCTGTCTCAGAAAGCAGACCGACGATTGCCCAGAATGGATCATGCACAATCCAATTTCATGAGTTGCTCCAGCTAATGTAACCAATTCGAGAAACAATATTTCAACAAACATCCTTGATTGAAGAATGATCACTATCTCTCAAACGAATATTTACCAAGTTCTGTAAACAAGTGTTCCGTACTGTTCTCGGGAAGAAAAATAGTCAACAACCTTTTCCCTGCTTCATCCTGACAATATAACTGCCAAGAGTCGAAATCTGTTGCCAGTTTAGTTGCTTCTTTGTTAATCTTCCACTTTATCTGTAAGGTATAATTAAAAATATATTATTCACATTCTAATATTTAATGTGAATAGTTCCCATTAATTCTTATCTATTCCTCAACCTGATTTAAGTTGCAGCTGAAGATTATATCTGAATAATATGATTGATAAAATTACTAACTTTGACTGCTGATGCGTTGATATTTACAACATCGATTTCTACCAACTGTCCAAATGGGGATTGGGAAGAATCTGTCAAAGGCATTAGTACGCTGGTCCAGTTAAATTGTGAATCGCTTACATTGGGCCAACCTTGTCTGGTGCGAGCTAAGACTCGAACCTCGTAACGTGTACCAGGAATCAGATCTAATGCAAGCGTTTGTTGTATCGTTTAATTAAAGTACTCGAGTCCAGCGGTATAGCGTATTGTTCAGACTTCGGATCGAAGCATTGATGCATTTCTCAAAAGCATAATCATTAACTTACCGGTGAGAATATGTTGATTAACGGATGAAGAGAGATTTCGAACCTTCGCCGATGGATGATCCTCGAGCCTCCACTGTAATTTGTATTCTATAACAAAACCGCGTGCCTCTTGTTCGCTTAATGGCAGCCATGATACGTTGAGCTTTGTACTGCTTATGGGGTGAACGGTGATCGTCGGAGCAGCTATAGGAACTGAATAATGAAAAATTGTCAAAATTACCAAAGGTCATCATTGAATTTTTTAATGAAGTTACTACTACCAAATCTATTCCACAATTCTATCCTGACATCATTTGTTGCCGTACCACTTGCCGCAGTAGAACACTGAATGGTTGCAGATTGATTGCTAGCTCCGTGAACATTCCACATCCGAACATACATAGTATAATTAGTAAATGGCTGAAGCGATTCAATTTCAATGAACGATGAGTTTTGATCAGGTAAGACTATGTCTTCACGACTACCAGATGCTGAAATAAAGAGAACAATGGTATGAACATTTACGATTCTTTTGAATCACTCGGCGTGATTATAAGTACCTGTAAGGGCATAATGAACGGTAATATACGATGTGACATTAGAGAAAAGCATCATGTGTGGGGGTTTCCAAGACAGGAAAATTCTATTCGACGATAGGGCATGACAATTCAAAGATGTAGGTACTGGTGGACTCTGCAATGATGTTGCAACCTGAAGGCGACCAGCGGCCCAAGCTTCTCCCGCAGCATTTACTGCGACACATTGATATATTCCAGAATCAGACGGAACCGTGGATGCGATTGCTAATTCCATCTTATTATTTTCCCTCATATATGTTTTTTCCCGAGCTGCAACGCCATATTAATATAAATATGTATGCTGTATTGGACGCTTAAACCATGATGCGAGAGTCACGAATCAATGGTCATCTGAAAATAATTTACTTACGATTCGAAGTAAGATTCACAGAATCCTTCAGCCAATAAATTTGAGGAGTAGGAACTCCTTGAGCTTGGCATTCGAATCTGGCGGTTTTTCCGTTAGGATGACGTTGATTAACAGGTTTTTTGAGGAATGTTGGTGGTATGAGCACCTCTATTGTAATGTTCTATAAACAACATAGCCATAAACGCCCCATGGAACTTTAAAAGAAAAATTAATTTAACCGCCGAACTTGTATACCTGAGTTTGCAGAGTTACCCCGGCATTTTTCACGGAACATTGGTAGAGACCTGCATCACCAGCATTTACATTTTTCAACTTCAAAACCGCAATGCTACCGTTTGTACTGAGTAGGACTCGAGGCTTTGTAACGGCAACTCCATCTGAAAAAATTGACAAGCTGTATGTGATATTTGGACGCATTGATTTATTTTTGCCTGGCCAATCACCCGTTAAGTATAGCAACTGTAAGACTCATTACAGCATTACTGTGTTCATTCATTCATTTGTTCACCTTTGTGCTGAGAAATAAATATCCAGCTTAAAAGAGAGGGAAAGCCAGACGCGGCGCAAACCAGCTTCAGATCTGATCCAGCAATCAGCTGATGGTTGTGTGAAGTTTGTGGAAAAAGTGCAACAGGTACATTTAATTTCTCTCCCTCGAGTTTGGGAGCAACATGCAGCTTGGCTTCTTTACTTTTTCTAGACTTCCTTAAGAACTCGTTGGTTGCTATGCATCTGATAATCATAATTAATGAGCGAGAAGGTGAGCTGTCACTAATTAAATAGCTAAGGGGTCATTCAAAAGTAGCATAAACTTATGGGTTTCACCTGTATGATCCAGCATCAGATCGCTTCGTTGAATTTATGTATAGAACACCTGGTGATACCATGAAATATCTGAAAGATTCCAACAAGTTTTAAACCGCCTGCTCATAAACGTGCTCAAAAAATAATTCTTTAAATAAAACACGGAATTGTTGGTAATGTACAATTTGATTGGATATGTCGGAATATTCCAGTATAATCATTACTGTTACGTATAGAAATATTTCTGAGTCGATAATACTACATTTATTTACTTTGTCTCATTAACGAATGATAACGGTTGCCCATCGTGCTGCCAAGTAATGTTGGGTGGAAATGGAACACTATGGATGAAACAAGACAGCCTGGCTATTTCTTCCTCGTATACGATCACATCATTTGGCGATTCATTAAATTCACGAGATAAGTCTGAAATGATTACCGGTATGGTGATGTTCCAGAAAGCTTGTTGAGGGATTTATCAGCCAACAATGAATAGACCAAAGGATTAACTTCAATGAATGTAAAACTCACCGGCAATCTGTAGAAGAGCTGGTAAAGACCTAAGTAAGCCTACGGTACTTTTTGCTACACATCGGTACCATTCATTTCTTTGAATCTTACCACTCCCACTACCTAGGCTTCCTTTGTCCCTGGATTTTTGATTCATCTGCAAACATAGTGCATTATAAATGTATGGAAATTACCAGCATTGCCACAGCATTTTTGTACCTTATAGAAGTGCAGAGAACCATTAAATAGTTGAATGCAACGTGCCGGGCCACATGGAGGAGCTGCTATACCATTGCGAAACCAAACTACTTTCTGATTAGCTCCTGCAGCACATCGGAGGGTAGCTCCCCTCCGCCCAACCACCACATTTCTACTAGGTTCTGTCTCCAGTCTGACACCTAATCCCCCGCTTTTTTCCAGCTCCAGAATTTCTGATCTAGATGTAGAGAAACCTCCAGCACTGCCGCTCGTTCCTTTTACCCCTTCAAAAATGAAGCAATAAGTTCATCATCGGACTGACAGTATGTGTTACTAA
Organism: Athalia circularis; assembly: GCA_963978495.1. Classification (NCBI taxonomy): domain Eukaryota; kingdom Metazoa; phylum Arthropoda; class Insecta; order Hymenoptera; family Athaliidae; genus Athalia; species Athalia circularis. The sequence continues at coordinate 245,390 of OZ021701.1, read as the reverse complement.
TCCATAATTCTAATATTAAGCCAACAAATCATAATTTACTGGATCAAATTAATTAGTCTAATGTGGGGAAAAAAATGTCGAACAGTATTTTAAAATCGATGTTCGATTCCACAAGATGAATGCACACGCGTACGTGCACACACAATATGCATTTATGAGCACATTCGGGTATGCATAGGTGACACGTATGACTTCGTACGCGTGCACTCGTGCATTGATATGCGTCTGCAAGTAGTATAAACAAACGATTATTAAAATGATGCACCTGCAAGGCAGGCGGGTCTTAGCACTTCTGTAAACAAGATGCTGAGCAGTAATACTCGCGCCGCCATAAATCAACACTCATTGGTACTGGTTTCACTGACAAATTTTGGCCGAAATACGCCGCGAAAAGACAAAGCTCTTCCTTCGTTCGAATCTCTTTTGCCGCATCTTCGACATCATCCACCCTGGCTGCCGTGATCGTGTACTCGACGTTACAGAAAGCCGAACTTCATAACCCCGTCCACGTCTTGCTTCTCACATTATTCAATATGAGCACGGCACTCAAAGGCAGTCGGGGTTATCGAAAAACTTGCAACAAAAGTACAAAAAAACGATGCTATGAAAGAGAAGAAACGCTCTTATTTTCCCTTGTGATACGCAAAGTGCGCATCTCACAGTGTCTTTTTTCTTTTTTCGTCTCTCTTTTTCCCTCTTTTACGCTCCCTCTAGCGTTTGCTCCCTCGCTTTTTCGTTCTTTTGCTGTCTCACGCCCTCTTTGTCGCTCCAACAATCACAGCGCCGTGGCGTCATCGTTTTCGCCCGTAGAAAATAAAATGGAAATTCAAATTTATGCCAAAATTTTTAATGGAACTAAAAACGTTAAAAATCTGTGACTTTTCAAAATGTTGGTCGATTTTGTTGGTCAACCATTTATCATTAATTGAAAGTATGCGTTTTCTGCAATCGTCTAACCGCGCACGATACTCCGCCTCTCAGTTAATAATGATTTCAGTGAAAATAGTGAAAATTTTTGACAGTGACACCATCCAACAACCACTCGTCCAAACTAATCCATCCAATTCATGCACGCTCTCAAGGTAATCATACAACTAAGCCAGAAATCCACAAGTACGCCGACCGCAGATTTTGAGAAACAGACTCTTTAAAAGTGGTACAAAATGGCACAACAAGAAATTGGAACGGCAGATTGTGATAAAATGCAGAGCTCACAGGAAAAAAATATAGACTTAGAAAGTTACAGAAAATTAGTCAAATCATACTTGGACTTGGTAAGCTTTCAAAACTCCAACACATTGAACTCGATATTTTGCAGACATCAGATTTAAAACCATATAGTTCTGGCATCAGGATTATCTATGAATTTTCAATTTTTAGCATTTATACAGCGCGGCGTTATTCTGGGCAGATAAAGTTGTATCACTAGGTAATGAGAACCCAAAAGATATATCTGCTCTCGCTCAATGTATGTTTCTTATGAAGCAATACCATCGAGCTGCTCATCTCATCAGAAGTCGAGGACTTGAGAAGGTAAGATACCAAAATGCAACCTATATTTCACAAAATTATTGAATCTTGCAAGATGACGAGGGACTGACTCTTGGGAGACAAAGCGTTATGAAATAATTTTGCTTACAGACAGACGTAATGTGTCATTACTTAGCTGTGAGATCTCTGTTGGAAGCCAAAGAATATAATGAAGCTCTTCAAGTTATTGGTAAGATGGAAATGTGTACCAACACCTCACATTCAAGCATAAGTTTCAAAGGCCAGACTGAACTTGCTGAAGTTGCTCCAAGAAATGTAAGTGCTTGTTTTGGCAAAAGTTGAAAACAATTTGTACTTGAGTTTGAATGAGTATGTTTTGAAATAATACATTCACTACAGGTACGAAGCTCTATACTATATTGTGCAGGTAGAGTGTACGAGGCAATTGACAAGGGAGCCGTTGCCTCTGATTGTTACAGACAGGCTTTACAATGCGATGTTCACTCCTATCAAGCTTTTGAAGCTTTAGTGCAAAATCAAATGCTGTCTGCTGCTGAGGGTAACTATTAATACTTCAAACTAGGTTGTTTGCATGAAAAAAAAAAAATAATTAGTAAAAGGCTAATAACGTATTTAAGAGCTTTACAATTATTCACAAAACTGGATCACAAAACTTTATTGTACACGTACCGATTTTATGTACGTTATAGAAAAAGAGCTTCTGGAGTCATTACCAATAGCAGAGCAGTGCTCAGCTAGCGAGGCTAAGTTATTGCGGTTATTATACGAAAGTAAATTGAAAAAGTATCAGTCATCTATGGAGAAAGAACTAATATTAAACTGCGGAGTGCAAGGAGTCCTGGTGACAGATCGCTTAATAGATAACTTAGACATGGAAGTCTCTAGAGCCGAAAGACTGTACTATAACTGTGATTATCAGCAATGTTTCAGTCTTACTGAAAGGTTCGTATTTAGATAAGCACCATTCATATTAAATTCAATACAAACTACTTTTGCCAGCATGTTAATAACTGTTGAAAAAATTTCAAGGATTTTACAGAAAGATCCTTACCACAGTGCGTGCCTCCCAGTGCACATAGCTTGCTTAGTCGAGCTAAAGAAAGCAAACGGTGAGATATCCTTCTCTGGCCCTACTTTTATTGAATTAAAGGTGAATCTCTAATTTTTGTGATGTATTTTCAGCGCTTTTCTATTTAGCCCACAAGCTGGTAGACTTGTATCCAGACCTGGCACTTGCTTGGTTTGCGGTGGGATGTTACTACTATGTTATAGGTAAAATACAGCTTTCAATTAAAGAAAAAAAAAAAAAAAACACCGTTATTCATTGCACCTATCGAGGCAAGCTTTATTATAAATGAAAATTCGTCATTTTAATTTCTGGCATTATTGATGTTTTAAATACATGTGTGTGGCTCCCAGGAAAAAGTGATCCAGCACGGAGATATTTAGCCAAAGCTACAGCTTTGGATCGGCTGTTTGGACCGGCGTGGTTAGCGTATGGTCATTCTTTTGCTGTAGAAAATGAACACGACCAGGCAATGGCTGCATACTTCAAGGCATCACAATTAATGAAAGGCTGTCACTTGCCACTACTGTATATTGGACTAGAATGTGGCCTGACAAATAATCTCAGATTGGCTGACAAATTCTTTCAACAAGCTCAAGGAATAGCCCCTGACGATCCATTCGTCATTCATGAAATGGCAGTTATATCGTATCGAAATTTGGAGTAAGTCTTGTCTCGACTTGAAGTAATGCTGTTCGTTCGTATGCTGTCCTGATGGGCTCATTTGTAAAAGTTTGTTTGGTAATTATAGTTACAAAACAGCAGAGCAACAGTTTAAAGAGGCAATGAAAAAGATACAAGGTGATTTGAAAGATGTGGTCCTTCTCAGCAAATGGGAAGCTCTCCTCAACAATTTGGGTCATACTTGTAGAAAATTGAAAAAGTACGACGAGGCGTTGGACTATCATCAACAGGTAAGCTGAAACAATGCCCATGATTCTCATGAAACAGTTCACAAGCTTCTCGGAATATCTGATGCTGCAAAATTCGAATAATCTGGCAGGCGTTGGTATTAAATCCACTGAATCCAGCGACATACTCAGCAATAGGATTTTTACATGCGGTTGGCGGCTCTACCCAAGAAGCTGTGGATGCCTTTCACAGAGCCTTGGGTCTTAGGAGAGATGACACTTTTACTACGACAATGCTCGGTTATGTAATGGAACAGCTAATCGATGAAGAACCACCGTATCCAGGTGAGAAGTTGGTGCTTTTATGAATCATTCTTATTTCGGCACAGAATGTTGGTACTGTTAAGAATCGAGGATAATCTGGATTAAAATATTATGTGCAGATGCCCCTTTGGAGATTCCAAAATATAAATTCCCAGATGCAAGAAGAACCGTAGAAAGTGGAGAGCCGTCTGAAAATTCAGTCGGCCCCTCACAGGATCCAAAAATGGAACTATTGAGGGTAAATCTATTTGCAGAATGGGGTGAGGACTCTGCAAAATCTGAAGAGGAATCTCTAGCTAAATTGGAACGAGCGAGGGACAGTGTTCTCGTTAATTATTCAACAAGCGACATGAGTTCTGAAGTAGAGATGCTTGATTCGTCATCTACTCATATAGAATATAAATAAATAGATAATTTCTTTCTTGGGAGAAATTTTTCCTAGGATAAATCAGAGGGAATTGACGTGTGACTGTAGATTTGTGTGCTACTTTTCCCGCATGGGTAATATTGGTCGTCTCGCTTAACGGATAATGATAATAAATTAACAAAATTTTTATCCCAATACTTGTTCTTACATTAATTAACAGCTTCCCATTCACCTCGAGATGAAAAGTTTAGTCGTAGGGTGCTGCGTTGATGCCGTCTTTACGACGCAAATCGGTTGCAATTGGATCCAAGGAGCAGGGGGTGTATTCTGTAACGCGCCTAAGTTACAATAGGTCCCCGGATATAGCATCCTTGCAGCAACTAGCGGCCAATGCCGAGACAATGTTAACTTTTGGCTATCGGGGTGTGTACGCGTAACAAGTGAAAAATGGCAGAAATGTTCATTATTGAGTGCGGGTTCTTTGGCGAGTCAAAGAAACGCATGGTAACGCACACAAAGGACGCAACATCACGTTCGTGATTAATCGTGGCTAGGGGTGCAGAATGTGAAGCGGTGTGAAGCTATCGGCGAAAGGGGATTGGCATAGCAGCAGTGGCAGGGGTGGGTTATTCGCGGGGGTTAGCCGTCGTCCATCGAGGCGATCGTGGCGCAGTCAGCACCGAATATAATACCACCGAACGGTCGGCAGTGTGCAGCGTCGCGTCGGCGCTGATAGAGATCGTCCGACTTGAACCCGAAGTACGTTCAATTCAGTTCAGTTTGCCGAACGGAGCAACGTGGAGAAGAATGGGCGGTTACGTCTCCATCGTTGCTGCCTCGTAATTTCAGTAAAAATATATATCGAATGTAATAGTTAACGAGCGATAAAATAATATTTGCTCGACGGTTAAACAAGTTGTTAAATCAGTAACAATTATTAATGTCATTCAACGAATAAGTTGTGCATCAACCCTAAATAATACCGAATACCGAATCGGAGCAGAATAATACTGCGAATATTAATAGTAGATTTCATACGTACAGTTTATGTTAACTCAAACACTAATATATTTCGTTAAATTATCACGCTCATGTTTTGTTGATATAAATTTCATTTCGATCGAACCACCGTACCGTTTTGTTTGTAAATTTTGTCGTTCTGAATAGGAAGGGTGTCATCCTGTAATTTATTCGTTTATTTCACCCTACCGGTCTACCATAATCATCACGTTCTATCGGTGACTGGTACAATTTTGCTTATTTGTGTCCAATAAAATTAACAAGAAATAGAAAGACTGCAGACCAGTCGACCCACCATGCCTACCCTACTGCAACAGGTAAGATACCGCTATTTTTTCAATCATCATCGGGTACTTTGGTTAAATCCACATTTCTCGTCTCGATGCGGTTTGTTACCCACCTACCCAAGGTGATATCCACGTGCGGAACACGTTGTGCACGATTTCCGATTCCGCACATCCCATCTACTTTCCGTACGTCTACGCTGCATGCGCAGTAAGGGAATACCTCAACTGCTTCATACATTCCCCTTTTGCTATCACGTACTATCTACGATTCTATTTGTTTTTTTTTCTCTTCTTTTTTCTTTTTTCTTGTGCGCGTATTAACTTTCCAACTTTGATCAGCATAACGTATTTTGCTTCTTAGGTGTGGGTATACAGCAAAGATGTATTTGTATTCTGGTTAAATCTCATGTTTGAATTTTTTTCAATTCCATATTGTCGCCGATACACGGCTATGTGTAGCTACAAAAGCGGTGTTATGCCTCTTATTATTGCCGTACCTCGCTACAATTCAAAGCGGATCCCACAGTCCGATATTTAACCCTTTCGAGGTAGCACCGTAATCTTGCGATGGTGATGATATTTATCATTTATGGCTCGATTAAAATTCTATGAAATTTGAATTCTATAGCCGCTGTATCATTGCTACACGCGTTTGAAATCCTAGAAACTCTATCGGGACGTCGACCAACGTAAATAATATCCTTGTCGCAGCGGTCAAACCCGAAACATACCGATACACTTCTCAAATTGATAGAGCATCTGTGTTTTGCTTACGAGACCTGTTTTTGTGTTTTTCAATGGATTTCTTAGAACTCAAGGCAGCAGCTGCCCGTCGATCAGTGGCATATCTATATGAACTACATCTAGCTATAGGTATTTCAATTCGTTGAACTACGATCACGTGTGATGTAGTTACATGCGCCCTTTGATGATATACCTGCCCTTGTGCATACACCTATCATATATACCTAGGTACATCGTGACGATTCGAAGATCGGTCACATATATTGCACAATAACCAAAGATCGTGTTCCGCGGTCGAGGAAAATATCAAATTTTACCGAATCTACCTCTGCATATGCAATCGCATTGATAGCCACAATGATATTTCAGCTCGGACGGTCGTATTACGCCGAATGTGGAAGCGGCTCGGATTGTGACGCCCAAACTTCAACTAATCACTCTGCACAACAGCAGTCGCAGCAACAGCAACGGGAACGAGAGCAGCAACGGGATCAGCGACGCGATCGCGATCGCGATCGCGAACGAGAACGGGAACACCTTCATCAACTGCAGTCGATCACCAACCTGCTTCTCGATCTTCCCTCCGCGTCTTCTCCCAGTTCCTATCTCCCCAGTCGTGCACGCGAGGGATCATGTCAGAGGACTCCGGGAGGATCTATCACCGATGGTAAGGCATTTTCGGGGTAGTATATCATGCTAATGACAGGGAATGGAGGGGGAGACGGTCCAGCCCGGTGAGCTGCTGCTTCTCCCTAATGCGGAAGCGGGGATCGAAGAAAGATGTATTTATCGCCTGCCTCACCACGTCCGATTCCAAAGCTGAGTGGATCGATATGGAATAGAGATTCTCTTCTATCTTTCCTTCGTGTGATGCGCCCATCTTATCCAGGCTATAGCTGTTCCGACTTCACCGGTAAAAGCTATACGCCGCTAAACTTCCGCCGGTTGAATCACGTTGCTGAACCATGTGTGCTAACATGAACCGATCGAATTATTTGTATTTTTGTTCATTTGGCAAATTTTTCATTTCTAGTCACCCCGTACATGAAAATACAAACTACGCTGTCAAGTTTTTTGCTAGTTATGTATAACACGACCAGTACACGACGCAACTCGACTCTTTTTGTTCGTCATTTGTTGTCCGGGCTATGTTGTGAATAGAGAAAAATAGTGAACAATCACTCGATACACCGATATTTGTATTCATCTGCCAGGCGATATGTCGATCTCGGATTTATTCGGGCTTGGATTACCCCGGGGCTCATTGATGGGTGGAAGTAGCGGCGGAGCAGGAGGAAACGGAGGTGGTAGCGGTCAAACGGCGATAGGATCGCCCGGAGGATATCGAAACCATCACCAGTATCACAGCAACACCCCATCGTTATCCAATCACCCTACTCATCACCTTCATCAGGTTAGTAGAACAGGATTTTCCTCGACAACTTTTTTTAGAAACCAAATCACGAGCTTCTTTCAAACATGAAAATCTACGATCTTCCGTATCTGCGCATCTATATCTATACCTCATAGCGTATCTGAAAATTCTATCCTACATAAAACATGTCCGCAAGATATTTGTTACGAAATAAGTGTCGGTGCAGTCGACCGCGATATTATTTCCTTTGATAAAGGATTGAAACGTACCATGTGTGCCATATATAGGTATATCAAATTTTATTGCAATATACAATAACGTGTGCATGGTTTAATTTCGAACAAAATCATGAGATTCATAATCTAACGTGAGAACTTTACTCTGCGAATTACTACACTTACGTACGTACGTATAACGTACATAAGTTTGTTGATTTCCTCTGTCATATCTCGAGACATATCAAACATGAACATTATTCCCAACCGTAGCGAATGACTTTAATTTTGCGATTAATCGTCGATTTTTGTCTTGATATAATTTTTGCGTGGCGTACACATATATTGAATATAAAGTGAAACCTAAATTGCGAGGAAATTAGTATCATTCGGAAAGATACGTAGCAATGTGCATTTGTATGTACGTCGTACGTACAGCTGTAGGCATATACCACGGTATTGTATCTCTTGCCTATACGTATACCTAACTATATGCTACGCTTTTGGCATCAAGTCGATGTTGCACATTAGGTAGAAATAAAAATGTCAAATGTGAAATAGGCAGTATTGTATATAGTTATACCAAGAAGCATCCGCTATACCGTTGCCAATGTCTATAATAACCGCAACAATGATCACCCCCATTATGGAGATACTCCAAGGGTGCCGCTGCGGATCTCTTATCCTATCTACTACCTACTAATTATGTTCTTTTCTCCCTTGGATAATCGTCTGTAATATTTTCGTTATTCCGACAAAGTCTCAGTTCTTCAAAGAATTAAAAATTCATCTCAATTGGAGGGCGTGAGTTAGCGGGAATTACATATGTACGTGGAGTTGTTCGGGATCGCTATACGTTTGGTCGAGATTGCGCTCAAACGCCCACATTTTACAGCAGATAACGACTTTACGCCCAAGAGCTAAAGCATCTTTTAGGGAGAGCAAAAGTGCACTTTGGTTGCATCAATCGCATGCGTATGAGGCAACGTAGAATTAATTACGTCTTGCTCGGAAATTGTAAAAATTTCTGGTTCCTTGTTGCGTACATAAATTCCTAGCTCTACATGCAGCGAGATCTGGATCTGAGAAATAACGCACGACGAATGTGACTCTGTACACATACCTTATACCGCTTATAAATTTTAATTCCACATTCGATGTATGGAATACAAACTTTTTGTGACAGTGTAATAGATGGGCTATAAAAATTCTCGCATATACTGGTCGCATAAAATAAGACAAGCTAAAAATTCGCAATCTTGAGCCAAACAGCTCTGTCATAATGAGACGATCGGAAAGCTACCCCCCGCTTTAAATTGCACCTATGTCTAAAAATACAAGTACCGTGCAAACCGCGTTACACCATTTAGACCAAGTAAAATAGAACTGTGATTTTTCTAATTCTTACTTACCAATTCTTACTCACAGTACGACGATGGATACGGATATCCCGCAACGAGCACTTCGGTGGACACACCGGGTTCTCCAAACTCAGTCACTACTCCTGGCAGTCCCGGCACACCTGGCAGTACTTATTTCAATCCTTACACTTTTGTGCCTACTGTGAGCAGCGGTACACAGTCCACACCCTCACCGAGCGGTCGTAACATGCAGCTACAACTCATAGGATCTCCTACATCTCCGATTCATTCTCCGTATTATGGAAGAGCAATACTTGGCTCTCCGTCCTACAGGTCGACATCCCAAACATTTCGATGTATTTTCATATCCACATTATCTCGATGATTTGCCCCAAGTTAAAGACTGTGATTTGTAGTGACTGCGGGAGTCCAACTCCGGATTACAACACTATGATGGGATGCAGTGGCTCTCGGTCAAATTCTCCAGCGGATTCTGAAACTAGCGGCATCAGCAGTATGGATGAATCTATGTCCGACATTATGGTAACGCGTACTTTCTTGACACACATTAGAATAGTGCCAGACTAGCTTCGACCGATAAATAATACCTACAATTTTCGGACGACCTTGCAGTATTGTTTGACTCTGAACTCTGGGTCACATCCTCGCCATCCCGAAAATGTCGGATCTCTTATGTCGCCTGAGGCAGATCTGTTGTCTTCGAGTGGCAGAACAGCCAGCTTCCAGCGAATGACTAACAAAAAGTATTTGCCACAACATCAATCTGTTCATCAGCATTCTCATAATCATATTCGTAATCATCAATACGCACCGAACCAGACGAAAAATTATTTGAGCTCATTCTGGGACTTTGAAAAAAATCAAACCGCGCCAAACCAGAGCAGAAATTATTTGGGCTCATTCTGGGAGTCTGAAAAAAAGAATTCTTGCTTAGGAATCAACAGTCACGTCATGAGTGTTAACCCCTCTGTCCCTAATACTTCGGAACAGCAAACTTCCTTAGATAGGGCTGCAAGATTCCACCGCAATGCCGCTTGTAAGTGTTATTTTGCACTCTTACCATCTTTTCTGAATTAACTTCCATTGATTTGGTGTTTAATCGAACCTATAATCTTTTGTACAATCACTTAGCTCTTTACGACGCAACGTGCACCTGGAGTGGTTTATTGCCACAGCGCACTCAGGATCCACTTGGTTACTCTTCTAAAGTATTTTTGGGTGGAGTTCCTTGGGATATCACAGAGTCCCTGTTGATTTCGACTTTCAAACAATTTGGTCAAATTCGTATTGAATGGCCAGGCAAAGAGCCATCCGCCACTCAACCCAAAGGATACGTCTACATCATATTTGAATCCGAGAAACAGGTAAATAGAATATTTACTGAATATGGTTTTGCTGAAGTCATGCCTTTATAATGGATTGTCGCAACTCCAGGTGAAAGCCCTGCTAGCATCCTGTACACATGATTTCACAAATGGTGGTAGCTGGTACTACAAGATATCGTCAAAACGTACCAAGGGAAAGGAGGTATGAATTGCTCAACCTCTAGAAATAAATATTTCTCGAACTAAAAGTCATATCATATATTTCTATGGCGGGTGAATAATGATTTGATAATTGACTATGATCTGTGCAGGTTGAAGTAATTCCTTGGGTATTAAACGATAGCAACTACGTGAAGTCTTCTTCACAGAAATTAGACCCACAAAAAACTGTTTTTGTCGGGGCTCTGCATGGAATGTTAACCGCGAAAGGACTTGCCAAAATTATGAATGATCTTTTCGAAGAAGTGATTTATGCAGGTGGGATGAGACGATTTTATTAACGCGCAGAAAGTAAATCAATCCTGACTGACCAATTCTCTTTGCTTCATCCCAGGCATCGACACGGACAAATACAAATATCCGATCGGATCGGCTCGAGTAACTTTCAGCAGCACACGATCTTACTTTAAGGCCATAACTGCTGCCTTCATAGAGATAAAAACTGCCAAATTTACGAAAAAGGTAGCTAATTGGTTGTTGTTAAATCTCGGGTTTAACAACTTATCGATGTAATGCAGAGCGACTGAACAAGATCTGTTTTATTCGCAGGTTCAAGTTGAACCTTATCTGGAGGATTCATTATGCTCATCATGTTTCGTTCAGCAGGGACCGTACTTTTGTCGTGAGCTGGTAAATAATTTGGTTCGATATTTAATAGAGACATAATTATTTTTTGCTAATCAATTTTTGCTTATCAGGTCTGTTTCAGATACTTTTGTCGTAGCTGCTGGCAATGGCAGCATGCAATGGAATCGATGAGACATCACAAGCCACGTATGCGCAGCACCAAGACCCACAGAATGGTTGGCTTATCTTCAGGTGCTGTCTTGAATAACGTAGGGTCCCGTACATCGAATATTCTGACCATTTAATTACCGCCCAATAACGTACTCAGCTCCTACGTTTAATTTTATTTCCTCGTTTTTTTTTTTTTCCTTTCTTCCTCCGGACTAAAGATGTTTATGCGGACATTGTGCCGATTATTTTCAAAAAGGTGCAAATTCATTTTTACCTGTAGGGTCGCGGGCAGCTGGTCTGACCAAAATTAGAGTCAGACACTAGCTGGTTGTCATAACGAGAAGTTCGTTTGTGTTATTATTAATGATGAATATTTGCAATGATCAACGTTGAAGTTCCTATGTAGGTAATATACGATGAGCACTGATTTGTTCGTTGAAACAAAAGATTTTTATTTAGTATGTTTATTTAGAGACTGGTTCTCGTGTTACTATTTTAACCAAGAGTATGTATCGATGGTACGATATTGATGTTAGGTTCTGTGAAAATTATGTTACTCTCCTGTTGATTGAAATGCGGGCCGAAAAAGCTTTTAGTGATAATATTTTTACAAGATACAATGATCGTGGTCTAACGTAATACTAATTAGTGTAATAACTAATTAATTCATTAGCACAATTGTTAATTTCATAAATTTTTATAAAATCACAAAAACACTGTTACACGATGTTATGGTTATTCAATTATTCTTTTAACAAGACTCGCATCATTACACAGGCACCAACTCCGATTACGCTGCTGAGCAACGAAATTCCATAGCTATATTTTTGTTGCTGAAATATCTGTCAGCCATGATCGTATCTGGAATAGTATAATGCTGTGCTATTTCTTGTTACCACCAAGGCCCGCAGTCTATTTTTCTATCTGCAATAATTACTATTGTTGTTGCCTTATGTTATAGTTTTACATTAGATTGTACAGTGTAGGGGTGAAACAGAAGTAAGCCTACTGTAGCCATAACTTATAATGTTAATCGAGCTGAAGCTATTTGTCAGAGTTCACTGGACTGTTTAACTGTTGACGAAATGGAAAAGTACATGGTCTACGATTCTGGAGCGGATTGTAGTGAATTAATTCCGTTTTTATTTTTTGTTACCTAGATGTTTTTTTTTTTTTTTTTTTTCTCCCTTGCAAAAAAATTTCACGCCAATGTTTCTAATGTTTTGATATGATTTTGTTAAACGTATTAAATTCATATTTCACAAATATTTAGGTCCTCTTTATTTCCATACTTTGTATTATTCTTAATCACGGTGATGGGACTCATTCCTATGTTCGATAGGTTCCAATATTATCCATGATTCGTTGAATCATTACAATATTGATTTTTCTTATTTTCCGCACTCATCTGAAAAACAGATTGTAACCCGTTCAAAAATATCTCTTTGACGATTTGAGCAACGTTTATACTTGCTGCTGCTATTCGCTGGACTGAAAAGTACCAAAAGACTTGTTGGCTTTGGAGGGATTGCGAATGAATCTCTCCTTGTAGAATCATTTTTCTTTGGAACCTATGATGAGCTTCGATAAAAGTCAGGAGCTGGTGAGCGACTAATCTTTGTTCACCTTACGTGCAAGAGATATAATCAGTATTACAAGATGATAATAATTCTACCAACCATTAATATATATATAATACCATTAAGATATAAATACCAAATGCATTGAGTGATAAATAATAAAATACTTTGTTAAGGCTTAGATACCATTAGTGGAAAGCACTTTCGCAAATGTTAAGAAAAATATCTGTTTTGCCAGGGACAAATTTTAATCCATGCTAACATAATGTTAGAGGTGTAAACAGAGATATTTATTGCGTTGTGTAATACAAAGAGTGGAATGAACTTTCTTGTCTTTCTGGGTTTTAAAAACATGCAAGTGACTACACGGAACGAGGATCGTTACTAGATCTATGGTTAAGCGAGTGAAATTTTAAAAACTTTCTTTCTTCAGAAAAGCCTTATTTAATAACTCTGAATGCACCGTGCCTTTCAAAGTAATTTGCGTAGGTTTTATGATGTTTAAGATAAAAATTAATTTTAACAAGTACCAGAGACACGCAATGCACAAGCTGACTGATCATGTTTGAGGGAAAGTTTTATCCATTTTCGTGAAATTTCCCGCCAACTTTTTAATAGATCCAAGTACATACTTGTGGAATAAGGAAACGAGTTCAGTTGTGTTCCAGTAATAAAAAGTGCCTCTAAAATGGTTTGATATTTATTAACAATAATAATATTCAAGTAGATATTTCTTTCAACCAATACCAGTAACATCTGAATACCACTATGCATAAGATAAATGTATGCGTTGGCAACTTGAAGACTTACATACCCATACCCTAATAACGTCAAAGATTTAACCAGGTATTGATGAAACTTTGTAAGGCTTAGCTTTATTCCCATCAAATACATCCCTGTTGATACAGCCTAATCTGTAACGCGAATTAATTCGTTGGAAATGAATAAAAAAAATGTTTGTAATCAATGCCATAACCCGCTTTATTTCAAGTCACCGATCAAAGTAAATTTATTGTATTAGTTCTCAATCATCGACATTATCAGTTGATTATCTGATCTCGCAATCTTTGAACTGATTTCTTCCAACTTACTATTTATTCTTACATAATTCTATCGCTAATTATTTCTTAGATACTGCATGTTTATGGAACAACTGACAGAGTATTATCATTGAAGAGACAGTCCCGAGAGCTCCCACTTGCCACGTTTTGAGCTTACCTCCCCATAAGGTGTCCGGAGGTAGATAGTTTATGGCATAGCTCAGATCCAAGACTAATCGCAGGCAAGTCCAAAATTCATTGATTTGTTGGGCTTTCAATGGGTGTAGTGCTATGCTAAAATTTCAGTTATGATTATTTAGTACTTTGTTTGTATTTGATGACATGAGAAACGATTTCCCCTATGGAAGATTACTGACCAACTTACCTAACGTCGCATGCAGTCCTTTTTAAACAAGTCTTGTGCTTGTGGAGTTGGTTTATTCTTCGCACTGATCTGAAATCATAGATGAAGCGATCGATAAAAGATATTTGGCAGATTGGGACATAGCTAATTCTTGATTATAAAAAGAATCATGCTATAATAATATTGTCACATATTTCACATGGTAGAACTTATTTAGCATGCGATTCTTACTTAATTAGAGAAAGGTAAATAGAAATAAGCCAGCACCAAGTAGTAGCATTGTCCAATAATGACACATCGACCGATAAAATTTTCTTTTCCCCAGCCCAACAGATGTGTTCCAATGGACAGAAAATTATATCCACCAAGTTTTGCAGCAAATTAGCCCATCTGATGAGCCAGTCAGATTCCTAAATAGGTTGGAAAGCAAATATTTGGATTGATCTGTGGCTATTCTTATAATGGTACAATATAGTGCAGGTTCAAAGAGAGACATTAACGAGAGACCGGCTGTACATACTTCTTTTCCCCAACCATAGCTCGCAATCGAATGCAACGTGGGAATATCATCCAGCAACCTCAAGACTACTCTACATCCGCTGATTTGGCTAGCAAAAATTTGTGACTTGGCTGCAACATCGTTGTAGGGAATAATTCCAGTTCCCAACTTCCCCAGGTATGTAAACAGCCTCAGAAATTTATCTCGCCCTTGATAAGTCTCCAAGACTTCAGAAACGCTTGTAAAATTCATGTTCTGAAGCAAGACCTCAGAAGAGTAATGGCAACGAATTCAGACCTGAATTCGCAGGTAATGGGCAGAAAAGAATAAACCGATGGTTGCAATTATCACTGATAAGCTTCAATACCTCTACCCTCCATGTTTCAAACTAAGAATCGGGCCAAACCTCATTTTGCAATCTATATCATGATTTTATCGGATGCATGCGAATTCACTGATTTACACACATCGATAGTGAAATGTTTGATATTACGTCACCCAATCACTACTCTCACAAATGTTTTGACCAGTTTTGATATAATTTGGTTTATGGCCATTTTTTAGGAAAAAAGCACCTTCATTGGCTGCTAGCCGCGTGGTGCCAACCATGCCAACGAATTTAGAATTCAGACCTACAGAATTTGTTGGTGGTGCCGTGGCACCGGGGCCGCGTCGAGCCTAGATCTCGAATCGAAATTGTCCGGAACTGTTGAATGACAAGGCAATAGTTTAAACATTTGTAGTCAGATGACAGCTTGACGGGCGTTGGCGTGGTTCGCGTCGGCCTAGCGTCGGCGACTTTAGTCCATCTATTCCTGTTCTATTCCACGTCTTTAGCTTCGCGATTAATCGAGGGAGGGGTACTTTTTGTGCGCCGTGTTTGCCGTGTCGTTTTGGTTGGACGTGATGACGTCAGACTTCGAGACACAAGCTGTGTTTGAAGCCGAGAAGGGCGTGAAAGTGTGTTGTGCTGGTCGTTTTATATCAATCATTTTATTAGAAATGTGTGCAAATAGCGTAGTGCTGAGTGATTTGTAAATTAGGTTCGATGCTGTGTTTGTGTGATCGAAAACATGTTCCGTTGTATACCAATTTTCAAAGGGTGTAACAGGCAGGTGGAATACGTTGACAAGCGTCACTGCTCGCTGCCAAGCGTTCCAGAAGATATTCTACGTTATTCACGTAGTTTGGAAGAATTGCTACTAGACGCAAACCACATTCAAGACTTACCGAAGGTATGGAGAAAAGAAAACTATTTTCTAACAGTGACTGCTTTTATCAACTATCTGAAAATTAATGACCAAAATGTCTTACGCCAGTTCGATAGCCTCTAAAATAAAATCTAAACAATGTCAACGACAGAACGACGTGTGCGCGGAAGTTATTTCTTATGACCTTGTATGTATCCAAAAATCTTCGTTGATTTTTTACAGAATTTCTTTCGTCTGCAACGACTACGAAGATTAGGATTAAGTGACAATGAGATTCATCGTTTGCCGCCTGACATTCAAAATTTCGAAAACCTCGTGGAGTTGGACGTATCGAGAAACGGTGAGTTTTCTTGATATAGCTGTCAATATCATTCTACTACTTTCCATCGTCATCTGTCATTACCTTCTACCTCTTTTTCATCATGCCAGATTTCCCCGCTCTCAACTCGTTCGCTCCTTGCCTGCTGAAGTCGGGAGATCTTAAATCACCGTGGTTCCAATCGAATTAAGTATCTGAAACAACTGGAATCATAACTTTTTCGTTTGTTTAACTCGGACCTAGTTGATCATATCTCAAACTCATAACGGTTCGGAACGTGCATCGGATTATTAATATTTTTTGATTCGGTGGGTGACAGAGCATCCATTGCACGGGAGAGTCGGAAGCCGACTGAAGGCCGCTGGCCCAAATCGCTCACGCACCTCTCCGCGCGTACGGGCGACGGCGACGACGTACTCGAGACACGAGTCTGGATACTACACGGCGAATCCACCTTACCCAATACTGGCATCGTTATTTGTTACAGGAACAGGCACACGCCGACGCGTCGGAACTTCGTAATTTTATTTACCTTCAAGTTTGAACAATGATTATGATGGGGATTTAATTAATTAACCGTATAGTACATGTATGGGTTTTTCACTATGCCACTTGAGAATATTTCATATAAACGTTCAAGGTAGTTCACCTATACGCTATATCGCGTCTGTGATAACTAGATAATTGTCTGTTGTAATTAGGTTCTTGAAATTATTATTATCGCGTGTATCATCGCGTCTTTGACCTGGTTGTGTCTTGAAAAACTACGTATGTGCAGTATCGTAATTTTGGTCAGGTCAAACTCATTCGACGAAAATTATCAATTGGCTTGAACTCGTTAACGGTAGGTACTGCGAGTATAATTGTCTCGATAATTGTTTTATCAGATCGTACTCAATTAATTGTTGCCTCTCATATTCAGAGTTTTGCTTCTGCGGCGTCGAATTGGCGCCAAGTCCTCATTGATGGTTATCGAAAGGTTGTAACAAATTCTGATTGATGGTTATCGAAAGGTCGTAACAAATTCTGCAGAGGTAATTACCGCATGTTGGATCCACATAGTTATTACTTCTTCTCTTCGATTCACCTGCACCCAATTTGAGCATAATTATGTAGTCTAACTGAAACCGACTCGCTGTGTGGCTTCGGATGTCGCGCACGGCCGCGGAATGTGTTTCCCACGTTCACCTTCCACGGGGGTTGATTCACCCCTGTATCACGGTTCACGGACAGTTCTTGAGCAATCGATGAACATCTGGCGAAAATTGGTTCAACTGAAAAATAGCGTTGGGAAGAGGTCGATGAGTCGTTAAAATGCCTTACATCAAGGGAACATCGTTGCTTTGTTGCTCCGAAAGGGAAGGGGGTCAAAGGGCCAGCTATACGGACGCACTTGTGAAGTGGGAAACATCAGCGAAATATTCATCCCGCTCTATTCGGCACTGATAATAAATCCAGCCGGCTGTCTCGCAGCCATCGCATATGCCTTTGATTCCAATTTTTACTTCTAATAATACCGTATAGGACATACAGAAGTCTATATCACATACTTATACTATACGATCGCATCTCGTTTCACTTCTAGCTCTAATTATAGGCGTGGATAATTTTGTTCAACGTTTCGCGGTGATGGACTTTTCTCTATGGTATAGAACTCGAGTCTCTTATTTTTTTTCCCTCAACAGCAGCCTCTGGTCGGTCGAATCGCCTTCACTTGCGATAGAATTGTCGTCGGTTTCCCATTTCAACGATTGCCAATCTGCTCTCTACCGCAGTATTTTCCTGAATGTATACGTAATATGTGTGTTTGCTTACTATATCGATTATACGTATACACATATTATCGAGTTACACATACGTATCCATACGTGCACTGTAATACCTAATATGCCTAGAATTCGAGTCGCGCAAATAGAACCTCGATTCACGCGTATACGCCTTGCAATTAGATTCGGCGTGTTTACACAGGGACGTTTATTAGTAGTGCGGCAAGCAAAGCAGCGGTTGTAACGTCGCTCTATTCTTTATTACACACGTCGATTGTAGATTCAGCATATTTATTCGTACGACTCGACTTTTCCCTCCACTATGTACGGTATACCTACCGATTGTGAGACGCCCTCCATCCCTAGTTATAAGGGGTGCGTTAATTTTGGTGTCACCTATCCACTCTCCGCTTCCACATTCCAGTTTTATCCGTTCGAATCGGTCAACGATCCGTCCCACCCATTACGTTGTTGGAGATGCGCGACTGATTGTGAGTTGCGATCGAATAATTGTCGAAGAAGTGCTAGGCCTTCTTTAAATTTGGATTAAACCTTTTTCGCGATTGTCACACAAGGATAATTTGAATCGTTTAGGTGCGCACCTATTTTAGACGGCCGATTGAAATAATAATATTATCAACGACCTGGTGTCCAACAGACCTCCGGAATTAATCAAGACTCAACCAGTTGGCATTACAATCACGTCCCAATGAATTTTATATCTTCAAACTCTGGGTTGCAATCGTGTACGCTTCTGAAGGATCATTTTTATGAGATTCTTTAATCATCGAATCGCTACTCCCTATAAGTTTTCACGAGTCTTGCAACGGGCTCACGAATATGGGTATATATATATACTCGATAGTTATACTTGCAATTGGAGATGTGAATATCCGGAAGTCTTTTTCGGCCTAGGTTTATACCAATGAATCGAAGATTACCTATTCCTCGTTCTGCAACAGGTTTTGGTTCAGGACCCTATATTGGCCTTAGACTAACGGAGACCAATTCAAGACCGGGTCGTGATGCTGCAAGTAAGAAACAGGATTTTTCTCAAGGGAAAAAAATGATCCGAGAATTTCGAACCGCTAGTTCTGCGGTGCTTGTATCGATTACCGATAATACTATTCATTTCAGATGAATGAAGATATCGCAGGCGTTGACGATCGAAGGGATATACGAACAATGAACAACAATTAGACTGTAGCCTGATCATATACCTATTTACTGTCGCATAATATAAGTATGTAGATATGCCCATCAGTGATTATCGAATCCACCATAATAACATCGAAATTTCTATATGTATTTCTATAAGGGAAGCTATTTATTATCTCAACCTGTATAGCACGCAGGAATGTATACACGGTACACATGGTCGGGCGGCCGGAGTGAAATTTCCCCGTTATTCTTGTCGGCGGAAACGCTTCTTGTTGAAATTGTTACGAACATTGTGCCGATGGAGAAGCGTCGGAAGTGTGTACATTATTTTCATGCTGCAGGCCTAGCTCACGGATCCCTTTACATGCATTTAGCACACATGACTGTATACAGGTATACATGACTGTATACAGGTATGTAACATGATGTATACGTATGTATATGTATTGGTATAATTCAGTTATGTACAACTAATTGGGATATATCGAATGTGCATAACAGACATTCCGCGACTACGATCATTTTTTCTGTTCATCTCTGATGTTTTCTTCTTGAGAATCGAGAATTCGAAAATAGCTGATGCGATTAGCTGATTCGCTTCAGGGATCATCGCACTGTATTTACACATGTGGTCAACCGCGTCTAGGCGTTTGTATTATACGCACAGCGCGGTATACGTGTGGGTAATTCAGGGATAGCCGGTCGGGATATGCATCTTTTGTGGTCGGATATGTATTGTTTATTTTCGAGAGTGAAGTTACCGTGGTACAAACTGACCCAAGTTGAACTTAGGATTTAAACGTACAGTGAAAGGCAGAGATTCGGGGCGAAGGATAGCTGCGTTATTATCCTAGCGAGCTTTCGGATCATATCGATCATTTTGAAAAGACGTTGGAGCACCGTGAATTCGATTGCTCCAAGATTTCAAACATCTGAAAGATTTTTTCCTTAATCGTATTTCAATAGATGTGTTTTCCTTTGGTCCATGTTGATATTAGTGTAAACAGTTTTTTTTTAGCTTTTGCCTTTCAGGACCATTAGGAAATCAGAGTTTTTCTCTGAATTCCTCATCGCGTAAATTATGCCTGTGTAACTTGAGCAGTTATAAAGTAAATCATATATTTGTGTGAACCGTACAGAATAAAAAACAAAGATACCGTGCCCATTCACAGTTTTAAAAAAGCGCATCGGTACAGATCATAATATTTATACTTGGAACTACAGAAATAACCCTTAACTCTTATTTTCCTTTTGGTTTAAGTCCTCGAACATGGATACTATGCTTAAGATAGTGGCAGCAGATACTGATAAGCCGAGATATGTTTTAGAAATATATACCAAGTTATTGCCAAATCAATCATGCTCGCTATTGTGTTACAGACATACCAGACATTCCTGAGAACATCAAAAATTTGCGAGCTCTACAAGTCGCTGATTTCAGCAGCAATCCTATTCCCAGGTACCAAAACGCAAGCGTGGTCAATCTGCAAATTAAATTCTCAAATACTTTGTCACCTTTGTCGGTACAGTCCGATGAATACTGATCCTTTGCGTTTCGATGCAATGAAATATTATTTTCAGATTGCCGCCTGGGTTTGTGCAGCTGAGGAACCTCACCGTTCTGGGTCTAAATGATATGTCACTCACTAATCTGCCATCTGATTTTGGGAGGTACTATCGCAAAAGAACTTGTTATTGACAAGAAATATAAAGATGTTGTCAGTTATTCATATTTCACAATTATAGCCTGGTCCAAAAGTTGCTAAATGAGAATTACTTTCTTGATACAGCCTAGAAGCACTACAATCACTGGAGTTGAGAGAAAATTTGCTCAAATCACTGCCAGAATCGCTTTCCCAGTTATCAAAACTTGAACGATTAGATCTTGGAGACAACGAGATTGAAGAACTAGTAAGTATTCAAAGTAAAAGATTCGCATTAAACTATTGCGATGCGATACGTTCATTTTATATTTGACACCAAAGCTAGAACGGAAAATAATTAAATTTGTGTTAGCCGGTACACATAGGAAAATTGCCGGCGCTACAAGAGTTGTGGTTGGATCACAATCAGCTGCAGCATTTGCCACCTCAGATTGGCGAATTGACTACTCTCGCTTGCCTAGATGTCTCAGAAAATAGATTGGAGGATCTCCCTGAAGAAATTGGTGGTCTCCGGTCACTTACCGACTTGCATTTATCTCAGAATGTCATTGAAAAATTACCAGACGGTCTTGGTGAACTAAAAAAACTAACCATATTGAAAGTAGATCAAAACAGATTATCGACACTGAATCACAACATTGGCAGGTACGGACACAAAACATTGGGAACTCGTGCCTTGCACATGCAACCCTGATTTCAACTAACTGTTCAACATGACTGTTTCGAAATTTTAACCTTTTTTTCAGATGTGAAAATCTCCAAGAGCTGATTTTAACAGAAAATTTTCTTTTGGAACTTCCCACATCTATAGGGAGACTGTTGAATTTAAATAATTTGAACGTCGATCGGAATAGCCTTCAGTTTCTGCCAACAGAAATTGGTAAATAAATACCACCGGTGATTATCTGTGGCTCAGTGGCTGCTCTGATAAAATAGTTATAATCGTTACCTGTCCTTCATTCGCAGGAAATTTACGAAAGCTAGGAGTTCTTTCTCTGCGCGATAATAAGTTGCAATATCTTCCAACTGAAGTTGGCCAATGTACAGCTCTACATGTCTTGGATGTCTCCGGAAATAGGTATTTGGTATATTTTACTAACCATACTGTATGGCTGCAAAGAATTGCACTCTTCTTGCCTTTTAGTGTTTGCATTCTTCACAAATTTCACGACGCCTAGCAGTTGAATCTAGCTACTCATTACATTGCTCGACAGGTTACAGTACTTGCCATACTCCTTGATTAACTTGAATCTAAAAGCAGTCTGGCTAAGCGAGAACCAGGCACAGCCAATGCTCACTTTTCAAACAGACATAGAGGAAGAAACGGAACAGGAGGTACTTACATGCTTCCTTTTACCACAACTCGAGTTCCATCCTGACAATCAGCATGGTAAGTCATCCGATCAACTTCTCCAATCAATTTTGTCTATGTACTTCTTTGAGGCATGATCTCTGTATTTAAATAGAAGATAGAACAGCTGGAAGTTTTATCATTTTTCACTGGATCATAATTATTGTTATATGTTAAATTTGTATCCTTGTTACAGACAGAGGTAGATTGGGGATGTTGGCTGGCATTAGGGATGCAATCGAAGGTGAAGAGATGAGAGAAGTAGGGAGTAGTGACGACGAAGGTTGGCAAGAGAGGGAAGCATCGCGCACACACTCCGTTAAATTCACAGACGATGCCCCAGATGCCGACAAGGAGGTGAGCGGTTCGCTTCTTGGTGTATTCTTTTTTTTCTCTCACTTTCAATAAGGGCTGTGTTACAGTACACAACATCATGTTCTATATTGCAGACACCGTTCGTCCGTCAAAACACTCCTCATCCCAAGGAATTGAAAGCTAAAGCTCACAAATTATTCAGTAAAGGGAAAAATGACAGTCGTTCTGGATCGACTGATGAGCAGGTAATTTCTACAAATTGAAACTAGCGTTAGATGAACTTGAATGTTTGTGCATCCATTCATTAATGCTCATCCCGTTGCCTAGGATGTATCTCAAACTTTTGGATTGGACAAAATGGAACCTGAGGAAGCGACAAAGTTATCAGACAGAGACAATTTTGTCTCGACAGAAGAGGAGCCACAGTCTTTACAAACTTATGAAGAGGTGCCAAAAGCTGGGACTAAAGTCTCGGTGTCTGAGACATTGAACAAAACGGATGACATACCTTTTTCCAACGAACCCGTTGGTCTTCCTGTCCAGCTATCTCTGGATCCCAATTCTCTGCAGGTGAAGATTGAGCTGCGCTATCTAAAAAACACCGTCGCATGTCTTTTAGATCTGAGAATACCGCAAATTTTCCCCCTTTTTTTCCCAAAAATCCAAAAAAAAAAAAGAGTTTATTTGTATTCTACGATGAATTGATATTTAAATGTTTAGCAACAGGTTGATGTGCAGAAATCAGTACTTGCTACTAGCGTCAGGGACGAGGATTCCGAGGGTGATGATATGCAAAGGCATGTCGAATTTTCAGTAACAGAAGATTCAAATAATGAAACAAGTGTCGGTGATGTGGGCAAACCGAACAGGTTGCATCGCCGAGATACCCCCCATCACTTAAAGAATAAACGAATCCACACTTCGATCGATAAGGACAAAGTTGCCTCCATCATCGCACAGGTAAGCCTCTGTCTGTTTGTTATTTTTGTGCTATTATAATTGATTTTGTATATGCTCATGTCACTTATTGGAAGTCCTTTTCTTTCATCTTTAAAACCGTTGTTACGTTTTGATAGGCTTTGATGAAAAAAGGCGATGACCTTCCGGTATCTCCTTTACCCCATATAGATTCTACGGTAGATCAGCAATGTCCAGGTACGTTGAAAACTTTTTTACACTTCTACCATCTATACAACAATTTGTTTCCACCCTCACTCCATCGGTCATAAGTTTTGAAATGTTGGAAACTTGGTACTACAATAAGCTATAAAGGGCTGAACGATCTTGTGAAATAACCGTTACTGGAATTATCTCAGATTCAGCTGACACGGTTCTGTAAAACATATCTCATCGTATTTGGTCAGGTAGGGATCTTCGGTGATATGATATCAGCTATCTGTACACAACCTTATCAGCTATGATTAATATGTCTCGAAAATAGTGTACTATGTCGGTACTGAAACAGTATATCGTTGGCAATGAGAAACGCTAGAAGTGGTATAAATTGTGATTGAATCTTGTGTCTGTTGAGCTAGAACGATCGTAAAATTTTTCAAGACATGCCGCGTAAATTCAAAGTTTTTGTAAAAAGAAAAAAAAAGAGGGGTAATTTACCATTCCGAATATAATTCAAGCTATTGCACTCATAAAAAATGGTTCAAACCCAGTATTGGCAGTTTTGGTACCTAACTTTATTTGAATATCTATTATGATCATCGATTCATTTTGCTACGGGCTGCTTACAGATAGAATGTCAGATGCCGAGCCATCGATAGGAGTACGGGAAGAACAGTATGAAATTCATATTGAACGAACAACAGGAGGGCTGGGATTATCCATAGCTGGTGGTAGAGGGTCGACACCTTTTAAGGGAGATGATGAAGGAATTTTCATCTCACGTGTTACAGACGGTAATCTCCATTTACAGTATTCTTGTACACTGCTAGATCGGATTTTACTACTAATGATAGCCAATCAATTTCGACAAGCTACTCACACCTAATTATTCAAGTAACCATGTAACGTGTGAGTGATTACGTAAATCATGATCGTAATTAATTATTATATCTTAGGCGGACCTGCGGATTTAGCTGGTCTCAGAGTGGGGGATAAAGTGATAGCTGTTAATGGCGTATCGGTTGTTAACGTCGACCACTATGATGCAGTTGAAGTTCTAAAGGCCTGTGGCCGTGTTCTTGTCTTGGTTGTTCTCAGGGAAGTTGCTAAGACAATACCGCCATTCGACCAGGTACAGTAATTGAGCAGAGGTTGCAATTATTTTATTCATACTATACACGTATACTCTGGAAGTTTTGGAGATTGCTTTGTCACCGTCGAATTTTCTGCAACTATCTTATGTTTCTACAGGCGTCGACAAGGAAAGACTCCGTCTGCTCAAGTTTGAGCACCAGCCGAGCTCCCAGCGCAACGTCATATGTATCCTCAACCGCGCTCTCTCACAATCTTGAAAACGGAGATAGCCAAACACCTCATGAAACTCCCAAGGTAAATTCATACTTTATACCACGAGTTTTCTTTGCTTCGATTCATTAAGGAAGATATATGAGTATCGAAATAATTTTCGTAGATGAAAAAAGTTCCTGACCCTATACCAGCTGCTAGAGTGAGTAACGAACCTATGATGCCTGTATTAGTGCACACGACACTTATTCGGGACCAAAATGGGTTGGGTTTCAGTATTGCCGGAGGCAAGAGTTCTCCTTCTTTTAAAGACAATACCGATGTAAGTTGTTGTGCATGGGCAACTCGTAGATAAATCATATCCAGCGAAGGTCTTTAGTTCTAATTTCAATAATGTTACAGGCAATATACATTTCACGAATCACAGACGGAGGTGTCGCGCAAAAAGATGGAAAATTATTAGTCGGTGATAAAGTCATATCGGTATTGTAAAATGTACCTCTAAATTGTCAACAAAGCAATATCCGGGTAAAAAAAATTTTATGGGAAATTCTGACTTATAGATAAACGGCGTTGAGATGACGGGGGCTAAGCACCAACAAGCTGTGGGTATGCTTACCGGTCTGGAGAGGTTCGTTCGACTGGTGGTCGAACGTGAAATACCTTTCTCCCAGGCAAATCCAGCCAATCCACAGACGCCATGTGAAAAATCTCCTCGTGTTATTGGAGCACCGCGTCCGTACACGGGACTTTACAATGCTAACAGTTACATGGCAAATAGGCCCGGGTATGCGGGCTACCGTCGTTCTATCGATGGTGATACGAATTTATCGCCAAGCCCGACATCTAAAACACCGCCACCAACAAAACCTGATGTGGTAAACGGAGCTTCCAAAATGAACGGAGTTACGGAACTTGTAAACCCACTCAGAAATGTCACACCAACTAGTGCGAGCCAGCCACAGCCACAGCCACAACCACAACCACAACCACAACCAGCTCCAAGATATAGCGTTTCTCAAACAGAACCCGTTGCTGTACCCGAGCCGACTGTTGTTGAGACAGAATCGAGATCGGGCTCACCACAGGAGGATATACAGGTACCGAAGCCAATCACCAACGAGGAATTTCAGGCCATGATCCCTGCTCATTTCCTTCGACCTCCGACATCCTCGCCCTCGCCAGAATCCCATCAGGGCCCCGTCGTCACAGTGACTATCAAGCAACCCGATAACCTTCCAAAGGATATTAACTTCCTCCCGGCGCCAACCACCATTGGCAAAGTTACCGAGACCATCACAAAGAGCACTCTTACCGAAACAGTGGTCACTAGAATCACCGACAACGAGCTGGTTCAGCCAGTCATCATTGAGGTACGTGCCTCATAGCTCGCAGCATGCAGATAACACCTTAACGAGTATTCCACAAATACACGTACATATGCTAGCCAGCACATTACACACGTAACAAAAATCTGTCTAGCGTATATTCAGGAAGTATGAATACACGGAATTTTACAGTAGGACTGGTATTAATACCGCACTTTCAGTAACTATAAACACTGATCTAACAGAAACATTTTCCATTCCGCTATTATTCCAAGTCCATCGAGAACTCATGGAATAGACGTTTATTTCCATAGTTTCACAATTTATCTAGATACAGCTATGTTTTTCGCTTTTGCAAAAAAGGGAATTGCTGGAAGCGAAATAATGCATTTACAAATAAGTTTTTCATATTAACATTTAATTCACATATTCATGAGGTTGAATTTTCACGTCATGCTGGTAGCCAATCAAAACATATTTATATTTTACCTTCGTAATCTGTAAATAACAGTCATAGCAGCTTCACTCTGCAGTCACCTACACACAGCGCTTCAACGTATAATCCAAATAACATATGGGACGATATTCTGAATATGGGATAAAATAATTTTTAATTTCAAAGTACTTATATTTGACAACGAACCACTGCACGAGCACGACCTTTTTGCTATGTATATATTGCAAAGTTTTGATGACAAATTTTGTATCCGTCGATGATTAATTTTCAATTTTATTCATTAATTTCATTTGCCAAAAGATTTCCATCTTGTATATAAGTTATTTTAGCAATGAATGATATTCAAACATCCAGATTAGTTAACGTCAATCAAAAATTTTCGGTATATTTTTTGAACAATCAACTCGTTATTTATCGAATTTTTATGCACCTTATGTACTTGAGACTTCATGTACAATTTATTTCCCGATCTCACTAATTGTACTTGAGACTTCATGTACAATTTATTTCCCGATCTCACTAATTGTAAATAGTTAAGTCATGACTTAATGAAATGAATTACAGCATCATTGCAATAACTCACAGATATTTTATAGAGAAACAAAAGTCAATATAGTACCGATCAGGGAGTCAGAATTGTTTGTTACTTGAAAATTTTTATAGTAAGTTCGAAAGATATAGTATCAATCGACAAAATCGTAGGTTCAGTTCACAGTAACAATCTTGGAAGCGTTGCATGTTTATCAAAACAAAATGTATAACATCATAGATATAAATCTATGATAACATCTACAAGGCAGCAAATGATGTTGCTCATATGTAGATCCCGCGAGCATAGGTTTTTCAGACAATAATCAATTTCAGATTCCAATCATGATTCAGATTCGGGATCATTTTCAATTTACTTGATAACAAACTTTACGTTCATATTCTTCATAGAACTTGTATATTGACAACCCTACGAACGATAAATAGTTTCGTATTATCTATCAACTTGTAGACTATAGATGATCATCAATGTGAATGCTACTTTTTTGTATTTGAATTTTGCTTGTTTTACTGAGTATTTTTCGATCTGTGATGTACAATTTGCGATAGCAATTTTTTGATAATTGTCTGGTTCCGATGCTTTCTTCGTAAAAAATTAAAGGCTTTATTCCGACATGGAAATGGGTAAGTATTGTTACACTATCTGAAACTCATGGTAATTCTTGTCCGAAACTAATACCATAAAACTAATGATGAGCAATATATTCAATACGAAAAATTTCAATCGCACAAGGACGACTCTGAATTTTTGTAAACAAGTTATATCGTCTTACTCTAGACAGTAATTGTTGGATTTACAGTGATTTCAGTACTTCAAGCAGAGCAGAGCTTCAAACTTGTAGCTAAAACTTTAATTTCCAGAAGGGCTGTTTCATTTACAGTAAATAAAAATTCTTCGGCTTTAAGCCACTTATCTTTGCGATCACATTAAAGTATTACTATTATGTGCAACAAAAGAATTTTCTTTATTTTGATCATGAATTGAATAAGTACGAGTTGGGATGGAGATTTTACAGACTTGCCAGCCCATTTTATTGATTCAATTTGGTAAGTGACTCAGCCCTAAGAAGACTCTTCTCGCTGCCGCTTGTTGCTTCTTCTTGAAGATGAAGCCTCCGCCTATCACATTAAATTCTGGAACTGCAAATCTTTTGATCCCTTTTAGCTTTCCTGTCCATCCCAAAATTGGTCTCTTTGTTCAAAATCAATTTGAATGGTAGTTTTTCCGGAATTTCGAGAAAAATTCATCGGCCCCTTTTCTTGTACATATAACAACGAGGATAACTCCGTTCCGTTGGATATTACATTGCTAAGTACCGATTGTTTAGGACGTGGTGCTGGTAAAGGAAGGATCACTTGGATTTAGTATTATTGGAGGAACAGACCACTCATGCACACCATTTGGAGTGAAAGAACCTGGGATTTTCATATCCCACGTAAGTTATTACAGTATCAATATTATGATGAAAAGCTAGATGCAGAAAATTTGTAATCAAAATTTGTTGAATAATATTTCTCAGGTTGTGCCTGATGGTATAGCAGCAAAATCTGGAAAGCTGAGAATGGGCGATAGGATATTGAAAGTAAATGGAACGGATGTCACAAAAGCTACTCATCAGGAAGCTGTAATGGAACTTCTCCGGCCTGGTGATTCAATTGCGCTTACCATCCAACATGATCCACTACCGGATAGTTATCAGGTGAGTGATATATCATGTTTGGCTACACAATGCATATTGTATGTTCCATGCGAATTCAACTGCTTTTGAAATGCCAGTTATAACTATAATGAAACATGGCTATCTAATTTGTATTGTGCTTGAAAGCACAGTAAAGAATAACATTTGAGAAGCGCTATGAGTCACACTGCTGTAGTCAAGAGTGCTATGCTTGTATGTAAAAATTGGTCTGTATAACGGGCACGACCTCGTTTTGTCTGCAAATCTTGACTTGTGTCAAGGAACCTTCCGTTTGGTCAATTTCTCTGTTGAATCTTATGAACTCCTACGTACTGCATATTTCGTGCTAAATATAGCAAGCAGTTGTCTGTAAGATTGCCCAATTGAATTCTGCTCACGTCTTTTGCGCAAACCACTTTTCTTGACTACGACCATTCAATGAGGTAGGATGAAGTTTTCTTCAATCTACCATGTCAACTTTTCAACTATGTGTCATATCATATCATTTATTTCACAAGCTGGTCGAAATAGAGTACATTCCAGTGACAGTAAGTAAAGCGATGTAAGACATGTTGAATGTTCCGCTGTTTCTCCCTTAGAGGACTAGTGCAAGGGTGGATGCTGAAGTGCTTGCATGTTTCATACCTGCTGATGAATTCTGCAGACCCTATCTGTTCTCAAATGTACAATGTTTTGTGTACATATACCATGTGTGAATCTGGAGTCATTTCATCCTGATTCTCCTTACCTTGTGACATCAGGATTATGGTGTTCATCCATTCATGTATAACAACGTATTTTTCTAAATAATTATGGTACAAATATTTTTCTGTGATCATTGTTCCCCAAGATGACTGAGGCCGACCAGATAACTTAAAACTTAGTAACATTACCTCTTATAATTCCGCGCGATTTGCCTTAAAGCGATTGGCTTCTCTTATTTTCCAGGAATTGACAATAGTAAAAGAACCGGGAGAAAAACTTGGCATGCATATAAAAGGCGGATTGAGAGGGCAGCGAGGAAATCCACTGGATCATACGGACGAGGGTGTCTTTATTTCAAAAATAAACTCCGGTGGTGCAGCGAAAAAAGACGCCAGATTGAAGGTGATGTCCAATGCTTTCCCAGATTTCAATCACCGGTCATTTTTCTTCATTATAAATTGAGCTTTCATGTTTACTAACGTTATGCATTGCTCAGGTTGGAATGAGGTTATTAGAAGTGAATGGTACATCTTTACTGGGCGCCACGCACCAAGAAGCAGTTAATATTCTCCGATGTTCGGGGAATTTGATAACCTTGGTAGTTTGTAGAGGATATGACAAAAACGATTTGGAACACGCATTGTATATGTCTGGAGGTAGAGACTCGAAGGAGTCCAAAGTATCTCGAGAGTATAAGGACTTGACGACCGATGAAGTCAAGTCCTTGTCGCAGAGTGTGTCCAGTTTGGATCGTGACGATGAGGACACAGCTACACTTCGTCAAGAACAAGAAATGAAAGCTGAATTAGTTGCGTGGGAACAAGAAGAGCAAGAAAGAGCCCTCATAGAATATAGAGAAAAATCAACTCCTGAAAAAGTAAATTTTTTCATATTTTATTCTATCCCCATTTGCCACATTTAGAATTAGGCATTGAAGGCATCATTGTTATTAATGATTATAGGTATTGGACGTTGTAAGAGCAGCAGAATCTTTAGTAAACAAGCCGAATAGCCCAGTCGACTTGCTCGTACCTCCAAAATCCCCAGGTGGTACAAAGGACTTGAAAACAACCACCATAGTGATGACCAAACACACCTTAGCACCCCAAAATGCCACCGTGAGTACATCTCCATTCATTAAATTTATAGCATAAGTTCCAAATATCTGTGGAAAATAGAATAGAAAAATGAATCAATGCTTGCATAATTATAGTTGGCTTGAACATGGAAGATAGCATGATGGTTACAATGCATGCTATGAGATATGTCGGCTGATCCAATAACAAATTTCTATCTCAAACATTAAAACCAAATGTCAGCCTCATTGTATCTTTCTACCTATAATTTCGTAAACCAGATCGAAAGCTGAATAGTACTTGTCAGTGTTATAGTTCACGTGAACTTGATAAATAATAGGGATGCTTTGTAAGATCTGAATTGTTCAAATATGACTTTTTGTGGTCTGCTTTAGTGCTTGTAATTCGCTCTCGAATCGTTTTGAATAGTTGCGCAAAGTCTGATGTTCAGACTCGCATTCGTAGAATAGTTCGTTTATAATTCATTGATAAAGCTAATATCTTTGATGTGTTAGTCATTTTTAATCTAATGCTTGGTGCTACATCGATCCTTGGGTGACGCACTATGACGAAATCATATAAAGCTTTTATTTATCGAGATGTATTTTTTTACATCCACACTGAAAATAATATATAAATTTTTTTCCACTTTTCGTGAATCTAGATGTAACACATATTTTTTTTATGATCACCCAACAGTTACCCGTTTCTGTCAAATCGACATCATCTTTTGTAAATTACCAAACACACCTATATTATCAACCAGCAATCGGATACTCTTTACTTCGGCATTTACTTCCAGCTTCGCGATACCTTTCAACACAAAAGATTTATCGGACATATCTTTCAAAACTATCGACTATTACTTGCACAGATATAGTTATGATTGAATTGGGTATAACAGTTATGCCTAGACACAATGCTAAAAGATATGCTCCTTCGTGGCTATTGTTAATGTTTACATTTGAACCATCTGCATCGATTTAACATTACGAAATTTTTTGTCAAGTCATTAATGTTGAACTAGCAATTCATGTGAGTTATACACAGTAGCATCGCAGAGGACTCCTGTCCTTATGACTTATGATTATTAGCTGCCGTAAACTTTCATGACTAACCTGAATTCAGATAGGTCAGTATCGATACACTTGTAATCCATTAAAACTTATCTACACCCATTACGATTATTCGTCATCGTTGGACAAAGTGTACTGTATGTTATTATGGCATGACTGAATCTCTCCTTTCGTATAGTTTATGCGTACTGAAATCTACAGTATTACCATTATAATAATAATTATAGTCATTATCGTCATCATTCTTAATAGGTATTATTATCGCTGTAATTTTTATTTTTGTAGTTATTGTCTTGACAAGCTTGAGTTCATTACTGGCGTTATTCATATTCACAATACGATGTCAGTTTTTTGTTAATTTGCTTAAGTCAAGCATGATATTTATTATCGATGTCTTGCATGCTCTTAAGAGCAACAAACGAAAGTTGACATATTTGCAGACAACGGAAGATGATAGCACAACTTTGGCAGCCCTATAACAAGAGCAAGCTATCCATCCTCTTCCTGTATTCCCTGCGTCTGCCCTGCGGACTTATGTGCCATAAACGATTATTAATTATATTATACAATGTTATCTACAATTACATATAGGTATGCCATTAGTAAATTCTGATATATCATCGTTATACAGTACCTTGTTATTCTCTATTGTCAAAACTGCCATCAAGCTGCCAAGCAGATTGTCGTGCGATGTTAATAATTGACTTGAGGTGAAATTTTGTTTATTTTATGAAATAAGATAAAACATTAGCAGAATGTGATATCTACCTCGTCAAAATCATGTATCTCTTGTAAGCTCGTGTAAACAAATCCCTTCAGCTATGCTATGGCGATGATTCAATTGATTTTAAAAATTGTCGGGGACAGACAAAGGCACCATTTGCATTTTTCTATAGCCATCCAAAGACTTTGACCCATATTAAAGCTATGAAATATGTCTCGAATTCAGTGTCGATTTTGCAATACATGGCACTCCAAGTACTAATGTATCCTTCAGTTGTAAATGCACTTTGTATCATCCCAGGCCATTTCTTCGTGTTTATGCATATTTCAAGATCGAATCGAGATCAGCATATTGAGAAAGTTAGAACCGAGATTTTCACGTTGTACCTGACCCACTGAGAATTGCAAATCAGTCAGAATAGAAATGATATTGTTTGCGAAGAACTAAATACCTTATTTTTGGCTAACAATGTATGCCCTAGGATGAAACAAAAAAATCAGTGATTTGTCTCAAAGAATGAAGTAAGGAGGTTTTTTACAGTTTATCGCGACGTAGTTTAACAGGAAGTTACTTTTTTTTCTTTTTTTTTTTTTTTGGGAAACCTTATGAAAAACCGCTGAAACCATCGTAAGTGAGAATTGTCAATGAAGCGAATGGCAATGTTGATGCCATTACATGAATACTGATTCTTCAGTTTCGAAGGACAGTGTTATATACCAATCAAAAATTGTGGAATCAACTAGTATTTCATGCTGATTTCAATCAAAAGTAAATTCGATCAGATTCCCCGAGGTCAATGATCTGTAAAAATTGCCAGAAAATATTAAGATAAACTAATTATGGCAAGAGCAGTTCCAAGTTCCGCACAACAATTGTTAGAGAAAATCTTGGAGCTGCTCGCGCAATTCTTAAAGATTTTGATGAATTGAAAATGTAGTGCGCGATAATATGACCAAATATACATGTACCCAGGTATATTTAGGCTACTTAAAACTAGTTGGATTTTTGAATTCATGAAAGTGTATATACATACGCCTTGTAAGTTATTCAGTGAGTCATAAAACAAAAGTTATCACTGCTCTGTTAACCAGTGTGAGTGGTCCCCATAAATATGGCTGGATTCGACAGTTGAAAATGGGTCAATTCAGTTTTTAAATACACAATGACGAGGACTAGATTATATCAGATCCAGATGGTTTTTACAGTAATAGAATCGTCGTTGCGTCTCAAGAATTACCATGAACAAAATTAAGTAAGGACAAAAAGTAAATTTTATACTGACAATGTACGCAGCTACGATCATTCACGCAGTTTGATTATCTTTTTTGATATATTTTAAAAACTTTGAGAGAAGTGTGGGGGTGAATGGTTGTTTTTGGATATGCATTTCCTGTAAATTTCTATGTAAGATAATTTCATTGAGTCACGGTTAAGCCGTAACATTTTCCAGACACTCGAAGACACTTGACACTCAACAGAATCAGAGTACATATTTGCTTAGTTGCAAGAGAGCATAAACACCGCACATCTTACCAGAAGTTTCATACACGCATTGTAATAAAATTAACAGTATCAATTTTGTGGTGTATTGCAAATATGTGTTTTTTCGTGTGCGTGTGTGAGGTGTGAGTGCTGAAAAAAAAGTCTGTGAAAGAGATAAATTTTATTCGAACTTGCACAGAAACACATAGAATACAGTGTGTCTGGAGAATACTTCGGCTTACCAGTATTTGTTGTTTTACAAATTCATATCATTAAGAAAATATGAATCAATGTACTGTATCTATAAATTTTCTATAAATGTTAAATGTTAACGTAAATCTAATGGACCAGATGTTTATACATATAAGATATTATTTATCTAAACATAAAATAAAATGATGTTGATGTTAGAGGTCCAGTGAAGTGCCACTTGAATCTGCGTGAGTGGGTTTGTTAATTTCAATCAGAATGGTAGGTCCTTCATGCTAAAGTTGTGCCATGTCCGATTTAGTTACAGAAAATATTTGATGGTCTGACGTTGCACATATCAGTGCGCAAATCGATATCAAATATCACCATTGATTTATCCAGTGAA
This sequence comes from Athalia circularis, assembly GCA_963978495.1. Lineage (NCBI taxonomy): Eukaryota > Metazoa > Arthropoda > Insecta > Hymenoptera > Athaliidae > Athalia > Athalia circularis. The sequence goes on along the minus strand of OZ021701.1, from coordinate 210,603 downwards.
TGCAGCAAAATTATTAACACGGAGATGTGAACAAATCTTCTGTAAATATAAAAAAAAGATAATTGTACATGATGAATTGATTGAATTTTCTAATCGTAGCTAGCATGTTTCATAGGAAAACCATCTTACAATGATCACTTGACTCGTTGAAATTCTATCGAAATACAAGTGATTGATTATGCGTCATTCTATTGTCATAGAATTTTGGCTAGGCTTTGTTATCGCGAGAAGCAGCCAACATATTTCTAATTGTGATAAGATGGCTAGGGTGTAGCGGAACAGAACTATTTCGAAATAGGTTCGATTATTTTGTTCCAGCATCATACAAATCGTCTGCTTACATTATCATGATGGACCATATAATAATACTAAAGACCAAGCAGTTCGATGGTCATTTTCGAAATTAATTAAGATGAACTCATTGCAAAAACAATTATGACAATGATGATACGCATGCCAATAAATTGGTGATGTAGTATTAGCTGCGATGCAGTCTAGGTTCATACAGTAATTTTAAACCAACAAATGTGCAAAATCTTTTATGATTCATTATACAATGTGGATTTCTAGTTAGACTCGTGTGAATGAAATCTAGTACATGCATTTCATCTTGATATTTCAGTGAACTTCATTCCGCATAGTATTTCTAATGTAAACATTAATTTAATACCAAAAGTTGACAGAATTCATCTGATATTCTTTTCGCTAAAATTCTAGCTCACTAACGATCATACTGAGGTTTTTTTTTTTTTACCACCCTTTGATTAATTCATTCCATGTTGTGAATTCGATCAAAGAAGCAAAAGGCAAATCCACTACCTATTGGGTATCATATAACGATAATTCAGTGAGATACAAGAACTCAATTTTAGTAGAAAGGTCAATAATGATAATAATGATGGTAATATCAATAATAACAATAATAAAATTAACGGCAATAATAATAATGATGACAACAATAACAAAAATAATGACCATGATAATAATAATGACAATAATAATAAATAGAAAAAATAGGAGTAATAATGAAACAAGGAATTTAACGAACAACTTATATTGATAATCTCTTCGTAGATCCTGAAAACTAGTTTAAAATTATTACTAGTATTTATTCATATCAGCAGTATACTATTATTTTTGATACCGCTATCATTCTATCGCTGTTATTTGCTCACTTGCTATATTTCAGTATTGTTTTCAATCAGCGATAATGGACACGACAAATTGACAAATCTTCATCGGTTGTATCAGATGATCAGCTACATGCTTTAGTTGACCAAACTGGTGGCTTCATTTTTTGACAACAGCATTTGTCATTATAAAAATATATGCGGATCCGCATCGGCTGAATTTCACTTTTTCTTTGTGCCTCGACGTTATTACCCCTACAATGACAGCCATTGACTAAGATTTTCCGCTAATCCCGGTTATTAGGAAAATGAATGATATGATTATCGAATTGCTTTACTTACTTTATCATATAGTAGATTACTTTATCATATAGTTTCTTTGATTAACACTTTTACTAATATCTAGTATCTTATTTGATTTACCCAGTTAATTAGCAAAGAGGAGACTGCAGGAACATCCGTGGATGGTCCCGTTACACCACCTTCCCCCATCTTTTCTGTTCCTTTGCATCCACATGTTATAACGACAAACTACAATCAGCCCTTTTCCACACAGACCCTCCCTTCTCTTTCTCCTTCTACTAAAAAGTTACCAAACGTACCTAAGCGAAGTGTTAACTTTGCAACTCTTCCTACATCTTTGGAGACAACTGAAATCACGAACAACACGCGTCATTCTCAAGACTCTTCATCGTTCGATGCTCGAACCACACCAATCGATTCATCCTTTCCTTATATCAAACCTCCCTGCTTTCGATCGGTGCAACATCCTGTTACCACATTGGTTTCTCCGGAAGATCTTAGGTCGCAAAAACGATTCTCCCTTGATAACCCTTCGATCAATTCCAATCAAGGACCACGATATACTCGACTGCCTCCGACTCCTTTGACAAGCCCCAAGTACATGGAAGGAATCAGTCCCTCCCTTCCCTTTAAAGAAATACAACAGATTGCACGCTCTGTTCATGGGATATCTCAGGTTGAGGTGGGTTCTACATGCATGATTTTATTATTTAAGTATATTTTGACTTTTTTTTGCTGGCAAGTGAATGAAGGTATAGGTCAAACCAATGCTAATATGAATTTTCTATCGATTGATATTTGATGCCCGTAATCAATAATATTGTACAAGTGATGTTGCAAAATAACCAGCAGTGACACATGTTCTATCAAAGTCTGACAAAAACATGGTTTGAACGGTGTGAGTTTATTTTGAGCAAATGATTACAAACAATCTGCAAATTATATAAAGTATTGGCTGAATTCGAATTTTGAAAAGTTGATTAAGTAAACCAAAACCGAAAACTAGATTTTATGCATCAACCAAGACACATGTGTGTAAGTTTTTAATTACGGTTACACTATGATATTATTTCATGTTCGCACTTTCGCTGTATTCAAATTTAAATTTAACGTGTAGTGATTATTATCTATTGTGAGTTGTCATACAATCGTGAATTCAGTTGAATGTTTTCTTGCTAATAACAGCATCTATTCAATACAGCCCACGCCCACACCATCTCCAACCCCGGCGCCAGCAAAAATGTCTGTCAGTGATCGGAAAAGACTGTTCGAATCAGCTATGGAAGAGCATCTTAAGCCTTCACCGAAGCCAGGTGAACATTCATATGATCGTATTTCATACGATTCTAAATAAATGTAGATACGCATGGCGTGAAATGACTCAGAGTTCACCGATCTAATTATACACACGTTTTTCGCTTCATGTTTCAGAAAAAGTCTTCAGTTTTTTGAGCCAAGACGAAGTAGAAAAGATGAAGCAAGAAGAAGGTAAAGACACCACGACATCTTTGTCACGATGCAAATAGATTTTAAAAATTTCAAAAATTATTATCACGAATGATGTGTTATATCCTTGACATTTGATTGAATTAAAGATATCATGATTATTACAGAAAGAAAAATAGCTACTTTGACCAGAGACGAATTGAAATCATGGGCCCAAATAGATGAAAACGAGGGTTTGGAAGAATCAGAGGATATGATGGAAGACCAGAACAACGGAAGACCTAAGTAAGATTGACTGAGCTGCCTCAAGTTCACAAAGCAAGCTGCGCCTACACTAGCTCCTTCCTGCGTTCTGTCGCTTTGTGCATTGATTTTCACTGTTTTTGCTCATTATATTTTAGTATGATGACATTTCTCAAAGTGACTACTAAATTGCCGTACAAGGCAAAAAGTAGAGGTACGGGGATTTTTATCAGAGTAAGCTTCATATCGATGTCCTCTAGTGCTGGGATGTATAGAACTGTCCTATCGCGTTAAAAAAAATAATATCACCCGCTATTCCCATTAAGTTCACACCATTTGTATGAGTAAATTGCGATTGTTCGTTCACTACAAATATTCGCAGACCACAATAGCAGTATTCTTGAAGTGTTCACTGTACAGTTAATTTAACAAATTATATATATTTCGTTTTCTTTGGTAACTCTCAATCAAGTTCAGTAGTGCATGAATATGTAAATTTTATTATAGCTAGGTATAATTTGAGTAAGAACTATTTTAGCGAGAAACCAGCATGCATTGATCATCTATTTAGCCAAGTAAATGTTGACCTTTTATTTTAATCGATTATTTTCAATTTTCTTTAATGTTGTGATAGTACATAATAATATCTACGTAAATTACTTAGGCAGCTATAGTATTGACAAAACTGAAGGGAGAATACGACGTGACCAATTAACGAACTTCACGCGACACTAACATTATAGGCATTAATGGGATTATCTCAAAATCTTCGGTTTTTAATTCACCCGGTATTTCTGCGTGGTGGTTATACTCGTCACGACTTATTTTTTTGCGTTTTGTATTGTTTTTGCCTTTGTATTTTTCATAAATAAAAATTAATACTAATTCGTAATTTCCGTGATTTGTCGCTATGCATGCTCATTGACCTTCTAGTAGCAGACTGAGCTCACGAAGCCTTCATCCTCTTCTCCACAATGCACCCAGCATCGTAAGGACTGCCAAAGCTGAGCGACGCTTGAAGGAGAGAATGATTCAAGAGGTAAATTATAGATCTTATTGCTACTCAACCTTTCCATCGTTAATCAAATTCATTTCTATAGAATAACTCCAATTCATCAATTTCATTTCAATTCGTATATTATTTTATACATTGTATTTGAAAATACCACGTTTAATCTATACAGGGACTAATATCTGACGAGGATGAAGAAAGTCATCTGACCCCTGCGGAACAGCGATCCTTGAGAGCTGAAAAACGTGCGGCTTGGCGGCAAGCTCGACTCAAGTCACTTGAGCAGGTAGACTCCATTTCTACTGGTTGTTTGGGTAATAAATGATCTTTGATTGTACGGTACATGTTCTTAATATTTATTTCAGGACGCTCTCCAGGCACAAATTGTGATTAAAAAGATGAATGAAATGATGGACACATCAGGAAAAACCGAAGTTGAAGATACACCAGTGAAATTAACAGAGCCCCTTACAGAGTCGGAAAACGTAGCAGAAGTATGTTATTGAATTTTGATTACTTATATTGTCCTGAGCGATACATCCATAATTAATCGATTAACCTTAGGAAAATTATTGGCATTGAATTTATACATTAACAGTAATTGTTACTAATTGCTCGTTTTATGTAAACTGATTCTAACATAACCGGCGTAAGCCAATTGCTATAACTATAGTAGCTTTCGTTTCTCTGTCCCCCTATGATAGTTTGCTACATTACGGCCGTCTAGCGCAGATTTTCCTAAACTTGCTGTACGCAGCAAAGTCGGTCCTCCAAAAGCAGTACGTGAATGTGAAAAAGTAGTGGATGAAAAGGTCACTCGACGCACTGAGGAGTATGTGGATGAAGTAACGGGTGAACGCCGTGTACGAACTATTGAATACGTCGAGAAGCTGATTGAGCGCGAGGTATTAAATGCCATTTTCGAAAATTGCTTTTCTGCAATGTTCTATTTTATTTGTATAAGAGATGGTGATGATATTTATATATTTTATGTGTAGTGAAGTTCGTTGACGATTAATATTTAGAAATTAGTGTAGCACATTACCCCACAGCAGGTAAATATGCAATGCATTCCATTCTAGAGACGAAACAAATTTAAATTCAAGTACCGCATGACGAGACCACATGACGAACTGAAAACTATTCGAGCAAATATCTTTCTTGCTATGAAACGAACTGGCTGCAAAAAAAATCTCTGAGTGTCCTTTCAAATTATATCGTTTGCCTTGACGTAAAGATGAAAGGAATAGCAGATACCCATGCCTCTAATTTTTCATCGTCTATGATTTATACTACACATACAGAAATTTTTTGCTTTTGTTAAAAACGACTAATTTTCTTATTAACAGATTAATCTTAGTAACATTTATTGTTGTTTGAAGATTCCAACACCCTCACCTGGAATGCAACCCGCACTGCCTTGAACCACTCACCTCACTTTCTTTCTACTGATTACCGACAAACTGTTCTTCTATCGTCGGTATGCTCTATGTTCTATACTTAAATTGGTACCATGCAATAATTATGGCCCGTCAGACTTTTATTCTGTCAATAATGATACTTGTCTTTTCAGAACAATTTATTTTAGATTTCGCCTTACCAAATTTTTCAAAAAATTCTATCATTGGTCCAAAAGTCATTCATTTATATGGCAAAAGAGGTCCTGTCAACCTTGTCTGCATTATTTCTTCTGTTTTCATAGTGAAATCTGCAATAGTAGTATAACTCATTGTACTCAGCAGTTCCAATTTTCGAACCTACTCTGAGAAACATTCATTGTTATTCTAAATGAATTCCTCCATGTAAATTCTTGTAAAACTAGGTGGAAACTCTACGGGAGAACATTATCTCACTGGAACTTAGTAATACCGAAGTGGAAGCAGAGAGTATCGGAGAGACTGGTGCCAGCGACGCTGAGAGCGAAAGTGAAGATCCAACAGCTCGAAATTCTATAAGTGTCCCCACCGAAGAAAAAGACAATATGATGCATATATCTGTGCCGGTCAATATCAATCTTTCAACCAGTTCGTCCTCTAAAAAAAAGAAACGAAAGCGTTCGCGAAAAGGTCGTCATTAATAATAAAAATCATGGTTATAAACCACTGACAATATCAACATAGAATAGTATTGGAGATATGCATACCATGAAATGTCATGAGATATAACTACAAGAACCTCTATCACTTCGGCACCATTGACCAGAATTGATGCTTTTATCTAAAAAAAAAATCGATGCACTATAGTCTACATAATACAAAGCTACCAAGGACATCTTCATTGCCCCAAACACTTGAAAATTATAGCAATGGTAAAAATTTGTATTTCACTTCAGTTCCATCTTGTTGAACACGATACCTCTATAGGTATATTGACATTTTTGTATGCATACCTTTTGTAATGTAATTCTTTCGGGGGGTTCAGGTTTTACCAGAAATGTACATTCCTGACTATTTTTCTATAAATACATCACAGAATAATCTCAAATACACATTCAGATGTATCAGCATATGTTCCCAATTACATGGTGGAAAATGGATTTCAAACTATAATAGTAAGATAGTGGCATCATTGTAGTGGATCAGAAAAATGAGGGTCCAATTCATCGAATATTCCATTGATAGAAGTATTGAATTTACGGTAATAACAACTTGCTTATAAGGTTTGCAGAATTTTATAACCTAGTGATGTATAATTATGAATAACTTGGTACATTTTACACTAAACATCGTAAAATTTTGGTTTACTCCATCTAAAATTTGATGAACGAATTTGAAACGTAAGGTTTGACGAGTAACTGTATTACAATCTCTTTAAAATTATAACATATGGTGTTATGTAGCACATCCAAAATTTAAAAGTCAATTGGTACAAAGTAAACTCAATCATGCGTAGTAAATAAAAACTGCTATTAGCTTTGCAATTAAGCGTAGCTTCCAACTGACATGGTACTTTTTTAAAATTTCATTAATATTCGTATAGCTTTTAAGAAGTATGAAGTACATTTTTGGTACGGCATTGTAACTATATAGGCATAAGTATATTTATATTTTACGCTATTAGATTTGAGATGAGATACTTATTAATTAGGTAGGTAATGACGAATAAACGCTGATATCTTTAAAATCTCAGAGTTAAATAGAGAACAAGTTGTAAAACATTTCACTTCAGCAAATTCACGAGTTTATTTTGAAACTTATGTTTTAATTTAAAATAGTGATTTTGGAGTGAAGACCTATACAGCATTTTCTCCCATCTTGTTAAGTTCCACTAATTCCTTGAATGCCCAACAGAAAAACTACTATTACTAAATTACTACGTATAACTCAAAATTTTCATTAGGTAAAGGTAACTCGTATGATTCAATTGTATTTCATTATCGGTACATCCAAGATCAGCCAGCCTTGTATCAGTTCATTATTAGATTTTAATGCATAATAATTTTAAGGAATAATTACTAAACAACTTGGGTACTACACGTTTTGACTGGGAAGGGGATGTTTTACGGGATTTCTGATTTACATACAATCTTATACACACCTGTACGGTTGCTACATAATCATACACGTATTTAGGTATACATGCCTATAGTGTGTCTAAAATATATCACTACACATGAAAATCCACGAATCTTGGGAAGTTAGCAAAAGAAATATCATTCAAATTTATTGACAAATATGTGGCTCTTGACATAGGTTCGGTGGACTGGGAAGATTTGCTGATACAGTAAAGAGCAATCAATCTAAAGATAGATTTAATTCCTCGAGCTATTCAATATTTAGGACAAGAGTATGTATTTATTATAACTTAACTGTAATCCCAAAATAAACAATAGTATTTATATATTCTATATTCTTTGGAGGTGAATTCATGAAGAACAGATCTCTGTAAAAATAAGTCTATGGAAAAGCTTGTGAACGAAGGCATCGTCTTGGAAATCACTTTTTCGTTGCTATAATGCCTTCCAGTTGTGTCTGATAAAGAAAATAGTGCTCATTAAGTATATTGTCAGTCTAGTTTCGCCTAATTGTAGTCTATTCATGTTTATTTCTTACCTTGAGTTGCTGATTGGTCTTTTTCAGAAATTGAATCTCTTCCGAGTGTTTTTTCTCTTCAGCCTCTCTCAACTCTGCAGCTCTGATTTCAGCCTGTTCAGATCTTTGTCGCAGCTCAGCCACATTCTTTTCAAGATCTGCCTTTTGTAGCCGTAATTCTTCTGCAGCTGAAATAAGATCTTCCTTCCCTTGCTCTGCCTATCAAAGGTATGCAACTCATGATGTGATGGTGATTTTGCTGTATCTTGGCATAAAAAATTATGACTATTTTGTAGCACTACCGACCTGCAGTGCCTTGCGCATACCAAATGCTATGCTACTTTGGTAGAGCGTTTGATATGCAGCCATTGTCATGCGAATCTCATCTCTAACTCGTAGCAAAAGCAAACCTCGTTCAGCACAGTTAATTGTTACCTGACGTATCACTTCGTCTGAAAATTCAAGACAAGTATCTCTGTAATCCAGAAATACAGAACCAGTTTGTCTTCAGTGCTTGAAAAGTAATACCAAAACATTGTGTGTACAGTTCCCGCCGCACTGGGCATATTCCAGTCTCCCGAGCTTGTCGTTGCTGTAGTCTCATATCAAGTTGCTCTTGTAGATTAATAACATCTAATCTCGTAGCTGGTATACTTGATACCTGCAACATAACATTTCGAAGCATATTCATTGATGAAAAAATGAACACCATCAATATGATAGAATGTGCATTAGAATATACATGTTGCGTCCATATTTGTCCATCTTCTTCCCATTCCTTAGGAGGAAGAATCCCATTCAAGATCTCATCCGTTTCTCGCCTGATGTCAGTTGTCGGCGGCGCACTTTGCACTTTGCAAGCTGTAGTTCCAATTTTAGATTGTGATCCTTCTCTGGTTTTCTAAATCAAGAACATTAAAAATGTTTGGAAGTTACAATAGACTATTGGATTAATCCTTAGATACTTTCTATGGAAACCAACCTTTCCAACATGGGTTGTAACCAGAACGGGATTGTCGTACTTGACGAGAGTGTTCGCAGGAGGAATGATCCGTTCCTGTACCACTCCTGCCATGATACTTGCAGCAATGTTACTCTAACTGTTCTACGTTGCAGTGGTACTTGCAATATTTGCTGAAACCATCAGGCTTACCTTTATCAGGCATTTGTTTGCTTGGTAACGAAAGAATTTTGTTACTCACCACGATTGCTATGGTGACATCGATGTAACAGGTGTGAGGTGTATCATTGGGAGAGAGAAAGAAATTGATCCTGGGCGTTCAAACGATACATTTATTCAAAATATTTGGTAGACTTACACCGTACACGAGTAAAAGACTTGTTAGTGGATGCCATGAGTAAAATTATATCATCAAGTAGTATTGGCGACGAGATTCGATAGCAACTTTTTATTAGGTATTAAAGTTTCCTAGGAAATTATAAATTACAACTCCACGTGCTTCTGCATAATTTTTCCCTCGAGTTCGAGATGCAGCTTCTCTACCGTTCTTGCATGTTTCTTGATGCTTTTGTCAGCAGTTGAGTTATCATAATCGTGTTTATTATTTTTCTTAGCCTCCGCCAGCGCGGCTGCTGCGTGAAGATGTCTCAATTTTAACAACCTTCTTTGATAATGGTGAAGTTCTTCCTGAAAATATAACGGAAACTATATTACAGTGAATAATTCAGCGCCAGTATTCACACGTGTTTGAATTTGACTACCTTGAGAGATGCCAGTTCGTTTGGGGTGAATTTAGCTTGTTGCGCAATTCTCCAAAGACCCTGTACCTTTGATTCTACAAACTCCTTGTGATGTGGTCCTTGCGCAGTCAATCGTTCCAAATGATCATAGCCATCTCTCAACTCTACATGCTTTTCTCTATAAAAATTTAAGTATTTCCATGATGAATAAGTAAAGTTAATTAGGCAACTGGAAGAATTACCACATAAAAGTGTTAAACTAGAAAAGAGATATTCGTTATGGAACAGTCCGATAGTTATTACCTTATTAAATTAGCTTTAGTAAGGTAATCAATATTTGTCCCTGGAATGTTATTCTGCTCTTCTTCATTTTCAATCATATTCCAACTCTCATGCTTATCGTTCACACTATCTGCGGAATAAAAAAAATATAACAAGATTATATTTGAAGAAATTTTGAACATTGTGACTGCCAGTCACGCGACAACATCCGTATAGGATATTAAACATGGTGAAGAGACTAACTCTCATGCCTGTTGGTATCTCCAACCTCAACATCGGACAAAAGACTCATGTATTCATTGACCTTCTCCTGATGATGCATGAATTCCTCTTTCAGTGCGCTGAGTTCTTCATCTGAGAAATACAGTGATCAATGTTCAAACGATATAACAGTATGAACAAAGCGTGAATCTGTGTGAAGTCCATTCAATTTTCTTACCAGTGAATCCAGCAACTTCAGCCTTAGCCCATAACTGATTAAGCTTTCTATTTTCAAAAATATCTTTTGATACATAATTACTACCATCATTTAGTGCTTTGTGATGTTTCAAAAGGGATGGGTCCTCAGTATCTGCGAAATGCTCCAACAGGTCGTAAGTACTCATAATACCTAGAAATGAATAATAAACTTAAGTTTGTGAAAAGTAACCTGAGAATCATTTGATTCGTTATCCAAAAGGTATTTACCAATCAATCGTTTGCGCATCACAGCCTCTTGCAGACCTTCAGGATCCTCGCCGATGGATTTGGCATGTTTAAATGCAATTTCCTCTTTGTCATGAATTTTCAAATCGCTGAACAAAGATTGAAGTTTGATGTGTGTTAGACGCTGTAATGCAAAGTATAAAATCATACTTCTGACATACGAACAAGAGAAGGACCAGCATGATGTCCCATAAAACCTTTCGAAATTGTCATATTCAAGTAGTCTATATCAGTGTATTCAATTGAGTCGACTGCTGAAATTCCTTACAGACACGTACGTGCTTTGCTTTGGACCACAACAAATTCAATTTTGCCATGCGAAAAGGTTTGTCGAGGTCTCGCACCGAACTTGGAGGAAGTATAGAAGCACCTTCTATGGGTGCATTGACAGCAGCGGAGTATTTTTTGAAGCCGTCGTTGAAACTCTCGCAATAACTAAGGCTTAGAAGTACAGGCAGAATCGAGATTAAAATATGATTCCATTTTTTAACATCCATTGTAATCGAGAACGTCAAAATTCAACGGAATACCACAAATAACAATAACGATAATTTTCAGGTCAATTAACGAAGGCTGCGCAACTATTACGAACTACAGTCAGCCAACCTCGATCTGCATCGATATACTTAAAGCCCCTCATGATCATTCAACCAGATTACAATAATTTCTTTTTCAGAATGACGGATTAATCCGGAGGTTCGACGACGGAAATCCGTTAATTTCAAATAATATAGAAAGTAATTTCGGCTAGGGAATTCTTATGGTTGGCCCCTTTAATCGGAAAAATTAATGAGATTTAAGAAGAAATCGATGCAGAATCGTTTGCCGATGATTGACGGTCCGTTTTCATGAAGAATATTTGGATATTTACCCCGTAATTACAAAAAAGAAATAATTGAAATTTGCTCGTCTATTTCCGTTTAAGCAGAGCTTCGACAGTTCAGGCACTAGTGTCGCAATGTCGAGAATGCCAGAGCATGCCAAGGGTTCGAGCCTAAATCTCTGCCTAAAATCGTCGAATAAATGGGTATGTATATTCTCCGCAGAGATCTTTAATATATATGGGCCTATACATGTATACCAGTTAAAGATCTTTGGATGCAAAACGATGTTGGATGCAGTAAATGAAAAACAAATAAAAAGATCGGAAAAAGTTGAAAAATACTCTCAGCTGGTGTAACTTTTATTGCACATCATTAGGCGTTCGTTATTCAGTATTCTTATGTATTTTGATTTCACAATCAGCGTTGACTGAAGGGTAGAAACACGAATATGACTACAGAATTAAGCTACGACCAGAAGCTATGGAGATATCTCATTTTTTTGGTTTTCAGAGCGGAAAATTAGTGATAACTCGATCGATTCAACAGCTAGATTAACTTAGTGGACTTTGATTCCCGCGCTCAAACACCTAAGAATTCAAATAATTACATGCCAATGATCGAGAAAATAGAAATACTCACGCGCGGGTGTGATCCGGTATGAAGATCTACGGGTCGAATAGGTAGGATTTAACATTAGACAATAATCCAAGGGGTTGCAACCTTGCAAAAGTTAGAAAAAACCGAGATTATTATTGTCTTGCTGAAAAATAATACATAAATTGTTTTCGTATCGACAATTTTCTGACGATCAAATTAATCTCAGGTCATGAGAGCACATTCTGGTTTCGAATTCGAGTTAAGGATCAGACAAAATATTCTCATGAAATAATGATTGAACCTTCATATTTCGATTATAGTTAAACTGTAAACATGCTACCCCATAGACTCAATAACAGCAGATTTTACGCGTAAATTCCTTCCATCTTGAAGCCTTTTCAAAATTACATTAAAAGTTCTCGATTAGTACCGCAGGTCATCTGAAGGCACTATCAAACTGAGAGGAGCAAAATATGTTACAATAAGATTTCTGATATTATTTGCATTACTTCAAATGGTTAAAAGATAAGTTATGTGATAACGCTAATAGATTACTTGATTGTTCTTTCAGCCTAAAGAGTGGGCCAGCAAGTAAATATCTGGAAAACTAATTTACATATAATGTCTCTGATAATTATGATAACGTTAAAATACATGTTTATTGTACATTCACCAGTAAATTACGATTTCATCTAAATTAACCAGTGGCCCATGCAGTCTTATGCTAGTTATTTATATAAATAATTTCGCTCGATTCTGGGGATCAAGTATTACATATTACAACTGTCGCTTAAAAGATGAACGTATCTGGAGAAACTTGTATTATTTTTAAAAATTACTTTAAGATGTTGAGCGTGAAGGCGTTTCCACTGTGCTTTTCGTCCAGGCGATGCGGCGTGCTGGGATGAAGATCGGGAGATCCACACGTCGTCAGCCAATAGGAACCGACACGGCTTGAACGGAAAATTCACGGTCTGTCGTAGGGACTGGCAACTAACACAATATTTGAATAATGAATTGATAGATCATTTCATTCGGCCGCAGTTTTAAAATTTCCCAATTAAAAGAATAATCGTGTAACCTTCACCTCCTCAGCTTTGAAAGGTTTAATCTATATAATTACTTTCTATAATCTGTAACAAACTCGCTTCGTCATCACGATTGAACGTTGTAAAGTAACACCGTGTACATTGCATAAAAACTGCTACTCGTAGTTTCTGAATAATTATTTGTACGTATCCGTTCGTACCTGCCTAGGTGAGCTGTCGACATTGATATTTTGGTACTAAAAGTAAAGTTGCCTTTTAAGAAAATGTATAAAAAGAATACTCCTTCCTGATAATGGAATAACAGTGACAGGAGAAAGTAGGGATAATTTACCACCAGGTGAATTGGCTCATTTTATAGTGAAGTATAGTGTAAGCAATGTTCTTCCTTTCGCGTAGCCCGATTTATCTGGCGGTACATCCTTACATTCCCCTATACGTATATGCATATAACAAGTAACGCTTACTATCAATTGAATCAAGAGATTCGCTATTTGTTTCAATACGCTGTTCAGATGTTGGGCATTCTCGCGTATGCTATCTGACCAGAAGTAACTCGACAAGCGCAACCAGAGGCAAAGCAAAGAAGAAAAAAAAATAATACCAGACCAATTATAGCGTAAACCAATAGCTGTACGAAACGATTTGGCTGCCACAGTACTGTGAATTCCACAGTTTTATCTTGTGTATCTGAAACAAGAATGAAAATGTTACACCGGTTGGCTGTCGAATGCAAGACCAAATGGCAACCATCCCGGCCAAAGATTTTCATTTCATTTAGCAATATTTTTTTGAAAAATTATGTAGCAAGTAAAAGAACATCCAGCCAGAAAACTCAGATTGAAGACGCGGTACTTACCAACATAAACCAATCCGTAACCAACATAAGGTGTTCCCATCCGATATGAACATGTTGGTATTTGAATTTCGTGAATATCCCCCATATCCAGCCGTAATTTATACAACCGATTTTCATGTGGGGGTAGAATTCGGATATCACTTAGTTGATCGGTAGCTGTATCCAAGCTCGTATGCATCGCTTTATGATCGTGGGCAGTAAAAATCAGCTCCGGCGACAACTTCTTAACTACCTAATTAAGAACAAAAAAAACCTCGTGTGACTCATGAGTCATAAATTGGTTAACTGCTGACCGAGCCTTCTGGAGTAGAATATCTATATGAACCTCACTACTTAATGCTCCGTTGAACATGTAAATATTTTTTTGTCTTATCTATACAACGGTGTTTTATTTGTCACTTACATTTTGGACGAAACTGCCAGGCGAAAACAAGAGCGGCATGTGGCTCAGCACAATATTGGTAGTATTCCTTTCGGTATAATCATTCAGAAATGCATCATTTGGTGCTTGAGGAACCAAATGTGTCAGTCTATTCACCTGATACATGGTAACTACAATTAATAATTAGAAGCAAGTTTTTCATCATGTGACAACTTAGACTGCGGCAGAATGTTGGCAAAATCAATAACTAGTCGAGTTGGGTTACATCCAGATCTGTGAAATTCAAAGAACAACTTTTAATAACTAATCCTAGTCTTACCTTGAAGAAATTTAAACTCTTGTAAGTCAAGGTATCGGGCTGACTATAGGTAAATTCAAATCTCTCATTAATATGGGACGATACCATGTCTTCTTCACCACCAATATCATTGTCTCCGGGTATATAAATTTTCTGTAATATCAAACCAAAATTTATTAATCAGACAAATGACTACGTAGACAAGCTCTGGAATATTTGAGACTTTTTGTGCCATATTATTTCCACATGAGTTTGTTTTAACATCAACAAATGTCGAAACGATTTGTCTTACTAGATATCAAGTATTTCCCTTATTTTATTCAGCAAGGTCATCAAACTTCCAGACATCTAAACGAAATTCTTAAAACTTTGGTATCATTGCAAGAAACAGTGAATGCTTAAGTTGGAACGCAAAAACTAGACTCTTCATTACGAATCATGAGAACACAAGATATGTGTTTTTGTTTGTATAAATATCTTGCGCGATGACTAAAAAATTATGTACTCCAAAGATACCATAACGTGATCCGGTGTTTGAAATATGTCGTCAAATCTCTGTTTATACAACTCAAAATCTTCGGTGGGAGCAATATGACCTTCATCCATCAAATCCCCAAGAAAGGCTATTACGTGTGGCCTGGAATGCTTGAGAGCTCTTGAAAATGTTTTTTTCAAGTAACTGTAAATTCACGGAATGAAAACTTACATTTTCAGCACGGCTACAGACATAGATGTACAATTCTTTCACCGAATTATAGAATATGCCAATCTCACCCAAAACCCAATGTATGAGAAAAAAGTTACCTATCGCTATCCCATATAGCCAAGGATGCACCAAAATATTTTTCATTCTGTACCCCCAAAATCTGTGGGTCTGCTACAAATAATACTCTGGTGCAATCTGCACATTTGTAAAAAGCCCAGTGCAGACTTTCAACTTCATAGGCAATTAATTCGTTATAAACTACAGCCAGTCCCAGAATTAGGGTGACTATGGCAATTCTATTTTTGACCCTGTAACAAACACCAACAATAATAGGTATACGAC
This sequence comes from Athalia circularis, assembly GCA_963978495.1. Classification (NCBI taxonomy): domain Eukaryota; kingdom Metazoa; phylum Arthropoda; class Insecta; order Hymenoptera; family Athaliidae; genus Athalia; species Athalia circularis. The sequence continues at coordinate 194,696 of OZ021701.1, read as the reverse complement.
AAATTTTCGAACATTAGACGAAAATATGTCTAAACGACACGATCTCAATGTAATATTCAAGTTTGTCATGTAATTTCAAGTTTGTCAACTTATTATACTGGAAATCTAATGAATTAAATTTACCTGCTTCTTCTAACCATGGTCATAAAATGATACTAAATTAGCTAAACTTCTGTCGCAGTGAATTCCTCATAATTTAAGATATTGAGCACAATTAGTTCCACACCCGAATATCACAATTACTTATCTACAGGAGATAAGTCCGATTAAAGCCTAATTCCTTGCTGGTAAAGTATACTCGATCAAGTGGTGGTGTTTTTCTACATACATCAAGCAGACACGATGAATGTGACGGAAACGTAAACGTACACAGGTAAGCACCGTATTATCGCGACGATCGTTCGAGCCGATCGTTTAACAAAAACTTATAAAACAGGCGGATAAAACAACCCCTCTGGATTCCACCTGTCTCACCAGCCGCATTTTTAGTTTTTCTCTTCTCTGAGACACCTGCGCAGCCGTGAATCGCTTCGTCGGTCGATTATTTTTTTCTTCAGACTTATCTCAAGAGTGTCACACCTACCCCTGGCTGAAATTTATCTAATTAAAATCACGCACGCTTCAAGCCGTCATACGCTATAACTTCCCGGACTTCTACGGGGGTCTTTGAAAAAGTCTCACAATCAACCACATTCCTAGCTTTGTTCCTAGCAAACAATGTATTTTAGGCACTGGTATATATTTCAGGTCTTTAGCAAAGAAATGCGTACGCAACGACACCCGTCTCGTTCAACCGTACGGCGGCTCGCAGTAGCCCTCTCTATACCTCCATGGTAGGGCAGCTCTTCCATTCATAGATATGTGGAGATGGCACTGGTAAGAGACACTGATATATATATATATCAGTGAAGAGATTAGTGGGAGAAAGTATTCTGAAGTCGTAGCCAGCGCCGTGGCTAGGGGTGGTGCATGGTGGTGCATTGGAGCGATCGCACCAGGGCGCCTCAAAGTCAAATGTCATCCAAAATTATTATTCATAACTCTTCTTCGGTTCGATTGCATTTTCATTCGTGTACATGATTTTGTTGCAACAGCGTCTTGGGTCTGATGCATTCTGCTCAACAAACACATAAAAATAAAAGAAAATCCTAAACACCCAATTTTTAACCTGCACATAAGGGGCTGCTAGAGACCAAAGGGTCTCTAGGGGCTGCTACCTCGGAGTTCCTGACGTTTTTTGTAATTATATTGATAAGAGGAATTCAGTACTGTGATTTTCGAGTGGAACTTCATTGTAGAACACAACACCGATGTCGGAACATATTCCTCGTAGGAAAATACCTTTAAGTTAAAAAAAAAAAAAAAAACCGGTGTGTTGGTTCACCAGAGATTAGGGTGTTATGAAAGTATGTCAAGCAAGACCACAGACGAAATCAGCGACTCTCATTGATCAGTGACACTCATAAGTGATCAATGACGATTTTTTTGATTGTGATATTTGTATCCGGCTCCCTCTGGCGCAATTAGATAGCTGGAACGACTCGAGGTTAGTTTCTTTTACACATCAGATGCTGAAATCATTGGTACGAGTATTTTGTTATCAGAAATCAAGCGTAAGATCAATTTGTTCTTCGGTCGAAAATTCACTTCACAGCAACGTGAGCGATAATAAAATGGTCAAATTTCTGGGACAGTCAGAAGCGACTAAGATAGACATAGATCTAATGGAAAAATACAAATTCAGCTTAGATCAGCTGATGGAGTTAGCTGGTCAGAGTTGTGCGATTGCAATTGCCAAGTGTTATCCCCTGCAACCAGGTAACCAAAGTCCAGTCCTCGTGTGTTGTGGGCCAGGTAATAACGGTGGAGATGGTTTGGTCTGTAGCAGACATCTCAAACTATTTGGCTATGATCCTCAAGTATATTTTCCAAAGAGATCCAACAACAAACTGCATCAAAATTTGATGCATCAATGCATAGAAAATGGTGTACAATTATTGGATAAGATTTCAGACTTCAAACCTCTCAACGAGTACATCGTCATTGTTGATGCTCTGTTTGGATTCAGTTTCAAGCCGCCCGTACGTCAAGAGTTTCAAGAAATAATGGATCTTCTGAAGCAATCAATGGTTCCAATATGCAGCATTGATATACCTTCCGGATGGGATGTTGAAACTGGTCCGTTGCCAGGGGATATCAGTCCTGCAATGTTAATATCGTTGACAGCACCAAAGTTGTGTGCCACCAATTTCAAAGGAAAGTTTCACTATTTAGGCGGAAGATTTGTACCTGAAAAACTGGAACTGAAATATCAACTAGACCTCCCGAATTATCATGGAACTGACTTAGTAGTCAGACTGAAATAAATTTTGTATGTACTGTAGAAATCTTTGATTTCATTTCTTACCCAAAATTGTCGAACACATATCTGCGTCCCGATGTTCTGAAGATCTGATTTTACAGAGTTAAGTATGAATATTCAGTTGTAATGACCCGTATTAACTAGTCCCTTTCAGCTCCAGTGTCCGACTAGCCTTTTTGCACATAGGAAATCCAACAAATAGAAAAACTAGTCAGACACTTTAAGTGTTAGAGCGGCTTGTGAATACACATCGGTGTTATTATGCTAATGGAGAGAAGAGTTTTCTTTGAAAGCTTTCATCATCCAGATCAAATATTAATCTTCAGAAATGCATAAAATAATATGAGTTGTTTGCAAATGTTATATTTACTGTTTCTTTTTATTTACGCATCTTCAAATGATGATAATTTTAACATTTTTATGACAATATTATATTATGGTATAATACAACTAATATAATAACACGCCACCATTACATTATGGTAGAGTACGGTTTTGGGTGCCAATTTTTAAGTTTTTTTTGTATTACAATTTCGTTGCAGCTCTATGGCATCTTTTGTTAAAATATTGAAAACTTGCAACAGGGTTTGAGACGTAGTTTGTGTACGTCCATTTACTTCGCAAAAGTATATTATTGTTCATTTGATACTATTATAATATTTGTAATGATGGGCCTGATTTGGAAGATTCTCAGATGATGATTCAAATGAAATCACACACATTAGATATACCAAAGACATCTCAATGGATTGAGGTTCAAGAGCACCGTGCCCTTTAGTGTTTCTGAAATCCACATTTTACAATAATCGTATCTCAGAAAAAATTTGGTACAAAAATGAGACTGATAAGCGTAATATACAAATTTTCATCAGAATAAAATTTGTACGTCAGTTTCTTTAAAACTAGGTTCAAAGAATTAAATCGACGCTCTACCAACATCAATTAGCAAATAAGCTACAGAATATAGGATTACAAAGTTTCATAATTATTGTACTATTGTTAATTTTATACATAGCCATGTCTTATTTCAGGCTGATCTAAATATAATTGTAAATTAATTGCATTCGATAGAGTACAATTGTTTATTGTCATCCTCCAATTTCTCAATTAATCTCGTGTAAATTTCATCTCAAAGTTGCCATTAAAAATTACATTCACTTATCAATTAACATCCACTCATTTTTCATTATTAGAAACTCAAGAGTCACATTGTAGCAGCGGTGCACTCATGATGAGGTGAAAGTAATTTCAAGAATTTACCGCTACTCATCATGTCATGAATACTCAATGGTCACTCACTACTGCACAAAGACCTATTCTTCACAAGCTGTCGAAGAACTGCAAAACTTTTTTTGGCTTTAATATTCCCAAAAGTGGTAGTCATTGTAACATTTGAAAGACGGAAATGAAAACTATTTGAATCCAGTAAGTTTCAACATCTGATTCAGGTTGTAATACATTTAAAAAAAAACAGAAGGTCACATCAAACTTCAGGAGATCTGACGTATGTTACGAGAAGTTGGTATTAATGAATTATTAAGATTTCTAAGAAAATTTACAACAACTGTTAGTTGTCAGTTAAAAATTGTTGTTACAACTATTTTATTTCAGCATGTGTTAATATCCTTTATGTATATCAACTGATGCTGCGCTTTTAACTCATATGTTGGTTTGTGGAAACTGCTTTTTACTATTAGGTTGTTTTATGTTTTTTTTTGGAATGACTTGTGGTGTATCTTGGAAACGGAAGAAGTTAAACATCAAGATAGATTTATCAACAGTAATTTGGCTTCAAAGTGCTGGATATTTAACAAGTGAACAACGTGCTTTGAAACTTGTGCGATTTCTTAATTCTAAAAATGATAGTATTTGCAATGATTAAATTCTACTACAACCTAACGGGGCATCTATCATGGTTATGCATCAAAATGTTATTATGTTTTTAGTTTTTATCAGAATATTTTGACTATATGGTCTATACTAATTAGAACGGCAATCCAAAACTGCACTCTCCCAGATGAAAAAAGGCACGAACTGGCGGAAAAGTCGGCCTAAATGTATAATATTTTATATATTTTAATTATGGATGGAACTTCGTCACAATACAACTTTTATTCCATGGTAACGACAACAACGTCCATGTGTGTAAATGCCAGCAAAGTAATGCCGACAGCGCCTCAGTTGCCAACTAATTTTGTTCATTTATAAAGAGAAGTTTAAGATCATCCATAAGTCACACGTTCTTGCTTTTATGAAAATCGCATGTTTTCTTGCAAGAATGAAGACTTGATTGACAAAAGAGCAACATGAGCGTTTAATATTGGGCTAATAAATTATGGTAATTAGTTTGTATAAAAATCTTTTCCTGTAATGCTTGAAAGTATTCCTTCCCATTAAAAATATAAAATTCTAATACGGGCACCGCCTGCTCTGCATAACTGTCATTTCCATCATTCGCTTTCGGAGTACGTATTGCGTTATTAAATTTGACCATTCCAATATCAATACGCTGTATACAGACATGGAGGTACGTACATGCACTCACAATCAGATTACCTACATATTTGTATACGCACGTTTATATTTATATGGTAAATAAATGTATTCATGTACATAATATATACCACTTTTATATTTATATTATATTTTTATGTGAATTCTACAGGTATACTATGCAAATGTAGGTTTGCTCTAAACTCTAAAAGAAACGGTACATTATTGTCTGCGGTATCGAATAGGTATATACAAGTTATTTTATTACTTATTTTTAATTTTACTTATGAATATAGTCATGGAAAGCTCAACGGCATGACCAATAGTTACTATTATATGCAATTGAAAAAAAAAAATAGTTATTTAGACCAAAAAACGGTAATCTCATTACTCTGCGCCATACACAATATGACCGCGCCATACTGAAAATAACATATCTATCGCATCTGGGTAAAATGTACAAATGGGCTGAAATAACTACTTTTGATTTCGACTTGTCCCAATATTTAGTAACTAGGTAAGCTCGGTCGTTCACGGAAGGCATCGTATGGTGCTTGTATTTTGTTGCTTCAACAATCTTAACAATCAGGAATTCTAGAGAGCGTCGACGGCTGGGCAGGAGGGAGATTTTGTGATGAATGGTGCTACGCGAAAGTAATGCAGTAGTGAACTGAAACAATTTGTTGCAAAGGTGTGCAGTATCGTCTTTTCTTTTAATTTTTTTTTTTTTTTTTTTTTTTTCTACAGCATATTCAACTCGAGTGCACAACCGATGGTAACATGTATGGGTATAATAACTAAGATTAAAACCGAGCCAAACTTGTTACGTGCGACTTATTTTATTCGTTTTAAACTAACTTGTCAAATAGTTGGCAGCACATTCTACACGATGTCAATGTAGACGCGTTCAGTTAGCAGTTGATAAATGTAGTAAAAATAAGACCACTGCAACTGCACGTGCGACCCTTTATTGATATCCTATATAGTATATTATAATTATATAAAAATATATTTCTTAATCGTTAACACTATTATAAATGAGTATTATAAGCATTATATCTGCTTGCTCGTAATGTGTACACGATGCCCAACGCGGATAACCGTAGCCTTTGTATAAGGAAGTACAAGTTTAGCATTTGGATAAACGCTGTATGGCAACCATATTTGGTATTATTTATAACAATATCACTTATCACTTGTGTTACGTGTAAATAAAAAGATGAATAAACTGTTATAAAATACGTTCTCGAGTATTATCTTTTGTGGAATATACTGTTTACATTCACATCTTTAAACAAAATCATACAAATATCATGATAATATTTAATAGTACAGTATTGGAAGCATTTAATATCATAGTTAAGTTTAGTTATAAATCTGGCCTTTGATATCAGTGAAGAAGTATTACCCAAATTTTATCAATTCAGAAGTTGATAAGTTGTATGAATGTGCGTTGGATGTTCGTAAAATGGTTGATGAAAGCACAAGGCTGTTAGTTATTACCTGATCACCTGTTCCAGTGAAATTGTTGTACATTGTTTTCTATATTTGTCATTGCACGAAAAGTACAATGTTGAAAATATATCTACCAGCAATATTCTTTCACAGATGCCCCCGGCCTCTCAAGCTCAACTATAATAAAGTAATAATAAGTTTATTTATTTTAATTTTTTTCTTCTTTTAGTCGAGTTAAAGTAAGTTTAATCGAGGAGGCGAAACGTGAGATTTCCTTTCATCATCTTTTGTTGTATGTTTTCTAGTAACCAGGGCAAGTTTATAAAAAGCTTTATCAACGGTATGTCTGTACGGATTCATCCGTGAATTCGCTTGCCCGTATCAAGTTCCGATGAAAAAAAAAATCCTCACTTCAATCATTTGACTCTTTCAATTGCTTGATGTATATTTTGATTTTAACGTTCATATTTAGCTTTAAAAAAATAGGTATTTAGACGAACTGTAGGTAATATTGAATTTTTCAAGGTTTGGTATCACACGAATCAAATTCGATTGTGTTTCAATTGATCAGCTAGCGGACCCCAAATGCTAATTACAACTATCACTTAAGTCTTTGCACCACTACAAATTTGAGTAAATCAATATGGAATGTTACGTCCGAATTTACAAACTAAAAAATGGTGACCTTCATTGATTCCATTCATTTCAATTTGTGAAAAATAAAGGATTCCGCTTTCTGTTGCCTAGGTATACTCGGGGTAGATTGAAAATAGTAAACTATCAAAACCCACCTATCTTACGATGTCTATATTCAAATTGTCTCCTTCGTTAACTTTAAAGAAATATGTAACTATGATTGTGCAACTTACAATTTTTCAATACATTTGAAGGAATGCTCAAGTCGAGAGAAAGTGATTTAGCTGAGAAAGAGACTTCAATTAGGTGAGAAATACAGCATCGTTCGATTGAAACACATTGAATTTGAACGAGTATACCCGATTTTGAACTGCACGTGCCGCAGTATTCAGAAATATTTTTCCACATGACAAATTCAACATTTTCCGAGCGCGCGAGTATATATACTATAGCCTGGCACTGTATCGTATTATTATTTCGTTAGTGTATGTTGCACTCCTCAGCGAATGTTTAACTAACAAATTTGTACATTAATTAGTATTTTTTTTATTTTTATTAATTTTTTATCCTTTTTTTTTCTTTTTTGTTTCATTATTGTCACGGTATATATAATATTTTGTTAATAAAAATAATAAAATATTATGTATATTATTATATTATTTATAATAGAATTATTATTGCATTATGCGTTTTTGGTACCGTTACGTGTTGTTTGGTTGCTTATATAATATATAGCGAGCCGATGGTAACATGATCGAAATTGCATCTTTGTTTGGAATCTAAAGTTGCGCGGCATTCTCGTGATTCCAATACTTTATTCCAATACAAATACGAGGCATGATAAATTCGGCATACTAGCTCGTGTTAGCTTAGTAATATTTGGGAATTTCTCGGTATACAGACAAAGATATTCAATTATTGTATATACTATAAGAGGATCGCAGATTTCGAATACTCCCGAAAGCAGTATTGGAAGGGTTGATTGGCATGTAAGCGGAAACAATACCCGCGTCCTATTGCTGACCTTCGAAATTTCTTGCCTCAAGCGACAAACTCCGAAGCTTCCAATCGTATGTTTCGATTGGAAGACATTAAGCTCTTGCCATTGAGTTGAAATATTTCGCTGCCAAACTTGGAATTATCCAAAGACTTTAACACGAGGTGGTTGTATAGACAGTAAAGTAAGTGAAATCTATTCTAAGTCCCGATTAAACAGATCTGTACGTACATTCTTGTGCGTAGGTAGATTTTTCGTTAACTGTGTCGTACATTTTTTATCTCTACTCTCTGTAGGGCTTGCAATATGAGGAACGGTGGTTCATATGCTGGCTGTAAGAACCAGAGTGAGAGAAGCGCTTGAGGCACTTGGAGCACTGGAATGGCTTCTCCCCGCTATGTAACCGCTTGTGTTCAGTCAGGTGATGTTTGTGCTTGAATGCTTTCGGGCATTCCTCGCACTTGTATGGCCTTTGACCTAGGGCAATCAGCAAATACAATTAATTTTCCTTCGACTTTGATTCTAAACTAGCGACACAAGAGATATGGCAAGACTGCGTCTGGTTGCAGGACATTTAATCCACTGAAACAAAAGTGTGTAGAAGGAAAAGGCGTATCTTACCGGAATGTTCGTATTTGTGTCTTGCTAAAGAACTGTGCTTCGAAAAGGTCTTATCACACTGATCGCAGAAGTATAGACCTTCTTGCTCGTTTTCCCCAGTGGCTGCAACTTCTGCCTGCGTTGCGCCCTCGTTATCAATTTTTGTTGGCATTTGACTTTGATTCTGTGAACATAATTTACATCTTTGAACTATACAAGTGGGTATGATGCGGAACAGTTAGAGAAATAAAAAAGTTTGAACCAAAGAGTGTTTTGATGGACATAAGTGTTTTAAAAATTTTGATTTCGTTGTAAATCAACCGTACAGGGGAAATAATTAGAGAAAAGTTTTTTTATTACTTATGCATAATAATGTGATTAGTTTTTTTACTTTGGAGCTGACGTCCAGAGAGACGGATGGCGGTTTTACATCTACGGAATCAGTTGTTTCTTCGTCTATGACAAGCGGCGCATCGTCAATGTCATCTATATCAGGGTTTGGAGCAACAGGAATGTCTTTCATGGTAGAATTTTGTTCATTAAAGGTCTTGTTTAAATTTTCAGCAGTATTTTTAACAGCCGTGATCGTGAGTACGTCCTTTTTTGACAAATCTAGAGGCTGCTCGACCGTTGTTTGACTACCGTCATTGGCGAGAGGTAAGAGTCCAGGCATCTTTGATTCTCTCCGATCTCTTGCTCTAGAATTCTGGAACCAAACCTATAAAAAGACATTGGGATATGAGAAAATGCTGAAAATCATATACTACTTCACGCTGATTGAAACTGTCTGATGTACCTGTACAACTCGTGTAGAAAAATGTATATAATTGGCAATCATAGTGATTTCCTCTTTCTTGGGACGAGGATTTATAGCGTAGTAGCCTTTAAGTACCGCTAGTTGTTCATCGTCTATTAAAGATCGTGCTCTAACTCTCCGACCTCCATCTACGCTCGTGGTATGACTCCCATCGTCTTCTTCCTCAGAATCACCTTCAGAGCTTTCAATATCTACCTCCGGAGCTTTCCTCTTGTTATTTTTTGATACCAATGGTGTTTGGTTTTGATTTGCATCTTCCAATTTGGCAGCCAAACCTTCGCTTTGCGAATCACACTGATCCGTGGAAGGCCAATCCGGATAATGAGTCATTTCGCTCGACATTTCACTATCCTGGTCCTGCAGAAAAATAAAGACAATTACAAAACGTTGCCGATATTATAAGTCTTCGAAGGCTGACGATGAGTCATTAGGTTAATCAAACTGATAATTGAAATTACAAAACTATAGTCACCTGATAGTCTTCGTCGAATTCTCGCTTGATGGTCGCAGGCGAGGAAGTTAATTTCCTCACGTTGGCTTCGAGGAGTTGTTTGGTGACGGAAGTGTTTACAGTCTCTAAAATACGTCGTACCGCATCCAGACCTTGGGGGTCCGCCAGTGCTGGAGATTCTTTGCCTTCGGTGCCTTCGGTGCCTTCAGAATCCGCGGTAGACGGACTCATAGTTTCTCTGTGAGACTCGAACTGTTCCGTGACTTCGTCAATTCTTTTCGAGTTCAACTGACTCAGGATTTTGCCGAGGGACGATTGAAGAAAATAATTACCAAAACCCATCATACGAGGCAACAAGGTGGGGACGTCATAAATACCTGGAGAAAACCCCAAGTGTCAAAGACATGGACATATCAAATGCATATCTCATATTACTAGTGCCCATAAGTCCAACTTGATCGTTCGATGATTACCTCCTTCTCGCTGAATCTCTTGGTACTCCGACGGGGAAAGTTTGGGGAGTATCGGAAGGAAGGTGTTATTATTCGCTGCCAGCATACTATCGATATCTCGTCTTCCCTGCGAAGATTGTTGGCACTTCTTTGCAGGTCTGTCTGTATTGCCGATGGTGCTTTGCCGGGACTTTTTCGAATTCACGATCAAACATTTCTTGGAGGTCATATGACTCGAGTAAGACCCCGAGTGTGAAAATCTCTTTTTGCAATTGTTACATTGGAATGGTTTTTCTCCACTGTGTATACGTAAGTGTTCCTGTATAATAAATAATTAATCGCTTTATAGGTTCTCAGTGTCGAAAAATACAGAGGAGACCGACGTCAAAGTGGAAGAAATTATACTCATATGTCTACACTTGAACAGCTAATGGTAAGAGCAGGCATTACATGATGTATATAGTTTTCACAATCAGAGTCAAGCTACGGGCAACTATATCCTTTACCTTGAGATGATGTTTGAATTTAAAGGCCTTCTCACAGTGGGGGCATTTGAATTTCCGAAGTACGGCGCTTTCGTCATGACTGATCATGTGCCTCTGCAGCCGGTAGACGTTCGCAAAAGTTTTACTGCACACGTTGCAAGACTGTAAAATTCACGAAAAAATATTCACATGAATCTACGAAATCAGCGTTATCCACTATGTTGTCGGGACCACGGATAAAAAAAATACTTGCCGAATCACAGGGATCAACCGTATAAACCGCAGCCCTGCGCTACAGTTTATTTATACAATATAACACTATCAGGTATAACGTATTCAAATTTAAACAATTCCTCGTAAACGAGCGTAAACCGACGTGCACAGGATGAAAATTTATATATTCATTGTGTCGATTTGCGATTAGATTAGGACTATAACGTCACCACATAATCGTCCAAATGTTGTTTCTGCCGCGATAGTACATACATACACGAGTATATACATGTACGCACCCCTATACAATATACCCTTATCGCTATATACCGGATGTATCAATATCATTGACAGTCGCGCGAATAATTATATACTGCACCGAGTAAACATAAAAGGCATTGTCGGATTCTGCAGGCGTCGATGTAATTTTGTTGCACAATCAACTACGACTGTAACAATGTTTGCAGCCCCGTTTATATTATGCCTCATATACATATAGGTACAACAATCAACGAAATCTACACATTTTTCAATTCATCAATAACCTACCGGTGAAAAAAAAAATATTTTCGGTATGGTGAAAAAAGAGATTTTAGATATTTCAAATTGATTCAAATCATATACCTATGCAATATACAATACGTAGGTATATCCTGGTAGGCGAAAGATAACCGTGCGCATAAAATCAAATCTACCGCCGGTAGCCATTTTGTATCCAAGATGGCAAGGGCGCAAGTCGACGATAGTTACGAATGCCAATGAATATCATATCGACAATACTTCATTTATCGTACGACAAACGCCGCATGAAAATACAATCAAATGTTATTTCTGCTTCAGAATATAAATTTGCTGCCGCAGCTACGCACACGCGAAGCGGCGAACCTTGTCGAGATAAAAGCGGAAACTGAAGAAAAGAAAGAAAAAGAGATAGAAAAAACAGGTGATGCAACAAGGCAACTCACCACTTGGGAGAATTGCGAGCTCAAGTCGTGCTTGTCGATGGAGTAGCCGGTCTTGTGGGTGTCTTCTAGGTGGAGCTGGAGGGCGGATAGATCGAGGCAGTGGAGGCCACACCGCGGACACCGTTCCCCGTCCCCGCCTCCGCCCCCGACCTCCGCATCGGCACCTGCCTCGTCCTCGCTGCAGCCTGGAAAAGAACAAAGCGCCTATTCGTTACCACAGAAGTCACATATTGCGCGTACGCGGATTGGCTGCTCGATCGTCGGAATACATCCCGTATACATCCTCAAATGTTACCGTGTGTACATATACATATGTATAGGTATGTGTAGTGCCCGCGGTGCATCGCACGTCTATTACCGTAAAATCCAACTTGGCGACTAATTGGTGTATTCTTCATTTTCTTTGTTTTATTAGCGGAAATAAGGATATAATATGTGTTCGGAAAAGTAATTGACATTGAAAAATGAATGAACTAATAGTGAATGAAAAAAATGTTACAAGTACCGGCGGGTGCGCGCTTGTATTCCTACTTTTGGACAAAAAAAAAAAAAAAACATACGAGACAGCAAAAAATCGTACAAGGTCGTAGCTTTGAATAATTATTTTCAATCTTATCGTTAGCCATGATGCGGTATAATCGCAGCGTTGCATCGAAAGAAGAAATTAGCGCCGAATAATCGAATAACCACCTGCCCGATATACCTATACCTATATGACCTTCTCTACCTTTGGATTAATTTCGATAAATGTACAGGTTTCGAGTATTTTTATAGAGAATGCCCGGGAAACAATTGGCGGCTGTTAACATTATCAACGATTAAATTCGAAAGTCAATGTCAGCATTTTTCGATCGAAAAACTCCGCGGTCGTCAGTGTAACATATATACGCGCAACGTACGATCCCCTTCTCTCTTTTGTTTTCGTTTTTGTTCGCTCGAATGAGTTTCGGGTACATCGCTATAGTACGACGATTCAAAAGCCAAGGCGAACGAATGGGTCACGCATATAGGGGCGGACAAAACGGCGCCTGCGCCCCCCTCTTTTATCTATCTATATTACTACTCGTCCAACTCTCCCTTTCCCTTTTCCTTTTCCTCTTCATATTCCTCTTCTCTATACCTCTCTGCAGCACAATTTCTCGCTCCGTTTCGAGGCAACGGTTACGCCTACAATACAGGGGTTGGTTGTCTGTGGCCTGATTTGATTTTGTCCACATTACCCCCCCCCCCCCCCCCCAACTGCGAAAAAACTTTCAACGTTTGAAATAATCATTTCATCGAATGCACGGATACTGCATGACCGACAAAATCGGACTACATGATAATATTCCACATACAATCAGAATCTCATCATTTTTGATCGGGCCGGAGATTTTCTCTCTACATACGTATACCTGTTTACATATATAGTGTATAGTCTTATTTTCTTCGAAACATTTCCATGGCAGTTGGCTATATACGCAATCACAGCGGTCGCTATATATGTGCGTGTATGCATAATATAAGATTGGTTGAAAATTGGAAAGAAATAAGGAGAAAAGAAAGTAAAAAGGGTATAGGTATATTGGCACCGCTGTATAATCGCTTAATTCTATATAACTGCGATTTGCCTCGGCGCGAAAGAGAGGATTTTAATCAACTAATCGGTCTGATTGTGAGAATTATCAATTTGCTCTGGTATAGAAGAACCGAGAAAGTTGTAACGTCCGATGAGACGTAAAATTTTTACAACTCATCACGTATATTAAATGTAATGTTTTATCACAAGGATAAAATATCAACAAAATATACAGTTGTTTCGCTATGAAATTATCTGCCGAACGATTACACGAAGACCAATGTACCATAATGTGGTATATGAATTATGTATCTCAATTCCAACAATTTTATTTATGAGATAATATATGACGTCGTTTTTGCAGTCGTGACGTATTAATCGAATAAATCCTGACGACGTCACATACTCGGATTGTCGCGAGTAAATAATTATGCAGCATGATGTATAATCAGCTGCAGCTGAATTCTCATTCACATATGTATTCACATACATGCCGATATACATGTACATATTACATACTATACGTATATAATGATAATTTCTGTTTGCTGTAAAAACAATCAATAGTCAAAATTTTGTATATTAAAATTGAAAAAAAAGAAATCGAAAAAACCACTCCATTGTGCAGCTGTCGATTCAACTGGAATACAATTCATCGTTATTTCGTGAACGTGTGTTAAATCTGGAATTCAACGTAATTTACAGTGTCGTGGTTTCGTATTCGCGAGTAAGTATAAAAATGTTACATTTGTGTTACATTGTTCGGAGAATATCTATATGTAATTATCAAGCAATTAATATCGGGGTTAAAAATAATCGATATATGCAGGTAATTGTGCAGTATGCAGGGTACTCATGTGTTGAATTCTCAACGACTTTCGGCGGAACAGTCCTCTAGTTTTCCTCCAACGGGTATACATACGTTATTCTACCAATCGCATGACTCGAACCATAAATTAACGGAAGAACTTTATAACTAAAAAGTTCTTCCCGAATAATATATATATAGGTATCGTTACTATATAAGAAGCCTTTCGTGTACAATCGTGTATAATTGTATGTGCAGACCGCAAGATTATACATACATTATATTTGTAGAGCACTGATATATATATACTGACTGGATGGAGGATTCGCCGTTCGGCCATCGTTCGGCGCTGTTCCCACATGATTCGACGCCATTACCGACGCTAACAATATCTATAGATATATACTGAAGCTACTGACGCTAACAATATCTATAGGTATACATATACTGACGCTTGGCGTGTTTGGCTTGAATTTGTATCACGATCAGTATAGAATCTTTTATCAGAGATATATTAATCCATAAATCGCAGTTATAATACTGCGTGATGATTGTATGTGCATTTTCAGTCAACCAATTTTCAGTCAACGCGCTCCACGTGGCGTTGAAAATATTTCGGTTTAAATTATCCGCCCATTTTTTCGTCAATAATGGCCGCCGCCAGCCGTTCAATGGGGATTACGGTAGTCCCTAGCCCAGCATAGGCTAATATATCCTCCATCCAGTTGGTATATATATCAGTGTTGTAGAGTGAATTACGCGCGCGGTTATTTGTGCGATGAATAAACGAGTGTTTAGCGGCTTGATCGGGAGCGTTAATTGACGCGAGAGTTTGTTTTTCTTTCTTTTTCCGTTGTCGACGTTCCTCGTGACTTATTCTTCGGTCTGGCTACTCGTAATCTTTCTCACTCTTATATGAAATCGGCACGAGCCGCTCGCGCATCTCGTCTGCACATACGTACGATGCCGCGTATAGGTACAATATAGGTATAGGTCCTGAGTATACATATACTCGCGCCGGAGCTGCGATGACGCATGACGTCACTGGCATTACACGCTTGTATTATAATTTTTTTTATTATTCGAGCGCGCACGCGGTACTCGGTTACCCTTACACGATTCACTCCGTTTATCGAGCAAACTATATAATAATTAAAGCTTAGCGTTTATACATCGACCGAACATCGACACTGGGGCGCTGCGGCATGACATAGGCAATAATATAGACGAAGGTATTTATTATGCGTCGTATGGTTGACAAATATCGGCTGCAGTGAGACACGATAATTCAATTCTCCGACCTCACAATCTGCATGTTTTCTCAAAATTCAAGATACCGCGAGGCGATCGAGCGTAATGATCAAGACGATCGACGTGCGACATATATCGCGCATAATTCGCGTATACGACGAGTGATGTGCGGGATAAAAAAAAAACATGAATTAACGATGAATATTTTATATTACTCACTTTTTAATTTTCGTAGTTGAATCGTCTTTTGAACGTTGCACCGACGCATCTCGTCGATTTCTCACCCCGAAGCTCGCCGGTTTGCAACGCATCGATGCAGTTGCCACCTATAGAATAGGTATAAGTATACCGATATGCGCATACGTATATTACGTATACGTATGTACACATAGGTATATACCATATAAGTATAATAGCTGGAGTGCAGGCATCAGGATGACGTATGCCTACATCACGCGTGTCGCCTGCAGCTATCATACCGACATATGCGATACTGCACCTATGCGGACGTCTACATATATATATATATATATATATATGTATATATACGTATCGGCTATTCGCATATATTCGGCTCATTTGGGGGCATTTGAATAGCTGCTTGCCGCGGGGCGGTTGTAACGGATGGGGTTAGCAATTTCTAAACCATTGTTCGGCTAGACCCGACGCGTGTGTCAATGCACACTCAGGGGTGGCACAATAAAAGTGGCACATGGCACCAGGGTCGTTCAACCCTCGGTAACTTTTCGTCCCCGTCGTAAATCGTGGGATTTAAACGAGGCACGTGCAGCGCACCGCGATTTCCGTGGCGGGGGGCGGCCGGCAGATTCGCTACTTCGAATCGTACGGAATATCGTTGCATCGCACCGCGGATAGGTCATACCTCCAGTGTTAAGAAACGCGGCTTTATTGCTACGGCACATAGGTATGTAGGTATATAAAGAAACTATTAGCTGGTGATACAAATTAGGATGTATCTATACGTATTCCTGGTGAGCACCCACATTGCAAGCATTCGACATGCACGCGTCGATTAATCATACCCCCCCAAAGGCACCTACGGTGCAAAAAAGTTCGCCAAGTACATTAAATGTTCAAAAAATTCATTGATAATAAGAAAGAAAGGGTACAAATCATTTATCGTGCCAAGTACATGTAACTTTGCATCATGAAAGAATATAGAATTTGAAAGTGAATCAATGAGAATCAATTCGAAGAATCAAAAAAAATCAAAATTAAATAAATTGGAGTACGTGGTTCTTGGCGGGCTAATGTTGTATCGCCGTACAAGATTTCTGGATTTTTTTCCGAAAAAGCCCGCCAAGCCCCACTACCTCCAATTTATTTTTTTGATTGTTTTGATTCCTTGAATTAATTCCCATTGATTTACTTTTCGATTCTACATTTTTACATGATGCGAACTTACATGTACTCGGCACAATAATTGATTTGTATCCTTTTTTTCTTATCATCGATGAATTGTTTTAAACATTCGATGTACTTGGCGAACTTTTTTGCACCGTATAAGCTGCCTTTTGGGGGGATTTCATATAACTTTTTGTACGTTGTTGGAGAATATTGCAGTGTTGATTATGGTTTCTTTGGCGTACCTACTATATTCTTGTAAGATGTTTGACGCATATAATTGTACTACTCCACATAGGTATATATGGTTTGAAAGGCTCGATGGCGTGAGTCGCGGCTTCCCTTCTACATATACCATTTATGTGAAAAGGTTTGGTTGCCAGATGACATATAGCTAGCGTACGACGAGAACGGCGGTGTTTAGCGTGAAATCGTGAAACGAGCTCACCGGTGATCAGAGATTATCATATCTCACAATCAGCTCTCCGACCACCGATTTTATTGAAATCAGGCTCAAATCAGAGCTTCACTCCGATTCATATAACAATAATGCATTAATGCATCCAAATTTTCCGAAATGCTTATGATTTCGGAGATACTTGACAGAACAGTTGGCCTTACAGCGCTTTCCTGATCTCCTTGCGGTGAAGATACTCGGTAGTCCGCCCGTTCTTGACGCGAGACTCTATACCGGTCTCTTGATACGATCGAGCAGATATATATATTATATATATATGTCTTTATGTATAAGTATAAAATATGTATACCTATATATTTATGTGCGACTGTACAATTCAGCGGCATGGAGCCAGAACCGCGCAACGATTGAAAATCAAATACCATTAATAATCTCTCTCCGGTGGACAGCTCTGTATTATATACGTATATATATGTAGGATATACATAATACATATGTTGGCTTGACTTTGAACCTCAAAGCCAGCGTATATTCTGAACATAAATGACGTTCCTCGATCCTCTTTCGTACGATTATAGGTCGTGAATAATAGGTAGGTATGTATGTACATACCTATAATATAATGGGCGCGTGCGATACGGGGATATCCCAATAATTTTAATTGAAATCAAATAGAGTTAAGCAACGACGGTAGCTCATATATATAAATATACCGGGCATAATTCATTTTTCTCCCGATCGGTGACCTTGTCTTCATTTGAAATTGATCGCGGTTCTTTTCTTCTTCGTGCAGCTGGTGATTCGCAGCAATAATCCGTCAGTTTTCGTCACGCGTATGACATGTATATATACCTAATATTATACGTAACACCATATACTCGTACACGTATAGGTAGGTATACGCGTCAATCGTGCGTATAGGTATATATATGTACATTATACCTATGAATAGTATACGTGTTTTCGGTTTTACACACCACGATAGGTACGTATACATAGAATTGTATCATTATGCATGTATAACACATCGCTGATAACGAAACGTGCGCCACCGCGGTGTAGTTGTGCGTATACCGCATATGGATGCAATATATTATTATACCGCATCACTTGGGTAGACTGCAGCAACACGCACGGTTCCCCGTGAATTTTGGCGATGATCATGTTTTCTCCGTCGTCGTATATAACCTAATTATTCCTATACCTATGCCGTACTGCACGCGTACAGCTCTCGCTCAGCTCCTGGGCGAACTTTAACCGCTATAGCGGTGCGATAAGAACTCCGAAACGGGTCACAGCCATGACCTTTCACGCGTGTGTGCGCGTTCCCCCGCTCGATTACCTCGCACGTATGTAATATGTATATTGATGTACGTATATAGTTTCTGGTGATATATGCATATTGTATATGTTATACAATATATATTATAGCTCCTATGTAGATTCCTATACGTTATACTCTTCATGTATAACGTATATACATATAGTGTATTGTATATGTATATAATGCGTACAATGTACCGTGCTCCGCGCAACTTTTATAAGGTATAAATACGATATGGCAATGTGTAAGTTTTGTAACTCCGGTCAGACCCTGAGTAGTGGAAACCCTCGGAAATGTATCGCCTATATAGTATAATACATGGATTCGTACCCAGCTGTACATATGTGAGATATTATGATTGTCTCGTATAATGAATATACCTATACCTATACCTATACCTATACCTATACCTATACCTATACCTATATATGTATATTATACGCATGATTTTTCACGTGATTGGGCTCGTACGTGTTGTAGCTTGTATACACCCGAGACGCGTTCGTCTTCCATATCGAAGACTATTATACTGCGAGAACTCGAAAAGTTTGATCCGCGAGAATTATTCCATGTGCGATTTCAAATCTGCGACATTTATAATTTGGTGGGTTGCACCCGCGATGAAATGGCGTATATACTACTTTACTATCCTATACCTATATCTGTACATATAGCTATATCGCTCATACATTCTATACATCGGTTCTTCGGAAATGCTGTTTTCGTAACTTCGATTTTCTTTCGTGTCAAAATTCAAATAGTTTCTTCAAAAACGAGAAAAATCTCCACCGCGCACGTAAATTTCATCCACTTATAGATGGATGTATGTATGTGTATATGTATGCATATATAGCGCGGTGAGTAGCTTGTCATAACGATGCTATAGTAATAGACGCTTGTCATAGATGGAAAAATGGAGGTAACGGATATAGTAGTATGTCTGATATATATATATGTATATTGTATATAGAAGGATACGTGGCAGCAAAAGCATTGGGAAAAGTGGCGGCATCCGCAGCAACCGCGCGCAACAAGATGGCGCCGTTGAAAGCGCGGCGAGGTGCGTGGTTTCGCATCCGATATACGACAAATTGAATCGTTCCACCTACGCAGCGCGTTCCCCCCCCGACGCGACACGCGCGTTAGGTGCAATGTAGAGTCCGTTAACGTTAAAATACCGCGGTCGTAGTCCGCGAGAGTTAAGAATGAGTACGAGATGTAGCGGTACGTGTATACCTTCGTATAAGTATACGTATACCCCCGGAAATGATGCTTCCCACTGTAGCCAGCGGGATACCTAACGCGGGTTATAAGTCGGATCGATTCAGATTTCTTCGGCGTTGAGTTTGATCGGAAGACGAGCTTCGCTCCGTAGCAGTTTGCACAACCGTCGCAAGCAAACGGATAATCGCGAAAAAAAAGTACGGCGCGATGTGGATTTATACGACGGTATAGGACCGTAAGATATACGAGACGGAGACGATGGACGATGGACGATGGGAAACCGAGCCAACCTATAGCGTACGTGGCAGCGGTCGCCGTGAAACAAGATGGCGCCGCCCTGAGAGAACGAAAAGCGCGGAAGCGCGATGACGTGATTATAGGCGTTCGAGGCTCGCTGCTGCGGTTAAAAGTCTAATCGTGAGAAGAGGGGCGGCGAGAAGAACGATATCTACTAATTGTAAGGTGTATCGGCTTGAGAAGAATCAAGACGTAGAATATATACCCGTATACCATAAAATATCCAAGTTGAGCGGTGCTCGCTTACGAAGCTCCGTGACGTATACGGCTGACGTATAGATACCTTATACACACAAAGAATAATCGTGCGGTTGCTGATCGGATGCCACCGATATGACTGTACCTATAAGTATACATATACGAGAGACAGAAACGGTACTCGGAGTTGCAACTTTCGCTTCGCTGTGGTGTATATTTCGTTTGCGTTTCTTTGTTTGGGCTGCGCCTATAATGTAGTACCGTACGACGCATCATCTCTGCAACGTAAATAAATATGTTGCGTATACAAAAATCGATGATATAATACAAGCGCGACTATGGGAAATGGTCGAAAATAATCTGGATACACCGTAGCTGGTATAGCGTATGTAAGGTACGAGTATCAAGTGGCATAATATAAGCGACCGGCGACCACGCGCGATCTCTGGCATAAAGTAAATGATTTTCTCAGGGAGGTCATTGAGCTTGACGGGGCGCGGTCGCCATCACCGCTGCTGCTGCTGTGTCGGCTCGACTGCTCCGAGCAGATTCGAGTCGTAGTCGTAGCACAGCTATAACTATATACATAGGTATACATACACCGTTCGCTACCGTGTGTAACTCGTTCGAAGCTCCAGACTCGCTGTACCACACAATCGGTTGGTCGTTGAGTACGCGCAATTATATCTGAAAGCAGCTGAGACTCTAGCGCGGCGATCTTTCCTCTTTCCAATCCAATTTTTCACTTTCCCTGCATTTATTTTCCTCATTCATCCTGCACTTTAGTATAGGTTATAGTCGAACACGTGGACCCGACTCGTGACAGTCATTGTTTAAGTACACTGTAAGGGAAAAAAATGATCATCGAATCGGATGAATTAAGAGTATAATATATGCGAGCTCGTAGCTCACGTTGTTTACCGCGACATAAAGTATGATGAAAAAATGTACAGGCATCGTACACATTCGACGTCAATTTCATAATATCCTCACCGTTCGACCGTGATGCGGTATACACCATACACGTGGTATCTACCATGTAGACTTATAGTATCTACACACAAAGGACGTACGTACGTACGATACAATGTATCCATACGTAGCTTGACACAATGTGTCCGAATTAGGCGAGCGACGAAACGGCGCGCGGGTCAATGCGGGAGAAAAGTTGGAAGAGGGTGCGAAGCGAAATGTCGATTGCTTTCATCATGGACCGCAGCGAGCGGCCTGCACGATCACGTGACGTCGCGACTTTCCCCCACCATCGCTCGATCTGTTCGCTTAAAATTCTCAACGGATGTACGGTATGTGTTTCTATGATACGTCATGTAAAAATTCTAGCTATATTATACACAGGATAATTACGGATCTTTGGCCAATTTATACAATAGACATGAGTGTACCTACATATTTGTGCGAGCGTACACATATATATATATATATATATATATACATATATATGTATACAATATGCATTCTTGTTACGGTGAAATATGTGGGTGCGTTAAATTATTAACAATTAACGCGAGAGACATGCGTTTTCATTACCTTTGCCCCTATACTCTGCAGACTGCACTATTGAATTTACAGACGCGAGCATAGAAATATGTATGAGCACCTGTGTGCGTATAGACGCGGTATAGACATTTACGCAATTGAGACACAGCAACTATAGTACTTACTTATCTACATATACCCACGACGCGCGAGTGCAGATATTCCAAGTTTCAGGATCACCGATACGCGTAGGTATATACGATGATCGCTCCGTATCACGGGACGTTCTCGCGGTTACTATACATATATAACGATCGAAGCTGCACCTCCGAACGCAGGCGGTATAAATATATAATATAAAAGCAGCTAGACGCGCAACGTTGTCGGAAAATATGTACAATAATATCGTATAGGTGATGCGGTTCATCCGGATAAATTGTTCGTATCGAGTATGGGGTGATTTGTAAAATGACGAAGATGAGGCGTCGATCGAAGAAATTCGCGCTACACTCGACCACCGCGTAGGTATATATATATATATGTACATCGTAAACATCTAAATATACGATACATCAGCTGGTATGGATCTACAATTAATCGGCAAATCGGGATCGCCTATCGTTATTTTCATTTTCTCCCGTCTGCTAACTCATATTTTTCACCAAGTATTGAAATCGTATAATATGATCCGCGTGCGATTATCTCGGCCACCCTTTTTCACATCGTTTTAAATACTTATCTCGACTTATACGCTTCACACAGCGCGTACGTAGGTATACCTGATTGGTTATTTTCTAAAACTTCGAAATCGGGTGGCCACGCCGCGTTCGTACACTATATATGTATGTATATATCAGGCCTGCTATACATGATCCCTTATACTTTACGAGCGTACATAAAATTATATTGCACGTGATATAGGTATATCTATATACCTACTTAGGCGAGAAACTCGGAACGGCATGCGGCGTGTCGTTTTAGGTTTCACGGTTACACGATTATCAACTGCCACATGTTGTTCACAAAGTTTTGTTGCTACCGTACCGTAGGGCGAAGCTCGTAGACGTACCTATACCTTATACACATACCTATAGTAGGTATATATCGGTGTATGTATTATACGATACGAGGTATGTGTAGTATAGAAATACAGTTTCATGAGCAAATCATATAGAAAACAGTGAGTTGGCAAAGAAATTACTAACTAAATAACAACGACAAAAACAACGGCGCCGATAACGACGATGGTAAAAGAAGTTAGATGTTTCCGTTGTCAAACTGTCGGTCGACATCGACGTCGCATTATACACGTATGGGTATACCTATAACTGTATGGTATAATAAGGTAGCACGTGGTATAACAATGTTCGGAATTGTTATATCCGCGGCATTAACATCACACTCTCTACGATACGTCCTATAGCTATAGTAGGTCAAGAGACTCGGTAGAGTCTCGCGCCAAGTACATTCAAAAGACCAGGCGCACTACCGAGTATCTTTACTGCGACGGGAGCTCGGATGCGGAGTGGGGATTTGCGTTTTATTAAATAGCTCCAATATTATTAACATTACAACAAATTTGAAATCACTTTTCGTATATAAATCGGGGGCGTGCTTTCATTTGAGCCTGATTTCAATTAAATCGGTGGTCGGGGAGGTGAGATATGAAGATATCAGCTATTCGTTATTGCAGGAAAGGCTCGTTTCATTCACGATTTTCACCATCATCGTCAACAATTGCCCTGTTTCCAAACCGCTGCTAATACGAACATATGGATATAGAAGGGAAACCGTAGCCGCCGCGCCTGTCCTTTTATTTCTACCAAAGGCAAATAGTTAGCCGTTGTAGCATCTGCTAGAGTCCCTATCTAGCTAGGGACTCTAGCAGACGCCACCGCTAGTGAATATTTATTTATGATTGTAAATCGCAATACGCAAAACTCGATGACAGAATGCGGGTCGTGCTTACCTACGACGTTGACCGAAGATGCCCACGGAAATAAAGTTCGGGCTTTCAATTAAATGCGAACATGAATAGTTTTCGGTGAACTTGTAATAGTACGAAGCATTCGCCCACCCTTACAATGATCGAAATCAACGAATTCAGACATCTGATTGTGAGTCAGTTGGTTGAAATGTTATACGTATTGGTTCATCAGCTCTGCAGTGACAGTTTTAAGGTTATGCTACAAATGAAGTTTCTTTCGACTATTATCACGAATGTACGTATCCGCAATACGTCTCAAAGCGTCAGAAAATTTGATGATACCAAGTGATTTGTTGATTCGACGCAAGAATGATTATAATTCAAGATTTGTTGCTGCACGAATTGCAGCCAAATCATATCCTGATCACCTACCCAGCAGAAATTTGTGAACCAACTACGATCTGTGCCTATTTTCCTTACCAAATATACCGATTCATAAAGACTAACATTATCCTTTGTCCTTTAAGCATACGGATATTGGAGGGAGTATCAGTTCCGGTTCCGATGCCACAAACCAAGAGTTGCTGCTTCGGCAAAATAATTAAACTGAAGCTGAAGTGCTCAGCATTTCCTTCTATATCTCCTGAAAGAATTCAATTTTCTTCCTGGCACAATATGAACTCCTCTGCCATCCTATTCACCGATGAAAGCTACCGCCGAATCAAACACGAGAATTTTTTGAAATGAAAGTCTCTCTTCGGTATTTCTCATTTTAAACTGGAACCGAACTAAAACCTGGCTATCTACGTAGCAGTTGATCATAAGTCATCCATAATCTTCCTTTTTATTTTATACCCACTGTACCGATTTATTATGACTAACATTTTCCTTTTACCCACAAGCATACCGATAATAAAGAAAGTATCATTTCCTTTTTCAATACCGGAAAGGAACCGATCTTTCTCCTGGCACGTGGTCAAATACTGATAAGCTGCAGCTCGGAACCTAAGATCTATTTCGTCAAAGTAATGATTCGAGGATACTGCGCCTGGTGACTTGTAATATAATTCCAAAAATATACCTAGTAAACTGAAAAACGGTGAACGCCAAATTGCAATTTAGGAGCTTAGGATAGGACACATCGTCCGAGGCATATGAAACCGATCTACGAATTAATTAATCGTTGGATTGCAAGCGCATAGTACTATACCAAGTCTCTTGATATTTGCTGAACTCAAATGTAGGAGAAGCTACATTTTCTTAACCCGACAAACATCTTACAACACTCGCATGCTAAAGAAACTATAGTCATACTGCGATATTCATCAACAACATACAAAAAGTTATGAAATCCCCTGACTGGAATAAACATACAACGAACAATATTACCAAGTGTGAGAAAATAGAATTGGAAAATACATTGATGAAAATCAATTCAAAGAATCAAAAAAAATCAAACAAATCAATTTAATTAAATTAAAAAAAAAAAAAAAAAATTTGAGGTAGTGGGGCTTGGCGAGCTAATATTATATTGCCGTAAAAGAATTCTAATTTTTTTCCGAAAAAGCTGGCCAAGCCTCACTACATCCAATTGGTTTTTTTTTTTTTTTTTAATTTAATTACAATTATTTGTTTGAGTTTTTTTGATTCTTTGAATTAATTTTCATCGATGTATTTTCCAATTCTATTTTCTCACAATTGGAAATATTGTTCGTTGTATGTTTATTCCAGTCTTCTCCAGTACTCCTATATGCATGATACGAAGTTACATACATGTACTTGGCACAATAATTGATTTGAATCCTTTTTCCCCCATAGTTCATACATTTTTTGACAATAAAGATATCTGGATAGTAGTTATTAATAAACATTTAATGTACTTGGCGAACTTTTTTGCACCGTAGGTGCCTTTTGGAGGGATATACCTTTACTAACGAATCTATACTGCGCAATGGATTTGATTAAAATTGAAATGTGCAGTGCATCGAGAAATGCTGTACGAGTGATTTTTTACCGGTGTCGAGATTGTGATCGTGTGGCGTGAAAAGAATGGAGAACAAAATGGTTCCGTAACGAACTTTGTATCAAAACGTTCGGGCAAAGTTCGGAAAGCGTAGAATTTTTGAAACTTTGAATAATGGTAATTGAAACGATCGATGTTGAAAAAGAATGAAAATAAACCGGGGGACGTGATTTGAAGATAAACTATACGACCGACAAAACAAATGTTGACCAAATTGAAAATAATTAAGGTCAGAGCTGCAGGTTAGACCTGAGTCGAATCCACTTGGACCACCCTATATATATATTTATATATTTTGTGAGACCCACGTGCGAGACTCAAAATACCAACTATAACACTGCAACGATTAACACGCTGATCTCAGGCGGAGAACGGTGAGTTTCCTGATCTAAATATAGAAATATATCGGTGTGCCCGGAGCTTGTTTCGTTTTCGGTAAAAATTGAAATATAACCATGGTGGAGGTGGAACTTTAAAACATAAAACGGAAGAACTGGCGCCAAAAAGATTGGAGGAATTCAGAGCCCCCCCCCCCCCGACTCCGGTCGCCATCATGGATACGTATATACGCGATCATACTTATACCTACGATATGCATATTCCACTCTTCACCTCAAAGAATTCGTGCTCACTCGCGCTGTTCAATTCCCACCCTGCGAACAATGGCGGTTGGGCTAAAAAGACGATTACAATCCCTATGAAAATTGTTCGATTCGTCCGATTTCACGCAATTGATGAAATTCTTTACCTCATACTTTAGAATTATTAAAATTAAAAATGCACGATATAAAAATGAGGATTATATATAGGTATATTATAGGTATAATAGGTGCGAGCCGGGACAACTCGGTTCATATAATATGTTAATTTTATCACGTTATAGATAATCGTGCACGGTACCTACGTTGCTACGGTATCTTCTTTCTTTTACAACGTGTGGGCGTTAATCCTAAATCAGGGAATTCTACTATTAACCTTATTACATGTTCTCGCATTCTCTTGAGTATAACTCTACAAAATTTGCCAACATTATCATCGACGGGAACTCACCTTTAAAAGTATTCCTGAAAAGGGTCATGCTCATATTCGCGCGTGCTTGTTTCGCACCCTATGTTGATGCTGCAGACGTCGAAAATTAAGGGTTAACAGTCTCCGAACAAAATCTTGATTGCGATAGCGTCACTACTGTGTGGTAACAGTCATTTATTAACCGAACCGTCCTAATCATCGGCGTTCCTTTCTTCTTCTCTCTCTTTCTGTCTCTCTTTATCACTCCGTTTATCGCCACGGCAACGCGATGCTGCAGCAACACGATGACGACGACGACGCGCAAGATGGACGATCGCTCTGGCCTCGGGTTTCAGGTTAGTTTTAACTTTTAGGACGCACTGCACATCATGTTGCCGATGCCTCTTCTGCCTGGCGCACTCGCGACTCTTTCACCTCATTTTATTTCGATTGTATTATGGTTATTTTTATTATTGTTGTGTTTATTGTTGTTGTTTTTGCTGATATTATTTTATTGTTTTATTTTTTGTTTAGTTCACATTCCATCGCTATGCGTCGACAACCTCCACGACGCCGATTGAGATCGCCAAGTATCCAATAAGGGCGACAATTGGATTTCAACGGAGAAATTCAACATTCACAAATCAATGAGGGAAGCAAGAGAGAAAACTTGACAAAAAAAAAAAACGTGGAATGAGATGTCTAAAGGGGAACAAAGATTTTTCAAATGACTATTCGACTAACACGGAGCACCGTTGCAGTGTATGCATGAATAATAAAAACTTTCTTTCCTTTTTCGAATTAATTCCCGATTTGTGTATAAAGTGATCAACTCGTCCTCCCCAACGATATTCGACTCGATGCTTTATATATACCCTTGTTTTTTTATATTTATATCGTTGTTGTATAGTCATTAATTTTTTACGTCTATTCTTTTCTTCTTTTTACAAATTGCAAACTTATCGTTTTATCATTATCATTGTCATTATTATCATTATTATTACCATCACTATCGTTGTTGTTGTCGCGGTTGTTGTTATTATTATTATTATGACGATGCGGCAAGAAAGATCGTGGTGAAAAGTAAACCGTGACGATATAGTACAGCCTGCGTCAGAGAGGCAATGTAGGATGACGATGATAGTAGGGTCTTACGTGACTCTCGTGAAATATCATAGTATCTTTTGCTTCTCTTGTTTCGACGTTTCGACTCTTTCGATATCGAGAAAGAATAACGAGAGTACGAGGTTAATGTAGAAGTAAATCCTCCGCAGCACCGCACCGGGGAAATCGGCTGGGAGAGGTCGACGGAAAGAAAAAAGGCACGAGCAACGTCACTCGGGATGCGACTGGGAAAACAAAAAGAGATAAATTCGAAAAATGTGTATGTATAAGTCTCGGACGTGTCTCGTCGTCGGAAAGGGTGAAAAGAATGTATACGACGACGTCGACGACGGAAGCGAGGCTTGCTGACGAGGGTGAGGAGGCGCGACGTTTTCGCGGTGTAATGGAAAATATATGCTGCAGATTATGTGAAAGGAATAACAAATACGGAATCACCGGGAAACTCGATCCTACAACGATCACAATTAACTGTACAACGATCACATCGGGCAACTTGGCTTTCAGATTTTTCAACTCTTGATAGCAGCGACTGCTTTTTCCGTTGATAAATAATTATCATGATCGTCGTTGGCTCCCGCGGTTCGTTGCCACCATCGTCGTCCGCACGCTGACGCGCACCGTTCTATTTTATTATCTTTTCGAATATTTTCCTTATTCACTTCTTGTTTCAATTTTTTTTCATTTGCACTCTCTCGTTCTTCTACGCTCTTTCCCACTCACATCGACGATCCCTCACACCGTACGTCTTTTGTTTCACTTTTTGTAGGCAAATGCATACGATAGAATAACATACACGCGCGCATACGTATATAAGTGTTATTTTTTTCACGTATAAATAATATATTCCACGCGCTTACGCCAACGATGCACGTAATAAACACGCGTCGTTTCTTTAATTTTCTGTTTTCTTCTTCGACACCGCACACTTGAATTCGCGCACTC
The DNA here is from genome assembly GCA_963978495.1 of Athalia circularis. NCBI lineage: Eukaryota > Metazoa > Arthropoda > Insecta > Hymenoptera > Athaliidae > Athalia > Athalia circularis. The sequence continues at coordinate 165,805 of OZ021701.1, read as the reverse complement.
TGCACAGCAGCGTTCACTTTCAAATTATTGTCGCGATGGATTTTTCCTCGGTAAAAACACCATAAAATATAACGACGCCCACGACGTAACCGAAGATGAAAACTCAAAGAAGAGATAGAAGCTGGCAAAGGTGACGTATAGTAGCGGCAATGGCTCTTCGTTCAAGGATCGCAGCAATCTGCGGTGTCTTTGGTACAAAGGGAATTATTTGTCTTCTTCTTCTTCTTCTTTCTTCTTGTTCTCCTCCTTCTTCTTCTTCTTCCTCTTCTTCTTCCTCTTCGGTGGGCAGGTGACGACGATGACGAGTTCTTCTTTGATTTATTTTTATTTCATTTCTTTAATTTAGGTTTGTGACACGCTTTCTTGCAGGTTTGATTTAAACTTTATAACTTCTTCTTTGTTTTTGTTCAAAAATAAAAGCAACAATATCATTAGATACATCCGATATATCTATAGTCGTCTATTAAATGTGATGTATGTATTTGAAACGCGAGATCGAAAGGAATATGTCTATACTGCACACTCGTATAGATGTGTTTATGTGGTATGTATGTATATATAATTTGTTTATATGTATAATACGAAGAGAATAGAAAAAGGAAGAAAGAAGAGGAACGCGCCCGCGGTGACACCGGTGCTAGGGCATGGCAGGGAGTGTATTGAAGTAGGCACTGGTGGGCAACCGGGATTCTACCTCCCGACTAACAACACGCGTATAGAAACGGAATCGGGGACTGCGCGTATAGGACGAAGCGACGAGATGGTTGGTTCGGTGTGATGGCGGCCAGAGCCAGCCACCGCCCCCGCCGAAGCTCTGCTCGCCTCACCCCTCCGTGCCCCTTCTTGCCCCTCCTTTCCGCCTCTCGCCGCGCAACGTATTTCCTCTCCTTTGCTCGCCGTCGCTTCCCACCGCTCTCCTCGGTTCTCAACCGCTCCGCGCCGCTATCCCCCCCCCCCCCCCCCCTGTCCCCCTGCCGCCGCCACTCGCCACCCCGCCGCCTTCCTCCTTCTACCTGGCCAAAAAGCCGGCGGATCGCGGAGCAGCGTTTTGCTGCGCGTCATCCACCGTGCGGTGTTTGAACGTTGGGAGGGAAGAACAGGGGCGTCCCGACGCCGATTGGAACCCCTGGAGTTTTTGGCGACGACCATCACGCAGACGACTCGGGAGTTAATCGAGCTATTCCAATGGTCAAATTACAGTGACGCGTTTTTCTTTCTTTGTTGGGTTTGGTTTTTTTTTTCCTCTATTTTCTTGTTGTTTTTCTTCGTCAATGCTGCAGTCTAGTTACAATTTTTGGCTCGAAGTTTTCGCTGCTTCTTTTCGATCATTCCCTATTTCTTCTACAACGCTGAGAAAAATATTTAGTGCAAAATACGACCAAAATACGTATATTACTGTTCCATAACTAAAAAGAAATGAGAAACATGTTCGAGGCCTTTCGTGAATTCCGCAGCGGTGTAAATTCGGTCAGACGACGAAGTTTCAGTCGAATTACATCGTCCTTCGTTTGGTGATATATCAACAATTGTTCGTCTTTTCATTTTTATATAATTTCTATAGTATCTAGGTATGTATCAAGAAGTTTGATCGATGCATGATCTTTGCACAATCCAAAATCAAAGCCGCTGGACGTGTGTCGCTCAACGAGTCCGGAATGACGAATAAATTATTCGGGCATCCATGATGGATAAAGGATATACGTATACTCGATCTCGAGTGATATTTCGGCCGTGAGACAAGAGAGGAATGCTAACGATCAGATTGTTTGTAACGATCGATCGAAGCTGTTCGCGTAAAATAACCATCGTTGTGGTCAACTGTATCGGTGTATCTATAATGATTCGCGGAAGACAATCCCTGGAAATAACGTATATCTATATACGTCTCTCGGGAGTTGTGACTTCTGTGTTCGGTTAGACCTCCGATGTACGTTCCGTAGCCACGTGACACGTGAGGTGCATACAGCACCTACGTATACGCATATATAGAATTGTTATTAACGATCGACCAATCGGATGGCGCGATCGATCGATGTACAATTTTTTCAATTAGGTATACCTCACAACGAATCCGCATATAGCCATAAAGGCATATATACTTACACGTGCAATTACCATAATAATATACGAACAGCGTGTGCGTTTGATATTACAATTAATTCCACATCGAGTGGCTCGTTCTTCCGCGTGTGGGAGTGTTCCATCGATGATCGAACAACTGAAAAACATATAGGTGAAATAGCGAGTCGTCGTTGCTCGAATCGAGTTCATCCTGCATTGTATAGGGATTAACGAAATTGCATGGCATTGGAAACGTTCTTTGTTCGGTCCTGAGCCACGTCGTCCAAACGCCTCCAAACGCGTTATTATGTATTCCAACATGCAGGATTTTGGCCAACGTCGATCTACGCGAAGCCTCGAACCTCTCTGACAGAGTGTCACTGCGTATAAGGTATATGGGAAAGTAAGAAAAATCATTCGGTTATCAAAAGAAACGAACGAACCTCTGGACCAAGATCTTGAATCTCCGCGGGCGACGCGACGTATCAACGCGTCGGCGTCGGCGTCGGCGTCGAGCTGCGTAGCTCCTACTGGGACGTCTGGTTTGCCGGTGCGGCGGCGGCGCGCGGTGCGGGGGGGGGGGGGGCGAAAGTGTGGCAGGGAGGATAGAAGTCGGATCGGCGGAATGAAAGGAGAACGAGACCAGCCACGAGATCGGCGCCGTCGCCGGGAGTAGGGGGCGAGGAGGAATCCCCCTTTCTTCCCCTCTCATCTCCTGATTCGCTCGCCTCAGCGTCGCGAAACCCTCGTTTTGTTGCCGCCCATTAGGCGCCGCCGCGTCGTGATTCGCAACTCTGTCTCTTTATCACGAGAAGAGAACGACGACGGCGGCTGCTGCTGCTGCCGCTGCTACGCGCGACGCGATACATAGGTATACACCTAGTCACCTACTCTCTACTCTCTACTCTCTACTCTCTACCATGGGGCGATCATGGTTAAAGAAAACGAGACAACTGTCGCGACCCGGGGGCAACCGCGTCGACTCTCGCCGATATACTTGTATAACATACATCCTCGCCTCGTGCCTGACTATAGTGCCCGATGCCTATACCATACCTCTCCCGCCGTGCGATTCTCATCGCACAATGGAGACGTGAATCACCGTCGTCTCTCCTCTTCTTCTTTCGCCCAACGCTCATCACCCACCCCCCACCCCCCAACCCCGTATACTACTCCGTCCGTCGCTTCGTGTAGTTGATCGAGCCTCATCCGTAGGTTATACACATGCGCCCTAATATACCTATATATGTGTATACTTGTGACGTGTTTATGTGTTTCATGACAATATACGTATACGTGCATATAGGTGCGTGTACATGTAGTAGTGAATAGAAGTCGATGCCCATGTTTATATAGGTATAGGATATAATATTAACGTACGTCGCGCAGATTTACCTATATTTTTTAGATATATATCTACGTATGGTATAAAGTATAAGTGCATATACTCACTGCAATTATGATGTACGACGTATAATATGCATGGGATTTCTTGAGACATGTGCATGTGCAATGCGCTACGAGTGCGGTACAATACGTGTCAAGTCCATCCTAATTCTCGCATGGTTTGTCATCGCATAGACCACCTCTACCTATAATTATGTAATATACGGATCTCTTCTCACATCGACTGCAACTACCATACCAATTTGTATCCCATTCGATAATTTTCCGCTGATGTTACAACCGACATTGATCTGCGTTGTTTGTTGTACCTGTTATATGTCTGAAATTGGACACGATTGAAATAATATCAATTGCAGATCTATAGGTATATGGATTATTGGAAAGTCGACGGTATATTGCACCCACTGTTCTATATACATATACCTAATACCGCAATTGCGAGGGCATTTGTAATTTCTGTCAAATATACATACCTCATATACTTTGTATACCTAATTACGTTGCCATGGCGGTATAACACAAGATATACAGCTCTTGATATATTGAATAATGAATCTCTCCTATTTTTTTCTTCCATTTTTGAGCAATTTACCGTTTTTCGATTCTTCCCGCTGTATAATAGGTATATCCTCGATCTCGTCCTCGATATATATATTTTGACAATTCAATTTTTCAATCAGGTATATATACCGATCCGCCGGTTCGAGATAATCCGGCTACCAAATATAATTTTTCCATTGCCAACAATGACTATGCGACATGTTATTGTGACCCGATATATATACTTGCGGGTATAATATTTTATCTGGTAATATCTCGAGCTCGGCGTAGCCGGGGTTATATTTGACCGGTGAGTCGACGAATATACTGATTCATTATTGAGCAAATATATTATATATACATATATATTAGGAGGTACATATAGGTAGTTTGTAAATTGTGTTCTCGTCACGTTCGGTTCACTCGAATTTCTCACCATATTACCGCATGTGTACTACTATATAATCCGAGATATCTTCGCAGCTGTTTCTACCTTTACCAATTTATTGAGGTCCAAGTTCTCCTCTCGAACTACGGAGAGATAATTTCACGACCGCAACTCCGTATAGGTATACCTATATCTATAATCCAACATGCATCGGTGTACCCGTGCATACATATATGATATAGTATATGGTACCCATAATATATATAGGGCAGGTTCGTCAGCGCATATCGCGCGCGTGCTACTGCAGCAGGATAAATATAATGAATGAGGGATATATCCATCGAGATATTAATATATATGAAATATATACATACATGCTACGGTGCTTTGATCGGTGGAATGTGAAGAACGAGCGATTCCGACTCGTCCCTTATATACCTATACCAATTATCAAAGTTCTACTATATCCTCGTTTCGAATTCCGATTGTTTCGCATCGTCCGCTACGTAATCAACTTTATCATGGCCACTCAAATTTTTCGAGTGAGTCATCATCCGCACAGCTTCTGTACTTTCGTTAATATAGTATATAGATATATCTTTCGTATAATACCTATATCCCCCTAAAAGGCACCTACGGTGCAAAAAAGTTCGCCGAGTACATTAAATCTTTAGGAATAACTATACTACCCAAATATCTTTAATGAAAAAAAAAAACAAAATTCAATTAAAAAAGGATCCAAATCAATTATTGTGCCAAGTACATGTGACTTTGCGCCATGTAAAAATATAGAATTGGACAGTAAATCAATGAGAATCGATTAAAAAAATTAAAAAAATGAATTAAATGAAATTGAAGAGAAAAAATAGAAAAAATAAATTAAATTAAATTAAAGAAAAAAAATTAAAAAAATAAATTGGAGGTAGTGGACTTGGCGGGCTTTTTCGGAAAAAAATCCAGAATTCTTGTATAGCGATACAACATTAGCTTGCCAAGTCCCACTATTATATACCTCCAATTTATTTTTTTAATCTTTTTTCTTTATATAATTTCATTTAATTAATTTTTTTGATTTTTTTAATTGATTCTCCTTGAGATTTACTTTCCAATTCTATATTTTTACATGATGCAAAGTCACATGTACTTGGCACAATACCTAATTGATTTGGATCCTTTTTTAATTGAATTTTGTTTTCTAATATTGAGACTTGAGATATTGCTCAATATATATGTATATATCGCGTGCCTAATGCCAAAAGGGCGTATAAAAAAATTTTGTTGTGCTGAAAATAGCTGAATATAGATCTGATGACAACTCTATTTTCGAAAAACAGGGTAAAACCAATGACTTCCCGATTTTAGAAAATTCTTAATTTTCTTAGCGGAAAGTTAAAAATTATACGCCCTTTCGGCTTTAGATCACTAAATTTTCAGTGTTCTAAAGCCAAAAGGGCGTATAACTTGAGACACACGCCCTTTTGGCTTTGGAATTTTTTTTTCATTTTTAGGCTTAGAACATGTTTACAAAACGATTGGCACCAAAAAAAAAAATTATACGCCTTTTTGGCATTTGGCACGCGATATATTAGGATGGTCGTTAAAAATTAAATTTTTCCGACGCCCCAAAAAAACCTTCCATTTGATGAAAAAATGCAGGAGATTCTTTTTTCTTTTTTAAAACAAAAATAACACGTGCCTCAAGACGATCTTTAAGTTCATTTTTCAACCAATAATATAATAGGTAAAGTTTATTCAAAAAGAATAGTGAAGTTTGATAGAGGATAATCGATGAACACAATGAAAACAAAAATTCCTATACTTTTGTTCAAAAAGAGTTGAACTCTGTGTTTGATTAACTCCCGGTTTCCAACAACAAGTGGTCATTAGTATAATGATGATAATATTTTCTATTACCCATTTTTTTTGCTATGGAAGTTGAACTATGGTTCGAACCCCTGATTTAATTTCGTTGAACTTTTCCACGGCTTTGTATTTTTATCGCGACGCTAGTGCATCGATGCACAATTGCAATCTGCGCTCAAAGGAATAAATGGTTCTCCTCAACATTTCGTGTGGGTTTTCGGCACGCGCAATAACACGTGTTGAACGTTATTCGTTTTGAATAGAAAGATAACAACAACAACGACATCAAAGACAGTAATAATAATGACGAAAAGTCCTTCCATCAATTATTCTCTATCAAACTTCACTATGCGTTTTGAATGAACTTTATCTATTATTATTGGTTAATAAAAAAAACTTGTAGTGTTCGCGTTGACATTTCCACTTTATAATCAGCCACATCATCTCCGCAGGTTTTGATAAAATATTTGATTTTTTAATAAAAAAATGTTTCATGTATGTTTTATGCAAAATTTTCCACACTATCCGATTCTTGAATCAAAAATATAGCATTCCATTTGAACAAACCATGTTGACCTTGATTTGACCTTGACAAGGTCATTTTGGAAAATTTTCAAAAATACCAGGTTTTTCCCCCCTCTGAACCCTACAACTTTTGTGGGAAATATTTTTTCGTATCACGCAAAGTTTTCTATATATTGAGGTGTTTCACTGAAAAACCAGCCACCCTGTATACGTATATATACATTGAATACGTATTTCATTTCGAAAGAGTCGAACGGGAGCATAACTTATTATATAAAATATATATATAGGTATAATGCTATACGTATTATCATTTATTCCCGCGATCTAGCGTACTATCTGCAACTGCATGGCGCGAACGTGAACGTGAACGCGAACCGGCTGTACTTACAATTCTATAGATACTATATACTAGCTGTGTATATAGCTAGAGGCCACATCGGGGTAGTATATAGAAACATACCCGGCATGGTACCGTAAAACTAAAACCCATAGGGAACAAGAACCTGACCTCTCGAACAACTGTGCAGCATGTGTGCGCCACTTGCGGAGGGTACGTACGCGAACGATATAGGTATATGTATATAATGTGTACGTGTAGGTCCTGTAGGTATACCTACTCCAACTAAGCTTTCATAGTTTTCTCTCTTTCTCACTCATTCGCATTTTTCTCTCTTCCGCATCCCTCCTGACCCGCAGTCACTAGACTTTCCATTTCACGTTGCACGGTGTGTATTTGTATAATTCTACATTTCTACCGTGCCGCCACGGAGGAATAGTATAGTGCCGCGTACGTGCAGCTTCTCTCTTTTCTGCTCCTTTCTGCTCCTTTCCTATACGTACGTATGGTACGTACGTACGTACTACGTATAACATGCCTGTACAGCCGATACAGGCATATACCCCGCACGGCGCCACGCCGCGGCCGAATTTCTCTTCGTGGTCGTCGTCGAGCTGCGGAGACGACCGATCCAACGGCGGCCGCTATTTGCCCATATGGCCGCGTGGCGCATCCCTCTGATATTCTACGTCCGCCTTCCTCTCTTCGCAGATGCGAGAACCTAGAAAATTAAACGAGCCTAGGTTAGATTACGTGTAGGTAGGTGTACCAGGCGTACAGAGATTTGATCGATCGATTATTGCGCGCACTTTATTGCAAGGCGTACCGTAATTAAAGTAGATATATTCGTACGATCGTAAGTGATGTGAATTTGATCCCCCCAAAAGGCACCTACGGTGCAAAAAAGTTCGCCAAGTACATTAAATGTTCAAAAAATTCATTGATAATAAGAAAGAAAGGGTACAAATCATTTATCGTGCCAAGTACATGTAACTTTGCATCATGTAAGAATATAGAATTTGAAAGTGAATCAATGAGAATCAATTCGAAGAATCAAAAAAAATCAAAATTAAATAAATTGGAGTACGTGGTTCTTGGCGGGCTAATGTTGTATCGCCGTACAAGATTTCTGGATTTTTTTCCGAAAAAGCCCGCCAAGCCCCACTACCTCCAATTTATTTTTTTGATTGTTTTGATTCCTTGAATTAATTCCCATTGATTTACTTTTCGATTCTACATTTTTACATGATGCGAACTTACATGTACTCGGCACAATAATTGATTTGTATCCTTTTTTTCTTATCATCGATGAATTGTTTTAAACATTCGATGTACTTGGCGAACTTTTTTGCACCGTATAAGCTGCCTTTTGGGGGGATTTCATATAACTTTTTGTACGTTGTTGGAGAATATTGCAGTGTTGATTATGGTTTCTTTGGCGTACCTACTATATTCTTGTAAGATGTTTGACGCATATAATTGTACTACTCCACATAGGTATATATGGTTTGAAAGGCTCGATGGCGTGAGTCGCGGCTTCCCTTCTACATATACCATTTATGTGAAAAGGTTTGGTTGCCAGATGACATATAGCTAGCGTACGACGAGAACGGCGGTGTTTAGCGTGAAATCGTGAAACGAGCTCACCGGTGATCAGAGATTATCATATCTCACAATCAGCTCTCCGACCACCGATTTTATTGAAATCAGGCTCAAATCAGAGCTTCACTCCGATTCATATAACAATAATGCATTAATGCATCCAAATTTTCCGAAATGCTTATGATTTCGGAGATACTTGACAGAACAGTAGTTGGCCTTACAGCGCTTTCCTGATCTCCTTGCGGTGAAGATACTCACGTGTTCCGCCCGTTCTTTTGAATGCTTGGCGCGACACTCTACCGAGTCTCTTGATCGACACGATAGGTGTAAGGTAGTGGGAGGTGGGAGATGGGAGGTGGGAGTAGGAAAGGAGGTAGTTTTCATCACGTGTTATACGTGCGCCTCCGTCGTACCTGTGCGCAAATGCGTGGGCGGATGCGATATCCCCGTGTCCTATCAGCTTCACCGACCGTTCAACGATATTACCCATAGATATATATACGTACATATATTATACCTATATGCATATAATAAATATACATATACGTATATAATATAATAGGTATATTTGTCGGATATCGCGAGGAGTATGAAACGCGATGATGGATCCTTCGTAATTGCCAAGGAAGTTCGTTCGACGATTCGCGCTCGAAGATGATATTCTCATTTCGATTTGGGTAACAAAATCATTTCGTCGAGTCCATATGTGTGCAGGGTTTCCGGTCATTGAAATCAGAGAAACCCCGCAAGGACCGACGACCTTGCGACATATTACTGCATGACCGCGGATAGACCGTTCCGCATGCCGTTCGTTCGATCATGCACGTATAATTATACGTATAACGGTGCAGAGTATTATATACCTAATTACGCATACGTGCGCCGCGGTATAGCCGCAGCGAGTCACCGCGAGATAGGAGATAAGCCGATGCGGACGTCTGTATCATAGTAACGGGCGAACCCGCGAGGAAACGCTGTTTTTCATCGCCAGCTGTAGTGTCATGTTCGTACATACCTGATATAACATATAGGACCTACGTATGGCTACATATTTATGGTACTACACTTATATCATGCACCGCTGATAAAGGTTTGTTTATATGTATCGCTTTTGTAAATATATGTATACCTCGCGAATCATATACCTATATATCCTACGTCCACGCGTTCGTCTTCGTTCCATTATATGTGTTTCTCCATTATATGCGAGCTCGACGAATTATCTATATATTATTCGCTTCCCATACGTGGGTACGAATAATATCGTTATTACCTATAATGCGCGATCCGGCTCATGCACGATATGATGCGATAAGCGGATATAAGAATACATTTTTAATCGTGCACATAATTTTGAACATAGGCGAGATTTGCCCGCAAAGAATATGAAATTCTTGGATTTTCTAAAACGCACAAGGTGGAACCTATAGCCTGGGATTACAAGTCCGTGTGAAATCTGGCAATCTGTGCAGTGGCCGCTCACAAACCGTATCGTAGGTATATATAGGTATAGTAACATTATAGCCTATAGCCACGTGTGCCATATGGGCAACAGCCTGGGGCGAAGGTTGCGAACCCGCGCCCACCTTCGTCGAGCCGGTGCTGCGACTTGGAACTGGACCTGGACCTGGACCCGGACGCGCGCTGCAGCGGCACCCCGGCCGTACTTCCCCGGGGTCCCTCGGGGCTATGCGGCTACCGTTTCCCTCGTCCTCCTTATGCGGGCCAGACCTCGGTATAGGTTGCATAGAAGTCTGCGTAGTGCGTACGGCGAGGCGTAGTACGGTACATGTGCGCGAAAACAATGTATTAAAATATATACTGCATGGGGTGTATAGTAACACAGCTGTGCGCGTGACGCGTAGAGGTTTACTCGTTTATGTAGTATACCTGGCTGATCGTAGCTATTATAATACGAACTTGCGATTTCAAAGGATATACCTATATACGTATATTATATATTGCTACAGGTAAATAATACGCCCGCGTGCACGTGAGAACCTTTGGCCGATTGTTCGGAAAGCCAAATATCTCGTTTCGCTCGCTTATCCGATGTAAATGAAAAAAACTCATCACTCGAGTAATTCAAACGATACCGAGTATGTCTTATTTCCTATCGTAGGTACGTGCGTACATAGGTATAGCGGAGAAATGTCGTCAATTGTTGCGCCTGCGGTATAGAAATACCTATCCTATAATATATTGCAACGGTTAAGTCGCGCGACGTTATGCAATGCGTATGACGCGGCTGAGTCCAAAATGCATACAGAATACATAAGGTGGTAAGAGATATTTAACAATCGCGCGACTTGAAGGGATTATCCCGCCGCGCCGGCGAGGGTGTTCCGAAATAAAAGGTGTGCGGCAACGGTGCAGCGGCGGCAGCGGCGGCAGCGGCGGCAGCGACGGCGAATCTGCAGGAACGATTCTATGCTTCGCGCGTAAAGCATCGCGTACGCGGTGCAGCCAACTTGTATGCGCACTGCACGTATATATACATAGGTATATGTGTACAGAATATAGGTATGTTATAAGTTACACTGCATGCATATACGTATATATGTATGCAAGAGAGCTGTAATAATATGCAGCCAGTATAACTCGATGTACGTATACATACGTCCATATATACATCGGATACGGTCGCAGCCCCCTGAAACTATCCCCTGTGCAAACGCTGGGCTCCCTGCGTCCTATCCACGGCCATCCGTTCGACTCAACCGACCGGTATGCGGGCGATTCTGGAGCCGAATATGGGGGACTGGATGAAACTTGGTAAAGTTAAGCCACTGACGCAATAATTACTTCGCAATATGTAGATGCGCGTGCGGCTGCATAGAAAGGATACGTAGCGTAATACAAGTATAAATTCCGTACCACATATTATACCGGGTGGTTCGACTATTCGATTTTTCGTACATCTATGATTCGACGAGAATTCGCGTGCAATTTTTGCTATTCTTTTTTTCCGATCGTGATTTCTGGCCACGCGATGAATCGGCTATTTTACCACACGCGTAATATACGAAAACGTATAATGTATATATACTCGATGGATATAATATAGGCGCAGCATGGCTATACCTATATCGTAGTCTATATATATGGGCTACCTATATCCTAATGCGTAACATTCGTTGGGCATGCGCAGGCCAAGGTGGACTTACACCTACAGGCATACCTATATATGCACGTGCATGTATGCGTGTGCGTGTGTGTGTGTGTGTCGGTATACCTACACCTAGTCCCTATATGTATAATATATGTATAGGTATAGGTAGGATGCATATACGTATGCAATAACATTATATATGTATAGGGTACACCGTGCATCGTAACCTAACCTTTCCTGCATAAATACCATACCGATCGACACGAATATTATATATATACAGCTGGGTGTAAGGGGGATCGAATATTCGCCCGCCGGCCCTTGGTTGAATTCTGCAAATATACGCGCGTGCGGTGCGGAGCTTACAGAAAAAGAGGGAACGAACCGAACGCGAATGAACGAATGAACGAATGAACGAATGAATGGCTTCCAATCTGTTCTATCCTTTTGTTAAGGCACAGCTCGTGGCGCGTGTGCAAATCTATATCTCTTCGCAGTCCTGCACCCTTCACCACCCGCCCCGGCACACGCCTCACACCTGAGCACAATGGAGATTCGGGTTCCCATCACCCCCTGCCTCCGTTATACGCGAGGGAGATTGGGACCCCTGTGCGCCCTTCGTTCAGCTTTTCCCTTCCCTTTTTGCGACCCCCTTATTCTCCAAAAACTCCAAAAACTGCCATCCCGAGTGCACCGCGTGCAGGGTACGATTCCGAATGTGCAGAAACACCTCGACCTGCAGGCTTCTGCGCTATACCGGATATATGTATATCCGTGATGTGCGCGTACATCTTTACATACATAGCTAATTTACCAATGCGGGCAATTCGTCGGAATCTTCCCACGTATGATATACCTACCTATACGTATATACAATAAGGTATAGTATAAAAATAACATCTTTAACCGAGAGAGTTATAAACCCTCCATACCTCTACCTAATATGTACCGCTGCAACTGAATTCGGGTCAATTATAATTCAGCGATTTTCGGCTGGGTCCGACGCACCCGCATGGCTGTTGAGAAATATGTTATATATTATCTGATATCTATATATATACGAAGCTTTTCGCGTCAAACGGGCCACTTTTTCCAAAATATTTTTTCAACTTGATGAAACTTTTTCGACGCCTTGAGGGGGCTCGGAAACCGATATGCTCACGATCGGACTACCTTTTAACGCCAAAATTCAAAATTTCCGAAAGCTACGATTTATGGTAAAATTTGGGAATTTTGACGTTTCCGCTATTTTCTATATTTCTGCCCCGGTGGACTCGAAAAAAAAAAATTGATAAAATTACGTATTCGATAAGAATTTCTGTTTTAAATTAATAATAGGTTAGATACGCGATAGCAGAATTATTTTTAATATGATACATTCAGCTCTTCATACCCCTACACGCAGGGAAAAAAGTTGTCGGCTTACAATCAGTTAGATTATTGTTATATTTTAGCAAACATTATACAGCTTGCAAAGGAGCATGCTAAAGCTGCCAGATCTAGTGATTTCAACAATCGTACCGTCGCGCAGCTACAATGGAGCGAGATGAATCGGGTGTTGCATCAGCAAAGGCGGGTTGCTCTATACAATTGACAAACCAAGTGTCAGCAAATAGCACCGATGGCTAATACAGCGATTTCATTTTTCTCGGTGTATATATTATAAGTAGCTACTTATATATACCGGTATAGATGTAAATATATATATACCTATGCGGTATAAGTATGCCGAAAATGTCTGAACGAGGACTCTTACTTTTTTTTTCTTTCTTTCACCCGAGTGGAAACTCGCCGTATAGTAGTATATATAGGTATATCTCGTCGACCACGGCCGTTTCGCTGTATGTGGGTATGACAATTATACCTATAGAGGCATCGTGGAACCCCGGCTATAACGCGTAATGTAGTGAAATCATCAATTGGCTCAAGTATCTCAAGAATATTATACGGCCGCCCGCCGCGGGCACCCCCGTCATTGAGAACCGGAGGACCCTGCAGCGAACAGAAATGCGGAAGATATGCGATACGTCGCGTCGTGATTTGAGCGTTGCATTCGATTCACTTCACCTCGCACCTCTCTTGAATAATCATATGGCGCGGTGCGGTAAACGAAGCTGGATATTATATGTAGGTACACTTCCATATTCCTTGAGTCAACGACGGTTTCAATTTTCGATACATCGATCGATCCAAAATCAACCTGTGTCGGGGTGAAATTTTGTCAAGCCTCTAAATATTCTGCTGAATTCCGACAATTCTGACGATAAGCTAATTACATACTGATAAAAAAAATTTCAATTGAATTCTTATGGCATTGTATGATAAAATAACTGACAAAGTATGCAGCGCTGTATGGTAATAATTCACCTGAAATTCGGGCCACGGGCCCTTAGAATCCATCGATACGACACTGCATTTATACAGTCATAATTACACGTATTACGGTGCGTATAGGTGAGGGAGAATTGGTGGCGGGTATGCGGGCACCTCTCTCTGTTTATCCATTTTATTCAATTCCCGTCCAATTGCCAGTAATTACAAGATACCATCTTATTCATAATGTTATTATTGTCGGTGTTACCGGTGTCATTATTATCATCATCATCATCATCATCATCATCATCATCATCATCATCATCATCATCATCATCATCATTATCATTATTGTCATTATTACTATCATGTTGTCGTTGTTGTTATTTTCTTACACACTTATAACCACCTTTGATCATATAGCAACTATAAAGAGGCAATCAGCTCGACCTATAATATAAACAAGCTCACCTATGCACGCGTATACCCGCCACGAATTCGTCCGATTAGTTCACGCGACTTGAAAGTTCGTAATCTGCCCAATCTTTTTAAGCCTGAGCATTTTATGCATATACTTATATGTACCATGAAATTTAGAGTCTTAGAGAACTCCCCAAGTAGCTGATTTTACACGTCAACCATCCCACGCATCATATATATACGTATAGATATATATAGGTATAGGTATATATACTTATATTATAGGTACGTACGTACGTAACAGGTGTATGAATTATACATTCAATAATGAAGCATAAATGCATAATTCTGGAAACTGGTGAGTTTGAAACGGAGGTATAGGATCTTTGGATTATTATACAACATATCTACACCCGATGAGCTTGATTCTGACTCATTTTTCTATGCAAAACAGAATAGGACTGTGAGTCGGAATCAACCTCGCCAGGCGTACATGTACATTAGACTGGTCCTTAAAATGGTGATTTTGTAAATTATTGAGACCATTAACCCCTGAAACGGTTCCAATTGCAAAAAAAAATCCCCCGAAGTTTGAGCTTTTAATTCCAACGGGAACAGGTGCCACACAATGTTTTGCAGCTGTACGATATGGTGTGTAATGCGTGATCTACCGTTCGCCGCTAAAAGAAAGAATAAGTCAGATATACATATATAGGATGCAGGGTGCAGGGTGCGGGGCGCAGGGATAGGGTTGAAGCGGTCAAGTCATAAACCAGAACGTGGGAATCGCAGGAATAGTTATAGACGTGATACCGCATAGGCGGGGAAGAGTTATTACCTATATGGAAAATGAGGGCGTCGCCGCGAGTTCAAGTTTTTCAAAATTTGCGACTTTCCGGACCGCTATCGCATAGCAAATGTTTGCATTGACTTGAACTTCATCTAGCTATACGGTATATACGATACGTACGTACGTACGTACCTCCTGCAGACGCTGCGTATAAACGATGAGGCAGGAGCCGACCCCCGCACCTACATGGTACGTACATGACATATATATACATATATAAAGCAGTTCTGAGATTGGCCCCTAAACCCCCATATACGCACGGACCCCAACCCCTATATTTGCCGCCGCTGCTGCTCTGGCTGTCTACAATTTTAAGTTATAGGTATGTATATATACATATAGGTATACACATATATCCGAGCGTTATGTATGTTATATATATGGGGGATTTCACGAAAAAACAAGAGGCTACAGACCTTGGTATTTGGAATTTGACTGAAACATTTTTTTTCGCGCGCATTCTTGTCTATCAAACGCATCCCCCGGAGAATTTTTCGATCATCATCTTCATTCGGTCGAGACAGCCCATCGAGGTTTTTCATCAAATGACATTCAGGCCAAATTTTTGAGCAGAAGGATTGAGAATCCGCAAAAAACTCCAGGAACAAAAAGTGCTAGATTTTCAACCTACTTTCGGAAAAAAAATACGGCAATATCGCAGAATCGCGCTGGAAGAAAAATAACCACTATATTTTCGCCTCCTGAAAATACGCCATTTTTGATTTTTAAAATTCAAATGTATAACGATTCCTCTAATAATTACGCAACTTTTGAACCTGAAACGAACGTGGTCCGATCCGATCTTCGATTTTTATTGCATGATATATTAAATAAATCTGGACTAAAATCATGCAATAAAAATCGAAAATCGGATCGGACTTGCAGATCGGCTTGATCGAGCAAAGCCAATTCCCAATACGTTGCGCACGCCCTGTCTCATCCCCGATCAAAATGGGAAGATTCGTACTTACAAAAGATATTCGATTTCATCGGATTGTGAAGTCCATCCGGTACAAAAAAAATTGCAAAAAAAACCTGACTATCGAAATAAAATCATTACGGATCTTAATGAATTAATCGGTTGAAGTTATATTTTTTCAGACACTATCACCTCACCTCATTATAATTGTGGACAAATCTGTGGTTGACAATTATTAAATTTTTTTAACAATTTTTTTCAACTAAATTATGCAAAAAAAAAAATCATAAATCTGAACGAAAATCATGCAATAAAAATCGAAGATCGGATCGGACCACGTTCGTTTTAGGTTCAAAAGTTGCGTAATTATTATTAGAGGAATCGTTATACATTTGAATTTTAAAAATCAAAAATGCCGTATTTTCAGGAGGCGAAAGTATCGTGGTTATTTTCTTCCAGCGCGATTCCGCGATATTGCCGTATTTTTTTCCCGAACGTAGGTTGAAAATCTAGTACTTTTTGTTCTTGGAGATTTTGCGGATCCTCAATCCTTCTTCTCAAAAATTTGGCCTGAATGTCATTTGATGAAAAACCTCGATGGGCTGCCTCGACCGAATTAAGACGATGATCGAAAAATCCTCCGGGGGATGCGTTTGATAGACAAGAATGCGCGCGAAAAAAAATGTTTCAGTCAAATTCCAAATACCAAGGTCTGTAGCCTCTTGTTTCTTCGTGAAATCCCCCATATATGCTGCAGGGTATATGTTATATCTGTTAATATATATGTGTATGTTACGTGTTACATGCTATATACGTACATGTGTATAAATGTACCTTATACCGCTATGTATTCTCGTATGCAATACGTGCGATTGTGTAAATACGACACGGGAGCGAATGGTGCAGGGAAGCTGCTGTAGAAGCTTCGCGTCAGGATTGCATATGAGTCATCGTCGCGGAGAGCCATCGGAAACGTGCACGCCAATGCTGCAGCGGTATAGCGCAGGTCACCCCTGACCGGCACGCGTCCCCTGAACGGACGCGTATACACGCACACGCACGCACAATCACACACATATACATCGTATAGCACGATGGGTACATACATTGCCTGCAGTACATTATATATCCGCGATCCCCGAATAATATATCCCCCATCCCGCATCACGCTGCAGAGTATAATATAAAAGGCTATATATACACGTCCGAAACGCAATGCTATATATTGGTATCCTACTATGTAGGCAGCATCCTCGGCAACATCGGGGTACGCTGACTCTCTTCAGATTTTGGAATTGCCGATTGCGGTATAATGATTCTACCTTATTGGATCTAAAGCAAAATTTATCAGTCGGTTCTGAGCAGCTCGGTCGAATCGATCATAAACGTTCCACAATGACACACATGCATATATATACACACGCGCGCAGCGACGGTATATATAAGCCCCTGCATCGCGGATGCAGTCGACGCGGATTTCTATACCATTACATAGGTTTTATGCTTATATACAATCTATATATACGTATACGTGTAGCGTATATAACGTAGTATTGCATAATGTATATATACCGTATAATCTACGAAACAAGCGGTCCAGGGCATCAGGTATCGGACGCACCGTCGCTTCAGCGTATACTTATACCTATATATATATATACCTATACGAAACCCCCGGAATGACATCATCCCCCGCTCGTTTCACTCGCTGACTTCTGTCGCCCCGTTCCAAACAACCTTCTCTCCTCCTTCCTCGCCCGCGCATCGGCATATCCGGCGTCTATCTTCTCCCTCACCTATATGTATACATTTAATCTCTATCAATCCGCATATACCTATACATATATATATACACACCTAGCTGTAGTATATAAGTATACACATGTATACAGCTGCATGCGCACGTACGTTTAGCGTACAATCACACATACATATAATATATATACGTCTATTGTACCTATACATGTGTCTATATATAGGTGTATATATATATATATATAGATATACCTACAAGGGGGCAATTCGTGGGTCGTTCCGCTGCTGCGTACATCGACTTCTATAATACATCATATGTATAGGTATACTATATATACATTGATGATATAGCAACACTATATAGGAGGTGCACCGTTCGAAATAAAGTTGCCGTGTGAGCTGCAGAACGACTCCACGCCGCGTATTATTCACGCCGGTTACCCCGCAAAGGGTGGATGATCCCTTATTCCTTGCCCTCGCCTGCTCCCTGTGACTTATCCCCCGCTCTCCCCCTTTCCACTGACGTATGAAATATTACACATGTGACATACTGCCGAGTGCCGCGGCAACGTAGTGCGGTGTGTGAGACGTATAGAATTACGTGCAGCGCGACTTAATTGCAGTCTTCGGATATACGGTGCATCGACTTAACAACACCCTTCGACAATGGTTTTAGCATTCGGGATACGCTCACGCGCGGATTAGCTCCGTAAAAAGGCTCCCCGGCCGTACGTACGTACATTATGGGGGTAGCGCGCATCGCGCACCTGCGCGCAACCGCAGAAGTCGCGTCTAATGTATAGGCTAAAATTATGACTATCGGGGTGCAGTCTATATGTACAGCTCGAGTCAGAATCCCAAATTCCCTGAGAATTTCGGTTTTTCCAGGCGATTTTTAGAATTTTCCAGGTGTAAGGCAACCTATGATTTTGTGCCCGTGGACCATTCGAACGATCTAACGATATAAGTCAAAGTTTCAATTTTCTTCCTTCAATTTTTAGACGCATGAGTTAGGTGAAAACTTGCATATTTCCAAGTTTGAGAAGACCAGTATCCGTTGGTAAGGTCTCAGGGCCCAAAAACTATAAAATAAAACGTAACAAAAGTTGGTTCGCTTATAGATTTATAAAACAAAAAACATTTTCCAATTTCCAAAAAGTTGGTATACTGTCAGAAAATTCCTCGAGTGACCCCTAAATTCCCCGAGAATTCCAGGACTTCCAGGTTTTTTCAGGTTGTAGAGACCGTGGACTATACATTAGGTATATATACGGTTGATATGCGGAATGACTGCAGCGCGATTTATTACATAATGTATAATTCCTTTTTTTTCACTTACAATTAGCAAATATACATCGCGCAGATTAAGCACAATAATCAAGATAAATCTGCAGTTGCTCGTATCAGACCCGTGCAACGGTATCTATAATATACCTGTGTATGTATATAGGTGTATGTATATGGCGTATTAATTCCGACCGTTTGCTACACTTGTATATATCTGCATATATAGAAGTGAGAGGGAAACTCGCTGTAGTACAAGAGCCTGAATGAAAATTTGGGGAAAAACTGTTTGGTTGTACGTACCTATATATATATGGGGGGTTCCACGCAAAACCAGACACTTTGAAAAACTTCTTTTTTTGATTTCCTCAGTTTTTGACCTGTTTTAGTATCCATCAAAAGACTCTTCCTGGTAAAATTCGAAATTTTTTTACCACCCGTTCAAAAGATATCGAATTCTTACAAAAATCGCACTTATTACTGTGTTTTGCCCACAACTTTTTCAAAAATGGTCCAAATTTAACTTTTTTTTTTTCGAAATCTTCGTCTTGAAACGTACTTTTGATAAAAAATATTTACAATTTTTTCAAAACGATATTATTATGAGATTTTCAATTTTCAAAAATGAATTGTCATTTTTAACAAAGTATGTACCCTTCGATTGTTTTCAAAATTTTTTGTAAAAAACCACTGTGCATTTAATAAATTTTAAACCTAGTCCGATGATGGGATCTTGATGGTATGTATTTTTTTTTCTTTTAATTTTTATTTGTTTATTTTTAATTTTAATTTTTTTTTTGTCTCGTTTTTAGTCTTGGACATTAACGGGAAAATATTGGTTATTATTGCTGTTAAAAATTAAAAGTCTGATTCTTATTTTATTAATCCTGTCAATATAATTGATTTATAAAAATCAATCGAATCATGTGACTAAGAGCAAAGTACACAACGAATAAAAATAATTTTAAGAATGGTAAATAACAAAAAAGTAAATTTTCAAAATTCGAAAAAAATAGTAATTATTATAATCCCACGATCAACCCGGGCTATTTGTGGAATGGAACAAAGTTTGTCACAAAAAAATTTCAATAAAATCGAAGGGTAAATTGCTCGGTAAATTGAGGAAAAAAAAAGAAAAAGTTTTTCCAAGTGTCCGATTTGGCGTGGAAAAAATTATTGACAGTGGCTCCTAAACACAACAAATTTTTCCCATTAATGTCCAACACTGACAACAAGAAAAAATTAAAAAAAAAATTTTTTAATTAAAATTAAAAAAATTAAAATAAAAGACAAAAAATACATCCCATCAAGATCCCATCATCGGACTAGGCTTAAAATTCATTAAATGTACAGTAGTTTTTCACAAAAAATTTTGAAAACAATCGAAGGGTATTTTTGAAAAAGTTACGGGCAAAACACCGTAAAAAGTGCGATTTTTGTAAGAATTCGATATGTTTTGAACGGGTGGTGAAAAAAATTTCGAATTTTACCAGGAAGAGTCTTTTGATGGATACTAAAACATGTCAAAAAATTGAGGAAATCAATGAAAAAAGTTTTTCAAAGTGTCTGGTTTCGCGTGGAACCCCCCTTATATACGTACGATGAGGTAGGATTGGACGACTGCAGCGGAGCGATTGGGTGGAACGTATTCATGGATGACCTCGTATTGTACGGCATCGGCGGATTCGACGTAACGAAAAGAATATTCTTCATCGGTTTATGGAGGATGACACGCGGTTCGGACAGGTAGGAGGAGCTAGTAACCAAAAATGGAGCCACACCTACTATTGATCATTTGCCCTCCTCGTTTTCCTACCTGAGGAGGTGGAAGCGCTGTAAACGAACGCTCTCGTATGTGGCTTCTGCTCCCTCCTATAACTACCATTTCTCCCTCGTACGAGCCTCGTACCTCACGCCCTCGTTAGATACCTTCCACCGCGTTTTATGATCTGTAATTGATAATTGGTATACGCAAGCTATAATGATACCAATTGATGATCAGTGGCCGAGAAAATAACGCGATAAAGAGTACGTGAAACTTAATTTAAATAATTCAAAAAGCTCTGATTTGTATACCAATGTATACAGCGTGATTCTTATATAAATGCGCGGCAGCTGACTGGATCTTCAACCAAAAGTTTTGGTTGAAAATCAACGGCGGATAAATCCCACGTCAGAATGAAAAACATTCGATGTATTATTGTCGATTACCCGACACACCTGAGAAAATTTTAGCCAGTATCAACTTATTTTTCCTAATTAACCGGAACATTTTTCGACATATAAATTTTGGCGATAAAAATTCGTCCTGTAGCTAACCAGATTGCCGTTGGATTCTTCGCATACTGTAATAACTTAATGACATCATCGTTTGTTCCGCCAAACCTTATATCGATGCGTTCAGTTGATGC
Organism: Athalia circularis; assembly: GCA_963978495.1. Lineage (NCBI taxonomy): Eukaryota > Metazoa > Arthropoda > Insecta > Hymenoptera > Athaliidae > Athalia > Athalia circularis. Next base: position 144,015 of record OZ021701.1, on the reverse strand, counting down.
AATTTAACTCTGTTTTGCATATTGACTTGACAAAACGTCAATTTGTTGATCGATAAAAATTTGATCCGAATTCACAGCGCGTGGGTGGGCCTACTATGCCAAGATGCAATACTAATCGGGAACGTATCAAGGAATAGACGGTATCCCTAGAATATTGTTCGTGAATGAATGTACTTGCTTTCGCACGCCTTTATGACGACGGAGTTTTTTCATCTCTTTTACCTTGCGGACTACGTATCACGTAAGAATGAATGCACCAAGTTATGTAAATACCTAGAAGTATATAGGTTTACTAATCGTTAATGAACGAGACCGACATATTCTTTTAGTACCTGCCTCGCTACTTGTGACGTGGCGACAGCTTGAATTGGCAGCTAAATTTCTTCCGAGTCGCCATCTGTGATCGTCAAACGCCAGCAGACGAGAAGAGACCCCTCCGCAGTGGCACAACCATAGGCATAAGAGAATGGACCGCGCATTAGCTATGCTAGGATCCCGCTACGCTTCTCTAGCCCTCCATAAGCTACGCGCACGTGTCCCTCTCTCTCTCTCTCTCATTTGGGACACATTTTATAACACCAGAGGGTAGGCAATGCGCGGTCCATTCTCTATGCTATGGGCACAACCGCTGTTCCAGCATTGTTCAGTCAACGTGAGAATAGATACCTATCTATACCATGGACATTATTTTATGCGTCCATGATGTATACTCCATGGACGTAAGAAGTATACTCACAAGGAGCCATGTCAATGGCCCGTATTCACAAGTCGCTTTTAGGGCTGAAAGTATCTAACTAGTTCTTTTATACGTTGAATTTCCTACGAGGAAAAAATCTAGTTAGACACTTTTAGGGCTAAAAGCGAGTTGTGAATACGGGCCATTGACTCCAGCGGGTCTCTAGTTCCAGCAGCCAACAAAGCGCCCCTACCACACCGCGTGTAGAGACTGGAGACCCTTTACACCGCGTGGACTGAATTCAAATTTGAATTTCCCATTCTTGTCAAGCAGGTTCCCGATGCCGTTGACTGAAGATCCGATGCGGTTAGAATGAGACATCGCTTACATTTTTGAGTCACCAGAGTTAGAGTGAATCTCAAAATTGACTTTAATCAAATCTTAGAATTTGATTTTTCGAGCGAAAAAACAGAAACGAAAAACACTGTACGACGGCAGCGAGCCGAGCAGTTTCGGAATTTTACTCGTTAAACGGAACGATTCAGCGGGTGAGTTTCCATTTCTACCGTGCGACGGCGTAGTTCATGCCTCATGGATCTCGAAGTTGGTCGTGTGCACCATTGAATTGCGGGACTGAGTTACTTTTATCCAATTTGAGCGATAATTATGTCTTCTGGTAAGTTTAATGGTGTTTTTTTAGCGGTTATCTGCCCGTTGTTATAATTTATTATCATACATTTTTCGACCCGCATTCTTCCGGTGACACTTGAACGCCTCTCTACCTACATAACCAAACTGAGCCAAGTCCCATCACCACATGCTCGCAATATTGTAATATCAACTTTTAAGCTACTAAAGTGCAATTTGCTCCGCCTACTTATTTCGACTTTTGTTGAATCGTAGGTAAAAAGACCAAGAAGCCTAAGGGAAAAACGTTAGCTCTGACAGATTTTTTGGCTGACACACCTGGTGGTATTCAAAGTGTCTCACTCAAAACATCAAACTGGGCAGATGATGTCGAAGATGACCATGGTAAGATATATCATCAAACTATTCGACTGAGAACACTTATTCGCCGCTTTTGTTGGCAACTGGAAACAAAGAGTTTGTTATCTTTGTCCGGCCTTCTCAATTCGTTTGATTATTTCATTTCACAGAGAATCTTGAGTCAACAGCACATTATTAACAGGTGTTTATAGAGATATCTTATGATCTTTCATTGGTAGCTATAAAATATAATTTACAGATAAATAAATGTTGAGATATTTATCCAGCAAATTAAATCACAGATGTTTACCTCATTAGCTATATCATCATTCGCTGCAAGAAGATGATTGTGTTGAACCTCCACTTAACATCTAGTTATTACTATTTCATACCAGGGGACAATCGACGTGTACATCTAATTGTAAAGGAAAACTAATTACCTACTAGAATATGCAAAAATTCCAAATATCGAGTACTTGCCGTAGAACTCCAACTCAATGCATCTCAAATTCTTCAGAAGCTATTATTTTTAGATAATCAAAATTTTCATAGCACATCAGTTTATAAACATGAGTAATATATTTACTTGTTTCTGTTGTGCTGAAAATAAAATTTAGCTCGGAAACTGATTTACTACTGGTACCTGACAAAATTCACAGATAATCTAGTCTACATAGTTGAATATCCTAATTATTGCCAGTATCTCTGCAAGTTTTGCAATACACCATTACAAAGTTCAAACAGATTGAAGTCAACTGAAGTACCTGTGACCAAAAATACTAAAGCTGAAACATTATCTGGTGAAGTTGTTTATCCTCCCATTTTATGATACTTTGGTATAGAGAGGTTACGTGATTTCTCAATTGATGAGATTTCACATGTGTCTGAATATTCAATTCGGAATTCCAAAATGACTTGTCATTAAATCTAATTATGGCTTGATTGGCATGCCGAATGAATTTGAATGTGCAACGTTATTCTGTACAACACATATAATCGAATTTGAAATATAAAGATCATTGCCAAGAATGTTCTACCATATATTTTTGTATTGTTTCTCCCAGCTAACTGGTTGTGTATATTGGTTTTCCAAATTTTGTCACATCCACGTATTACACTCTGCTATCTAACTTGGGCAAATGCGTTGAATCAATTAAAATTTCAGAAGGATTTTCATCGAGCCGGAACAAAGAACCAGTGTATCTTCCCACGGCACCAAGGGCTGCCCGTGGCACGGGTGTGAACGAAGAAAATATTCCTACAAGTCCTCCTTATGTAGCGTACATTTCTAATCTACCCTATGATGTGGATGAAGAAGATCTTGCAGATTTTTTTGCAGAAATGAAGGTTGGTGAATCATCCTGATATCTCGAATTGTTTGACAAATCATCCTACAATGAAATTTCTCAAAATAGCTCATTCTCTAAAATACTCTGCAATTGTACTCCCCATAGGAGATGCAATCATTGTTACCATCACAGGACGACTTATTGCGTGTATCATTCAAGGCTGATTTTTAAGTGTTACTGCCCTAAACTATTGCACAATCACAATTTTTCAACTTTGCGTGGCCTTAATGTTAATGTTTCAATAGAGAACGATCGAAGCTAATATTATTGACTCATCACCCAATGCATACAACTTGATTTATAGAATTTAACGACAATGCTGCTAATTTTGCATTACACAAACAAGGAAGTAAATAAACTAAGATATGAATATTAAATTGTATTCAGGTTTCCAATATGCGCCTTCCAAAAGATTCTAACAAACTAAGAGGTTACGGATATGTTGAATTCGAGGATCGTCAAAGTTTGATCGACGCCCTATCAATTGCAAATACTGTGAGTGGAATATTTATTACTGTCCCTTATTCTTTAGTTTTAAGCACTTGTTTCAGTCTCAAGTAGATTTGCCGAGGGAAAAATTTCTGGCCGGTACAACTCATGAGTCTGTGAGAAATTGACAGTCAAACTTATACGGTTCAATCGACAATATTTGTTTAAATCATCGTTGTAGACCATCAAGACTAGACGTGTTAGAATTGAAGTTTCTAACAGTAGCAGCGATGACAGGCGGGGTGGCGGTCGCATGGGTCGGGACAATCGTAGGGATAATTATGATGATCCGGAGCGAACTGCAGGAGATTGGAGAAGTGGACCACGAGATGAGTCTGCTCCTGCTGAACAGGATCGTTATCGCAGTCGTGGGGGATTTGATAACAAAGACCGGAGAGATGATCGAGAAGGTGAACCGCAATTCTACGATTGGTTTATCGAAGTGAAAAACCAAAATCAACAATCAATTCCGAATATACCATACTTCGTGCATACAAAACCGCAAATCAACATTCCGAATATTTCACAGGGTTCGATGACAATAAGCCCGGTGGTTGGCGTGAAGGTGGCGATCGAGGTGGTGATAGGGGTGGGGCATTCAGGGAGAGAGCTGGATTCCGTGACGAAGGGGACAGAGAAAGAGATCGTCCACGATACGGAGGAGACAGAGATAATAGGGATAGGGATGGAGACAGAGACAGAGATCGCGGAGGTAGTTTTGGCCCACGCCGCAATTACGGCGATTCCGATTGGTCACGGGATGGGCCTTCACGTCGAGAAGAACCCTCGAGATGTTCGTGTATACTCATTGAGTTTGGTTTCGTTAAACTTTAGCAATAATTTGAACATTGATAAAATAGTTAATTATTCTAACAAAGTCTCATCTTTACAAGTATTTTCGTATTTTAACTATTTTTTGTGTACGAATATTTATGCCAAGATTCTCTGTATGTTTGTTGAATATGCAGCGGAATTAAAAACACGACCAAAGCTACAGTTGCAGCCACGTACAAAGCCCGTGGAACCCATTGTTGTGCAGGAAGAATCCTTAGAGCCTATCGTAGAGCCAGAGCCAGCGCCAGCACTAGTTGCAACACCTGTCCCAGCTGCTAATATCTTTGGCGCAGCCAAACCCGTTGATACAGCTGCTAAAGAGAGGGAAATTGAAGAACGTCTTGCTAAATTTAACGCAGAGGCCAGACCGAAGGAAGAAGGGTAAGTTTTTGCATAATTCGTTTTAAAAGTGATCCTTCAAATTACTTCACCAGCTGAAGCGAATAACTTTTAGGGTTGTTTACTTATTCGTATAACTCCAATGTTTTTGTTTCAGAGATGAAAGGCGTGTGCCTAAAGAGGGTGCTTGGGGCCGGCGCAATGGCGTAAGTCCTCTATAAAAATGATTTGAAAGAAAAGACTAATTTTTTTTCTCGTAATTAAATCTGTATTCTCATCCACTTACCAATTTCGAATTTAGGAAGGGCGTGAGGATCGGGAGAGAGAGCGGCCCGGATGGCGGTCTGAAGAAGACAGAGGAAGGCAAGCTGAACGATCAGGACCCCGAAGTCAGCCAACTTCTGCACGCTCTGGTACATTATTTTTACTTCTCTTGTTCCTGTTTTAACCCTTTTGCAAATACCCCTGGACTGTGCGGAAGCGTTCGAGAGTTGTTCGTTACTATAATTTCTTTCACTAAACAGGTCAGCGAGGAGATTCTAAAGGACCACCCGCATCTCGGAGTGGACCAACTCGTGGGCCTCAAAAACCTAACGAATCTCGTGCGGTTCCTGACAGGTAAAATACGTTATTGATTATTTCTTTCAAGAAGAATCATTTATTTCGGACCTTCAAGTTGTACTGATTCAACCAAGTTCTACAGGGAAAGGAGAGAGAGGGACAGAGATGATGACATCAGCAGAATGCCCAAGGCTAAAGAAGAGCAAATTCCGGTAAGTATTGAGTGACGGGTACTCTCTATTCATAGACACAAGTCGGCAAGGCTCACTGCCGGTGACGAACGCAAATACTGCCGTTAAAATGATTTTATTGACAATGAGTCGATTTGCCGAATTATTGTAATTCATTAGATGCATCGCGTTCAATGTGTTTAATTTGTTCTGACAGAAGCCGTCGAGTATTATGTAAATGGAAAGTGCCCGGTATACGGAGACAAAATTTTTATGAGTCCATCCTATAATTCAAATATTGCAAGACTGGTTTTTCTAAGTTCATCCCGTGTTTGAATTATTACAGAACTTTGTAGCTTCCAATAAGTATTCCATGCTGCCCGATGACGTGGATCCAGACAATATCGACGATTAGTTTTGGTCGTAATAATTTAAACTTGCAATTGAATTGTGCCACATGTATCATGATTGGTATACATACGCATATTATTGATAATTCGTTTTACCTCTACTAAATATCTTGCTGAATGTTTCATTAAGCGTTTGGCCACACAATTACCCAACACATTCAAGCTCCGGGATAAACATTGTTAATTTGTATTTAAACTATTCTTTTAGTTCTGATATATAATTATTGCCTATTCAGCTATACCTATCTACTTAATATTTCGATATCGATGTTTGGTTTCATTATTTATCACAAATCTCGATTTCTTATTAAACAACGGTCGTACGGGAGTTTTGAAATTAGAATGAAGTCAACATTTATGAATTGGGACATGAATTTTTTACTTAAATATTTTACCTGATGTACAGTTGATTTGAGGATATTGTACAATATGTGACGTATACATGTAATATAATAATGTCGATGCAAAAGGAAAACAATCGAAATGATAAATACACACGAACTTCAAAAAATAATCCTTTTTATTCTATCTCTCAATTCCATTATTCCATCCAAAGTCCGATTCAATTACGTATGCGAAGTGACGGTTGTTTCTTGGTATTTTCAACTTTTATGACTGTGCCGTGATGTCTTTCTCTGGAAGACGGTTCGCGCAGAGATAATAAGACCATTGACATGACACATCGTGTTATTTGTACTTACCGTTTGAAATCCTGACCGGCTGTTACTGTCGTAAGTTACTACGTCAGTTTGTTAATCTGGTTAAAGAATTTTCATATACTGAAATTCAATAAAAAAAAATACACTTTATTCCAACGTCATAACACAATTCTCAAAAATGAAAACAACTTTGCTATGCACTCAAAGACAATAGAGTTTCATGTTATAAATTACGTAATAATACAGTATAGATTCAGTGTTTATTTACATTACCTAGAGATAAACGAAAATCATTAGTAAGTATGTGATAACGTTTCGTTGCGTTCCTCGATAGAGATGTGATTGTAAAATTTTTATTTCCGCACGCAAATCGTGATTTTCTATTCAGTGTGCTATGATAAGGCATTCGTGGGAACTATCAGTACCCTCTCTTGTCTTGTCTATTTATTCACAAATATTACTCTCAAGGTGCAGAGGACAGTCAAATCGAAATGGTAGAAAGCTATCGACAAGTTTCTTTTAAACAGGTGGCAGTGTCGTGTATGTATACTTACAAGCGGCACGCCGAATCAAATTAGAAACAAATCATAAGCGAAGAAAATCAACGCACACCATAAGGTGAACCGTTTCTTTGAATTCAATCGAAATTAGATAGCATTATTGATTAGTAAATACTATCTTGTATACTTATAACAGATGAAATAGTTTCACTGACTGAAAAATGTGTAAAAGGAGGTAGCGCACATTTTTATACCGGCCTATTTTGATTAACACTATGGAGCACCAATAAATATTTGCACTCGTCTTTTAATCTTATGGACCAAATCTTTCATGGTTTTGGTAAACGGTGACTAACCATACGCACCAAGTTTAAATTCCAGTTTGACATTAAGTCTGAATTGCAGGGTTCATTATTTCACTTGTCTCATTTATTGTAGAAATAAATATGGTTGATAGCGATGGGCACTAACTTTACAAAACAAGTGCGCCGTGTCTTGATAATATTTGATATGGTACTCGTGAGCAATTTTTCAATACAGCATTCTCCTCAAAAGAGTCGAATTCAAGTACTAGTAATGCGATGTAACTTCACAGTGGATTTCTTCTCGGCACTCCCGCTGGTGTGTCACAGAACTTTTGGTATAGTAACAATGCCATGCTATATGATTATCTATCAAACTTATCTTCGGATGCGTATGTCATGTAAATAGGGACATTGGGATTTTCATAATAACCATATACCTGTTGCGGTACGGGCCTGTGCATCGGTTGAATTATGTGCATCGGTTGGACAAGAGGCATCATTGGTAAAGGTGTGTGGACAGGTGACCCAGAGATCGCAGACATGTTGTTACCATGACCGAGCATAGAACCGTTATATGAACCCATGTAAATATCTTGATTAGCTTTCCCGGAATAAGTACTTCCTGGTCTGATGACGGAAGCTTCATGAATACTGGAGGCCATAACGGCCATCCGAGCGTCGTTCACATGGCTACTCCATCGTAATCGACAAATGCATATAATTATAACTACAATCGCTATAAAAGCAAACACTCCTCCTACAATACCAATAACTAGAGTATCGTCCGTTGTTGTAGGACTATTACCCGTTGACAATGGCAAGTCTCCGCTGTGATATTTCTTTTTTTTATTATCTTGAGTAGGCGGAGCTGCGGTCCAAATTATTTCTGGTTCTGATAATGTAGATCTTGAGGACGGAGTACTATCAGTTGTTTCGAATTTGGTAGATGATGTGATGTCGCAGCTTAAATGAGCTTCATTTAGGTCCGCAAGGTATCGTCCAGCCAAATGTACTGGACTTGCACATTTGATCGTTGATTTGATTTTCAATTTTGACGTAACGAGCCAACTCCAAAGAGGTATTATTTGGCAGTCACATTTCACTGGATTTAAATCCAAACCCTTGAGAGTAATAGTGTCACTCCTCTCTTCTAATGCAACAATAAACTGTTGCGGCAAGTTAGAAAAGTGGCTGCCACTCACATCTAGAGTAACTCTCGTAGATCGAGGTACAGGGAAAAACAAGGCATTTGGAATTGTATCAATGGATGTGTTCTTGAGACCTATTGTGAGATCGGAATGCCGGACACCAACAAGGGAGCTTGATAGGATGTTGCGTAGTCGATCACCTCTCAAAGTTAATGATCGTAGACGGGGATGTGACCTTATTGATAATTGTTCGTGACCAACTGAGGAGTCTTTGATTTCAATATCGATAACTTCGATACCGTTCATGTAGTTTAGTATACCTTGAACATCGAAATATCCAAGTCTTGGATAGTTATAGCCGTGCAAGGATTGAAGCCTCTTCAATGTTTTGAAAGCACTTCTTTCGATCCTGTTACAGTTCGGTAGATCAACTATTCTCAATTCTCGCAAAGAGTTCAGTCCGACAAAACTACTGTCATTTATGGCTCTAATCGCGTTATTAGAAACGTCCAGTGTATGAAGTACCGGAAGACTTTTGAACGTTTCTGTTATATTCGCGAAATCTCTCAAGTTATTTCGAGAAATATCCAAGGTTTCCAATAAAGTTGTACGCTTTAAGGTAATGGGTTCAAAGTCACTGATATTATTTCCAGAAATATTCAGGTGACGCAAAAACGGAGTTTCCAATCTTGTCAAACTCTCAATTCCAGTGTCTGCCAGATTCAGATAGCGAAGCACCTTGGCCTCACCAAGGATTCCACGTAGTGCACTTTCACTCAAAGGATTTCCAGATAAATCCAGTTCTTTTACATGATTCACAGTATCTTGATTATAGACTTCTACCAATCTATTATTGGCCATATTCAAACTGTAGAGAGAATGAGATTGTTTCTGTAGTGCTTTAACGGGTATTTGAACGAATCTATTTCCTGATAAATTAATGTTTTCCAGAGCCCGAATTCTGGTTGGGTCAAACATGGTTTCTGGTAACGATGCGAGCTTGTTATTACTGAGATCGAGATGTTCGAGTCGGAGTATACCTTCCATTGTTCGTTCGCTAAGTAACTCCAAATTGTTACCAGCTAAGCGTATAGTCTGAAGTTGGGTTGAATTATGAAAGGCTAATTCATCCACTGATTCTAATTTATTATTCGATATATCCAATGTCTTGAGCCTTGCTAACTGAGAAAATGCAAACTCATTTATGTTGACCAACTTGTTTAGCGAAAGATCGATTTGTTCTAGAAATTGTAGCGGCTTGATGAAATCGCTAGGGAAGTGGATAAAGCGGTTGTTAGAGAGATTAATTTCTCTTAATCGCGGATGAATTATGAAAGCTGTGGGCGAGAGGTAACCGAGCAAATTATCTGACAAATTCAATACTTGCAGGCCAGTTCCGGTGTTGAAAAATTCTCCACCAAAAGAGACTAGTTTGTTATTCCGTAAATCAAGCTCGTACAAATTGATTAAGTTAACGAATGCACCTTTCTGTATGCGCTCAATGGTATTAAATGAAAGATCAATGGAAGTCAGATTGTACAGGTATTGAAAGGTACCCTCACCAATCTCCTGTAAATAGTTGCCAGCTAACAATACCTCTTGGAGGTATTCCAAATTTAGAAATAAAACAGAAGGTAAAATTTTTAACCCAGTGAAAGAAATGTCCAATGATTTTAGCATCGGTGGGAAAACCGGTGGGAATCCACCATAAAGCGGATTGTTGCTTAAGTTGAGTTGTTGCAGATTGCCCATAATCCTGAAGGTTTCCGGTGAAACTTGCTTGAGATTGTTCCCAGCCAAATTCAAAGAAATTAAACTTGTTGAAGGCAGTTCACCAATGGCCACTAAACGATTGTGAGAGAGATCAAGATTCTGCAAGGTGTCTTCTATACCAACAAATGTGTTTGGCAACAAAGACGACAGTGCGTTGCCATTGAGCTGGATAGTGGTCAAGCCTTTGAAATTCTCGAATAACCGAGCAGGTATTTCTCTAATCAAATTGCGGGACAGTCCTAAGGTCTGGAGCGATTGAGAGGCTGACCGAAGAAGATCGACAGAAAGAGCCGCGATACGATTATACTCGATGTGCAAATGTGTCAGAGCAGGGAGACGTGACAATGCGGAACCAGGTACAAGCAGGATGTTGTTATCTTGCAAAGATATCCACTTCAAATTTACCAAGCCTTCAAAAGAAGACTCCTCGATCTAAACAAAAGAAATTTGTTTACTGCGGTTAATTCACTTTTCAGCATTTTGAGTATGCATATTTAAAAATTTGCGACGACTGACCGTGCGAAGGGCATTCAGGCTCAAATCGAGACGGACTAAACTAGAAAGGCCGAAGAATGCTCTGACTCCCAAGCGAGCAATGTTGTTTCGACTGAGATCCAACACTTGCAGTTCTGCCAGCCCTGATAGATGCGCTTGTTCAATGTTCTAAAAATTACAAAGATTTCATACACACACTTTCTGAGTACATTTCATAATAAGGTGAAGTTCACTTACACTGATTAAATTGTTGGCAACGTTTAAGAAAGTCAACTGGTCTAAATGTCTCAGGGCATCGGCCGGAAACTCTTTGAGGTAGTTCATCGACAGATCAAGTTGCAGCAAGTTGGAAATTCCTGAAACCATTGTTTAGCACGTTTCGTTTCATTGTTACAGCTACACATAGCACAATACGATAATATCTTTCATCGCATGGTAAGCAATCACATTGAGATTTGTCTTATCAGCAGAGTATGTAAAACAACTTGGTCGATTTGAATTTCATATTTGTGAAATTCTATTACTTTTCGTTTTTTTGTTAGATTTTTTGGTGAAAGATGTTACTGGAATCTCCGACAGGAGCTTCGAAAATCTCCAAAAGGCGTAATAGGAGCTGTCGATAAACGATTTCCAAAGATTTGAGAAAATGGTGCACTTTTACAGGGGCATTCATGAATCTTGGATCCAGTTTTCAGCGCTTTCTAGGTGTAATTTTTGAGCCGTGTTTCGCAAAACTAAATTTTCACCGGATACGTGTTCCGGTATCGTATCAGAATTTATATCACAATAGTCAACACCCTACGGAGTAAGTCAAGTGCAACGGTGGATTAACTGGGAAACTAGACACGTGAGAAAAGGAGTTTGTGTTGTATCGTATAATGGTGGGAAATTGTTGTAGGTAGAGTTGATGTATGTAGTAAAGTAAGGTCAGATAAACCACGGCCCACATAGGTAAGGAAAACAACGATGATGGATTTCGAAAAAAAATTCAGACTTCATTATTTCCAATAGGGTCATCGTGACCGAGGATTATTTGACTTTTCATGCGAGTATCTTTCCCTTATTCGTGGCTACGCGCCTAATAGGCAATAAAGTCCGCCGGGTGGAGCACGCAACAGGTTTCACGTTGTTTTCTCCTGTATGCGGCAAGCGGTATCGGAATACTGTTTTTTTTTTTTACAATTTCTTCTTTTCTAACTCAGTCTGTTAGTCTTTTCAATTTTTTCTACGAATGCCAATGATCAAAATGCATGGATTTTTTACTTTGCTCGATCATGCTGTGCTAAAATATATAGCGCAGTAATACCTCTCAATATTCATATCCGATACCGTCAGTCTTTGCGGAGCTTAGCCTATTTTTACCTTTAAAAACGTCGCTGTTGATTCGCGTTAAATCATTGTGGGAGACATTGAGGAACACGAGATTTCCTAGGCCGACAAATGCTTCGTCGTCCATGTGCGATAGGATGTTCCAGCTAAGGTCCAGGTGCTCCAACGACTCGCTGATACCGACAAGGGCATCTCTCATCAGAGTTCCTACGTATAAAAATTAGTTGAACATAATTAAAGCACTGAATCCAAAATGGCTACTAATTCGAGGACCGTCAACCGATAATAACTTACCAATGTTATTACGAGAAAGAGAGAGAAGTTTTATGCCCCGCGGTCCCTTCAAAGAGGCCGCTGGGACATGCGTTAGATTATTATTATCCAAGTATAACTCTTCCAGTTTCCAGCATCCCTTAAAAATTCCCTCTTCTATGCTTCGCAGTCCGTTTTTTGCTAGATCAAGAACTCTGAGTTCTGCCATTTCGTGAAACTCGTTGCTAGAGAATATTGGGTTCAAATTGTCACCTAGCAGATTGTCGGCTAGTCTAAGTTCCTCGAGTAGCTTTTGCGACTGCAAAAGTCGATCCATCAGTCTTTGAATAGAATTTCCGGACAAGTCTAACTTCTCAAGCGGTAATTCTGCTGCTACAAGATTCGCGGGTAATCTTTTATAGCCAACATTCTTCTGGCTGAACGAAACTATGGGGTGATGCTTCAGTCTTTCGATTGTGTCGTGGGTAAAAATTACACCATCGCAATTCATTACAATGGCACGTCCATGATCCGATGATAAGGAACACTTGCAGGGTATGTAGAGGTCTCTTTTCACCTCGACGCAAGGTCGCCATTCTTGCGAATACGTCAACGTCGAAATCAGTCCCAAAATTACCGAACTCAGCGACAAGCTCCTCACGGGTCGGTACCTGCGAGCGATAGATGGTATTAGGTAAAAAGAGGAAAGTTGTTTTTTTCTTCCAATTTAATTTTTCCTCGTTAATATACGCGTATGAAACAAAGACGATAATATATGCGTCAAACGGGCATTGACGTTTGTAACTATAGAGTGAATCAAGTGAAACGACTAGGTAAACGAATTTTCAATCGTGAGATGAGAGTGCAGTAGTGCGCGCGACGTAGATCTCGCGAGAATTCTCCAATAAGGTATCAAACACTGCTCGAGTGCATCCCGATGCCTTACTAACGACCGGACCGTCACTTATAATATGCAGTATATACGTATAGGTTTATAAGTATGTAGGTATGTAACCGCTCGTAGAACAAGTCGGAACAACTGCGGATCATAGAACGATTTGGCTGTAGAGACATTAATCGATCTGTGGCGAGTTGGAAAATTTCTCAACGAAAGTACTGGTATATAGATACGGTGGTCCGTTGCGTTAGAGATATGGTATACGTATATTAACCAGGTGTAATTTTTGAGCCTTTTGTAACTTTCACTGCACGTACGAGGATATCAACATATCATATACGTTGGAGCAGTTATGGGTATACACGCATCTTACAAACATGGGAGCGAATTTAAACATGACCGGTAAGAGTTCTCGCGATTCATATATACAATAACGCTGTAGTACCACACCTATTCGTTTTCAGATAATTGACGCTGGTGAAGAATCTACCGTTCTGCAAGAGGGGTCCGTCTTCCCCACTCTTAACTCGCACCGAACTGTAAAATTTTTCACAGTTTCATCGCACTCGTCGACTTTGTTTTTACAGTAGGTATATAATATGTGTCGGTGCAGTACAACCTCCGCGGCAGCTTTTGTGTTGCATAAATATGTAGATGATTCTCCTTGCAATAAATGAAATCCCTACCCGATATTAAATTGTGAAAGTTGAACGATAAGATTATTTAATATATAGTAAGATTAAAAGGATATTAAACCGCAGTCCAGCCGGCTGCTCTCATCATAACCATCAGCTGCGGATTGTTTCACGCCTGACCTATCGATTCGCGCATTCGGTCTGTAAAAACAAATGTACCTACGCGAACACCACGAGTAATGAGAGGGTTAAGAATTATACAATTTCTTTCGTGAATTTATCGTTCGTACGCTCATATGCGGCGTTAGAATATACATGTGTGAAGTCATGCTTGATGCGCATCGCTGTACGTATACCTATTGTATAGGTATAGGTAGAATGATTTTCATGGGAGCGCGCGAAGCTCTGAGGGTTGAAATATCTTTGAACCAATAATCATACGCGTGCCCATATAACGTCGTATAATTATAAGTTCATTGTATGAGTATAGGTAAATACAACGACAATTCGAGCCATTGGATCTCGCGATACTGGACATTTGACATTGTCAATTTCGAGTTTCCATGTATATCCCATCTGCATCGTTACGAATAACTGACTTTGGTTTATCGCAGTTCTCAATCAATTTGCATCGAAATTCAATGTGAATTTTATCCAACACGAGAAAGAACTAAACCGTATAATACAAGTAAACATTAAGCATATACGTATACCTGTCATTTATAGCATTTAATCATCCTCTCTACGAAAGGTATATAGCTGGATGAAAATTCGATCGTCGTATCGCGAAAACAGGGATGTATACGATCAGCTATGACCGTAGAAATCTAACAAACGATACGTCGCCGGTCCAGACTCAATGTACCTTAATTTTCAGAACGAATCAACGGACCTACAATGTGCCTTTCTAAATCCTATAAATAATATAAATCAAATAGAAATTTTTTATACTCACGCCATGACGGCTGCAGGATCAGTCTCGTGTATATTTTATTCAGAGAAGGTTTCGAGGTCAAACGTTCCTCTCGTGCATACCATTCGACCGAATCAAGAATTTCAACTTTGAATCACCTCGGCCCTCGATGTGCAAGACGAAACTTCTCAGGCGCGCACAAACTGTAGCTGATGTGGTGTAAACCAATATTATGCACAACGGAAAGAAAATGAGTAAAATCAAATCACTCACTGATTCCCCGAATTGAACAGATTGCCGTTATTATCGTTCTTGAGGGGATCCGTCCGACGTCTAATAATTTTCATACGTAAAATTTAATAAAAAAAAAAATAAACAAATAAAAATACTGAAAAAAAAACACCGAAACTAAGCAGAGGCATACCCATGAGATACATATGCGTGATAATCGGATTGACATGCGAATGAATAATTCTTCTTACATGAATTCAAGGGCGGAGGCTGCGGCGATCATTGACCACTGTTAGGAGAGTGCTCGGTTGGATCGTAAGACGAGTCTTTTTTGGTCTATATCTCTTCCTTTCTCTGTTCTAGCAAGCGGCGGATCAGCCGCGAAGTCTTCGCCGCTTGGTGCGATAGTAATTGTAACGGGGAATCTGGTGTGAGAAAAGGACCGACAGAACTAAAGATTGCGGTATCGGCTACGGGGAGGATCGGTTAGAACACGAAGGAACGGTACGCGAAACTAGCTGACTGCTTTAACAACTATTCTGTACCACACTACGCGGCATTCTGAAGTCAAACGAGAAACCAAGCCCGATTCCGAGCCTTTCACCGAACCATTACAGTACGTCGTATTCGCCTTCCTTATAACGTACACCTACCGATCCCACCTATCGCGTACACCACTGCACTGTTCTGTTCGGAAGTTGGAGAAACAAAAATGATCCTTCGTCAACTCCCTTCTCTCCAACGTTCTATTTGCGCTTACGAGAAGCTCGTTTTTGTGTTTTCATTATTGTATCGTTCATCCTGCCGACAATATCGCAATTCCGATCAACCGTTAAGTTTATATGTGCCCCGGTATTATTGCATTGCCAACCAAAGTAATTAACGATTGATTGTTGATCGGAGTAAGCTTTTTGTATTTGATAATTTTAAGAAAAAAAGCCACATTTTCACTCAACAAACCCATTTTGACCGTTGAACAAACCAAATCTCTATCACGATCACTCGCACGACAAATTACTTGATAACCGTTATGTCATTTGATCAAAATTTTAAGGAATGATGACCGATTGTTACTCATTTTGTGCTCGCTAAATGAATAGTGGCGGCATCTGCTGGTTTCACTTTGTTGAATGATAGCCACATGCGAATCGCACCTTTTATGTCCGCTCCATAATGACAGTGAGCTGTCGGTATCACAGTGATAATCCTATTTTCTCCACCCCTTTTCGTGTTGCCTCATGATTTTTGTACGTCGTTAACTCCGTTGTGGTTTTGATAGATGTGCATTCAAATAAAATAATTGTCGAAATTTAATCGAATATACATACAAGGATAATGAATATCAGGACCTATAACTCCGCGAGGTGTACTTTGTGGCGATATCTATACAGCGAATAAATAAGGAAATAATTCGAAAGGTGAATAGAACAAAAAGTACTCTACCGTTAACATGTCTGTCATGTTAACCGCGGATTGGTTTCCGCTCGGAAGGGAGGTCTATTTTCGGTAAACGTCAAAATTTAACCAGTACTTTGTATTCCGTTGTCCAAATATTCGATCTGTATGGGATATAATATTTTTCCTCTAGGAAATTTGAGCTGTATCCCATTTCCTTTCAACAAGAAGTTCATGCCCATAATTTTGTGGTCGCTGCACCTTATGGCGGTCCTATTGCTGTGACACGAAACCCGAATAAACTTGTCAAAGTGCAAGGTACCGGCAAACCCATCGTCTCTATATACTCGTCGTCAGGAAGACCAATAGCCTCGTTACAAGTATGTTGATATGTTAGCATTATTCGTGAATCCTCGAGTAATACAGTTGAGTCCAACGGCAATTTGATTAAAGGGATTCTGATTTTGAATAATTTATTTTTTTTTTCATTTTCTTGTACATTTTCACTGATTTAGTGGAGCAGCGGTCAGCTAGTGCTACTTGGGTGGTCTCACGAAGAAGAACTTCTGTGCGTGCAGGATGATGGGATGGTCCTCATTTATGATATGTTTGGTACATACCAACATACATTTGGAATGGGAAGTGTATGTAAATCAAAAAGAAAATTTTTTTCAACTCTCCCGGTTACCAAACAGTATTTCTATCACCGAGATGTCCCAAGAGAGGTGCTTGGACCTTGATGATCCAAAGGCTTGCATTTCAGGAGGCAAAAGAGACAAAGGTGATCGCTGCTAAATTCTTTCCAACGGTGAATGGAACTGGTATAGCGGTGTTAACGTCGACAAATCGAATCTTCTTAGCCAACAACGTATCTGAACCTAAAGTGAGACAGCTTGCGGAAATTCCAAGTGAGTATGCTTCGAGTTTTGTCACATGTTTAATCCATAATGTTAGTACTTGGTCCTCACAGAAAACTAAAACCTTATGCAATCTTATCTTTGATGCAAATACCCCAGAATCAGTTAATCTATTTATCGGCTTTGGACTATTTTTCGTTTTGTTTTTTTTAACAGAAACTGGGGGTCAGATTGATTGTTGGTGCATTATTCCAAGTGATCGCGATAGCCATGTAATAGTCGCGACTCAACAGGGAATTTATCAAATACATCACATCGATCAGAAACCTCTCGCGGTTCCATTTGTATGTATTCTGACTTGTAGCTCTAAATATTTTTTGAGATTTTTGACACCGTTTATCCTATCTTATCGTTTTAGACCACGTATTTTACCAACAAAGTTAATAGTATTACAAGGATGGCAGTATCTGGAAATAACCGACATATTGCTCTTCACTCGGACACCGGGTATTTGTACCTGGGTTCGATAGATCTGAAGAAAAAATATTGCGAATGCTGTACTAATGTCAAAGAATCACTTTTCGACATGGCTTGGTCTGTACATTTGATTACTCACTTCAGAAGCGACTCAAAAACCGAGTAGCATTTTAATTTTTTATTCAATCGTGTAGGTGTGGAACAGAAGCGGTAATCTGCTGTTGGAATAGCATTGTCATGGTGGTGGGAAGAACAGCAGAGATGATCACATACACTTATGATGGACCAGTTCACCTCGTTACTGAAATTGATGCCGTACGAGTTTTATCGAATTCGTCTCACGAAATGATACAAAAAGTACCAAAGGTCGTGCAAAAAATATTCCGAATAAATTCAACAGATCCTGCTTCTTACTTGCTGGAGGCTTCCAAGCAATTTCGGAAGAGGTCTCACAAAGCTGATAGCTACATGGATCTTGTAAAAGAGAAATTAGATGTGGCGATACAAGATTGCATCGACGCTGCTAGCTATGAGTTTAATTTTGAAACGCAAAAACTCCTCATGAGGGTAGGCTTTTTCACTATTGCAATAGTTAATGAGATACGTAGCGATATTTTATCGTAGGGTGCGGTATACTATAGTCTGTCTGTGTTATGTATCTGATTCGCTGAATCATCTAAATTTCATTCATCTTTAGGCAGCGAAATTTGGCAAGGGTTTCAGCAAAAATACTAATCCTGATTATTACGTAACTATGTGCCGCCAACTGAGAGTGTTAAACGCCATTCGTCATCCTGCTATTGGTATTCCGTTGACGTATACACAGTATCCTTTTCGATTTATATGGGATTATGACCTATAACTGTTTAGTTTTAATGTACCAATAGCTGGGCTATACCACCTTGACAAAGTCAGATTACAGGTTTTGTCTAGTCAAGTGTTACTCGATCGGCTGGTCGCCAGAAGGCATTATTACCTGAGTATCCAAATCGCCCGACATCTTCAATTACCAGAGGTAGATGGCGAGAGCAGAATACTTGCCCATTGGGCTTGCTACAAGGTAAATGAAATGATGGGCAAATTAAATAATGAGGTTGAATGTTGGATCGAACGAAACTTGTCTGCGCTTCATTTGTAATTCAAATACTTTTGGATGCGTGTCATAGGTCAAGCAGACCCAGCTGGATAAGGAACAGATTGCAGAAGAAATAGCGGATAAGTTAGGGTACGCCCCGGGAGTTTCGTACAGTGAAATTGCAATCAAAGCAGCAGATTGTGGCAGAAAACAGTTAGCCATCAAAGTAAGCTTAAGTAACTAAGGCCTGCATCCAAATAACATTATGAGGCTTCGATTTAAAAAACTTTTTTTCTGAAATGTTACAGTTAATTGACTATGAGCCAAGAGCTCAACTGCAAGTGCCCCTGTTATTGAGATTGAGTGAAAAACGCGCTGCTCTGTATAAAGCTGTGGAAAGTGGAAATACAGATCTAGTGTATACGGTCATTCTGCACCTTCAGAAAAATATGCCACTCGCCGACTTTCAGGTAATATAACTTGTGCTTGTCTGGCATTATCGATATTATTTGAATACAAAAACCAATCATTTTTCATTAATGGCTAATAAGGGATACCACTTTCAGAGGTTCATCATGAGATCTCCGTTGGCGATGGCGTTGTACATCAAATATTGTCAAGGACACAACAGGGAAGCTTTGCCAGATATTTATAACCAGCATGATGATTTTCATTCCTTTGCTTTATGGTTCATCAGCGAAAGCTATCAGCCAAAGGTTGGGTTTCCTGCAATTTTTCAATAAAATATTAGCACATCACCCTTTAGAATATCGTCAAGTTCGATTTTGTGGTAAATTTTTCGAATGCCAAACTTCAACAGTTTTAATTTTTTAAATAGAATTCCATGTCCAGAGATACGTACTTGCAGTCAGCCCAAGAAAAGTTTAGACTCGCTCGAAGTGAATCCAATGCAGCACTTACCGAGGAACAACTGAAACTCTTACGCTATCAACGATCTTTAGAAGATACTCTGCACAGACCGATCGTAGGGAAACCGCTTCATGAAACTGTAAAGCTTCTACTTCTACAACATGAACTGAAACTTGCGGATAAACTACGCTCGGAATACAAATTACCCGATAGACGGTAAACCTCGATAAATTAGCGAATTGATAATCCGTCTGTTTCACTAAAATCGAATAATAACGATTAAATAGAATCATTTTCACGTCACATAACAATTATTGTTCTGTTGCAAATATTTAATCGAAAATGAACTCAATATATCTTGCTACAAAGACATAGGTATAACACTCGCCATAATGGTTTGGTCTTCCGTTTTTCCCCCAGTTACTGGTGGTTAAGAATCCAATGTCTCGCAGAAAACGATTCGTGGGTTGAATTGGAGAAATTTTCAAAGAGCAAAAAATCGCCAATTGGTTATGAGGTGAGTTTGGTGTACCGCTTCTCCCTTTTTTAACCCTTTAGTATACATAGAATTATTCTATATGGCGTTGGAAAACGACAACATAATTGGTATGCGAATCATTTCAACTATTTTTGTTTTTTTTTCGTTATCAATAGCCATTCATCGACGAGTGCTTGAAATATGATAAGCCAGAAGAAGCAATAAAATATTTACCAAGAGTCAA
Organism: Athalia circularis; assembly: GCA_963978495.1. Lineage (NCBI taxonomy): Eukaryota > Metazoa > Arthropoda > Insecta > Hymenoptera > Athaliidae > Athalia > Athalia circularis. The sequence goes on along the minus strand of OZ021701.1, from coordinate 123,666 downwards.
AGATGAACTTAAAGTCAAATATTTTGCAAAAATTGGGTGAGCAACAGTTAAATTTTATAATTGTTGGTAAAATCAATTATGTAGCATCCGCGCTAATCTAATTTAATTCAATGATGTTGGCACTACCACTAGTCTGCTTCTGGAAGCTGCTCAGTTGGCACTAGAGCAGAAGGATCTCTCAGCTCTCAAATATGTTCGGGCTCAATGCGGCCCTACAGATACAGATAAGGCGGATAAGATAAATAATATGATAGCAACTCTACGCAATGGAAAATGAAAGGTAATCGAACTTTTCTATGGAAAGATTTCATGCAGATAATCATAGTGATTCGAAAAAACTCTTCGCAGTTGCACAAGTCGGCTGCCGCAGGAAAAAAATCCACTACACCTGGCCAAGATGAAGACCCTTTCTTGTATGCTTAGCAAGGTTGATTGTGACCCTCTCTCCCATAAGCCGCTGAGCATACCGCATAATTTTGTCACTCGATCATTCACTTGCGATTTTCATATTTCATCACTTGGGTGCAAATCAATCAATTGATCAATGGCCAGAATTTTGATTAAATTAAGAATTTGTATTGTCAACAAATAACAATATTATAGACAATATCATTACATATTCACGGATGTCAATGAACGTTCTGTGCAAAAATTATTTGCAATGCTCGCACAATGCGGCTTGATAATTTCTCGGCACCCTGACAGCAAATGTGTCGTACAGTCCTATTTATGAACTAGAATACTTTATCGCTCAACAGTTGATGCCGTGAGACCACTTTTTTATTCCACAATACTATACAATAAATATACTTGGGTATTTATGGGTCACATTTGCAAGTACTTGATATAATTAGATTATAACGATGTCAGGTTGTATTTAACCATTAAATTCCCTTCTTACAGTTGGCTATAAATGATTTATGATTTTCCACAACATTTTCTACGATATACTTTTCTATCTCTTCTCCTGATTGCAACTGTTCTTCTGTGAGATTGATCACACAGCTGTTTTTCTGACTCACTAATGTAACTTGCTGTTTTCTATTCTGAAGCATATTAGCTATGACCAGCTGAAATTAAAGAAAATTTGATTTGAATGTAGTTAAACGAATCCTAGAAAAGGACAAGTCAGAGAGTCTAGTTAGAAAAGTGGTATTTCTGCTACAACACGATCCATGATCTTATAGTAACTCACTTTGTGTTTGTATTTGTCGAGTGCATCTCTGGCCTTGACAATTAGTAGGTCCTTGTCAGTCTCCAGTTTGAAGGATACCACAAAGGCGTTGGGAACCCAAAGGCTTACCAAAGGAGCCAATATTTTTGGAACTAGTTGAAATGATATTGTCCGAGGTCTACTTGACGAGATTTTATGCACGGACTGAAAAGTATTCGAATTAGACTTGCTTCGTTAGTGCATGATTTCGTTAAATTTTATAAATGTTCTTCATACAGTGTTTTTATCATATCAACAATTAATACGGAAGTTGAGCAAACTAGAGAATCTTGACTACGCAATTTTGGTCTGCAAAACAGGATGGATACCCGACATAATTGGTACAAGATCTTGAAAATTTTTAGAAATTTAGGAATAAAATACCATTTCATCAGCTGGAATGTAAAAGTCAGAGACCGCAGCCGCCAGATACAGAATGCAATTCTCTTTTAGAGATGCCAAAGCTTGACAAGCAGATCGTAGCAACCATAGGTACTCGGCAATGGTTGTGAAGCTTAATTCGAGTAGTTTGCCATCTTTCAGTGCAGCTTTGTAGCCTCGTACAACTTCTGCTATCTTAGAAACATTCTCCGATGTCACTATAGTTGTGCAAACATAAACTCATCAACACATTGTTTAAGTTAGAACAGAACAATTGAGTGTCCTAACTTTGAGATTGATACAAATGATCAAGACAAATTTTGAAGAGAATGTGATTATCGATATGACCAATGTTACCTGTTATAGAGGTTTTGTCTTTAGTTTCGGTCAATTCGAGCATATCCAAAAACTTCTGTCCAGTAAAATGCCTTGAAAATGGTTGAAGGGATTTAAGTCTGGAAAAAAATGCTTATTAACAATTCGATCTTATGAAATGTTTTCAAAGTCGGCTATGAAATACCTATCCACTTTGGCTAATTGTGACAAACATCCAATGACCAAATGGGAAATACCTGTACATAAATATCACAGCATAACCCTGTTTTAGGAAGAATTCTGCAGACACGGAACCTCTCGTTCCTGCACTGAAGTTATCCACAAAGCGTACAGTATTGTGTTCCAAGGGAACGGTGGTACCGCCGCTCTGAGGTATTAAAAAAGATTTACAGGACAATTAACGCCACGATTACATACAGGTGCAAATACGCACTGGAGGTCTACGTGTAACAGATAGGCACCAGAAAGGTATCTAATCAAAGGCTTGAAACTGAATCCCTGTAGCACATCTTACCGTGACAAGAACAACTTTTGTATCACCTGTGAAATGCTTGATGCAAAAATTGTTCAAGAGTCTTTCGCTATCCTCCAAACCTGCAGGCTTTGGTTGCGAAGAGTAAAATTCTTCCCAGTTTGATGCCATTCTTAGAGCATGTAGTAGTGGGAACGAACCGTATCATCTATACGTCTGTAGTATATCCTTAGGGTACTATATGCTCTGAAATTATATCCCGTAAGTGGCAAATGATGTGGAGAAAGACATAGTAAGATAACTTCTCCGTCTTACAAAACGTGATTTGTCGGTGGAGCTGGTCACGTGATTGTTCAGGGGGTCGATCACGGATCTTTCACTTTTCTGTATTCCACATCTCCGCCGATATCGAGCCTGCTGATTGGTTGAATAATGATTCTGATTGGCCGAGAGAGGCAAATTTGAGTGAAAGATCTCACTTTTCACTCTGCCATTTCATTGACTACGTTTCCACCGAGGGTTGGAATGGAATAGAAATGTGTCAATTATATGTTACATTTGAATGTGGAACCGATTCAAATTTATTTACTAATTTAATGTTGGCTGTCAAATGATTCAGGATAAAAATTCCTGATTTCTTACCGAAAAATTGTACATTAATGGAATTGAAATAAAATTCAGAATTTATACAGATGTAACAATATGAACACATGATTCGGTTATCCTCATTCTTTGTCTCATTTCTCAGAGATTGATCATTTCCAAATTTGATCGAATTGCCATGAAACTGCACCTTCTTCGTTGAAATAGTGACAGAAGTTCCTTCGAACGATAGTAGCAGTGGGAGAAGTATTACTCGTACCACAGTGGATTATATTTATCAAGAGACTCGGTAGAGTCTCGCGCCAAGTGCATTCAAAAGAACGGGCGCACTGGTGACGCGCCACTTTCCCGAACCCCGGCTGTTCATGTGACTTTAGCATGGACTTTAGAGAACGGTTGGTCTCTTTGGCTGGCGAAGGTACACTATTACCAGCTATACATATACCTATGTATAGGTAGAATATGATATTACAAGTTAGATATGTATTTCGCATACATGTGACTAGAGTTCCTTTACCCTTTTATGTACTCCTCATAAACAGTGACTCATATATATCAGCATAGATCAATACATAAATCATATCAGTGTGTTGATTCAAACCTTTCGTTGGATGTAACGTATTCTATCACTGAGAGTTCAGTGTACTAGCAGCATGAGCAGAGATTTCTCTCGATTAGTGATCGCGTATTCTTAAGATTTAGGTTAAGATTCTCTACGGTGCGCCATCTAGTTCGATTGTTGAAATCATAATCTTCAGTCAATGTCCACCCGGATAACCCAACTTTACCCAATTGAAATAATCCAGCTTTACACTTCGGTCACAAATAAATATGCGACCACGGAGAATGTATTATTCATCCGTGATGCTACTGGGTGTAACCGCAGACATTTAATTGGTGAAATTAGACCTCAAGTGTTGATCGAAATATCAAATTGTTGAAATTTTAAAAGGGATGTTAAGGGTGGTATTGCATAACAGGGTACATGGGGTTTTCAATGTCACTTAACACTCGCACTGTTTATTTCAGACAGATTAATAACTCCCTAGAACAGATATTCTACTCATAACTTACGTACTTTACTGAGAAATACCGGACAAACGGAGAATTTTAAATAACAGGGTTGTCATGCGTATAATGTGCATTTACATAAGCCATATTTATTTCATTCTTCACGCTAACAGCATACTACGCAACGGTTTACTCCTCAGTATTTAGGTGCAGGGCACTCGATTGGGCCATCTTGTGATGAGGGTGAATAGAGCTGAAAAGGATGAGAAAAAAGAACTTTAGAAGTAGGATGTTTTTCAATGGCGAGCATGTCCTCCGTTACCTACTTGGTGTCTTTTGTTTGCATACTCATTCCATGGCTCTGGATTAGCAGTCTTTGACCAAGATACCTCCGGGCTGCGGACAGCTAAACGTATGGAGTAGAGTGTTGCCATAGTAATTCCAAATCCTAAGCAAGCGTATAATGGGATCAGCTGTAAAAAAGCAATGGCAATGTGAGGTAGTTGCTGTATTAGATCAGCTAATGGTATGAACTTACAGCCGGGTGCTTTTTGAGACTGGCAAGAGTCATTCCTGGCATCACCATGATTAAATACTGATTTCACCTCGTCGATTTAAAAATTTGCTCTTGAATGGGTTATCAAGGAGCACTTAAAGAGGACTAGAACACTAGAACCAGCACAGTCTTCGCTGCTATTTGCGCAGTATCAGCATTAGCGAAGTAGGGAGAGGGACAAGTCAAGGATTATTGCCAATATAGATTGTAATCGCCGCATATGAAACACCTGCGTTCGGCAACGCATCGTAAAGTTGTGCCTTTTAATCAATAGTTAGCTGAAATCTCATTGGATAAGAGATGGTATACACAAGTAGAATGCATTTCTCTGTGACGTCTGTCATCTACAAATTGTTCCTAATGCGTGTCGGTATTTTTACGGTAAAAGTAAAAAATTTATAATTTTGATTGTGTATAAATATAAGTGTTGATCTCAGCAATGGTGGGTGATAAATTCTGACCCAATACCTGTAAGAAAGTGATGTAATTTTTTATAGTGCTTACCAACTCTGTCGGGCATTCAAACGGTTTAACTAAATTCAAACACCTATTGTTAAGTTGGATTAACGTAAATGTTTAGAAATGAATTTTCATTAATGAATTTTACACCAAACTGCTATAAGACAGTTTTGAGGAAAGCCCCAGCATAGCAATGGGATTCTCATCTAGCCTGCAAGGGCAAGCTTCTCATGAGGCGCTTCTAGGTAGACAGGATGCTGAAATTAAACTGCTCGATACAATGCGTCGATGTCTCACCAATAAGGTCAAATCGGATCGAGACTATGCCTCAACGATATCCTCACTGACAGTGCAAGGACGAAAAGTTGAACGTAGCGAAGATCTTGCTGGCAGTTTAATTGCCCAGGTAACTTTCGAAAGTTTCGACTCTTGAAAAATTCACTGTCAGTAACATCCGTGCTCAGTGGCAGTCCATCATCTCATTCGCACACATACCAATACTTGTGAATTATTGCAACGAATCTTTTAAATTTATTATTCTGTTAGGATTCTTGGTCCAATCGACACATATGCATTAACTTTATGCAACAGCACTCATTTCAATATCTTTTATGGATATAGACAAGAGAAAAAGGTACTGGTTGTTTTTTTTTATTCATTTAGTCGATTGGCTCGAAAGAAGATGGCCCTGAACATACAATAGTTCAGTTTGTAAAATCAGGCTCTTCCACCATTTAAATACCCTCACATAGTCTATATAATTTGAGGATGCTTAAGACAGGTTTTATATCCTATCTCCAATGATGTCATCCAGCCAAAACAAAGTTTTCCATTTTTTATAATCCTCAACTACAATGTTTCACATGACAACTCTCATATGGTTCTCTTACGTTTCGAAGGAGACCTCCCTTAACTTTTTCTAAACATAATAAATCACTAATTTTAATTTACCTGTCTTCAAGCATGACTATGTTATGGATAATTCTCATTGTTCGGCACAAGAATTCCTCAATGAGATGGAACCTTATTATTCCTTTAAACTCCAGTTTATTAGATATTATATCAGACCTTCTCGCCAACAGTCTATTTTCACGGCAGTTTGGCATGCTCAATTGAAACATTTTTGGTTTTCTATGTTAATTCGATTGTCATTATTGTTTTTTTGACCTTAAAGTATGACCCTTTATTTCAGAGTTGGAAAGACATACTGGACTCCGTCGATCACAGTGCTAAGCTGATCAAGCAGCAGGCTGATTTAATGGATAGCATTGTTGTGGAGCACATAACTAGTTTGCATGCCGAGAGAAGACGAGCTCGTAAACTTTATCAAGAAGAGCATACTTGGTTAAACAATCAATTTCAGCAGGTAGACACATGATTTTAGATTTTTTCTGAAAATCCATTCTCATTACTCACTGTTCCTTCTCATTAAGATCAACTTAAGAATCACAGAATACTTAAACTACCTGACTTTGTTATTTACCTCCAGTGATTAATGGAAGTATTTTTTGTCCATGGTATAAATGCCAAAATTATAATTTATGTCTTTTTCATTCATTATTTTTATGTTCTCTCTGTAGCTAAGCGAAGATGTAGCTAGGAAAAAAACCGAATATCAAAAAAGTCTGGAAGTATACAAATTGATGAGATCACGTTTTGAGGAACATTATGTTAAATGTAAGTACCAGGATTTATAATGAACCTATATTCATAGAGCTAAAACAATACGCCGTCCAATTCTCTAGAGACGTGTTATTCAATTTAAATACTGCTTCTGGAATCATAGAACTCAGGATTTCATCAGTCAACAAATACTTATCCTCATTTTTTATTTGCACAAGCAAACTTTCACAATCCTATCATAACATAGTAGAATTTATTTAATAAATACTATAAAAATTAATGATCGTGGTAATGTAGCGGGACGAGGTGGAAGAAAACTTGATGAAGTTAGAGAGAAATACCAGAAAGCATGTCGAAAACTACATCTGACCCACAATGAGTACGTGCTGCTTCTTGGAGCTGTGACTGAGTGTGAACACGATTTGAGAACTTCTTATTTACCTAGCTTACTACAACGTCAACAGGCCGTTCACCAAGAATTTATTGTAACATGGTAGGTGATTCCAGACAGTTGATCACACGCAGGTTATTATACTGCATAATGCGACAGAAGTTATGCCAACATATCATCTTTCGACTACCCAAGACAAATTTCATTTAGAATTCCGTGTATCATTGTCTGCTCAAAATCGACAAATTTGGGCACAATTATGCTATAGAGGTCGAAGTTTTTCTACAGCTCTGAATTTTGAAACGAACTCTATTAATCCTTTGATTTACCTCACTTGTTTATACTAACCTATTGCCTGAATGTGCTTTTGTTACACGCTGCAGATTCTAAATGTGATACCTGGAAGGTGAATATCGCTTTGGGCGTTTTTTTTTTTTTCTTTTTGCAAAGAATTCTCTTCATTCGAATTCAATTTGACTGTACATTGCAGGAAAAATATTCTGCAAGATATTGTCAAATATTCAGACTTCACAACGGAAAAGTTTTTGGAAATTCATACCAGAATGGAAAAAGCTGTTGATGCCATAAAACCAATTGACGAGTACAAAGATTTTATTGGAAAACATAGGTATATCTCGGTTATTAATTGAAAAAGTTTCTGGTATTATAAACTTTGTCCTTTCTTCTATCTTTGGGAAATTTTCGCTAGTATCTTTTTCGGTTTAATTGACATTTTTTCCCCAGAACACGACCAGCATCTCCGTTGAGATTTACTTTTGAAGAAAATCTCATTGACGACACGTCTGGAAAGCTGCTGCCAAACAAGTTAACAGTTGATAACTTGACTATAGATTGGTTGCGATGCCGGCTCACCGAACTGGAAACTTCTCTCAAAACCACACAGCTGACCAAACAAGTTACGCTATCACCTGCGGAACCCATATCTGATTCCAAGTATGTTTTTAATATCAAATAAATTTCAATAATTCTATTTTAGCACGTGATATGTATTAATACAGGCTACATGTCTTGTACAATGTTTTCTCTAATCAATGTAATGAAAATAAAAGTAGAGAAAGTAACGAAACTCCAGTAGGAGAGTCAAAACTCAAGCGATAAATCTAGATTTCAAGATTAGTTTGTAAAAATTTGATGTTGTCTTGGGCAGAATATTAAGTATCGATTACTCACGAGAAAGGGAAGAACTACGACAACGATGTCAGGAGAAGAAACTGCTAAGACAGGCAGAAGTGATTAGAGGTGCCCTCAATGAGCTTGGATGTGAAGAACTACCCTCTGGTTGCGATCTCTCAATGGAAGGCTCTTTCACTGAACCACCGGTCAACAACAAAGTAAGCATTTCATCAGGGTACAATCCTCAATTTATTTGCGATTTCCCTTTCTTTCACTAATAGCATATCGAGTCTTGAGCGAACTATTATTTCTGTTTTTCAGGTATATTGAGTTTCTTAAGTGCAATGTCAATTGAGTTATAATTAGATTGTGATTGAAAAATGATTTCTACTCATGCAGATTACTAGATGAAAGTTACGTCCTTTAGAACTCTGGATTCATATGTTTCATACTTTACACAGAGCATTTCACCGAATGTTCAACTTCATTATACTTCCAGAGAAATACGGTCCCAGACATTGGTTACTTTACATTGCGCAAAAATCAGCGTTTCGTTACGTTGTTAAAATCACCATTTAAATCGCTACCATCAATAGGCAATGCAAAGAATGGTGTGATTAGGGCAAGTAGCGAGGGTCCAACATCCAAGCGAATCGATTCTCCACCAGTTGTACGTGCCACTCCCCGCATTTGTGCATTTTAACAAACTAGCGAATGTGCCTTGGATGTATTTGTGCGTTAATGTTCATTTTGCTAGAGCTTTGTAAGACACGTTGTTAGTTCAAAGCAGTTGGAAGTATTGTACAAAAAAATTTCCGGAGAGTATCATCCTAACTGAATTAATCAATTGTATACCGAGAAGATATACTTATCTTCAAATATGCCTTGGAAATCTATTTGCAGAGATTTGTTTTTGTCTCAAAATTACCATGAGAGAAATATTTTTTTTTCTGAAAAACGACAAAGTACAAGCTTCCATTCAGGGGCTGATTCGTGAATTACCTGATTGCAAAGTTGAGTAGAAAAATCAATTTCTAGCAAATAGTACGCTTGGTTTCTGTCACAGCTGTCATCGTATTGGCTAAAACTTGATTATTGTCTATGACTTAGCTTTTGAGTGACGTGAGAATCACCTCCCAAGCCACTTATTTGTCGTTTGTTTTTCTCCTCATCGATTCAAGGATGGGCTTCGATATTCTCATTACACGTGATATTCTTGTGCTTTTTTAAAATCGCATGCAGATTTCCCATATTTTGCTACGTATGCGGTATGTCTACACAATTGTTTTGCAAATTGCGCAATTTCACATCTGATCTCTAATCACGACTCTTTCGATACTATTACGAACTTTAGTGGTAGAAACTACTTGGTTTGAGTCAGCAAACCTCACGCAAGTTAATTATTATATTCATATATTGCACCGTAGGTACCACTACGCGGCGTTTGTAATTTGAGTAACAATCAAAAAGGTGGGGGAGGCTTGATCGAGGAAGAATGGTTTCACGGGGTACTGCCGCGTGAAGAAGTTGTGCGACTTTTAGTTAATGAAGGAGATTATTTGGTACGTGAAACCACAAGAAACGACGAATGTCAAATTGTTCTTTCTGTTTGCTGGGATGGCCACAAACATTTCATCGTGCAAACCACGTCTGAGGTTACTATACTGTTTAATAACCATTACTTTTCCAATTCCGCATAAGTCTTTCCATTCAGCATTTCAATTTTTCATATCACAACCTGACGACTCATATTTCATCTGCAATTTTAGGGACATTTCCGGTTTGAAGGTCCCTCATTTCCATCAATTCAAGAGTTGATTGTCCATCAATGGCAATCTGGATTACCGGTAACTAGTCGATCTGGTGCTATTCTACGAACGCCTATACTGCGAGAACGTTGGGAGCTTAACAACGATGATGTGATGCTCTTGGATAAAATAGGCCGAGTGAGTACGCTTTTATATCATCGTCAGCGCATTAGTAAAAGAATAAGTGGTTTTTTGGCCCACATATTTGGAGAAATTGAAAAACTAGTAATTGTATATTAACGAATTTTGCAGGGTAACTTTGGTGATGTTTATAAAGCCCAATTAAAAACGTCAAAGATCGACGTAGCTGTAAAGACATGCAAAATAACTTTACCCGACGAACAGAAAAAGAAATTTTTACAAGAGGGACGAATTCTGAAGCAATATGATCATCCAAATATAGTCAAACTTATTGGAATTTGTGTGCAAAAGCAACCTATCATGATCGTTATGGAACTGGTACCAGGTAAATTTTGTTGTGTAGAATGAATAGTACTTTATTGTCCAGCACACACACATTAATATGCAATATGTGATAGCTGCGTCCTCAGGGGCAAAAATCTGTAACAAACGAAAATCAAATGAATTTCATCTAAGGTACGGTTATGACACACTTGCTTTAGGTGGCTCGCTTCTCACTTACTTGAGAAAAAATGCAAGCACTATTGTTCAGCGTGAACAGCTTCGAATGTGCAAGGATGCTGCCGCTGGTATGTGCTATTTGGAGTCTAAATACTGTATTCACAGAGATTTGGCAGCCCGAAATTGCCTTGTCGGTTAGTAATATCATGAAATCTACGATACAACTAATTTTGAAAACCATGTACAGCTGTGTTTTGATCATTCGCTTGAAACCCTATGGTTGGAGTGAGCATTTTTTCTTTTTCTAATTTGCCAAATATTCTAGACTCGGCTTTACTAAGTTTTCAAAGATAAAAATGTGAACCTCATTAAATTATATCCATTTTCTGCTATATTTAGGTTACGAATCTATTGTGAAAATATCTGATTTTGGAATGTCGAGGGAAGAAGAGGAATACATAGTTTCCGATGGTATGAAACAAATACCAATCAAGTGGACCGCACCAGAAGCTTTGAATTTTGGTAAATATTACTTTACGACAAACTTGTTTTGATAATGCCTACACTCAAATATAGGTATTAAAATTTGGTTTTTAGCACTGATTTCTGTTTTGATCAGCATTACCATAAAGAAAATATTCATTATTCATTGGGTCTGTTTCAATTTTTGATAGGAAAGTACACTTCTCTTTGTGACGTTTGGAGCTATGGTGTTTTAATATGGGAAATATTTTCAAACGGCGGAACCCCGTATAGCGGTATGTCGAATTCGAAAGCACGAGAGAAAATCGATACAGGTATTTGCTGTGTTTTCTTTCTTGTTTCAAGATATATTTTAACTGTGAATCTTCAATTCCTCTTTTTTGTCTCTTGTCCCTGCGATTATGCACCTCAATTTTAATATGTATTATTAGGATATCGTATGCCTGCACCTGAGGGAACCCCAGAGGAAATTTATCGATTGATGTTACGTTGTTGGGAGTATGAGCCAGAAAAAAGGCCACATTTTGAGCAGATATACACAGTTGTGGACACTCTGTCACAAGCACTCTAATAAGCTGTGCGAGCCGTGTGCACTAACTTGAAGAAATTTTTAAACTTCAATGATTTAAGATGTATCGGAAGCAAATAATCAGGGTCTAGATGTTACTGGAGAATTTTAATATTTATTATCCATTGTGAGCGTTCTTCATGTATCGATTACACTACTTTGGCAAGCCATCCAATTTAACAAAATTAGGCAGACACTTCAATCTTGATGAAGCAATAACAAATACGATACACAATTATTCATGCAATTTTAACATGATTGATGAAGTTTAATACACGAGGTGCATACATTGTATCTATATGCTGACTGTACATTAATATTTGAAAACGAAAGTATTCAAGATACCATAGCAAACTTATAGGGGACACGGCCGGTTACTTTTTCTGTCTCACTGAAAAGTTATTTATCAGTTTGTTCCCAGCAACGATTAGACCAAAATTAACTTCAAAATTTCGATTTGTTGTTCTGGAGTCCGATTTTTTGATACGTCTTCACACATCTATCCGTAATGCGTATAAATTTGTGTATTACGTTTAGCCCACAATACTCGCATGTGAGACAAGTGCAGCTACAACATTGGTTTTTCAAGATTGACACTATGAACTGAGCAGCTACTTATTATTATGTATCAAGCGTCATACTAGTATGATAATGTTTAAATTATACTTTAAAAATTAGATCTTCCTTTAGTTGTAAGAAATATTGGTTCTAATACCAATGACATGTGTGTAATGTAACTGTAAGTTATGCGAACATCAGCCTTCGTGATTAGACTGTAAAACTCATATTTCTTTGTGATAGTTGCAACTATTTTCGAATCTATTTTACTGACAGTATTTAATCAATTTCGTCGAGGAATTATACGTGACAATGTCTTGCTTAATTTATAATCTTACAGGTAACAAGACTCGGTTGGTGAAATAAAAAGAAAATCATATAATCTCACATGTGCGTAGTAGAGTCCGTGTGTAGTACATGACAGTGAAATTTCCAAGTTCTGTCAATTTGTAACTAGAATGTAATTTACAGATCTTTGTTTTTTATTTTCAACGAATGACACAGAGCTCGGTACTTTCGCTCAATCCACGACGTTCAAACTTAAATGCATGAAAAGAGACAAATGAAAGTATTCGACTTTTCACTGTCATTGTACGGCCACTTCAAATTAGCAAAATATCGATGCTATTGATAAGCTAAATTAAAATGGAATTTGACATGAATTGGAGTCTAGTTTATAACATTGCTACGGGTATCATCGACTTAAAAAATAGGTAATTCGTTGGCAATATCGTAAACTAACCATCGGTGCCAGTACCGTCTACCTTCGTCACATTATGCCGTATTGATATTAATGATTACCATTGCTGAAATCAAATAATTATTGATATTTTATAAGTATACCAGTATCATTATACATACATATAGATAGATACACGTATACACCTAGGTAGCTATTATTTTGAATATCAGGCACTGTCAGTTTCGTAAGTTGAAATCTTTATTGCTGTGCAATATAACCAATCGTTTATACAGATTATATTTTTCAAAGTTGCCAGTGTGAACGCCGAATCGGTTGATTTAGAAGATTTACCTATAATATTGTATATTATATTTTATAAAATAACATTTTATTGTGGCCATTATAGGCAAAAGTTATAGTCCGTTGATGTTCGTTCAATTGTTAAATTTTATTCGTTTGATAAGTCTAACATTCATGGAATAATAAAGAATATTTTAACAAGAAACTTATACTGTGGTATATTTTTCTTAAGGCAAAAGTCTCTTTACCATCAATCTGGAGCAAGTATATTAATCGGCGAGAGAAGTCAGCGAATGTTAATAAGAATTTTTTTGTGACATGTCAGCTGCATTTGTATGACATGGTCGTGCGGTGTATGACCAAGATTCGATCGATCGAGCAACAATAAGAACAAGTTTTTCTTTTTATAAATATAATTTAATAAGTTCATCGCTCACAGCAGATGGAGTAAGTATACCAAGATCGGTAAACAAGAGAGTTATGTAAGAAGGAGGTGTATAATCAACCAAAGGATGCTCTCTTTGAAGATCCCTTTTTAGCGTGCTCGCGGTGTACTGTGAACCCAAAAAACATTTACTCCAATTTAATCAAAGATTGTAACTAACATGATTATTTTCGTTGCACTTGAGAAGTTGCATTGATTCATCGTCAAATCAACGAATTGTCTCAAGATTGAAAATTCACCTTAAACTCATTAGGAAGATCGACCTGATTCAAGGGATAAATTCTGGAGAATTTATAACTCTCGGTTAATGCGTAGAAGGGCTTCTTGACTTCCTGAGCAGACATTGCCATTGTATATGTTCCTACCTGAAATCCAACGAAAGACTATCGTAAGATAAAAGACTTTGAATACGAGTTTGAATCGCATGAGAGTAACGACTAGATGTGAAACAGGTACAAACGAATACGTAATATTCGCACAAAAATTTGAATGAATCGATGAATTCTTGCTTTACTATACTAATCACCTTGTTAATTATTCCGCCGCTTTCTGCGACTCCTTCAGCTCCAACCATTACCATGTCCACTTGCTCCATCACGTAGCCCATCGCTGAGTCAAGTATCAATGTGCACGGTACCTCCAGGCTGGTCAAATCTCTACACATTTCCTCTCTGCAGGTAAGAGAAATCGAAAGTGAACAATGTTTCCTTTGAATGTAAGCAAAACTGACGATGCATATAACTGAGAAAATTCTGCTTTAATTTCGTTCTAGAAACAGCAATGGTATCTATGGCTCAGTTACAAAATTCACCAACAGTACCGCAAATTTTCCTTACTTCTTTCGCGCACTTATTCATTTGCCTATCTATCCATCTCCCTCTAACACAGACTCCCGCTACTGGCAGTAAATCTTGGGATACACCATGTATATGATAGAGAAATTATGATTCGATTTGAACACGTGGTTGTTTACAGAAATAAACTCTTACCCACTATTGTCTGGGGATGAAGTCGTAACGTAGACCTCAAATCTTTTATTGCTGGCAGCAGCTTCTCTCATGGTTTGCAAGACAACTCTGGATTTTGAATGCGTTAACACTCGCTGCAGAATGAGTCAATTCATCAGTGTTACAAGATAATGAAAAATTCGAGTTTTTCTTGACGCAGTTAATGAATAAAAGTTAGTTCCACTTACCGAGCCATCTATTATGAACTGTGCAGCCAACTTTGCAACTTTACCACGAGCCGCAAACAATTTTTCATAGAAGAGCTTTCCTCGTTGGATCATTATTCCCTTACAATCTGCGAATGACTGATGCAACAACACGACCAATAAATTATACTTGCAGAGTAAAAACTGTGTTTACACTATTTCATGGATTTTTAAAGTGAAAGTAAATGAGGAAGTTTTGAATACGTACCGGAGTATCCAGAGTAGCCAAAGTGATGAACCGCAAAAAGAGTTCGCATCCTGAAGCAATACCCGTGACGGGATGATCTGTGGAACGCATCGTATCAACGGCATTTTGCAGACAATATTGGAGTTCTTGAACTGTTTCCGCTAAATTTGTAAAACAACCAAGATTACAAGAAATAGCCACATTATTACAAATTTATTGAGAAAATCACAATGATATGCGTAACATCGATGAACTATACTTTTAAAGTATACTTTGTAGTATACTTCTACTAGGTCAGCTAATTTATTCAATGCTATTTAACTTCATAGACATATACCTATGTAAATATTACAAATAGATTAAAAATTATCACCTACAATCAGAGTGCTCTAAAACTTTAAGAAGTGTACGTATGGCAGCCATCCCCGCAGTAACGTCTCTCTCATTTTTCATAATGTCGTTGAAGAATTTGCCAATTTCTGCAAATATATTAGGTTAATACCGTTGGTAATTTGTCGGTCGATTAATTCTCAGATGTGTCATTTACAAGATGTAGTTACCTTGCTGATCCATTTGGAAATATTACTTCTTGCTTGATCTCAACTAACAATACATCTGATGTAACTTCTCTCACTCGAATGTGACATATAAATTGCAATGAACAATCGACCATGTGTATCTTGGATCTTGGCTAACCCGGTTGAATGCACATAGCATAGAGCTCCATGCCCAACGCTGAAAACTAGAGGGTCTCTACTGAAAACGAGTTATGATCATCGTTGAGATCTCAATTGACGAACCATGGCCATAAAAAAGAGAAAATACTTTGACGCAAGAGCGTCGGACGCCAGTGAAAAGGGTTTTTGCGTCGACGCAGCGGCGTCAGTTCATTGTATACGATAGTGCGCCCGTTCTTTTGAATGCAATTGGCGCGAGACTCTACCGAGTCTCTTGATAAATATAATCCACTGTGGTACGAATAATACTTCTCCCACTGCTACTATCGTTCGAAGGAACTTCTGTCACTATTTCAACGAAGAAGGTGCAGTTTCATGGCAATTCGATCAAATTTGGAAATGATCAATCTCTGAGAAATGAGACAAAGAATGAGGATAACCGAATCATGTGTTCATAGTGTTACATCTGTATAAATTCTGAATTTTATTTCAATTCCATTAATGTACAATTTTTCGGTAAGAAATCAGGAATTTTTATCCTGAATCATTTGACAGCCAAAATTAAATTAGTAAATAAATTTGAATCGGTTCCACATTTAAATGTAACATATAATTGGCACATTTTATGTCTGTACATAGATTAACATTTATTCCGAATATTTTAATACATCGAGGTCCTTGATAAAAATACAAAGATTCAAACTACAAACATTGAAGAACAAGAAGATATTACCTACGAATATTGGGAAATAAAAATTATTTGATATTTTCTATCTTTTTTGAAATTCTTAATCTACATCTAAGTCATAAATTAATCACTATCACTATCTTCTGAGCTAGGATCACAGCTATTTCATTATAGGAGCAAATTTCGTCGCATAAGCCACAAGTATTCACAAGAACCATCTGTGATAAAGAAGATATTTCATTTTATCATATATTAACACGTTACGTACTTGTATTAATTAAAAGTTTCACACGTACCTCCTCTAAAATCTAAATCCATGGGATAATGTAATTTTAATTTAGGTTTAATATCGCACTGAACTCGGACGATGCTGCCAGGTTGAGGTAGAAAACTAAAATTACGACACCGATTGCAGAATTGACGCGATAACGCTATAGAAGTTTGGATATTCGAACTTATTTGCGTCAACGCACGAGCGTCAAAAAGTGGTGGGGATGTACCACGTGACCAGCCCGACGCTCGTTTTTGTGGCGATTCGACGCAAGTCAAAAGGCACCTTAACAATACTACCTATCTACACTCAACGACGATATCGTGACCTAACCTAACCTAACCACAGTAACGACACAGTATAATGTGGTAACGACAAGTTAAATGGGAAATCAGATTTTCATACTAAGATGATGCTGGAATACGTATATCACGAGCTGAACTCGCGACACTCGCGTTATGTAGATTATGTGAATATGTAACAATTGATTAGATCCGAATATACCTCAAGGATTAATACAGCACTGTATTTGCTGCATTGCTACTGTCACCATTGTGTTGTCTACATCGAAAATCAAAAATCGGAGGTATAATTCGTAATTATTGAAAGTGTCTAGTTTGACGCGTTCGATTGAAATATTTTTCTGTGCAGTTGACACTATTGTGCAGTATTTCGTCCTTTCGTATAAAATTGATTATGAGACCAATGAGACTAGCTAAAAGTATTGTGATAGGGTTATGTGTATTTTGTATATTTTGAACTACGACGGTAGTTTAGATTGTTGACTAAAGTCAAATTATATAAATTCAATATTCGAAAATGGGTGCCACTACCGTGGACATCGATTTGGATGATCCAAGATTTCGCATTAGACCGTATCAACAAATGGTAGCCTCTTGCACCGGAGCTCTCATTACATCGATCATCGGTATGTTTATATTCTATCGCACCGCGCTGGTATTTTCAGTGTGTGAACTAGGATTTTCAATAATGTTACAAACTTTATTTGCCAATTTAGTAACGCCGTTGGATGTCGTTAAAATTCGCTTACAAACGCAGCAAAAGGCAATATCTTCTAATAAATGTTTTTTGTATTGCAACGGTCTCATGGATCACTTGTGCCCTTGCCTGGATGGCAAAAGCCCACCCTGGATGCAGGCTAATGGAAAATTCACTGGCACACTTGTGAGTGAAACATCTTTCCAAATGCTTCGATCTGAAATTCAGCTCAGTGAAGATCGTTGCATGTTCTATAATCATTGCACTATGCGTTTTTGGCAGGATGCAATAACCAAGATCAGCAAATCCGAAGGGGTGTTATCTCTATGGAGTGGTCTAAGTCCTACACTGGTTCTAGCTGTACCTGCAACCATAGTATATTTTGTATCTTATGAACAATTGAGACTTTTTTTCAAGGTAATTCGACGGTAGTGTGTAAGATACCAATATTACTTTAGTTTAAGTCTGCTGTTAATATATAAGAATCATTTTGAGTTTATTTTACCGTGATACCCTCGCAAGCCATTTCAGGGCAGAATTCATATTGCAGGATACTTACAACAATAGATACAATAAAGGAGGAACAAATTCAGCCCAGCCATTCTGGATTCCGGTGTTAGCTGGCAGTACGGCAAGAATCTGGGCGGCCACTTTAGTTAGCCCATTAGAGCTCATTAGAACAAAGATGCAATCTCAAAAACAGAGTTACACAGGTAATACAACACCATTACGCACATACAAAACAAATAATTCGGTAAATTGAAACGAAAAGGATGTTCAAGCTAGATGATCCTGTATCCCTTTTGTTTCATGATTAAGATAGCTGGATCTTGTAGTTTGCAATGTACGAAGTTCGGTATGAACGATGATAACTTGAACAAACAAATGGAATTCTCTGTATCCATGTTGTGTATTTGCCAAAGTGGACTACGTTGGCAGTTCACCTACCATAATTAACATCTCTAATCGGCACTTGACAGGTTTTGTTAAATTTAATTAGCAACAACAATCAACTAATTGGCCAAAACTCCGGCATTAAATAAGATACTTCATTTCTGAACTTTCCTATTAACCTATTCCACTGATTATTACACTCATTCCTGTTCCAGAAATTGGACAAGCTTTGAAAACAGTCATTAGATATAATGGGATTTCTGGTCTGTGGATGGGACTGGGATCAACATTGTTACGCGACGTACCTTTTAGTGCAATCTATTGGCTGAATTATGAAACTATAAAACAATATTTTTGGGGAACTCAGCAAACGTTTACATTTAATTTAGCAGCCGGAGCTGTAGCTGGTTCCGTAAGTTGAATTACTCCTTCTGCCATTTACTTGTGATTCAAGTAACTACATAGAACATGTATAAATCAATTGGAAGTAGGATTATTTCACACTACACTATACAAGAACCCAACAATTACATCTAGCCATAACAAATGATCGATTCTTTTTCTTTTTAAATTATAGATTGCAGCTTTGTTGACAATCCCATTTGATGTCGTGAAGACTCATCGGCAAATAGAGATGGGTGAGAAAAAAATCTATTCAGGTAAATTCATTTCAAACCCTTGAGCATGAATTTAATTAGTGATACACTAATACGTGCTGCTTGGGAATGGAAAAGAAAGTTAAGGCAAAATAATTTTTCTGGATTGGTTACCGGCAAAATAGTCGAACTCTGCCGCCATCGAGCCAAACACCCGAAACTTGTACGTGTATGGTGCAACACGTGGTAATATGCAACAGTGTGTGCATCACACCGATTTGTTGCATGTGATAACGTAACCGTATGCGTGAACGTTTTGGGATGGCTGGATGCTCAACCAAATTCCGCCTACCAAATGATCAATATCTTTTCTCCTCAATTTGTTATAATAGATTATTTGTTTTCAACAGAGCGACCGGCGCGCAGTAGCAGTACGTACTCTACGATAAGATTAATTTACGGTCAAAATGGGATCCAAGGCCTGTTTGCCGGGCTGACCCCTCGCCTGGTAAAGGTTGCTCCAGCTTGTGCAATTATGATAGCGACTTTCGAGCATGGCAAACGATTCTTCCAGGCATACAATGCTAACCAGATGCTCAAACTCGAGACTTAAATGCAGCATTTTGAAGACAAACCATGGAACTAAGAATATTAAAGGCAATAGCTTATGTATCGAAGTTTATAATATTGTACATAATTCCAATGTCGGTTCAACTATGAATTCCGATTCTGGACGATCAAAAATTTTTTCACATTTTGGTTTTAAAATTTATTCACTGCGTTAATTTGTAACAAGTTGACTGAATGGCAATTTTGAAGAATATAATTACAAAAACTATTCGACAGAAGCATCATTGTTGTTAATTGTACAACGTAATGACAATTTTCAAGGTTTCTTTATTGTGACAGGTGGTGAAACTTTCATCAGTTCACACAGGTAGTTCCTGATTGGACGAAGTAACGTCACAGGTTGCTCCCAATCGGTCGAGTTGAGTGCATTTAATATACTCGCAAGATCCTCCTCGGGAAGATACATGTCTTCTCCATAAAGAGTCAGAGCTTCGTATGTGCGTACCGCTGTTATTTTTCTTACGCACATATATTTATTGCATAAGAATATACTCAATTGACCGAATGCTTGTTTGTTCACATCGCTTCGCACCTGAAAAAAAATCAGACAGTTAAAGCGTATGAAAATCTTTACAGAATCTATGATCTTTCAAAGCGAAAACTGTAGTAGTAAACCTGTAGCAACTGGCAAAAAACTGCGATGCTACTAATGAGAAGTTTTGTGTTGTTTATGCACTTGATTTCTTTCTTCAGCAGTATCAAAAGCCGGCGTGGAAAGCCACTTTCTGGATCATCCAAAATAAATTGAATACAACCAGAACTTATCAAACGAACCATAAATACGAGAAGAGAAGTTATCATCCTTTCATTCTTGTGGCTTTCCTCAAAAATATCCAAAATTTGATCACATAATTTGTGCACAGCCACTTCGTCAATTTCTTTCAAATAAGAAAAAAAGGACATGCTCGAATGTTTCACCTAGTTGCAACAAAGAAATAAATCATTATTTCATTGTAAAATGTCAATGATTTTGCCTTACCGATCAAAATTGTTATTCAAGTATCGCTTATTTGTTACGATTAAACTTACCAATGACTCGCTCAGTCCACCTACGCTGTAAATGATTCCACGAAGCAGAGGTACTGTGTAAGGTGGAAATGAAAGCATTCTGATAAAGCGTGGAAAAGTCATCGATTCCATCTTCCAATCAATATTATCCTTGCATTCGGTCAGTGGAAACAGATCCCGCAATTCGTTGTGGTATGGAATATTTGGAAGTTCCGTATCACTGAGATAAGAAGTTTGTCGTCGGTGATGACTAAAGTAATTATTAGAATTGGAAAAAATTTTAATGTCTGCAATTTGTACCTGTGCAAAAGACCGCTAAACACAGCACCGGATTGTGCGCGAATTCTGTCGATTCTTTCAACAGCCTGTTGGGCAACACCACCCATCACACGAGCCATAACTTTTTCATTTAAAATCGACGTCAATTTTGCATGCGAAACCAAATTTGTTAGGAGCTGAAACATGTTCAAGTACATCGAGTTAAAGTCTGCAAGATTGGTGCGAGAAATACTGATTTCCTAACAAGAACAGAAAATAAGGGTTACCTGGAGACCAGCCATAGCAGCCTCTCGGACCCAGGCCCCAATATCACCACGGCTATCTATCGTGTACTCGCCAAGAGCAAGTAAATAACAATCGTATAAATCCTGGGCATATGGTCCCCATGTATCTATCGTGAGAAATGAATAACTCAAATAATACAGAAAAGAGATCACAGATAAATCAAACGATGTTTATTAGAGGATGCTCAGAGCTCACTTGATTCTTCGAGTCCCAGAGTTTGGCAAACCATTGTGAGGGAATGAAAAGCTTCTCTTCGACTTTCCGCCCACTTTAAAGTCTGCTCCGAGATGTGTGTGCATTTGACCAATGCTTGTATTATGTCCTTGGCTCTTTCTCGCAATATGAATAATGGAAAATATCCTGCAAACGTGTTATAATTTTTAAGCAGTTTAACGCAGCGAAAATAGTCTCTCTGTGAAATCGATTCAGTAACTTATGAGTTAGGCTCACCTATGGCTTGAGCAAATCCCATTCTGTTGATCCGATTGTTAGATGTCAAATTAGCCAAGTACCGGTCGACTATTATCTTTCGAGCATCTTTACTTATGTGAGCGCACGTATAATATTCGCTAAAAAAGTCGGAGTGCGCTTCTGCTGCTTTCAGTCTTATGCCAGCTACCTCGTGGTTCAAACATTCTTCCAATAAACTTTGCCAGTCAACTGATCGTAGAAAAAAAGTTATCTAGTATTTTCAAATTTCAGCACCATATCGCTGTCGCTGTCAAACTACATTGTATGTATTTTTTAGCAAAATATTTTGCTACTCACCAATAACATCGGTTGAATGAACCGGAAAACGGACACGGGCGCATTTTCGTATTAGTACTGCACATGCCTGCTTCATTAACTCTCCTCCTAAACCCTTAAATTGTCCTCGATTTCTGAAGATTCTCACGATATTACTTATTTGGTCGGCAGCTGGTTTTCCTGAATGTATATTAGGTAAAACATAAGGTAATGTTGATTCACCTTGAGGAGAGTATGAACGGATAAGAATGATTAAAGTAACCAAATATTTACTCACCAATAATATTTTCAATTTTGTCATCAGAATTGACATGTAATGATTCCAAAATTTCAGCAACAGCCAAAACTGATCCATGGCGAGTATTCAGGTCGATAGAGTTCAGCAAATCAAGCAGGTTCGGTAATACTGTTTCAACCATGTAGCAGGGATCCCTGGAAGTTAAATTGCAGAGGGCCTGTAAACAAATGATTATAAGCATTCGAACCATGTGGATAGAAAAATTTCTAAAATCTATTATATTATTAAAAAATAAAACTCAAGTCGACCAAACCTTAGCTGAAAGTTCCCGAATCGCCGTATCCCAGTGCGTGACTTTTCTCGTAAGTAAATGGTCGATCAAAGGCTTCGTGTATTCCTCGTATTGGGCTATATGGCCGCTACACATGAATATATATCAGTCAATATTCTGGATATAATCATACTTTTGTATAAAATTTAATAATCGGTCAGCAAAAACAACTTTGACTTGCCTGATTTTCAGATAAGCATTACTCCGTACACCTACTTCGAAGTAATCAGCGACGGTGAGAATATCTATTCCGTGTGGGAAGTTACCCTGTCTACCAACGTTTTCTTGAAATGCAGCCGAAGCAGCTCTACGACAGTTTATCTGGAACAATCGTTACGTTCTTTATCATAACAATCGTAATACTTGCTTCATTTATCAAAGAACTGATGAGGAAATGTAACGCGTTGTAATTCATCTTGAAATCAACCTCCATACCTCCCTATCAAAAACAGCCACGATGAGTAGTGTTGCAGCAATCTGATTAACATAAGGCTGTAATACTTCGGATTCAAAAGCTCTCGCAAAAGACCAGCAAACGTAACATGCAGCATCCCTTATTATCGATCCCACAGAACCATATGCCCGTGGCTCGTCAAATACCAGTGCCTGTAGAACCAAGGGGATTACATCCCCCAATCTATGAGGTAATAACAATCCTCTTCGCCCTACAATAAAGAAATCTTTGAAAACCTTTTTTACCTCATTTTTATGGAACACTTTGCTCGAGAATAAATAATAATTCAACGATTTAAATTGTTTTCATTAAGCAATGATTTTCTGCATGATTTTCTGCAATATTGATAGCAACACTCTGTAGAATGTATACCCAATTCAGCCAATGCCAGGCAACCGCCATGCCACGCTGAATCTGATTCGCGACCAGAAAATAGATTCAACACAAACCCTACGACTTCATCAGCTAAATCTATCGGTAGGCGGGCTGTCACTCGCCCAATACCTTTAGCTGCAGACCACCTGATGAATGAAAAAGTGTAGAAGTGTTAAAACGTGAAAATCAAGATATGTTTCATGGAAGGCAATACATTGCGTAGACAAAAAAAAAAAATTGATCATGAGTAGTATAGTAGAACCTGTTGTCATTTGCGTGTGATTATTATAACTCAATACCTAATAGTAATGACTTTGTCACGAAGGCCTTGTATAAGCTGCTCAATAATCTCTTCCGTGGCCGGAGGGATTTCGTCTTCGATGTCCTGAGGCGATGTTTCATTCGTATCTCCGACGCTGATGATTTCTGGATGTTTTCTATGCTCGGGTAACAAACTTATCGGCTTGCTTGCCCTCTGATATCGCCAATCAGCCACCTTAGCTCGTAGCAGAACAAAACCTGAAGTTATACATTGAAAACGTGTAATTAATACCTTCAAAGTTAGAATAAAAATAATGTTTAACGCCAGAATTGCAGAATGTTGAAGTTGAATATTCACCGATTCGTTGTATCACTTTAAGTGCAAACTTTCGGACGAGTGAATCCGGATTGTCACTTAATTTCATTTTCATGATTTTGTCCAACAGCATTTGAGCGTATGGTTTGAGATCTTCTCGGGCACAGTGTTTCAAAATAGAGGAAAGTATAGCTAGTGCGCTATGGATAGTAGACTCCGTTTCTAAGCTCTGAAAGCCATTATGGTTTGTGTATCGTAGTGAATTTTTTTAAGCAGTTAACTTTACTTTTTTCTCAAGTATAGTTAACTTTTTCAACTTAATCAAAAATTCTAATACTATTTACATGAATTTCTATGAATATCAGCAGATGGGTAACTTAAAAATACAGAAGCATCGAGCCTTCGAAACAACCTCTCCGTGCTAGCTCGTTGACGATTATAAGATACCAGTGAATGCTATTACATTACATGAATAAACTAATTACCTGGCAACACCAAATAACAATCTCTTCCAGATATAATTTCTTGATGTCCGAACGATTTAGAAAATTAGCGATTAGGAATACCGCAGCTACAGAACAGGTATCTTTCGATAGGCAATACAATTTGCACAGCTTTATTATCCTGAAATTTTTTTACTCAATTATTAAAATCGTTTGTAAGGTCAACCCTAGCAAGCTCGATTCTTCACTCACAATACGTGGATATTCATCAATTTGCAGCTATGTTGGGCAAGAGTAGAGGGGTCCACGGAAATGAAAGAACTTAATTTTTTTTAAACAATAGAAAATACATACCTGTTTGTGATTGTGTCTTCAGGTTTAACGTTATCCGAAATTTCCAAACGAGACAAAGGAAAAGGTATCTTGGAGATTATCGATAACCAAACAAGAAGGACATAACGTGTCTCCCATGTGAGTACGTCATTTGGGTCTTGTTTTTCTAGCATTCGAAGAACAGGTACGAGATCCATTACCTGAAATGAACAGCAACCCTTGAATGAAAGTTCTGTTTTAGTGAACAAAGACAGGACTTTAAACATAAAGTTCATTATACTTTCAATATAAGTTTATCTGAAATAGATTTTTTATTAAATGACTGTTCATAGGTTATGCATATGGAAGAGAAAGTAATCACCGGGCTTCTAACACACAGATGACCAAGGCAAGATTGAGTACTGGAATAGCATGCTCAAACAATAATAAAGTAAGCAACGAGTGTAATAGTAAAAGGATCGATAATGTTCCTCTCAATGATAATATAATACAATGAAATTACCTCGTGAGGAAGATGTGAGGCAACTTTCTTATAGGTTTTCACTGACATGATGACGAACATGTATTTGAATACGTTATGTTTTGCGCTGTCCGAAACACTCTCGTCCCGCACAATTGCCAGCATCGAACCAAGAATATCGTCCAAATATGGATCCAGCAAGTGTGGCTGATCCTGGTACTGTGTTAAAATAAAGATGAATCGATCCTGATTCCTTTCGATCAATGATGTCGTCAGATCGGAATTCTTCAACATTTTGACAAGTGCAGTAACTTCATCTATTTCTTTGAACATGTTATGCCCGCAGCCCATGCTTTCAGGATCAGGTCCATCGCTTATCACCATTTTGGTTTTATTGTCACAACAATGAAAACGAACCAACTCGAACCAGCTTAAAATATTTCGGATTACCTATTTCGTTTCCGTTAAAATGTAGTGACATGTATTTTGTTTGTCAAAAATATTCAATAGTTATAGGGATTCGCTTGGAGACAATTCGTTGTAGAAATATTTTGACAGATGACACATGATTTGGTGTTCTTGAAATATCAGAACCACCCCCTAACAACAACCAGCAGAACTACTTTCATTAACAGTTCTTACTTTCGGTGGGGGTAGACCTCCATCTCTTTCGGTCAGCTGACTTGCTCGATAACTCTCCATTGACCGTGTCTACTTATGTCATACGCGTTGCACTGCCAGTCATATATGTATTAGTACATATATGCTGCCAGTACACTGCGGACGGATGCAACGGACAAACGGCCATAGCAAAAAGAACCCCAAAAAATGAAATGCCTAGTTTTAAAGATGTAATAAAATCAATGAATAGTGTGATCCGATAGGCAAAATCAAAAAATTCAGATTTCAGTCTTCCAGATCATTGTTTCTTGTATGGTGAAGCAGTTCTTTATTGATTTACTGATTCCACCTCCAAATAACAACCAGCAGAACTACTTTCTACTTTCGATGAGCTGATCTGCTAGATAACTATGGAGGGCTTCTCTAGCCCTCCATATAGATAACTTTACTTGCTATAGGTAACACCCATTTTTCTTTTTTCCTCTCCATGTGTAGAGCGACACCTCAAATCCAAAAGAAACGACTGCTGTCGACCTCTGTCTACTGTGATAGCAGCATCGGGATCCCGCAGCATCGACGGTGAAGACAAAGAATTGTCCACTGCGCCTGTGAAGATCTGCCATAGATCTACCCTGTGGTCTAACCTGAAACCGAAATTTATCTAATGAGACAACGGTATCAGTTCTTTTCCTCTTGTCATTAAGGGCCTTTTTAATCATTCGATCTGTCAAAGAAACAAACATTAGATGAAAATGGGTGTGCTGCGGTTAGTATGTTCTTTAGAAGTTTAAAGGAGCTTGGTGCTATGAAGATTGATTTGTTTGGATAAGAGCTAGGTGATTCCAAGGTTCACGTTACAGATTTGCTGTCAAAACTACCATTGCCGGCGGAATTACATACTACACTATTCGAGAAGGACTTTGGTCCGAACCTGAAGACAGCATAAAACTTTATTGCAAAATGTATAACACTGTTACACCATATGTGAAGAAAAATATCCCCATGGACGTCGTTCCTGAGGTTTGGCCCAGGACATTCATTATCATATCATCAATTTTTAACAAGGATTCAAAGCTAAATCTGAATAATTTTTGTTTCAAGTTTCCAAAACTACCGAACATGACAGACATCACGAGCCTGGTACAAACTATGTGGAACAAAGGTGTCATTACATCATTCAAGTTCATATCTGAACTTTCCGAACATACGTCTAGAGGTATCGAAGTGATTGGAATCAAAGAAGCCATTTCCGGTGCCATAGATTCGTTGAATGCAGCTGAAAGAGCAGGCAGATCTTAGCAATTGAATCCATAAAATTATTATTGATACATAATATGTATTCATTTCCCTCTTATATTAGTGAGAATTTATAGTTCCATGTGTGAATAACTAATATATGCAATCCAAGCAAAGATTGACCCACTCACCCAAAATTAATTTTGCGAAAAAAAAGCCTTTGAAAATTGAAACAAAATAGTTATAGTAGTCCAAAATACTACTCTGGAGACTAGAAAATGCTCTCGACATCATTGAACATTACATGTTTAGAATATCGCTTCACTATTTCCTTGAATTACGATGGCTAGCGAGTTTGATTCGACAATGCCTTCCGCCAATTTTTGACCTGTTCAGGGATACCAGGTTTTCCGTTTCCGCAAGGAGCGTCCGCAGCCAAGCCTAGTTAACGTCATGAACGTAGTCCTAGCATTATCTATACTCAAATGGTCCTATCACGTCCTATAGTTAACGTAGTTCAACGGGACGCCACCTACGAGGTATAAAAATTCGGGAAGTAGACGAGAGGGCGAGAGCAATTTGTGTCACGTGACCGGTCAGTTGTGCAGTAGACATGGCGGACAAAGAGGAGGCTGAGAAGACAATCGCCGAGGACTTGGTTGTCACCAAGTATAAGATGGCTGGTGATATAGTAAACCGTAAGAAACTAACGCAGAATAAAATGAGGATCTTAGGGACTATCAAATCTTCCTCTCAAATATCAGAGTCTTCTAAATTTTCAACGATATTGTGAAAGGCCATATGGAATGTGGCGCGCCAATGCCGGGCTTCCTTGCCATGTGGGTTGGCGTCGAGCCTGAATTTTTTTACACTTTCCCGCAAATATCCCTCCGTATCGTATGTTAATATGCTCAACATTAGTTCCTAAATTCACCTGTTCACTAGATTAAGCCGTTTGCCATACTATTATCATAGGTGATTCGTTTCATGCAATTCCGGAATGCATTAACTATTCGGCTGATTGCTTCAAGATAACGTTCTAATTTTACTCTTATTGAAATTAAGGTTAATTTTCACCACTATCCCCTTACAAAAATGTGACTCGTAAGTTTAATTAATAATTCGTGGACTTATATTTGATCGGTATAATTCTGTTCAGTACTCAACTTATGCCAAGTAAGGTCCTTGCATAGTATGATCACTTCCACCTCGTTTGTGAGCCAGTAATGGATAAGAATTTCCGGTTGGATTCAGTCAGTGTTTCCAGAATTTTTTTAATAAATTTATGTCGATGTAGAAGTTTTTAGTTTAATTAAGAATAAATCATAATCTATCCCTACTTCTGTTGATTCGAAATGAAAAACTACTCATACAGTTGATAAACCGAAATCTGAACAAACCGCAGCATCACATTCTTCTCGAATATTCTTCTATTTCAGATATTCTGACATTAGATAGCATACAAAGTTTCTACACAGGAATTGCCTAAGATATCAGCATAGTAACAAGTTCTGTCTCTGCGACAAAGCTTAGTATGCTTGACTTCAGAAAACATTCGTAATTTATGTGGTGCTTATGTTATAGGAGTTCTGAAGCAGGTCTTAGACAACTGTGTCGTTGGCACATCGGTCAGGCACATCTGTGAGCTAGGTGATAAGCTGTTAACAGAGGAGACAGGCAAGGTTTTCAAGAAAGAGAAAGAATTGAAAAAGGGTATAGCTTTTCCGACATGTGTCTCAGTGAACAACTGCATTTGTCATTTCTCCCCTGTACCCAGTGAACCTGATCAGATTCTAAAGGAAGATGACATGGTCAAAGTGTGAGTTGTACCAAAAGTTCGATTTAATTGTTTTAATTCGCTAGAAAGCAGCAAGCCTCTAACTTATATCTTGTTATTATTATTATTTTTATTCTAGAGACCTCGGTGCTCATGTAGATGGCTTTATCGCCGTAGTGGCGCACACCATTGTAATTGGTTCATCGACGGACAAAAAAGTAACCGGTAGAAAAGCTGATGTAGTGCTAGCTGCACACTATGCTTCACAAGCTGCGTTACGACTTCTCAAACCAGGCACCGAGGTAGGATGCATTAGAAAACCTAAGAAAAGAGTACATTTCACTTTTATAGAGTTCGACTTTTCATATTTGATGGAAGGTAAAAGTTTTTGTGCAGATTGTAGATCTCAGATAGGATCGAGCCAGACGCTTATCTTTGACATTACACGGTGAACACATGCTTCAACTCATGTGTAATATTTTATTTCTCTTTCTATGTTACTAGACCTACACCATCACAGGGACAGTAGAGAAAATTTGTGGCGCCTACAAGTGTAAGCCGATTGAAGGAATGCTTAGCCATCAATTAAAACAATTTAAAATCGATGGCGAAAAAACCATCATCCAAAATCCCAATGATGCACAGAAAAAAGAACATGAGAAGTTCACTCTCGAAACACACGAGGTACAAGTTTCAACAATAAATGAGACCAAATCTCTAAGTCTAAATTAGCCCCAGGTTTCATTGTAACCTATTGAATTCTGCAAGTGGTCGAGATTATTTCTTTGCGATAATTAATCGGTATGTTTCCCAATTTAGGTATACGCAATGGATGTACTGGTAAGTACAGGTGACGGAGTTGGACGAGAGCAAGATACTAGAGTGACAATATACAAGAAAACAGAAGAAACTTATCAACTAAAACTCAAAGCGTCACGTATGTTTTACTCGGAGTTATCGCATAAGCATGGACTCATGCCCTTCAACTTGCGCACTTTTGAGGATGAGAAAAAAGCCAAAATGGCAGTTGTCGAGTGTGTTAATCACAGGTTGATCGAACCATTTCAGGTACGAATCATCACTATATTAACCAACCAATTAATGCATGACTTCGAAATTCGCTAGTTGTGCATTTTTACGTAAGATAACACCTCAAGAAAAATTCAATTCATAGTGTGCCTGTGCTTCGTAAAAGCTGTTTACAATAAAATGTCAAATCTTTCCATATTCCAGGTGTTATATGAAAAACCAAATGAGCATGTAGCGCAATTCAAGTTTACAGTGCTTCTCATGCCCAACGGACCACACAAAATTACAGGAATTCCTT
This sequence comes from Athalia circularis, assembly GCA_963978495.1. Taxonomy (NCBI): domain Eukaryota; kingdom Metazoa; phylum Arthropoda; class Insecta; order Hymenoptera; family Athaliidae; genus Athalia; species Athalia circularis. The sequence continues at coordinate 93,415 of OZ021701.1, read as the reverse complement.
TTGATCTTGAGATTTTCCATTCCGAATGTCTTGTCGAGGATCCTGAGCTTAAGGTACGAGTTAATGCAGCTGAATTTGTTTGAATTTTTTAAGAATGACCTAGACGAAAGATTAGTATTGAAAATACTGTCGTATCATAATCATTACCGATGTAACTGCTTTTGTTCGATTTTAGTCTCTCCTGAACTCTTCGGCAAACCCCAAGTCTGCAAAAAAGAAAAAAAAGAAGGCTGAGAAGGCAGTCGGCGAAGTGGCTATGGAGTTAGATGTCCAGGCTTAACATCTGATTTATTTTCATCCATGACTTATTGGCATCATGCACCCTCCCATCTTTTAGTTGAAGAGAAAATAAAATGAACGATTACTGTCAAAAGTAGAACTGGACACTGTTCAAGAACGAATCGTACGTCAAGTGTGAGAAGCAAAATTTCAGTCATAACCTTCATACCGCAGGATGTGATCACTGTCCACGTTAAACAAATTTGTCATAGTCAGCCACAGTGAAATGGCGAGCCATTTTTACTTCGTTGACCATAACGTCAAGCTACATGTTATAAGAATTCATCGGTAGATCGCCGAGGTATATGTCAATGAGGAATTCATATTGTTACCAAAGTGTCGTCTGTTAGAGTATTACTGTCTTTTATTTCACACAAGCGTACACATATAGTCTTGTTCATCCGCACTTTCCTCTGATTTTAAATGCAATAACTCTTACTTCAACATGGTGTCATCACATGCTTTACGTTGGACACTCCATTTGTAATTTCAATTCAATACCACGAAAGCATTTCGGCTGCAACACCAGCATTTAACACATTCTTCATCCTATTCAGTTGAACATATCGCCAGCTTATACAGTAATCTACGGATAGAACTCCATAATATTGAAATACCGATTACGGATTGAAAGGTTGAAGGTTTATTGACTCAATGTTGCTAATGTAATCAAATATTCAAGCGATATTTTTCATCCAGCTGTGAGAACCATATTATGGTAAATTCATATACTGCAAAACAAAAGTGATCTATGTTGACAATGCACGATTTGCAAAAAAAAAAAAACAGAAAAAAAACTCCCTGAATCATATACTCGGAATCCAGCTTTGTCAATACATTCTGATGAGTTGTAATATCTGATGCGTTAAGAGATGGTTTCGTTCTTGGCTGTAAATTAGACTCCCTGAACTAACTACCATTTGTGGGTACTATGGGAGGAGGATCAATTGTCCTGGAACGCGGTTTTTTGGGGGCATCTGGATTAACATTGGAGAATTTATGAAATAATAATATTACGTAATAACTAATAGTTTTATATAAGGATGCTAGATAATGTATCTATGTTATAGATATTTTTTCTACTCGAGTTATGCATATGTATTGTCGGATGTTGACGAGTGTACTTGTAAAACAAAGGTATCCTATGGTGACCTGCACGGTCTTTCCACAGCTTGAAATTCTTCTTAACTCAAATTATGTTATTGCAGGCCATAAATTTTGTCACTTGTTGAAATACAATTTTACATCTTTACATGGTGAAATGCACGACTGATTTTAATTTTTAAACATATTCGGATATCCTGCAAACGCGCTTACCCTGAGTACTCGGGATGCTTCACTGCATGTATTTTGACGTCGAAAAATACCTGCTTAGAGCAAATAGCGCAGTACAAGGAGTAGATACATTCAAAAGGAAGAAGAAAAAAAAGTAACAAATATTAGATTGATGCAGTTTAAAAAGAGAGTGACGAAAAAAGGGAAACGAATATTTCACATGCACCGAAGAAGACACACTGTTACAAATCAAACCAATTTACATTTATTAACTTTGTAATCAATTATTTCATGGTGCAGTACTTGCGGTAGCAACTACAATTCACGATGTTTGACAAAATGCGCACACGAAATACAGAATGTAGATCAGTATCAAAGAAAAGTTTGTCTGTATGAAGAATGAACTAAGAGAATTCTTGTGAATGTAAATAATATTGATATGACGCGCAACGATCATGGATTTTGAACATTCCTCTGACGGGCACATTACGGAAATTATAGATGTGACGTAAAATTTGTATCGACTATATCAAATAGCCATGTGCGTAAACACATGAGCTTGCTAAGACACTAGTAGATTGTTCTTCTTTTCTCGGATTAAGTTGCTCATAAGAAAGCAGCTTGATTGTGGTTAGCCCTCGACCGTATACATATAGTGGTGTGTTAATGTAATATGTGAAAAACTAGTTTCAAATAAAATCTAAAGATTCGATCCTTACGACATTTCTACATCTGTGATGATAGGTGGAAATTTCAACTTGAGTACAACTGTGTTTGGCGTAGTGATGTCTGCCACCATTATTTCAGAACCATCTTTTAAACCAAGCTCAATCAGAGATTTGTTCAAATTTACTCTAGTCTTCTCCTCGATGCTTGCGATCGTATGCATGTATAGGGTTTTGTTTTTCCCATCAATGTTTGCTGTCACACCTGGATTTTTCATCTGTAGGTCAATCCTTTCGCACAATATGTCTAGCAGACACTTGAGTTTTAACGATGAATCAGATATCCGTATTTCTCTTGGGATTTGACTACAAGCTAAGCAATCATTCTTCTTTTCCGCCTCGTATGTATAAGTATAAATTCCATCTAGATCATTTAATACCTGTCAAACGGTATGAAAACAAACGTTCTATAACTAACTGGTATAAACATATCACAGAGTTGTACGGTAAATGACTATCTAACGAACCATGTAATTATTCAATGAAGAGCAACAACTTGTTGCTAACTTGAAAACTTCTGTACTACAGGTGGCAGCGATGACTGCATTTGTCGATGCAACAGCAGGAATTATATTCTTCACAACTCCTTGAACAAGTCTGTAGGTTAATCCTTGTATGCTAAACTGCACAGCTCTTTCGTTAGACTTTTCATAGATCCAATTTATGTGGTGTGGATCGTCTCCATCAATGGGACAGTCAAACGGATTTTCTTTTGGCCACTGAATAACTTTTACATATTCAATACAGTGTTCGGGTAAACGTGGAGTATTTGCTATGGTACACAGCGGATAGGTAACCTGTTTGACAACAAATGACAAATAAATTTTTATTTTTTCCATGGGTAATAAAAATTGATACGAGACTTTTCAAACTCGGATTTTTCCATTTCTATAAATATTGAAACTAGACCAACGAAAAAGAATCGAACTAAAGAAACTAATTAAACTGAAACTGGAATAAACAGTGTAAACTGAAATTTAGAGAATGTCACCTGTGGAGGATAAAGATCTAATGTACATTCGATACAGGCTGATAAACCAGGTAAAATGACTCTTGCGTTCCCCTTAAATCCTTCCGTACCTCCGTCTATCAGTGGGATAACACTCGACTGATCCAATTCTCCATCTTCATAATTGAGCAGCGATATCAACATACCATTGATCCATCTTCTAGCAACGATTGAATCTAGCCCAGATATTACGATGTGAAATTGTCGATAGAAGGCTTCATCCTTTTCTTGAATCTTACAAAAGTGTGGCGTCACGTTACATCCAGACACTCGAGCATTGATAAACTTTGCCGCAACCTCAGCTTTTGAGGCACCGATGTCTTTGTGACGAAAAAGAAATTGTCTATTTTGGAAAGGAAAAGATTGAAATAGAGATAATTTATATCAATAAAATACTAATTCACCGTAACATGAAAATAGACTATCTTTTTCGTAAACCGGTTGCGTTAGGCTAGATATACCTGTTAAGGTTTGACAGTTCGATGGTATCCATGTCAATAAGATGAATCTGTCTAAAACCCATCAGGGCCAAATCCTTGAGAAGTTCACACCCTAATCCTCCTGCTCCGATGACCAATAACTTGCAATTTTCACTCAAAAATTGTAACGTATCGGGTGACGGTTCGAAATCCGGCCGACAAAATGGACCAGATCTCTCTAAAACCTTTCGTAGGTGACACCATTTTCGGTGTAAATGGTCTGATCCCATTTTTACAACTGTTGGAAAATTGATTTCATGTGAACAGTGCTTGGCAATTTAGAGGATAATAGACTGTCCAACGGAGCTTTTTCCCTTTACAACCAATTCACAAGACTTTCCATTTTCCGCTAATGGAAGCCCGTGAGAAAAATAATGGCGAAATAATGGAGGACGTGTAGGTAGCGGATAGCGGACCAAGAAGCGAAATGAACGCAGATTCGGTGTGAGTAGTAGAGGCCACTGATATTACCAGAGAATCTGGAATTACCTATCTATTCTCATTACCTATGTAACGTCATGTACGGAAGACAGTCAACGCGGAAGACGCCAAATGGACAATTTAGACACTAAGATTATCCACTAATGATAATATAGAACTTCAGTACATCGTTAAGTTACATAGTTATACAATGAAATTAATTAATTAACTAATGAGATACAAATCAAGAGGTATAAAGTGGAGATGCAGCACCAGCTTCGCGTAATATATACAAAGTTTATCTCACGGGCAAAAACACTTAAAATAGTTCCCAACTAAGATAGAATAAACAAATAGCGATTTTTACAAATAGCTCGGCACTTGAGTTTGAGTACGCTGACAATTAGAGCCGAAATAGGGAACAAGACACTTCTTTTTGAACCACGATACTTTAACTTTCAATCTGCATCTCGACCTCATTCTCTGAACGCTAAGAACATTTACTAATTGTGACTGACTTTAAAAATTCAAATATATTCATTTTTATCAAACCCAATTTCATTCAGTTTCATTTGATACGAAATTCCTTTCCGTGCGCTTAGACCGAATATTTCAATATTCCCGGGCGAATAGTAACCCGAATATCATCCGCGAAAGTGGGGACGTAACTGATATTACTATGGAGGGAACGATGTAGTGGATGGAGGATTTGCCGTCCGTTCGGCGCTGTTCCACGCGCTGTTCCCACATGATTCGACGCCATTACTGACGCTAACAATATCTATGGAGTATATATGGTGAGACCACGTGAGATTAACACGATGGCTGGGCTCACAGATGTTTCCCGTTCATTTCACGACAAACGCGACAAACTGAAATTTTTACGAGTGCCGCGATCTGAATGTCTGTCATAAATGGTCATATAACCAGTGGCGCATAATAAATGAACGTTGAAATCAGTGGTCTACAGGATCGAACCACTGAAGTTCAATGGATCGAACAGTTTCTCATTTGTCAGTTGTGTAAACAAATGTAGCGTCATTTGAAACCTACGTACGTGAATGTCAAACGACATCTTTGCATTTAGATGACAACATTGGAATCCAATAACAATCTGCGGTGGTAAGCATTGTCTTTTGCTTGTCCATACTCTTATACGTCAACGGTACTCCAGAGGTTGTCGCACTATCGTGTATGTATACATGAAATATTCTGTCGTTTCATAAAAATTGTACACCGAACAGACGGTTTCAATATGATACTCTCTTCTTATTCGAGCGTATAGTAATATATGATTCACGAATGCTTGCTTCGTGCTGCCTTGTATAATCCTTGATTTCTCGAATGAATCTTTACGTGTCAAGTGGAGCCATAGTAGAGCAAACTAGAAAAGAGTATAAATCGATAACAAAGCACGTTTGATTATTTCCATCACTGTTTCTACACATCACTTCCCAAGCAACGTGAATAATTATTTTCTATACCTACGCAGTCCTGTAAATCGCCGCGTAATATTTTGTAAAAGTTTTTCTTGTCTTTTTTTTTCATTATGAAATACCTATACATGTGAAGCTAGGTGTTAAGTATTTTAATAAACCTTACAATTAGCCAATGACGCGAAAACTCATTGGAACAATATGACGCGATCATCTTGCAATTGAGGAACTGTCATTCTTGGCTATTTATATCAATTTTTCTACCAAGTTTCTTCCTGATATAGAAAGAACGTCGACCCTGCAGAAGACTATTTCAATAATCCGAGATATGCTTAGAATTAAGGAAGACCTACTAAGCGATATGATAGAACAGGATGGAAAGGATGAATCTCGCAGTGCTTCAAACACTAATACAATCGATGTTAGAGCCTGCTACAAACCCAGCGAACGAGTGAGAATTTTCCTCCTATGCAATTAATTAGACAGTATGGTAACGCCTAAAACTTTTTCACAAATTATTTGTCATATTCTTACTTTAGAGCACTGCATGTTTCCATACAAATTTGAAGGATGTAATAGCCCCAGTAATATAACGTCGTTGCTCAAACGATCTCCAAGAAAATTTGTGTAATTAAATTTGAAATCTGAACAGAGGCGCTGCTCTAAATCACCCTGTTGTTCGAAATAATTCTAAGATCTTTTATTTTCACCTTGATTGCTTTACTGCATGTGACTGACATATTTATGTAGGTATTACGTATCCACAGATTATTTAATCGGTCACTCACTATTAGTAATTACCAACTCAGAATGGCTCTGATGGACAATTAATAATCGACAAATGCAAAAACAAAAAGAAAAAATCGGAGCTGCATTCTTTTAACGTATAATTTCCTCTTCAAGTTTGCTTGATTCAATTACTTTTACTTTGATTGGCGAGATTGAGTCGAGCGCGTCTTACGAACTGAATGCTGCACGTTGAGTTACACCGGAAATATTCTCGGCAGTTTCGAAATCCTGTCACCATGTTCATTGAAATTGATCAGTGAATATTCGAATAGCACTGATATATATCTAATATGAGTGTCGAATAGCGAGATTTGCTCGTCGAATGTTGGCCGAGAGATGGTCATTTTTCCCTGAGAAACCATTTTTTCTGACAATTTTGCTACAAATGTGTAACTTACACAACGAGTTTATGTCGGTATGATAATTTTCCGTGTACAATATATCCTTTCGATTTTTACAATTTCTAGGTTTACAGTCTGCATACATCAACATCCAATTATTACGCTGTAGATTTCCCTATCTTAATTCCAATACAGACTCGTTCATCTGATTTTTATTACAGTTCATTCTCATTGTCAGCAAATATATTACGCGTATACCTATATGTGTAACTCGTACTAAAAGTTACGCTTGAAAACAACGAATCATAAATGAATTTGGGTACTCGACTGTAATTATAACGGCATTTCATCTATTTCGGCTCTGTAGTAGCCTCTGCGATATATCATCTCCTTTTTATGTTCAGTGTTTCACATCTATTCAACTTCCTACCAATAGAAATAAATAATTAACAGAAGATGCGATAGTTTCTTCAAACTTACAAAAGGAAATGGGGCGGTCCATCCCAACCTACCCTACCATCGAAATTGACATTTTGGATTTGGCCCCGATTTTTTCATGGTTGCGTACTATGTGAAAAAGAGTTCCATGATTTTTTTCGAATTTTGTCATCAGACCGTTGCCGAGATATGAATGTTTCAAAATTTCTACAGAAATGCATCGATTTGGATGTTTTTTTGTCTTCAAATTGTGCGTCTTCCAATGAACTTTCAAATGTACATGCAGAAAGTTATCGAAGAATTATTTCCCGTTTTTTTTCTAATTTATAGACTAAAATCTGAAATTTGAACATTGTTTGTATCCTTCGATTTTTTGGGAAAAATTCTCAAAAAAACTACTTCCCTTTCTCAAGAATATTAAGCCTAGTCCTGTCGTGGGTAAACGATTTTTGATATTATTTCAAAGTTTTTGAGAAAAAAAAAAAAATCTAACAAAAGAACCTTAAGATATCAATGGAAAATGACAAATGCAGATAATCGGAAATCGTGGAAATAATGAATCTGCGATTGAAGAAAATATTTTTCATCTTTAATCATTTCGGTTTTATTATTGTTGTCGTTTAAATATTTTACATGAGTGATTCTCTTTCGAACTTAGAAATCACTCTCATCGTTAGAGATCCATCTGTGTTTGGTATCACGCAATGAAATTACTGAGTGCCTGTTATAGTTTTGGCCTTTGAATATCGAATATTGAGAGCGTCGGCTGCTTTTTTATAATCTTCAATTGTTGAGAACTTAACTTCGATGTTTGGTACATTAGGTGGTTTTTCAGCCCATTCATATATCTTTTGAGAGGTTGAAATCTGTTCATTAATTGGCAACCGAAAACTAGCTCCTGTTACGACTCTATTTATCGTACCTCCAACTCCATCGCAAGGTCTTTTCCCATGATAGCTTGCGAAGAAATGCCATTGCGTTATCCGAAACACAGATGGATCGCTAACGATGAGAGTGATTTCTAGCTCGAAAGAGAATCACTCATGTAAAATATCTGAACGACAACAATAGTAAAATCGGAATGTTTAAGGATGAAAAATATTTTCTTCAATCGCAGATTCATTATTTCCACGATTTCCGGCTACCTCCATTTGTAATTTTTCATTGTTATCTTAAGGTTTTTTTGTTGGAAATTTGTTTTTTTTTTCAAAAATTCTGCAAAAATAGCAAAAATCGTTTACCCACAACGGGACGAGGCTTAAAATGCTTGAGAAAAGGAAGTAGTTTTTTTTTTTTAAATTTTCACAAAAAAATCGAAGGATACAAACAATGTTCAAAATCAGATTTTAGTCTATAAATTAGAAAAAAAAAACGGTAAATAATTCTTCGATATCTGTTTGCATGTATACATTTTTGGAAAGTTCATTGGAAAACAATTTGCTCAAAATTCACAATTTGAAAAAAATAGTACATTGTGCCCCCAGAGAGAAAAGTAGGAAATTTACTTTCGCGTATAAAATTGCCACCCGAGCCGAAGGCGAGGGTGGCAAATACGCGGGAATAGATGTCCTACTTTTCTCCCGTGGAGCACATACGTTTTTTTCTTCTACCGACTCCTAAAGTTCGATTTTAGACCCGCAAACAAGGGACTAAAGTTCCACTTTTATTCCCGCACAGTTGAAACGCCGTAGTAATGCGCATGCGCCCTATGTCAGCTGTGAGGGAGTAAAAGTGGAACTTTAGTCCCGCGTTTGCGGGTCTAAAATCGAACTTCAGGCGTCGGTAGAAGAAAAAAAAACATTCAAATCGATGCATTTGCGGAGAAGTTATGAGCATTCAAAAAAAAGGGTCTGAAATTTCGAAAAAAATTCATATTTCGGGAACGGTCTGATGAAAAAATTCGAAAAAAATCAGGGAACTCTTTTTCACATAGTACGAAAACATGATAAAATTGGGGCCGTTCCAAATCCAAAATGTCAATTTCGATGGTAGGGTAGGTTGGGATGGACCGCCCCAAATATAAAAAGAAAATGAAAATGTATCCGCGCGGTATATAAATGATAAAATTTTCAAACTGCGAAGCTTCGACAGCCAATTGTCCGATTACGACCGCGGCGTTTACGCAATGCAGCGGGACTTATGTGACCAAGTGCTGAACTGTTCCGCTATTCTATATTTCTATAATGTAGATGTTTTACATGCAATTGTACTCGTAAAAATTATCAAAAGTATCATTACGATGAGAGATTCGGCAGTAAAAGATAATCACCTGATGGTAATGGCCATAAGATCAGCAGCTCTTTCCCGTAACAATTCGCGCTGTACCCTTTCGACCGTCTTAAAACTGTCTCGTTACTAATTTTCGCTGTCAACTGGCTATTAGCCTCGCTATTAGCTGTCGTAGGAAACAGCCGATAGTTTTAGTTCGCTCGAAATGTCTGAATATAGGTATAAATGATATAAGCGATGACACGGAGAAGCAGTGGCAGGAATTTCCATTTCTTTCCAGTTTAATATTTACCCGAGTTTGAAACCTACAATTTGTTCAACTAGTAATTAACACAATCAGGCGTTCACCATACGGCGTTTATCTAACTTTGTAGTCTGGGAGTTTATCGTGTCAACTATTATTATACGTAAAGTCATAACAGAGAATAAGCAATACCATACTATAGGTACATACACAAATTACTACGATCACCGATTTTAGCGAGGACTGCAAAGGAAAAAATAACGAACTTGAAATTGTGGATTGAATTAACTGCGACGCAAATTCAAGTTAGAAATAATATACTTTTTCGGACAGTATAACATTACTCGGTGGATAAATTTAATTCTCGAACTGTACTTCGCACTTACGTAGGGATTGCAGCTGAAAAGAGTCGCTGCACTCTGCAGCGGTAATATACGTTTGTCTATTCGCGGTTGACTTTAAATTTCGAGGTTTTGAGGTCCCCGGGACTTGGCACGTTTACAGATCCCAAACAACTACACAGTTTTATTCTGGACTCCCCGCAATTTACTAAGGTTCAAGTGTTATGTTAATTAGGTACATATAGGTATAGGTAGCGCGGGGGATTAAACTCGTATGAGTCCGCTGGTTTCTGACCGTTCGATTCGCAAACATGTAATTTTTATATTTTCATACAATACGCGTAGTTTTTGTGTGACAAAATTTTTCTTTTCGCCCATCACTGATCCATACACGAGGCATCTACAAGCCCCTTATCGTATACGTTGTTGTGCTTTGATTAAAAGCAATGATCTGATCAAATGCTTTTGATCCGGTTGAACGCTCGGTGAAATTTCGCTATCCTGCAGGCATGCGATACACCGTATACGTACACGACATACATATAGCTATCCGATTTTTACAGACACTGAATGATAAAAAAATGGATTGATATCAACACGATATAATAACTACCTATACCGGATATGTATAGTTGTCGTTAACGAAAATTGATATCCGATACTTCTAATTGACATATTTTGTTAATAATGCCTCGTCGTAGTTATTGCGATTATCGATCCGAAACTATGTCAATCTGCAGCAAAATTTTATATCTTGGAAGGTGTATAAAACTTAAATTATTACGAAACCATAAAAACTAGCCAATTCTGTAGGTATTCCTCACCCGCGGCACAGCTTTCCCAAAGTTCAACGTTGATGCGAAAAAATCGAGATAAGTTCTATCGTGAACTGCCTATGTAGAATCATGAGTTCTCGGCTCCCCACCCTCGTATTTCGTGGCTGATAAATACACACACGTACAACCCACCACTACAAATAATTGATGGTATGGACATCCTGATGGAGTTGCCTCTTTCGTATAACGTAATCAACGTTCGGTCAAATTCAGTAAGGATCGGGTATTCGGCGTGAACAGTGGTTCTTTAAAATCTCTTACCACTTAAGACTGAGGAGTGTGTGCGAACCTCGTATCTCCCGTCGCTGAAAAACAGATTGAACAACGAACGAGTATTGAAATTAAATAATATTGATAGATTATCTAAGGGTATACTATACGTATACAAGTAGTATATTCTTGCCTATAACGCATACACATATAAGGTTTCTTTTACGTAAAACTGACTGACTGATTTTCTCGACTGACTCAGTTCACAGGGGTCTAAGAGCTAATCGTAAGTGGATGTCATTTCAATACTTGAAGCGGTGGAAAAGCTCATTGATTATCAATTGTGTCATTTATACAATTGCATCCAATGTTGGCTGAAAGTGAATATAGTCAGCGAATGACATATAAATCGTTATACTACCAATCTTCGGGGTTTCATCTGCCTCATTATCACGCGATTATTTTCTAACACCTTTTCCGATTTTTTCAAAAAGTTCCAAACATACACATCTTCATGCTTCATTCTTTTCAAAGAACTGCGGTTCAAGAACTTTGATCTTCCTGAAGTTTGGAAGATTTAATAGCTCGATGAAAGATCGGTTTTATCATGTAACGGATCGAACGTTTATCTTTTGGATTTATAGGGTATGTATACCCTACTGATTATAAAATAAGTTATACAGGGTGTCCCATTCTAAGTGAACCATTTTGATTACTCGAAAGGATGAGGTCGTACCAAAAAACTTTTCATACAAACGTTGTAGGGTTTCGGGGGGGGGGGAAGCTTGACTATGTCCAATTTTTTTTCAAATGTTTTTGAAAGGGTCAAATCGACGTCAACTTGTTTTTCTCTAATGAAATGACATATTTTTTCTCCAGAATCTGAAAGAGCGTTAAATTCTGCACCAAAAAGTACTCACACACATATGGCCTAAAGTCAATAGGTACTTGGGTAGAGCCGGTCAAAAAAGTGTGCTCACACATTGGCCCGCGTCTCGCTGGTACGCTGGCGGATGCTGCACCACGGCCGCGACGCGTGAACCCATGTATCGGCACACTTTTTTGACCGGCTCTACCCAAGAACCTATTGACTTTAGGCCATATGTGTGTGAGTACTTTTTGGTGCAGAATTTAACGCTCTTTCAGATTCTGGAGAAAAAAAATATGTCATTCCATCAGAAAAAAACAAGTTGACCTCGATTTGACCCTTTCAAAGTCATTTGAAAATAAATTAAATATAGTCAAGTTCTTTCCCCCTCGAAACCCTATAACTTTTGTATGAACAGTTTTTTGGTACGACCTCATCCTTTCGAGTTATCAAAATGGTTCACTTAGAATGGGACACCCTGTGTATACTCTTTGCAAACAGAGCATAACTGCAGACGACTTTTATTGGGAGTTCGCGTAGTACATGCATACATTTTTCCACCCCTTTGCATGGTAATTTCTTAGCTGTCGGTCAAATTCATCAGAAATTAATGATATAATGCAGTAGTCGAGTATCATTATATCGACACGTATGTATATAGTTATATTTTTATACATAATTATCATCGAGTGTTGCGTATTGTTGGCCGTGATCACTATTGTTGCTGCTCTGCCTCTACTACTACCACTACTAATACTACTACTACTACTACTACTACTACTACTACTACTACTACTACTACTACTACTACTGCTGCTGCTGCTGCTGCTACGATTATTATCATCACTATTATTATTATTATTATTATTATTATTATTGTTGTTGTTGTTGTTATTATTACTATATTATTATAATTGTTGTTGTTGTTGTTCATATAAGTTATGATTTTATGAGTTTGTAGCGAATTTTTTGTAGCGGTGTGTTACCGTTTTTCTGTTTCATGCAGTAAAAAGACAAAAATTTGAGAGTTAAAAAGCATTGATTGTGAGTCGATGTTGCATGGACCCCATCATTCGTGGCCTCGCTGCTCTCGCAAACAAACCCTTCTGTGCTCTTCAGTACAAATGAATGATCGAATAATCTTCTTTGCCATTGTTACACTACGTTAAAGTGACGTCAATTTGTCGAATATGATCAACGACAATCAGGTAAGTGCCCCATGTTCGTAGTTCGTTAAAAAGAAACGCTTTGTGATCAGTTCACCGATTTTTGAGTGGCAATAATTTAAACACTGTTCCGCGAATTTGCACACCTTTCGTCTTTCTGTGAATTAAAAAATGGTCGGTCGCAATCAACGCTGATGATTTTAGTTGAAAGTTGCCAGCAGTTTTTGACGATGATGATTTCGGGGAAACTATATGACATTCTAGCGAATAGGACTATTGTTGTAAGAGGCAATTTTTGATTTTTAGCCCACTACAGGTGCTTTTCAATGAATTTCACATATCCTGAATCTCGATAAATAATTGTACTTCATTACTAATCGATCATTAAGGAACTACACTGAATAGGTATACATAGTCTTTTTAGGATCCTGAAGAAACTCGAGGATTCGTTGGGTATTGTTATAATCTGTGTGGAAAGCACAGTTAGTTTAGTTAGTTTTGTTGTAGTGAGGCTATAATTAGCCGCAATTTATCAATTATTACCAAAATTCACGTCATTTTTTTCTCTCTTCATTCTTCAAGCATGACCGTGAATTAGAGAGTACGAATATTCTAGTTTAGCTTTGCGTGTCAAATTCATGTGTGCGCTATCATTTGCGACTCTCAATCAGCTTGAATGCATAATCTATAGATGCGGTTTGATTGCGCGATCTATTACACGTGAAGTTCAACGAATAATAACGAGCTTAATCCAATAGTGTACCTACCTGTGCACAAAATTTTTGCATTGTAGCATCTTAAAAGAAACTACACGTATGTTTACTTTGCAGGCCTGGTTTCGAGGGGTGCGAAGTAGTAAATTTCGACATGTTTATGGATTACCTGCTAAAAGAGAAAAGTGTTACGACAACATAAAGATAACTAAAAACGCCCACGATTCACAATTTTGTGCAGTAAATCCAAAATTTTTGGCTATTGTGACGGAGGTTGCGGGTGGTGGTGCCTTTCTCGTTTTGCCGCTTGACAGCGTAAGAAATTGAGTTCTGAAGTTGTTTTTAACCTGACATCTGTTGATTTTTGTGAATCTCGCAAAAAGTACTCAATTATTTTCTCTGTACAAAGTGAAAAATTCTTTTCATGTATTCTCAATCCACGCGAAACGTAACCAGTATTTATTTATTTATTTATATTACATATGTATATATGTACATAAAAATTAAGTTAATTTATTAATTTATTTAAAAATCAATTTATTTATGCATATATATTTTTTTGACTTTCAATATACAGACTGGTCGATTGGATTTTAATGCAAGCAGAGTTACCGGTCACACAGGACCAGTATTAGACATTAAATGGAATCCGTTTAATGACAATGTGATTGCTTCATGTTCCGATGATTGCACGGTACGTGTACCATGTAACAAGCCCTATAACAGGACCACTTGGTTCTACAAATTCGACCTGTCCGTCTTTTAAACGTGGCAGGTGTTAAAAATCGAATAACCCTAATTCATGAGATCATGTACTAATCATGTTAATTAACTCATCTCAATGTCAAAAAGCACCGTTGAAGATAGAATCAGAGTCAAAAACTATCGTCCCTATATTCTGAAATTACCATAAGTTTCTCACGTAATTGATTTTTGAGTATTTTTGTCTAGTGTAAATCATATTTTTGCATTATATTTTACAGATTAAATTGTGGCACATACCTGATGGAGGTCTTTGCAGAAACTTGACCGAGTGGCTTGTCGAATTACAAGGTCACAAACGGCGAGTGGCATATATCGAATGGCATCCCGTAGCTGAAAATGTATTGTTCAGTGCGGGATTTGATCACCTCATTATCGTGTGGGATATAAACAGCGGTGAAGCTGTAAGCATCATAGACAGACATCCAGATGTTATATACAGCATGTCTCTAAACCGAGATGGAAGTTTACTCGCTACCACTTGTAAAGATAAAAAACTACGTGTCTTTGAACCGAGATCAGGGATCGTTGTTTCAGTTAGTACAACCTGCTATCACTAGTTTGTAATTTTGTATGTTATCTTCGGCAGGTAATTGCTTGTCTTAATTATGTGAATATTGATTTAAATGTTGTGATTGGACTTTTCATCATTTTAGGAAGGTGTATGTCATGCTGGGACAAAAGCAAGTAAAGTGGTATTTCTCGGTGGTTCTGGCCGCCTACTGACGACTGGCTTTAGCAGACACTCAGATAGGCAATATGCCGTTTGGAGTCAACATGATTTGTCCAGTCCTTTGACTTGCGAGACGATCGACTCTTCGAGTGGTGTAGTTTTTCCATACTATGACAATGACACCAATATGATCTACCTTGCGGGAAAGGTGACGATCGTACTCAATCAAGTTTCTTACCGAAGTAGAAAGACATATTTCGTTACTCATCTTATCTGCTGAATGGATTAATAATAATCCCAGTAAATATTATAGGGTGATGGCAACATTAGATATTACGAGGTGGTAAATGAGACACCCTGGGTACATTTCCTCAGCCAATTTATATCCGGCAATCCTCAAAGAGGACTGGGTGTGATGCCAAAGAGAGGAGTCTGTACCAGTCAGTGTGAGGTTTTCAGGTTTTTCAAGTTACATGCAACCAGAGGAATGTGCGAGCCCATTTCTATGATAGTTCCTCGAAAGGTAATGCGTTAATCTGAAACTAATAATCTTCAGTTGCATGTCCTATCTATATATAATACTGATTCTTATGACGTTGTGATCAATAAATTCATTTGCAGAGTGATCAATTCCAAGAAGACTTATACCCGGACACAGTAAGTACCACGCCAGCTCTGACAGTAAAAGATTGGGTCAATGGCATGAATAGCCCTCCAAATCTGATCTCGTTGAAAACAGGTAGATCAAATGAAAAGTTCGATAGTCAGTTCTAAACCTGAAATATGTTCGCCAAATGTGCAATACAGGCTCATAAGTGACATTTCTTTAATGAAGTAGGTGACGTTTACTTTTTCAAACAGGCGGAAGTATCACAACGCATAAGCCTCGGGCTTACAAACAAAATCAAGGTCCTGCTGCCACCGATCTGAACACTAAGAAGAAGTTTGCATTTTTGTCAACTGAAACAGTGCCGGATTACAGGCCGGTAGAGCTTCACGACATGTCCGAAAAGAGTCAAAAGACGTCTAGCAATCTGAGTACCAAGTTTCATCAGCTACAACAAAAGTTTGGCAGCGTCACGACGCAGGTGAGAATTCACACACCTTTTTGCTGCTATTATACATATTTCATGTAATTCATCTGAAATTTTCAACACTGATATACTTTCCACCACATATGATTTTAATATCATTATATTTACCTATTTGAAATTAATTTGGAAAAATACAATTATCAGAATAGTAATGAATGGTTGATCAAGAATTTTGACATTTTCCTGAGTAACTAAAAAGCCTGGACATCATTTATGCGAGGCAGACTCCCTCTGCATGGAATTTCAATGTTCAAATGTAATACAACTAATCTTGTTATCATTTTATTCCTTTCGGTTGACGAAAGACCCTGAACATGCTTCATGATTCATATTGACAATACTTTAATACATCATCTTGTGACACTTGGAACATATTATTGACTGCATTTCATGTCAATGAAACAAACATAAAATCATTGTGGCTTCGGACCGAGTCAAATTAGGTGTGTGTAGAGCTCATAAAGAATCATTTACCTGCGATAACATAACTAATCAAGTCCAGTTTTTGTTGATATAAAATAAGAGCTACCCCGTCGACCGTTTGTTTAACCCACTAACACTTTGCATGGACCACATCAAGTCGACGAGATGTAGTACTGAATTCCATGAGCTCGTGAACAAGTTTGGAAGTTGTACTAATTATTACCGAAAGGTACGTTTGCGTGATTTATTTTTTTCATTATTTTTTTCTCATAATTTCTTGGTAATGGTGGTGGATTTCATTTTCTGTGACACATGCAGGTTTTACTGGCTCTCATATGGTAACCAATCATTGAAAAACTATTATGCAAAGACAATTGCTATCTATCTCTTGTCAAACTGTATTTTGTAAAACCTTGCTTGGTCAGCTGAGAAATATTTCATGAGATATGAAAATAATATTCAAGATACGATCCGACTACACCGATCAGCGGTTCGCATCTAGCATCTAATAATATAATCATATGTATCATTTTAGAACAATATTTTGGCATCACCGACAAGCGACAACAAAACACTCAGCACCGTAGAACCTCTTAACGAATCCAACTTGAGGATGGCTTACGCGCATCAAGGGGATGAATTGAAATTAGTAAGACGACAGTTGGCTAATAGTCAGCTACGGATCAAGGAGTTGGAAGAACAAGTGTTGAAGCTCCAAAATCAATGAAAAGTGCATTTTTTCATTGCATAATGGTCAAGGAGCAAAGTATCTTATTCCTAATCAAAGCTTCTTATCGAAAGGTCTTATGAACGTGGCCATTGTAAACGGATGTCAACTCCAAGTAATCCGACGTCTGTATCAGCGTGGTTCAGATGCTTGGAATGATTAGTTCGTTACGTTGTCACACCCGTCTTCATGTTTGTTAAAAATTAATTCTTGTATTGTTCGCTTCAAACAAATGAAATCTACATTAGGAACAAAACCGCATGGTCAAGATTGAGCCGTAAACAGTATTTTTTTGATACAATAGCACAGCTTTTTGCTTCTCACAGTTGAATTCTCGTTGAATTACAGACGTGGAAAAATTCATCGAATCAAAATGCAGAAGTTCATATTTATGATTTTCCAACTTGGATGTAACTTGTGCGGTTGTGACAGTATCTAATATAACTGTTAAATAATTGCGCTAAAACCTTGATGTACCTACCTAGATTTCAATGGCCACTGCAATATCGTAGATGAACGATTAGCTTGAAATTGATAACTATCTATGAAATAGAGCGAGTCAATGAATCTGTATTACCGCACTAACAAATAGATAATATCTGAAGACGCAAAATACTGTAATCAATTGGTACAAATTTTGAAAAATGGAAATTTTACACAAACTAGAAATAAGCAGCAATATCTCAATCTAATTTTTCATATGCTATTCAGTTGAGTAGTCATAGCTTGCGTGCTATCGATGTTACCAGTTCATCAATCTATTTATCGTGCCTTTGCCAAAAACTAAACACTGCCTCCAATCATTTTCTTTTACTCCTTTGCGCGTTTGAAGATAGAAAGGTAAAATATACTTATGTCAGATTCTACAGAGCCAATTTCAGCCAGAGTTCAAACGCCCGTTTTAATTTGAAATTGAATAACAAATGCGGATTACGATGGTACATATGACACCGAACGGTAAAAACAAGTACAAAGAACAGTATGCGCTATATAAACTTACAATTAGAAGTGTCTCTATTCAAAAGTTTATACTTTCGACTGAAGACATGAGATTGGAAAAATAAAAATGAAAGGGATTGAAATTATTTCTTTGCAAAAAATCAAATTGCGTTTCATAAAATTTTTTCCTTCCACTTGAATGATATTCTAATACATGCTATCTAAATCTATACCTTTACCTTACTTCACGTTAGACGTACGGCACGTATCACTTATAAACCAGCCTCAAGGTAATTTTCAATAATTGGATGATTGTGTATAATTTGTACCGTCAATGTTTCAATTGGGATTCAACAATTACGTTCAAGAAAATCTGCGTACAGCAGCGATAAGAATAAATCAGTAATTTATTTGAATCCCTATATGAAAGAATGAGAAATTAAATCTGGTATTTTGCTTACCGAAAGCAGTCCGTAATAAATTCGTACAGTACACTCGTATCTCATGGTCAGTTTGAATATTAGTCAGCCATTGATACTTTGACAGAATGGCATTACAAGTCGCATCAATTGTTTTAAGTGAAGGTTGCATTGCACATATGCCAAAGACATTGATAATTGTTTTAAGTAAACGAAGAATGCACAAAAATTAGAAATTATATGATCGTAATATTATGAGAATTAGGATGAAACTTTGAACTTTGGCAGTTAGATACAGAGCTACCTACTTATTATTATCATCATCATCATCATCATCATCATCATCATCATCATCATCATCATCACTAACGTACAAGCATAGATATATCAATATATCTATGGTACAAGTGTTCAATATTTGTACGTGTAAGCAATATAAGCGAATAATTTTTTTGAATTTAGCTCGTACTCAATAGAGGAATTAATTAATTGCAATTTTCGATTTCATACAAATAAAGATCTAATACTGTGCAAATACATACCAATAGCTGTGCATAATATCGTCATTAACCCATCAGTTACAACAATGAATAAAATAGTGATGAATAGTACGATGTTACTAAAATCTTAGAAAAATGGTTTGTAACTACTTTCCAGCTTGCACGATATCTGACGACCTTCCAGTTTCCTATTTGACAATATGTACACTTATTGCCTCAGACAAAATATCATCACATACACGAAATAATATTCGAACAAACCAGGCATGAAACAAATTATCATTGCTTACAGTACAGAGTCTTTTTCTTTTGAATTTGATCAGATTAGATTAGTAAAAATTCCCGGTATTACGTCAAAAGCTTGAAGGCAACCTCTTCTGCTTCTACGACCTGATAATTATATTAATAAATTGTATTGCATCGATATGATATGTGGACGGATACAATTTCGCTTAGGAAAAATTGAAATACATTTTATCATCTATAATTGTCTTTTCTTTTCACATAATCTTCAATGATCATGTTGGTATTAAAATGACATAACTACCGTTCTAGTAATCAATATGAAAAAATATCTAATATTTTATGAAATTCTTTTTTCTATACGCGCTTAAATGTTACAGCAGATACACCCGTATACATTTTAAACCGCCACGTGTCATCTCTATTTAATAAGGAAAAAAAACACTCGTGTTTCCTACTGGGCTACCTACTTTGCGCGGTGAACTGCTTTTTCACGGTTATACGTCCAAGAGCCATATGGGGCATAAACGTTACAGGAATTACGAACTTCTGCCCCCCTAATCTCTGCTTCTGCATAAACACAATTTTGTATGTGTATGTGTGCGTATAAGTGTATGTATATACCACTGATATAGTTAGTATATTTATACATGTATATCAGTGATATATACGTATGTGTAGGAAACCCTTGCTGCCTTGCTGGTAGTTTGACGGAATTGTGTTGGTGTTATCCTTAACGAGTCCAATTGTGCCTTCGGACTTATTTAAAAATCTTGTTGAAAGTTGACATAGAATATACGGTGGGTTCTCTATCTCTTGAATACAATTGCATACCCGATTATCAAACCGGGTACAACCAGCGATGTTGCGGTCGCTAACGTCGCTGATGCGGGATTACACCCGTCGCCGCTACAAGTGTAGACGCAGGTTCGATACACCAACTGGTCACCAGGCTGACGAACGTAATTGCAGTAATTTCCCACGTCCAGCGAAGAACAGTATCTTTTGGTACCTATCCCTCCTGTCAACAAAGAATAATAAATTTTATATTCAGCGATTCGAAACGACGGGTAGAGGTGCGATGCAGCAGAATGGGCCCATATAAGAAAACTTGAAAATTTGCTAGAATGGTGCGTCAAGAATAGAAATTGCACAACAGTTTTCAGTGTTCGGCACCTCTGTTGCCCCCCTCTATATCCCTTTGTTAATTTATTCGTTGAAAAATTCCATCCCCATTGAACAAACACAAATAGAAAAATCAGCTCATGCATGTGCAGCATACATACCTATACCAATACATAATTGTGGCATTTTATTGGATTGGTACAGATGTTCGTACAATGTGGTAAATTCAGCAGTACGCGTGAGGGACATTACGAAGGGCTTATAAGTTGCATTGTTAAAACGGACGTGCGGAAATGTGGAAGCATGCGAGAGGCTCAAGTTGCATATACATAGAAAGAAAAAGTTACAACGCAACGAAGATGTGAATGAATCAGATTTCATCCTATGACCTCCGTATCGCCCGATGGTCTTGACGCAGTAACGGGCCTCGAAAACGTGGTCGCAGCTTCGCATATGCAAAGCTTCTTTAACCAAGTCACCTTCCATGCATTCCCATTCGGTAGCCGACTCACACTGATAGCAATCTAGACCAAAACCTCCACCATTGGAAGCCAATGCACTTGGTTAGTTAATAAATAAATGGCAAGTATACAGGTATATACCTAGGTATAGGTGTAGGCGTAGCAGTAGGTATAGTTATATGTAGCTCTAGGTGTATGTATATAGGTATGTTTGTACAACATGGCTATATGTATAGGTATAAGTACCGGGATTCGGTAGGGTGAAACGAGGAAGAAATTATTACTCCGATCGAATCACGAATACATGTGCATACTTATGCATATACTTATACCATCCAAGAAATGCCTGTTCTACGCCAGAATAATGTTCGCAACGCCGCAGCCGATATACCTAAATTTATCTTTTTCCTGCGCATGGCCCACGGAGTACAAAAGTAAAATTTATAGGAAGTTTGGTGCTCTATGAAAATTAGTCTTTACGCTTGAATTTGAATTCGATAGGATGAAGAGAAAAGCATTTATAGGCGTTTAATGATAAATTTAAATATAAAATGGGCTTTCAACAGTGGCAGAATAAAAGTGGCTGATTTTAGAAACTCGGTCTCTGGAAATATTTTGTAGAGAATTTAATTCCCTACAAGACGATACCCCGGTCATTATTTTATCAACGACATTTGTTGAGTTATAAAGTTAACGAAAACGAAAAATTTTTTTTCCACGTTATAATGGGAAATCTTCTTTAAGCGAGTGCGAGCGGTGTAATTAAGTTATAGGGCTCAATTTGGAACCAAATTTTTTTTAGTTACAGACAACGTAATCTTTGTATGCGACCGAGAAACAAAATAGTCGATTTTTTGGCGCAGCTAATACACACACATACACCGCACACGCGCGCGTGCGCGGGCGTAACCGGTCAGTTTCAGATGTCATACGGGTATACCGTAAACGTGTAATTTTATTTCCACCCTGAAATTAAGTGTGCTCTTTCTAACGAATTCTGATAATATAATGATTCGATGATATACTATGCTATAGAATTAGGTGTACGTTAGTCAGTTTTTTCAAAAGTGTTATATTCAGAGTTATTTATAGCGTCGTTAGTTACGACCAGCGTATACATACAGGTTGAAATGCGAGTGTGGTACTTTGATTTACCCTCGAATCTTCCGACGTGCTTTATGCAGTATCGAGCACCGTATACGTTATCGCATGGCTCCGGTTTAATGTCGATGTCACTTTGCAGATACTCATTGCACTGAAATGGATTGTCAGAATCCGTACCCAGGCATTGATAACAATCGATCGCGCTCGCTAAATATAAATAAATAAATAAATAAATAAACAAATAATAAAATAAACAATCTGGAAAGGAAAACAGGTAGCGAGAGAAGGATGCGATGCGAGATAGGACGAAGGATGGCAAAAGAACGCGATAATATCTGTAGCTGACTTTCAAAGGGGCCAAAATTTATGGCTACTTTTGTCGCACAGGTGAACATTCCGATATCTATGACTCTATACCGTTAAAAGTGGTTAAGATGCGGAATACTTGAGAGTTTAATCACATTTCTATTATAGACTGAACTCATGCCCGTTCCTCGCGAAATACGGAATATGGCCTGAAAATGTCATGGATACAATCATCTTATGAACCATAATTGTGAGTGTGCAATTTTTGAAATATCATATTAAAACAACAACTCGGACAATTGTATTATATATTTAATATAAAATAAGGATTAAAGTACAGCTATGGCTGACTATGAATTTCATCTTATTTTATTTTACATCTGTTCTTTTCTACTGGGTTGAACTTTCATTTCAGGGTTCTAAAGAGGACGTCAAATTAAATTTACGTTGACTAGCCACGGGCACTGCAAGATTTTGGGATTGACTTACGGAGCAAAACGGAAATTACAAGCGCAGGAACGATATCAAACGAAATATGTGTGTACGTACGTACGTACGTAGTACACACAATATACATATCTATACATGCCACGCGAGTAGCATGGTTTGTATATCACATCATTACATCTGTGTTGCATTCTCGCTTAATTTCTAGTGCTATCGGGATTAGGCATCCGACACCAAGTACAACTCTCTCCCTTCCTAACTGTAAATTAATCATAGCAACATCGAGGCTGACCCCAACGGCCTGGGAGGAATAAGTGTTTTAACAGGGCTTTATTACTTATGTTGTGCATAGGTACGTACGTACATACGTACATTCGTATATTAGTATCTCAATTAAAGTATCGTTGTACGAAAAAAAGGAATTTTGGTGAAACATTTGTCAAGTTGACGGTAAAACTTTGTTCAGCAAACGAAATTTCTATCATACTACAGACTCTTGTTACGTGATATTACCGTGTTGTTTTTTTTTGTTCTTGTTTCTTAGATATTTTCAATAAGTTCTTCGAATGCAACAAAACATAATTCAGACGTTCGTTCACCCAATAAATACCACGAATTGATTCGAAAAAACAAAGGATTTTATTAAACGATCAATAGCGAATTCTATCTGCAGCGAGAAAGTTTGAATTCTTACAGATGCAAATCTCTCGTTGCACACGAATTTTCTGCACGCTGGGTGCGTGGGTAACTTGTTATATGAGCGTTACGAGACTAACACTTATTGTTAATAGTTCGTTCACTTTTAATTCATACGTACAGGTGTAAATCCGAGTGGAGAATTATTGTAATATTTCTTGCGCCGATTATCCAGAGGCTACAATTAGGTACATACTCGATTTTTATCATGATTTATCGTTACTGATCTATTATCGATTCGTATTAAATATTACTTGCAATTACAACTTTGAGTTTTCATCCTGCTCAGTGAAAATGAGGTTGAAAACGCGCTTTAACATAATTGACTAAAAAATCAGTCGATCAACAATCATTGTTTGCTTTCGTTATGCCATTTTTTGGGGTTTGTTAGAAATTGTAAATCTAGAACTTTAATTATGAATCAAATATTAGTCTAATATACGTATGTAAATTAATAGGAAGCGGCATGCTGCGCGAGAGATAACTTGCTAAAAATGTTTATTGCAGGATAATCAAATTCCGAAGTTTGGAGGTTGAGTTGATGGCATATTTATCTTTGTCTTTCACCATAATTATACAGTACGATGATTTGCCGACCTAAACTGACGTTAGATTAGGATCACGCAATTGTTAAAATCATTAGGCGTTCGACGAGCCTTTTCACATAGGTATGTATTATGTTCCCTTGGATTGTTATACGCCTTCAAATTGTTTCATACTTGCTGATATCTCCAAGCGCGCCTAATTGTTATGAAAATCGTTATTCAGGGCTCCAAATTTTTATATAGATCTATTAAAACTTGTGCGCGCTGTTTCGTAAAACAAAGTTACCAAAGTTTAAGGCCCCGCCCAGACGAAATTTGTCAGGCGTTACGTTTCGTTTGTACACGACGGTGAATCAGACGCGCTGTAGGATTTTGTAGAATATGGAGATAAATAGAACAGGTAAGAAGCACAACTTTACTCACCTAATTTAAGGTACGCCAAAAGAAGCGCAACGATTATTAACAATGATGCGTCTCCTCGATTACTTGCCATTGTGTTTCAAATTTATTTTTCTTTCGTTTAGAACCGTGGCTAACCGCAGCTTGAGCAGCAATTGTCACTGTATCGCGTTGCTAATGACACAAAGGCACTATACACCTGGGTGCTGCGCCGCGTTCACGTTCACCTGTCGTTTCGTGAAAAATGACTGACCCTTGCCGCCTGCTACCGCCTGACCAAAGCGCCTGAAACTGAAGCGACGATCTACAGTTTCATTTGTTTGTATGTAGGCGCCAATGCAAGGAATCAAAGTAGGGGTTCAACACCTCCGCCAATCACGATCCAGAGATCCTGGGGAAACGAGCCGAGGCCTTTCCTCTTTGTTGATGCGTTGATACACTGATATATGTTCATAAGATATGTATAGTGATTCGACGGTAATTCGTGTGTAACCGTTGAGTGTAGATAGGGTACGGTGTAACTGCTGTGTATCCGGATCTACATATTTTGAACGGTAGGGAATTCGCGTGTGGGGTACACGCGAGTGCAGCCAAGTGCAGCTAGCAGACGTTTGGAAGGTACAGAGGCGCATTTGAATGTACTCAATGTCGATTGTTGCACTTTCATGAAGTTTGCGGAGTGCCATGAGTGGAAGGAGTGATTACCTATTATTTGTTTTATCATCAACGAGATATAAATGTGTGTTACCGTTGGTGCAACCCGTGTTGTACTAGGAATATCGGGATTTCTCTAATTTGAGTGAAAATGTGACTGAATTTCAACCCGGTAATTACATGTTTGTATTGTTACAGTATTTCTGAATTTTCGTTACAACAAATATCAATCTAACAATATATCTCACATCATTATCTTTGATAAATTAACGGCTAGTTTGTTTATATCGAGGACTAAAAACTAAAAGGATGCAACTACAAAAACTCATAGCTGCTGATTATACGTATCAAATATTGATTATACATACTTATATTTTGTATTTTAATATTGTGAATTTTTATTGATACAAATAAACTTTATTTATCATTTTTGTAAGTAGATCTGTATTGTAATGATTTAATAACTGAGAAAAACAACGGCGTATGGTATCATGAGCGTGAAAATTCTGTTCTCAAATTATTCATTTGTAGGAAATTTTTCCTCTTGTCAAATTTTTCTGATTAGTCATTGCAAGAGTCATTGCATCATTTCTTAGCACGTTGGTGGCCCTAGTATTCTATATTCATTTGAAATATTTGTGCCAATCAATGATAAGAGGAATTTACAGTTGCTTGTAGCTTGGACAATAAGATTTTGATTAGAAATTTCATTATCACACTGCTACAATTAATTAGTGTTTCTTAGCGTACACTTGGAATTCCTCATTCTACAGCAAACTTTGGTCAAAGTCTCGATAAATTCACTACGTCATGGAATATTAATATCGTATGTGCTTAGGATTTATATCGGGATCAAATTCCAGGAATCAGCTCGATAATAATTAGAGTAGGGTCTTGTAGTTTGCCAACCATCTCTCACTTTGCGAGTCCACTGCTAACTTCATTTCCAGACAATTTGGAAATGATTAAAGAATTCTTACCTTTCAATTTCAGCTTGGAAGACTTCTTTGATTTTATTTGCTCGATTTTAATAAAAGGCTTCCTCACTCTGCCAAATATATTCTTATTATTCTGTTTATTGCACAAAAAGAATGCCCTTGATGAGATTGTAGGTACGACTTTCCCAGATAATATTGATTTTGAGGATTCCCCAATTTCTGGACGAGTTTTTGCAAACTTTGGAGAAATAGCCTTCAGACGTTCAGATTTGTGTTTAAGAACGATTGATTTTTCACTCATCATTTGATGTTTGAAATTATTCAATGTTAACTTCCGGTTTGTGCACTTATGCGTTGACGATTTAGGTAGTACAGTCGATCTAATATTGGCTACGTTTGATGTAATGCTTGGAATATGATCGGCAGACTTCAATAATTTCTTTCTTACTGCAATTGCAGATGGCAATCTTGCACTGGAAGACAAATTGTTATCTTCGATCTTACTTCCGTCTTGATTTTTGAATATTCTGTGACTGCTGACCGGTCTTGTTTTTCTACTACATGCGATCCTCTTAACATTTGTATAAATCAAAGATGCTCGACGTATCCTATTTGTTTTAGCTGCCAGGTTTATATCACTTTTCACTGAAGTACTACAATCGTCGGCAGAAGAATTCATCTTTGATTCATTTGTCTCCACAGCATGTCGATTTGTAGCGAGCACTCCACCTGAACCCTGTAGAAAGAGTAGTAACATAAATTGCATATGGAAAACGTGTGCCCGCTGATACTTGAATAGCTCAACAATGCTTGAGCACTGTCTCCTTTAACGGCGATATCAAACTGTGAATAGTAGATGAAAATGCATGTGCACTTGTACATAGAACACGATTATTTATCTCCATGCCAGAAATAGCCAAAAATTAAATCGTCATTTATTTCAACAGTGTCTAAAATTTATCGTGAAGGTAATGCTTGTGTTCGAAATGTGATTGAACTGACTGTAGAATTTTGGGAGAACAAGCATGCGAGCATGGTCTTTTGCATATGTATAGGTATATACATGCACAGAGAAAGAAAAATAAACAAAAATTATACCGAACGACACCATCACCTTTTTTGTTGTCTAAAAAATGATCTCTTATAATGGAATAATTTGATCAATTTCGAATCGATTCAACTGGAAGATACACGATAGATACTTAAGGATATATACCTACTAGGAATGAATAAAAGTAAAGTCGATAAACGCGTACTAATAAAGTTTTGATTTATTTACACAAATGTATTATAAATCAGTACAATAAGAAAGAGTATGCATGAATTATTAAAAAAAATCGCATCATTCATAACTCGATTCTTGTTATTATCAGTCTTAGCAAGAAATCTCGATCTCATAGAGGCAGAAGAAACAAGTTTGTCAAATTTAAATCTCAAAACTACAAAATTTTAAAACTTGGCCAACGGTCATATTAGTATATTCTGAGGTATGGTGTCGCACGATTGAACTGGGGTTCAGGTTGCTGTAGCGACCGTGTTTTAAAAGTTATAAAATTGACAAATTGAACCAACTGTTGATTTACTGAATGCAGCTACGCCTACAATGTAATGTGTTTGTACGCAAAGTTTTGAGAAAATCAATTTCGAGCTGCCTGGAATAAGTTTATACTAACAATAAGATAATAGTTGGACCTTTGAGCCGTTATAATATGAAAGATTAATAATTTGGATTAGGCTCGTATGGCTTGCTAGGCTTACGGTAATGAGAGTGGAATTAATCCTTATTACGATCTAATGAGATTTTTAAAGTGGTACGAGTGCTCTTATCCCTAATACTCATGAACGAGGATGACCGACTTAATTATTCTCAGATTGGCTAAAGATTTGATTGATTTCATTGCAGGTACACTTTCCCCAAGACTTAGTAGTCTATGTGACAGAATTAGCGTTTGGTATATTCAACCTTAAATTAAGAGCCACCATTTTCTGACCGTGATAAGTCTTCGTCATATAGCGACATTTACGATTGCTGCGTTATAGTGATATGGAGATATTTCTTCTAAGTAAACATAGTTATGATGAATATTGAGAGAAATATTTCTCCCATTTTCTTCGATAACTAGTTTTGCAATACTTTCTGACCGCAGGAAACATTTTTCAACATTCTTTCCACTCGGTGAATTGTCACATATTCTGTCGTAAAGTCTTTAATTTTTTAATTCATTTTTCACAACATATTGCTATTCGAAATTTCAATATACAAACAAAGTAACTACCTTGTCGATTGGTTTTGAATTAATTCAACTTTTGTTCAACTTTTAGTTTTCGGTTTAGGAAATACCACTAAAGTCAACTCTCATAAATAAACTGAAATATGACCATGTTAAAGGATTCAACGCTACATAATATTGTTTCTCGGAAGACCAGCTACTTAGTGCGTGAAAATGTAGTCAAACGTTTCAAAATATATCTGTGTGATGCCACTGATGAAAGTAACGTGAAATGTTCAATACCAATGATATTAATAAAGAGTGATCAACGTCTATTCGTTTCCTTACAGTGACTTAACAAACAAATGAAATGAAGTATTAAGACAGTACGCATTGCCTTATTTCAGTATCTATGTGTCCGCTTTGGCCATCTGGATTGGAATTTACCTTACTCAGTGTTCGATTGAACGATGAAGCGAGGTTCACATACGTTAACTTTAAATACGACCGTACACCCCTCAGTGAACGATATTGGCTGTTTGGGAGGCGGCTATTAGGATTATTTGTTGTAAGATCTAGAATCGACGGCCCTAATGCAGCTCCAACCTACAGAACAAAATTTGCCAAGTTAGAGTAACACGGTGCCCCAATGTTGAAGTTAAACGTTTCAAGGATGTACGGATGTCTATTGGTTGAAAAAAAAACCGATTTCCATGAGCGATATTGTAACATTGTAGAAAATCCACCGAGTCAATAGATTTTTGAGAATCTATAGACACCTTTTATAACAAACAAGGTATGCACTCACCTCTTCAAAAACAGTAGGTGTATACTTTGGCGGGACAAACATGTGGCTTTGTGTTTTGTTTACTCCATCCCGAACTCTAGCTGGCATTGAGTTTACCATTCTACCGGAATTGTAATTACATTCCAAAGTGTAACTCCGCACCAGGCCAGTTAATTTATAGACCGCCACTCTACCAGATCCCTCACGTGACATACCGTCTCGTTTATCACTGAACAAGACCAAGCATATTTATTTATAATTTAGTTACACAAGGATTCTCCGATGATGGGCTTCCGCATGCATCAGCGTTTTATCTGTGAAGATGTTGATTTTTCTTCAATAATAGATTATCAATTTACTTACATCAAATACATATTTCTTTCTGCAAAGTTACAAGAAGTGAAATGAAAGTTGGGATTATTGAGAGACATCAACTTTGGAAGTAGCATACACATAACGGTATCTTCCGCATCGTCAAAATGATTTCCATACATGAATACTCCCTTCTTTGAGGCATGACCATGTAAATCGATGTATAAGTAGAGTCCAGAGTTCTCAGGATCTATCGGGATTTGTCCAATGCCTGCCGCGGTACATGCTTTTTTATCACATTCGTTTTCTGAATTTTCCAATTTTGCTTTCAAGTCTTCAACCAGCTGCTCATTGCCTCCTTCAAAAAGTAATATTCCAATCATCTAGTAGACCAACCCCGAATAATATGACGTTGAACAGCATCGTGAGTACTGTTTGGTATCTCGGAGTATATTATAGTATATTATGTATATGAATAATATTCACCATGCAATATATGCCCTGGACTTGCCTCTGCCAGCTCACATACCTTGCGAGATTCTGGCTCATCCCTGCCTTTTTCATCCAAGGTCATCAGTGTCACCTAATACATAGTATACAAATCACAGGCAATCTATATCTCCACGGTGTGTATAACATAATTTTGAATCTTTGTTAATTTTATCCTGTTTTTCCAAGAGTCGAATAGGGGTCTTTGGAAATTACCTGCTGCAGCAGTCTGTTGGTTGTATCACGAATAACATTAGTCAGAGATTCAGTAGGTCCAACGACATTGACTGTTTTTTTGCCAACTTCCAAATTAATGTTCGATGATTTCTCAGTAGGAATCTCGTCTGGCACTTGATAAGAGTGGTGATGATACCTTACCGAAGAAGAGATGTCATAATTTTCCAAAGTCAATGAAAGATAACGTGTCAGTTTTGGTGCGACTACAGGTTCATATTTATTCAGTAATTATCAACTTACATAATGAGCACTCTGGCAGCATATATAGTTGGGTGATCGATGAAAGATGGATTTAGATAGACTCGGTTCAAATTGACCCCCCTTGTATCCATCCGATAATGTCCTCTGGCCACTCCATCAGGATTGAGCATCGGAATCATTTTGAAAACATAGGTCCGACGTAGATTAATAGCTATAGGGTCTTCTCGATTTAGCAGGAAATTGAGAAATCCATTGAACACAAAACTGGATGGTGTCTCTCCCGGATGAACTCTGGCACTTATAAATATAACCTGTAAACAGATTGATGCAATTAAATTTCATCAACCATCAAAATTACAATGTCTTTCACTGCTATACTTCTAGGGATATTTGTGGGCAGTCGAAAGATATAAAAGATTTGGAATATAGAATTTTATAGCATATAGAACACAGCATTCCTTTTTGCTTCTAAATTTGAATGGTCTCTCTTCATCTTTCATTGGAAATAGTCGTTTCAGCTTTGCCTCTCTTTCGGTTGAAATATTGTGATGAGAACTTATTGTCAACAAATCCAACCTCAGGCCCTCCAGGGACATTATAGCACATTCTCTATGATAATAAATATCATCGGCAAGTGTAACATTCCTCTTCATCAGTTTCACATCTATTCGCTTCAAATAATTTTGCAAGTCCGTATATGAGAATGGATAAGTGAATGCAATATAAGTTATAGCCCTGTTGTCTTCTGGTGTGCGAAACACAAACGATAGTGTGAATTCGCTACCCTTGTGATCAAGCTGGAAAAAAATGAATGCATTTACCCTTCAACTTTTTTTTTGCTTACTACGAACTTCTAGAAGCTGTTTCTTTGATTTCAAATATAAATAAACGTGCTCATATAACGATTTTTCCAAAATCCATTGTCAAAAAATGAGTGTATTTCCAATAACTCAATTCTGAAAAATCTAGATGCTGAAAAATCCATTTAATCTTTTTGACAAGTAACTAGCTGCGACGATAAAAATAGCAGTTAAGCTTGAAGCAAGGCCAAATTTGTTATTGAGTAATTGCCTTGAAATAATCGTAATTATAATTACAGCAAAGGTCGGCTTGTCTCGGATTCGTTCCCATTGCAAATGACCTGGTATAGTTTTATAAACAGGACACATTCCCTGGCTGAACATTTTCACTTGCTTGTTGAGATTAACCACATTTATTTTGACAATAGCGCCTGGTGCTGGCGCTTTAACACCAAAGTAGAACCAAGTTCTATTGGTGTTTTGATAATCTGTACCATGGCAATCGTGTTTTGTCCACACATTGAACTGGTATTCTGGTGTCTCCTCTGGTATATTCCTACTGGGTTTCCCATCATGTTCAAGACCTTCTGTGGCAAAACAACATTAATGAAACACTAATTTGAGGATAGTCGAATTCAGTATGCTAGAAAAATATGAGTCACCATTATGTGGAGAACCTTCGCACACCTTGAGCTGCTCTACTTTAGCCAAATTTGCCGAATCAAAGTTGTTGTAGAATATAAAGTTACCACATTTTATTTCCTCTGTTGTAGTTGCCATTATATGCTATCGGTTACATGATCTCCTAAAATAGCTATCAATTATTCATAATGTTTATAAACACAAGGGTAAACAAATGGTGCAGAGGTCTTAGCAAATATATCGGTCAGAATTCTATTTAATATTACACAGTGACGCAAGAAAGATGCTCGTTCACATTTCCTATGCTATATTGTAGAATGAACAATAGTTGAATAAAACAATATTAACACAGTATATTATCAGCAATACGAAACATTTATAAATAGAATTATTAGAATTTTGGTAAGACTTTCTAATTTGAAAAGGTTGTATAGGAGCTTATTCTTTTTCACTTTTTGAAATACAAACAACCAACCATTTCATTTCTTGAAATATATGTCAATCTAACTTTGCAAGTATATTCTGTATAGTCTAGAATTCAATGAAATAATTTGTCATGATAAAAGATCTAAATGTCAGGAAATATATTAGTAATAAATAATTTCTATTTATGCAGTGTTCTTTTGGAATGCGATACTAAAGTGGACTGATCCATACTTAAGATTATCCACTTTCACACTAACGATAAAGGATCATAAATATAGCTCGGGGATAAGTTTGACATGGAAATATCAAATAGCAGTATTAAAAAAAATGTCATCAAATTGAATTTTAACAGAGCTAAAAATGGATTCTATTTTATAAAGATAACTCTGGGAAAAACCACAGATGACATTTTAGAACCAAATCGCACAATGAGAGAAACCACGGTTCCCATAATATTGAGTAAGATGTGAAGAAATTCAAGACACGAAAGAACTCAGTAGCTAGAATCCATAACAGAAATAATTATAACTCGTAGCGTGATTAGAAAATCTAATACGTAGGTGACATCTTTTGAGTGTTGCGATTCGTTAACACTCATTTGAGCAAAGTGAATATAATAATGATACAATTTCCAAGTGTTTAATCCTGATGAAACTGATGCACTTTCTGACAGTTGATCGATCATATGATCTCTATTTACGTTTGTTACGTCAAGTTGGTGTACAGTGAATCGTTGATTTTGGGATCTTCAGTCAACGAGTAAATAAACAGACAAAAACTGTCCCACAAATTCATGTGAAATTCACCCACCTTTTTGTATGGGATAAAGATGCCTCTATTTATCTTCAGAGGTTGTGAAGTGCTAGAATAGCTCATCGTTCAAAAGTAGGATTCCATTTTTAAGAAGGAGATCATAAGATATTATTATTTCTTCATATCAACGTCTTCCTGCTTCCTTCCTCCGCTACCACCAACAAAAATACAATCTCCGTCAGATGTGTCAGACGTGTCAGACGGGTCTGTGGCAGTCTGTGCCCACTTCCATGAAACGTGCGGTAATAAAAAGAACTATTTATCGAAAGCAGCCGAAAGAAATGTTTTTTTCTCGCTGTTGATTGAACAATGATTGGACAGCGAACACCGACCACCAGTAGTAGCTGGTAGTAGGGTCCCGTCCTTACTCTGGTCGTTCTCTGGTTACTGATATATCAGGAGTGGTGCAGTCCCCAAAATAACAAACTATAGTATATATAGTAGACGGATTTCACAACTGTCGATTGAAAATTGTTGTCGAGATGAGAAATCATATGGCGTATAAATGATGGAAGAAAGGACGAAATGACGCAATTGTAATATTCATTCGTACCACCGAACTATCCTCTAATAGTATCATCGAATAGTAAATTCGGCGAATCGATAAGTAACCTTAAAAGATGTCATCAAAACGAAAGCCGGACACACAAGTGCCGGCAGAAGAAAGCAACTTGCTGTCAATTAGACCACTTGGTGCGGGTCAAGAGGTCGGTAGATCATGTATTATGCTGGAATTCAAAGGAAAAAAGATTATGCTGGATTGTGGCATACATCCAGGTCTCTCTGGCATGGATGCTCTCCCATTCGTTGATCTTGTAGAAGCTGATGAGATAGACTTGCTTTTGATATCCCACTTTCATCTCGATCACAGCGGAGCATTACCGTGGTTTTTGCAGAAGACAAGCTTCAAAGGACGATGTTTTATGACTCACGCAACAAAAGCTATATATCGCTGGCTGTTGTCTGACTACATAAAAGTTAGCAATATAGCGACGGAACAAATGTTATATACCGAGTCAGACCTGGAGGCCAGCATGGACAAGATAGAAACGATAAATTTCCATGAGGAGAAGGATGTGTTCGGAGTCAAATTCTGGGCCTACAATGCGGGGCATGTTCTTGGAGCCGCAATGTTCATGATCGAAATTGCTGGAGTTAAGATTCTGTATACCGGTGACTTTAGTCGGCAAGAAGATCGGCATTTAATGGCTGCTGAAATACCCAATATACATCCAGATGTTCTAATTACAGAATCGACGTATGGAACTCACATTCATGAAAAACGAGAGGACCGAGAAGGAAGGTTCACCAATCTGGTTCATGAAATTGTAACTCGAGGCGGCAGATGCTTGATTCCTGTATTTGCGCTCGGTCGTGCACAGGAACTACTTCTAATCCTGGATGAATACTGGAGTCAGCATCCCGAGTTGCATGAAATCCCAATCTATTATGCCTCATCTTTGGCAAAAAAATGCATGGCTGTCTATCAGACGTACATCAATGCCATGAATGACAAGATACGTCGACAAATAGCGATCAACAATCCATTTGTTTTCAAACATATATCAAACTTGAAGGGGATAGACCATTTTGAGGATATAGGTCCTTGTGTAGTAATGGCGTCTCCTGGTATGATGCAGAGCGGTTTATCCAGGGAATTGTTCGAGTCCTGGTGTACAGACTCAAAGAATGGAGTGATAATTGCTGGTTACTGTGTCGAAGGTACTCTAGCCAAAACAATTCTATCTGAACCAGAAGAAATAGCTACAATGTCTGGGCAGAAGCTACCGCTCAAAATGTCAGTTGATTACATATCATTCTCTGCGCATACCGACTATCAGCAAACATCGGAATTCATAAGAATTTTGAAACCACCTCATGTTGTTCTCGTTCACGGCGAACAAAATGAAATGGGCAGACTGAAAGCTGCTTTGCAAAGAGAATACGAAGACGATCCGCACACAAGTATGGAAATTCACAACCCCAGAAACACTGTTGCTGTAGAGCTATATTTCCGTGGTGAGAAAACTGCCAAAGTGATGGGAACATTAGCTATGGAAGCTCCTAAGCCTGGACAAAAATTGTCAGGCGTTTTAGTGAAGCGAAATTTCAATTACCATATCTTAGCGCCGTGTGATTTATCCAAATATACGGACATGAGCATGAGCCAGGTGATTCAAAGGCAAAGTATTCATTTTTCAGCATCTATACCTGTCTTGAAACATTTGCTCACACAGATTGCCGGCAGTCTAGAAACTATTGATGATAAGAAGATGAGAGTGTTTAATAACGTTGATGTTGTACTAGAAGGAAAAACCGTCACAATGGAATGGATAGCAACCCCCGTTAATGACATGTATGCAGATTCAGTTCTAACTGCGATTCTGCAGGCTGAAATGATGGAACAACCGCCAAAAACTCTGCAAGCACCAACCAAAATGGACAGGATGCATTTCAAGGAATGTCTTATAGAGATGCTGCAAGAAATGTTTGGCGAGGATTCAGTGCCAAAGATATTCAAAGGTGAGAAATTGTACGTTACTGTGGATGGTAAAAAGGCTCACATCGATTTGATAAACTTAGAAGTGACGAGTGAAGAGGACGAAACTTTCGAACAAATAGTACAGACTGCTGTTTCTAAACTACATCAATCGCTCGCCCCCCCCCCATGATACAATTTGAACAATCCATTCCGATTCATTTCAATTGAGATAATTGTATGTTTGATCCAACATTATCGATTAAACGGTTTGTAAGAGATATTCATTTTTAACACTTTGTCTACACTTTTTTTCATTCCATCCCAGACAATTTTATTATGTTATTGCTATTACATATGCTATTGAATATTATTGTTGTGCACCTCGTAGGACTGTAAAGATGATAGATTCACAAGTTTTTCGGATAGTATAGTGAATTTTTCTAGGTCCTATTCCTAGAATTGTTAATAATCGTTCAATTTATTTGGACGATACGTAGAATTCGTTGACATGTTTGTTTTCATCACATTAATGATAGGAGTGTGAATTTATTACTTTTGTTCCGAGTTGATTATGAATAAGAAATATGGTAGATTAATTGAACTACATAAAATTATTATCATGATACTCTACGCAAGAATACAGACACATGTAAATAATTATCCATAAAATTTCAAAGTATGCAATAACTGCTCTCAGATTTCGATAAGTTAGAATAAATACTATCTACAATTATTGGAGCCGCTAAAGTTTTAAGTACTCACTTCTAATATAAAAGAATAATTGCAAAATTTATAAAAATAATTATGGAGGTGTAAATTTTAAATCTATGAACAATTACTATACATGATGCGATAAAATGGTCGAAGCATTATCTAGTTCCTAATTTCATATTCGGTTAGGCTCCCCCATGTGGGACCGACTTTAACTTTAACAGGCAGTGGAACGTATAGCTGATATACCTCCTCCATTGATGTTTTCACTATGACTGCAACCCGACTGAGGTCTGCTGCATTCACCTGAGAGAGTTTTTTTCATCGAAATATGCTGGAATGAGTCTTTATTCAATAAAAGAAAAAGCTGAAATGCCTACTGGAAAAATGCCAACCTCATATAACAGTTCATCGTGAAGTTGTAGCACTAGATAGGCTCCTCGTTGCCGGGAATCCTTACTGCTTCTAAGTTTCCTAGTTTTCATCTCTGAGAAGACTCTTGGAGCATCTGGATATTCGCAATGCAGTCTTTCGTCGATAAGAACCATTGCTTTTTTAGCTATATCTGCCGCCGAACCCTGAATTTTTGTGTTTACCGCCTGTCTCTCAGCTTGTGCTGGAAATTGAGTATATACAACTAATTAGATTGAAATAGGTGCGTTTGGTGAAAACAGAGAGTTTTGTTCTTACATCTTTCACTTTTCACATCGCTGTTCAAGCCTGGCAGTTTTCTGCGCCTCTCCATTAGAGTTATTACATATCCCTTTTGTCGGCTCTCTGTTGCTACCTGGCTAAGCCAAGTACGCACGTTTGGATAGGTTCCTAAAAATGTTTCCATGAACTTAATAGCTTCCAGTTCGGTGACCGATAACTGCTTGGCCAACGCCTTTGAACCTATTCCGTAAATTATTCCATAACAAAGCTGCTTTGTGCGTTGACGTAGATCATCTTGCACCTAATGCACAGAAGGATAATAGGTACACATTGTTCTCTTATTCTGTTTTCCGTGTAACTTGAAAGTAAATATACAGATTTACTACCTCCTCTACTGATATATGATTCCATCGTGCGGCGATATTCCGAAAAATATCAGCATCTCTTCTCATTACTTCGCATAGCACGGGATCTTTGGAAAAATGTGCCAGTATCCTTAATTCGAGCTGGCAATAATCCGCTGATAGGATAATATTTCCGCAAGTAGGAACAAATGCCATGCGCATGCTAATCACAAAACTGTTATCCTCCGAACTGAAATCTCTAGGAACATTTTGTAAATTTGGTTCATGCATGGATATTCTGCCAGTGGCTGTCCGTGTTACACAACATCCCTGAACCCGAGTCCCTTGTTGAGCTAAACTTAATAACGGAAACACCATCTGAAATAAAGCCATGTTCTGCAGATGATTGAGTATTACTTTGAAGCATAATCCCTAAACTTTTTAGTCCGCAATTGCAGTTACTTTAGTTCGGGTTGTGTTGAGTTTCCGCCATGACATGACTAAATTGGAAATTGGGTTACTGCAATTTTCTAACACAGCCTTATTGGTGCTCACTTTTATGCCCTTGTACATCCCCAAGACCTGTAATGAATTAAGTAAAGCATAAACGATTCTTTGTTCGTGCCAAATTTTGTATTTTAGCTAAATAGGCGCCATTATCTCACCTGTGCAACTTCTTTTGGAGAGTTGAAACTGAATTTTCTTCCAGCTAAGGCAAACGCACGTTGTTCTAAGGACAGCAGTTCTCGCTGCAGAACAGTCGAGAGCTCTTGAAGTGACTCGAGATTTATTCCTATCCCTGTTAGCTCCAGTCGTGCCAATGTCGATGCAACTTTGCTCTCCACATCTATGGAATCGAGTTTAATGGTGTTTATTAAACCTGACATTGAAATAGAATGTGAGGGAGTGACGAGATATGTTTACCTTTATATGTTCGCGCCAGACCCGTGCTCTGTGATTGCAGCTGTCTGATAAGCTTTCCTGTGATATGCCATGTCACCGTAGCCTCTGCAGCAGCTTTGTTTTTGCCAAAAGGGAAAGGCTCAGTGACCCTACTAGAACCTACAGAAGCTTGAGCAGAATTAGCATGCTGCAAGACGGTGACTCCTTGTGGGAAATAGATACTGGCCTGTCAGAAAAAAAACAGTTTTAATGGATGAAACTAGTTTGGTGAATCTAAAATGATATTGTATTCTTCTTACCATATCATGGAGTTTTTTTTCGGCAACATCGGGTTGTAGCAACCATTCTGCTACTTTTGGATCGAGGAATGTACAATTGGAAGTGATGTTGCAGCACAGATGCAGCGTTTTGTATATGTCTTTACTTCCGTAGCAACGAACGTTTAGTGACGAATTCGCGAGTACGTCTCGTAATAGTTGAAGACGTTCCTTCAATGGTATGCTTCCTTCTGGAAATAGTTAAAACGAACTCTCGAACGAACTATTCTTAATCATCTACTAGTATACAGAGCACAGACGGCAACTATGAAGGAGTTTTCCTATGAAATTACACAAGAGATGATTTTATATTTTTTGCCGCACCCGCACCCGATAATACATACCTTTTCTATTTTCGAAGGAGATGTAGTAGACAACGTTTCTTCCCCAGGAAATAGCAACCCCGTGGACGATGGTGTCTGAGTATACACAGCTTTCATTTTTTTTTGTACCTTTTCTCTTGCCACTTGCACCACTGACCAACTTGCTCCCGATGCCAAATGTATCACAGACAAAGTTATCTTGTGCCAGAGCTATTGCAATCTCGCTCTTTTGTTTCAACTCGCTGCTGAATAAAGTGAATATCTCATCATCATATGCAACATTTATAATATCTAAAATGTTCCAGTCCGAATTTTGATTGGAACTTAATTTATCTTCGTCACTATCAGCTCTTAGGCATCTCTTCTTATGCTTTCTCGAATTCACTATTTTCTGAACAATAATTGATGAATTTAGACTCCTTTTATGTAGGTTTTGAGTTACTCTGATTCTAGCCACTGGAGAATCTTCATCTGTATTTGACACAATGCTATCCATGCTGCAATTTTCTTGATACAGCACCTTTTTAAAGCCTACGCCACCTGTTCTTAACAGTTCAACGTTTCTGCTCGTAACAATATTCAATTTTCTCCGGGACTCTGCAAGTGTGAGATCGCTGTGCTTTGTTTTTGAGGCAACCCTCCTTGATGACTCCAATTTTAATCTAGCTCGACTTTTGTCTGCATTTTTGGTGGGTTTTAAATTTTGTGACGCGACAACATAATCATCAGAATCTGATTTATTTGACTCAAATGACAACCGGCGATTACTACTGATATTCAGTACTTTAAGAACTGGGCTACTGTCATTTGGTGAGTGGGCCTCGTTGAATCGGCGTTTACGAGAGTCTGGATGATTCATTATCTTTATGTTGCAAATATTACGTAAGTTTGACTCTGGAGAAACTGATTTGAAACAGCTATTTTGTAAGGGAGGTGTTACCGCAATCTCATCAGTTAAGTCCAAATCACTTGATGCAGTTCGACACTTTGTTTTCAGGTTTCCAGAACACATTTCGACTTGATACGACTCGCCATCATGATTTTCTGTGTCTAAACCCTTCTGACTCCTAGGAATCTGATATACTTGGTCGCGAATACCGTTGCATTTTTTGAACGAGTTCCTCGATACCCTCAAATTGTCCCAAGTCGTACTATTCCAGGAAAAATTTATTTCTTCACTATTAAGAATTTCCTGATTTAAGTATGGGATCTTTAAATCATCGTCCATGGTAACAATATGTTTATGACTTGAGATTGTATTTGCAGTCAAGTTCAACCCTGCGCTATTAGCAATTCGTTTCGTGACCATCGTAGGTGTGTTCTGTCCACTTTCTACTTTGAGAACAGAGTTTGGTGTACGGGTTGATAAATTTCGGCAAACTGTATCAATTGTATTTGTACCTTTACCAATGTCCACCGAA
The DNA here is from genome assembly GCA_963978495.1 of Athalia circularis. Classification (NCBI taxonomy): domain Eukaryota; kingdom Metazoa; phylum Arthropoda; class Insecta; order Hymenoptera; family Athaliidae; genus Athalia; species Athalia circularis. The sequence goes on along the minus strand of OZ021701.1, from coordinate 53,090 downwards.
CTGTTTACATTTTTTTCAAGGTCGTCGCAGAACTGTGTGTTGAAACTGAGACTATCGTCGAATAGACTAGGACTTCCTGAAAACGAAGCATTTGGATCATTGTTGAATAAGGATGTTCTTTGGCATTGCTTTGGCAGTGTTTCTCGTTCTACACGAATTTTAAGGTGATCTCCCAAGTTTCCTGTGGAATTTTTTTTTTTTTTTGTATCGTTGTCGACCTTCTTAGGTTCTTCGAGTAAGTTAGCTTCAGGAATATCAGCCTTTTCATGAATATACGCATTCGCACCTAACATCTTATGCTCCGTTGTCTTTTGATTTCTTTGATGAGTTTTGATAACAAAACTCCAAGAATCATCCATGTGTCTTGTAGGTGAATCATTCTGTTCGAAATTATCGTTGTAAACAGACGTGGCATTGTCATCGTTCTGATGTATTCTCCGTTTTGTACCCAAGAGTTTACACTTGGGTTTATTTTTGGCAAATTGATGTGTCGGATTGCTAGATTTTAGTATGCCAGAACATGATGAAACGATCGAATCTGCATTATCAAGTATGTGTATTTCTGAATTCATTTTTTGGCTTTGGATATGAGCACCGTTGATGTTAGACTCGCTTCGTTGTTCCGGTAGTAGGACTGCGTTTGAAAATGAGTCAATAATTACACCATCTGTAGAATTAGTTTTCGTACGCTTTTCTAATTGCTCCAACGTATTCACTGAGTTATTATTAAATGGTGGAGCGGCAATGGTATCTATACCATTCTGCGTGGACGACTTTGTAGCGTATTTTGAATTTAGGATAACGAATCCACCATCTACCGGAACATGTGTAGAACTTATATTGTTCCCAAAGGCAGAATTGGGGACCTGACAATCTGACAACGAGCTTCGATTTCTTTGATATGATTTTCCCGATAGCCAACTATTCGACTTCTCGTCACCTTGATGCCAGTGCACTTCCTTGAGACCCAATTCATGCTGTGGGACGAAAAAGTATAAGAATTTCATCATTGATGATTCATATGAATGAGATTTATGAAATATGCGAAACACTATCAAATAGGGAAAGCATGATAATGTAGTTCGAACAACAACCTGTACTAAGCTGCGAGCTTCCTGTACCAACATCACTGCCGCTTGGTACGGAGTGAGTCCGTCTCGTCCAGTGATGAAGATACTTCGAACTTTACTTCTTTTTGCTGCATCCAGCATGTGTTCACCATCTTGCTCCTTTTCACTGTATTAGGAAGAGTATTGAAATGCAAAGAATGTTACCGTATCTTACCGAGAATCATCCACTTTCTAGATAACAGCTAATATTTGTTAATTTCATACCTTTCAAACGGTAAAGCTTTGTGTAACGCACGTTCGATGGCGAGCTCATTAGCAGTTGCTAGGTCTGCCACACACTTGATTCCATCCTTGTAAAGACTTCTAGCGCGAAGACCATTGAGCATTGGCAGACGTAGCAGATCCAGTAACTCTCTACAAACTCCAAATTGCAAACGGACTTGGAACTGACAAAATAATAGTTCCATACAATCCCACCCTAATTGTTTGCAAAACTGCGTGACCATCCCTGTATATTTGAAGAGGGTCTGGTATTAGACATGTGTTTGCCAATTATCGCCAATTGTTACCTTTTTGAGAATCTTTTTTGCCAAAATATATTCGAATTCTCTCCAAGCAAACAATATTATGTGCAATAATAAATAGACGCTGAAATCAGTGTACCGGCAAAAGTTGAAGCAGACTGTTGTAAGCTTTGTAAAATTCCTCGACTACATCCATATTTTTCTGAAACTGTGGTCAATGGAACTTCCTTCACTAAATCATGAAGTGCTAGCGCAGTGAAAAATCTTCGGTGAATACTTTGCTAAAACATAACGATACATCGTCTTATTAGAAAAGTAGTTTGCAAAACGACGAGAAGCTTTCTACACATTTTTCATTACTTGTCCTAGAGTTGTGGAAAAGTTAGGATGAAGCATATATGATGAAACTGCTCTCTAACCAGTTAACAGTTTCGGAAATAATGTAATTCTGACGTACGAAATGAGCACAAGCTTGACGGTTCGAGGGGTGGAAAGCATATATAGTTACATGTAAAAATTAGTGACCTGTTTGCCAGGTTTAGCAAGTCCTCGAATAGCTGACACGAGAAATTTCTCTTCGATTCCGACCATCCGTCCAACCCTTTGTTCGCATTCGGTCAAAGATTTCCATATGTTGAAAAATATCATCCAATCAATTTGTCCATTTAGGCTGCTGGAATTAAACGGTGTAACTAGATATATGATGTGTAGATCTGTTTCCAAGACAACGCTTTTTCGGGCCCTTTGCAACTCTTCGAATAAGAATAATCCATCTGCCGGAGGAACAGACGATGCAAGACATGCCTTGCCAAGAGCCGTTGCCATCCATCGGTACTGTTTATCCTCTGTTTTGTGTGCTCTGGGCAGAACAGAAAATTAATATTAGGAAGCGTCAAGCTCGATCCCACTCGGTAAATATAAGATTAATGAGCGACAGCGAGGTAATTCTATGTTTTATGGTTGAATATTTTTTTAATCATACTGAACTGAACTCACATAATGAATTCATTCAGTGTCAGAAAATCCATAGCTTCTTGTGTGAGCCTTGGAACATTATTTTTTGGCTGAAAACTAGCCAGCGTGCACCTGCTATAAAGATCAATGTCTGCCGACGTGCATGCAACTTCACTTGCCACAGCTTCTAACAATGCTCTGATCAGCGGTCCTGACCCTTCTAAGCAAGATTGTATGGGATCTAAAGGTGTGGCCAATAAAGACTCGGCTGTACTTTTTTCGTTTGTTTTGCATATTAATATACTTTCACCTGAAATAAGAGAATGACAATATGAATACATCGACATCAAAATCGGAGTAAAAAATGCCAATGATTTTAGTTGAGCGTGATGTTTTGCTATCTACCTGCAGTATCCTTTCCCATACGACCCGCGCGTCCTATCATCTGCCGGTATGTGAGAGTATCTATCAGTTTACCATGGAACATTAGTGACCTGATGATTACTCTTCTAGCAGGTAGATTGACTCCGCTACTTAACGTCGATGTTGCTGTAAGAACTCTGAGTGATCCAATTCTGAAATAACGTAGATATTGCATCGTAAAAATGACAGTATTCACAGGACATAAAATATAGGCTGGTAATAAAAATTTTCTGATGTAATGTGGGCTCATACATGGGAAATATGTCTGTTCTTGTTTTGAGATACTCATTACAGAACTTTCTTTCGGCAACCAAAATAATATAAGGTAAAATGCAACCAGACCTAAAAGAGCATTCGATGATATCTCGTTCATCCATGGTAAGTCCTGCATGGTGAAAAGCGACACCAAAAGAAACCGTACTTTTTAAAACGTTGTCTAAACCAGCAGGACATCGTTCAAGTTGGCACAGTGTTTCTGCGATTGCGTCCGAGTTCAACTGTTTTCTAAGAATTTGCCCAAGTGTGGTATCTCCACTACCTATAATGTGATGATGGACAGAAAAAAATTACTATACATGTACTCGGAAAATTTGGGCTCTTCTATGGTCATTGCTTACACATGCATAAACTTTCAGAAATACATCCAAGAGAATTAATATTCCAAGAACTGACCTAATTTGAAGAATATCGCAGCCACCTGATGGGCTAAGTTTTCGCACCAGTTTTTGGTTGGACAAAATATTAATGTACTGTGTCCATCGGCAATAGTTTCAATGCATAACTGGAGTATTTGGTCTGGATCGTTGCGTAACTCTGGTACTGGTTGGAGCTCCCTTATGGGCATAAATTGACTGTTATATATAGTTGTGTTTATCTGAAAATGTACAATGATTACACTCGAAGCACAGACATTTTTAAAGGTTTTTAAAATCTATTATTCACCTTGTATTGTTCATTGAGTGGAATGGGTCTGAATTCCGTATGAAATAGCTCCGCACGCAACCACTCAGCTAACAGACTAAGATTTGGAAGTGTAGCAGACATGCCAATAAGTTGGATGTTTACCTGCTCTTCTCTGAAGTAATAACGACAAATTATCATACAGAAGCTACCGATCGAGTTGGAGGTCTGATTGGCTTTGGCACAACTAATTTTATATTGCACTTGATAGAAACTGACTAAAGCAAAAAATCACCTCACCTCAAAGTCATATATTTTAGTTTTGTGAGTAGCAGTTCGAGCAAGTAGCCACGATGTGGGTCACCCAGAAGATGAAGCTCGTCCACGACCACTGCCCCTAAAGAGGAGAGGCCTCCCTCTTCCATCAAGCGATTTATTAATGAGTTTGCTTTTTCGATAGTTGCTATTGCTATATGAGTAGCAGACAGTCCTCCTACTGGAGCGCTTCCTCCCATGAAACCTTCGACTCGAACTCCACTACTTGACAGCAGGTCCTGAAAGGTTTTGGAAATATCATACATTCTGATCAAAATGTGCTGCAATCACTTTGAGCCAGAACTAAAATTTTAGTAAAAAATTAAAGGCAACCAGCACATAGAGATAGAAGAAAATCTATTACTCACTTGAAAGTAAAACATTTTCTCTCGAACAACTGAGACAAATGGTAAGATAAATATGACTTTTTTCTGCCGTTCCAATACCGTTTTCATAATGAGTATTTCAGCAACTAGAGTTTTTCCTGCTGAGGTAGGTGCTGAATAAATCAAATTTTTGTTTTTTTCAAGCACTTGATAATTAGATAAACATTCCACTTGCCAAGGGAACATTGTCCCCATGCCTCTCGACTCATATTTCTGCACAAACGAATAAAAGTTGAATGGAACTTAATAAAGCTGGATAGATGGGTAGTAAGTTTAGAGAGCTCTTGTGATACATGGATAAGTGATTTTTGAAAGCTTTATATGAAAATGCGATGAGTATAGCTGTCTGGCAAGTATATCAGCCATCTTGGTCAAGTGTAAACAAACCTGGAGAATGTTCGACGGTACTCCCCATGCAGATAGTTTACATCGATCCTGCATGGAAATGATTGAGCATTCTTTACTTAAGTCAGTCTGGAATATTGTATTACTATTTGCTGTAATCAAATTATTTTCCTTGTCATCTCGAAAGTTTTTGGTCTGTGCTACAATTGCCTTTCTATCAATTAACTCTGTTTCATGAGTTTTTTGTGCTATGGCTTGTATTTCCGATTCACTAATAGATAATTTTGGAATGCTATTTGGTCCATGATGCTTTTTGTCACAGTGAGCTGCTTCATCGACAAGAGAACTGATACTATATGCGGGTATATAATTTGATGTGATTGTTTTTTTCAAATGCTTGCTAGCTATGGTTTCTACTTTCTCTTGTTTGCTCAAATACCCATCTTTCAAACTCTCAATGACAACCACATTCATTGGCAATTTTCCATCATGTCCGGATTTTTGGATTTTGGTCATTTTGGTTGGCTTGGGAGCCAGAGTTGAACGTCTCTCCAAAATCTTAGCTCTTTTACCTTCTGGTTGCTTTTTATTGCCACTATTCATTTTTGACAAGCTAGGGCCAGTCTTTTTTTCAAAGACACCATCGGCAACCTCGGAGCTATCTGTTCCAGGTTCTAAATCAGGAGTTACAATTTTTGAAAGAGCTATACTATCTTGAAAATATTCGTCAATGTTGGTGTCGTTACTCGTTACCACCGCTTTGCTGTGCTTCCGAAGGTACTTGACATTGCCGGTTGCATGCTTAGCAACGACATTCTCTTTCTTCTCTCTGGTGGAAATAAGAGTTGACTTCGCAGCTCTAAACTCAGTTGCAATTTTAGAATGCTGAGCATTATTTCTTTTATATTTACGGTCTTCAGCTTCCAATAATGCGTCTAAGGTCTGTTCACCAAATGATCCAATTGGAATTTCACTCATTTTGAGTGAGGTATTGTGTATCATCTAGACAATACCATCTTCTTTAACAGAAATTAAATAGAGCTATAGTACTTTGCCAATTTCCCAAATGTGAAACTTGAACAGAATTTCTTAGAAGTTTACCATTGTAGCTGAAACAAGTGTAGGACAACAATACAGAATTATCATACGGAAATGAATACCTGATGATTGTGAAATTGTTCACCTGAGACAGGATTGATAATCGATCAGAATTGTACACATTTATTTCATATTTATATATTGAAAAGTTTGATCTTGTTCACTTCGAGCTTGCAGCGTATTATAGACCTACAAACTACTAATCGGCATCGTCCGTTTTGTGCTGCTGATTCGTTCAGGACAAGTATTTGTGGCACCCGTTTCAGCACGGTTTTTCGGTAAACTAGAGTCCCTACGGTCAGAGATTAGGGGGTAAACCAGCGGGACGCTATAATGTGCCGAACGGCATCCGACCGACTCGGCGTTTTGCCGAATCGCTACTTGACCGAACCGCCAATCCAACGAATTGTTGCGTTCAATAATTTGAAAATGAAAATCGATCCTTCTCACACATCATATTGTACCCACAACACTTTTGACATTTCAGAGGAGTACTATTTTGATTCTACAACCAAAGGTATAAACCTACTGTTTCATATCCCGCTTTGAGTACTATTATAACTTTCGTTGTTTTAGCACTGATGTATGATCGTCGTTTTTACGAATAACATATTCAATACTGCGATATGAACGTTACATGTAACCTCTTTTAGAGGTGGGCCCTAGCATTCAATTTGACAGCAATAACAGACGAACCCAATTTCAGGAGGGCCAGGCTCTGACGTTATACCCGGTGTCCGGGTGACGGTCGGGCGTTCGACGATTCGGCACTTTGCCGCTCCGTGAACGCAACAATTCGTTGGATTGGCGGTTCGGTCAAGTAGCGATTCGGCAAAACGCAGAGTCGGCTGTGGGTTGGATGTATGGAGGGCTTATGGAGCTTTCTAGCCCTCCATAGTCGCGGATGCCAATTCGTTACTCCCATGGACGTATAAAGTATGTTACTCCGGTGCGGTGCCATTCGAACCCGCGATGGAAACTTAACCATGAAATATTTTATGGTTGGGTACTGGTTCCAGTTCCGTGTTTCCACCGTACGAACGCTCACCCCAACCTGACTCGAACCCGATTCGAACCATCGATGGAAACTTAGTCAATAGTGGGGACTTCGTGGTGGGGACTGTTAAAAAAACACAGTCCAAAGACTTCGACCTCCGACGGACACATTCGTCATCGTAAGATTTATTTATAAATGCACCGTACCGCACCTTTTCGTACTATCTACTTCCAACGGTATCACTACCTGTGAACGACGGATGAACTTCTATCTTTCGGTTGATCACCTCGGCCGGCTTAGAATATTACTTCGAAATATCACAAATCCACGTAAGCAGACGTAAGTATTGGGGCATATTTGCGAACTCTTCTTGCCGTAATTGCAGAATAAACTGTAATCTTTCAATCGGTGTCATTTCCTAGCCCTGTCCAACGATTGAAATTGTCCTCATTGCCGTCATTAAAACATGAAAAAAAGCCAATAAGTCAAGTTCGTGCAATAATGGCATCATCGCTTTACAACCTCTACAACGGCTAAAGTTCTGATTACTACATACCTAATTTTGACGTTAAATTATAGTTTCTTACTTATCCCTGTAGTTGCATGAATTGTCAAAAATGAAACCTTCACATAATCCATCTGCTCATAATTCGATTGTTTTGTTGCGTCAGAAACTTTGATCTGTAATTTTCTAGTTAAATCGAATCAATTTTTCACTTTGGTAGCCTAAGACCACATACATGTGAAAATGCTTTCCTTGCCAATATTCTTAGAATATAAATATAAGTCAGGTGATATATCGATGTCTCTCAGTTTTGATCATCTCCCGAATTTTCCAGTAGACAATCTTGTATAAATTTTAATAAACTAGGAAAGGATTATACATCAAGTAATATGCTTGAATACATCCAGTTGATGATTCAGACTCAATTTTAGTTAGTATCCTTTGGATATTATTCAGTTACCTTGACTTTTCCATCTTTTACAATACATTACATATGTAATACATTACACTTCACATCTCAAATGAGGACCCTAGATGCCAAGGGGCACAAGTACAGAAAAGCAGTTCTTGAAATATTCAATACATAATATTATATACATATTCAGTACAGTAATATTATAATAATATTCAGTACAGCGATGTCCCATGTATACAAATTTTTTGAGGTCACCAGGTGGGGCGTTGAAATGCAAATAATGCATTTAAGGTTTAGAAAAAGATTTCTGTATGTTTCACGAACACTTTAGTATAGTTGAATCAAAATTTTTGAAAAGTGCACTTGTGCCCCTTGGCATCTAGGGTCCTCAAATATCATCAGGCATGTAATAAAGAACTTTCTATAAACGAATATTCAATTTCCAAATAGACACATTTCTGAAGCAAGAACCAAGCAAGAGACTATCTACCAAAATGAGTTTACAATGGACAATTATCGCTACCTTTTTATACATGGAGATAGCTGTTGTTTTGCTGCTCGTTTTGCCAATAGCATCCCCGAGAAGATGGCAGAGGTTCTTTAAGTCGAGGTTCCTCCAAAGCTTGCATAGCCAAGCGTCAATTTATTTTCTAGTCCTATTGGCTATTCTGGTCTTGTTTTTGCTGGATGCCATAAGAGAAATGCGCAAGTACTCTAATCTGGAAGTAGGCGAACACATCCATTTGAACACAGAAATGCAAGGTAATGAGTATATTCTCTGCTGATTACTGGACCAAAATATCAAAATCGCTTTTACAATGTGGTGGGATACAGAGAAAATGAATGCTCATATTTGACAATGTAATTGGGTCTATGTATTACAGGTAATATGAGGCTGTTCCGAGCTCAGCGAAATTTTTATATCTCTGGATTTGCTCTTTTCCTAAGCCTTGTCATCAGGCGTCTAGTTACACTGATCTCTGCACAAGCTACGCTATTGGCTCAAAGTGAAGCTGCCATGCGACAGGCGGTATCTGCAACTACCACAGCTAAATCACTTTTGGCGCAGAAGTCATCCGGAGAGAGTGCTCAGAACGATTCCAACGAAGCTCACAATAAAGCAGTATCTGAACTGAAAAATCAAATCAATGAATTAAACAAGCAGATATCTGAACTTGAGGCTGATTTGCGGAAAGAAAAGAAAGACAAAGAAGCCGTCACATCACAGGCAGAATCTCTTGTTAAAGAATATGATAGGCTCAGCGACGAACACGCCAAATTACAATCCAGCGGAGATAAAAAGATGGAATAAAGCTACCGCCCTCTGCAAAAAACGAATGGTATTCATTCGTTACGTTATTTATTTTTTTTTTTTTTAAACATGTTCCGAGTGTATGAAATAATCGATGTTTCGTTATCTTGTTATGAAAGTTCAAGTTAAGTTTTAATTTTATGCTTATCCCCAGGATCAACGCCGTGTTTTTAGTGTGCGTATGTAACAATCTGCTCATATTTAGTCACTCATAATAGAATCACTCGAGTAGTAGACTTTTGGAATACCATTATGACCAATTAGGTAAAGATATTGATCAAGATTCTAATCAAGACTATGTGACAAGTTGCCACGGATCATCAATGAACACCATACCAAAATTTGGTATAACGTCAACCGTGAATTTCACACCTGTTTTTTTTTTGTTTTGTAATAAGTTGTATAAGATTCTGAATAATAAGAGATATCTGAAAATTACGGTCAACGATGGATTCTCGGTTGTTTTTTTTTCCTTAAGGCTTGTTTTTGTTAATTTGTCAAATTCAATCTGCAGAGAAAAAATTGCACGAATGAAATCTCTTAAACTCATTGTCAGGTGTTAAAACAAAAAACTATGTATACGAGATGTCATTTACCAAATGCCTAGGGCCATACAATTTATTTTCACTCACAAGTCCTTGATCTGATTATAAATCAAAGATTCTTATATTCATCAACATGCAGCTGGATTCTATGGATGAACAACCTATTCCAAGACATCATAAGATAACTGATGATTCGAATAAGATCAATGAAATCACAACACAACCAAAGATGGATCAGAAATTGGCTAAGCAGTGTTCCAGTATTCACTGGCAAAATGCAATTTTCTTACCATTCGATACGTTTTTTGCTAACGTGGTGCTATTGTCTGTAATTTTGGTAGTTTTTTTTGTAATTTACAAAATTACGTACAGTGCTCAAAGAACCATGCATGTACTGGAAAAGTACATAACACCGCTTTGCGATATCATTTACCTGATAGATGCTCTCCTCAAAATGCTGCACAATCTTTTGAAAAAGGTACAAGAAACACGCGAATATATGCCTACTAGTTGGCGCTTGCTGATGGTCGATTTAATTTCATTGATGCCATTGAACTTGATCTCTGATATCTGGGTTATCAAAAAGAAAGGATCTTGGAAAGGAATCAGCAACGTTCTCTCCTCAAATAAACTGATGAGGATTTACCGTCTACCACTGAATTTCCTTCAAATTAGATCCGCTATCGGAGTTAAGAACTTGTGGTATCTGACGATGGGCTATATAACACTATATCTCGTCTTTGGTCATATTTTAGCAGCTTTATTACATACCATGGCATGCTGGGGCTGCAAAGAGATTAACTGGACCTACAGTTTCCCATCCACTGTACTTGATTATTCAGAAACAATGAATCAGTTTATTGCAGCATTTACAGTCGTTTTGTCCCTGAATTGGAACAACGCTGTGGGGAACATTTCAGCCACTGTCCCAAGGGAGCGGGTTTTTTTCAGTTTTGCTATGGTAACTGGACTCATTATGAAATCAATCTTTTATGCCTTTCTAGTTGGCATATTCAAGAGAAATATGTGGAGACAGCTTTCTTTCATGTTCGAAACGAGGTGAGTGATAACTTCATTCCAATATTTTGGCATGGTTGATTTTACCAGGATTACCCGTTATTGTCATATATAGAAACAATATTTCCAGATCAGAAGCCAAGTTTATCGACTCATGGGGTACCTCTGAGACACTGTACAACCAAGTCAATTTGTATCACATGACTCTGTTGGAAAACAGAGCAGCGATAAAAACTATGCCAGAATTCTTTCACACACTACCAGGTCCTCTTCAACGATCGGTCCAATTTGATCTTCACTGGGAAATCTTAAGACATTCCCAGCTGTTTCGGAACGAAGATGTTGCTTTCAAGCGTGCCCTTAGTTGCATAATAAGAATCCAATATTATCTACCAGGGGAGTATGTGTTTAAAGCAAACAGGTTAGTGATATTAGCTCATACATCGCAAAGATAGACGGACGCATTTTGAAATTTTGTATCTCGACACAGGTATACATCAAAGATGATATACGTAACATCGGGAGTCTTGCAAATATTGACCGAGGATGATGCCGAAACACCTGCACTATCGTTATCAAGTGGCACTACATTGGGTGAGGGAACACTACTGATGCCATCCAAATGTCGTGCTGACATTCGCAGTGCAACCCATTCCGAATTACATATACTAGATGCGACAAACCTCTACAGGCTATTGAATTTATGCCCTACTGCAGCCACTCATCTTCATGAGAAACGAATCGCACGCATTCTAATCGCGAAACACTTGAAGACCCTGAAACGTAGAGAGATCCAACATCAGGGGATTCAGCCTCACAATAATGGCATGGGTTGGCTGAAGATTCGTTGGCACATGATAGAAGATACAGTAAAGCATCGTGGTGATCAAGTGTCACTGAATCTTTCCATACCTACTGTCGAAACAAAAACTTCCCGTCATCTTGAACTGTTGGCTCTGAGTGATAAAGTACAACTAATGTCAAATGCTGTTTGTTTGGACATGAATTGCCCATGCGTTCTCGAGCCAAAATCGAATTTTCTCAATTGGTGGGAAAAATTCGTTGTACTTATGTCATTTATCATTATTTTATTATACCCGTACTACATAACGTTCAGTATGACATTCCCGAATTGGCTCCTCATCACAGATACTATCTTTGTCATAACCAAAGTCATAGACCTGTTCATACAGTCCTCCACAGCAATAAAGTTGCAGAATCAACCAATGATAGTCGACATCGGTCATTTGCTGAGACTGAAGCTCCAAACTACAGGCTTCATTGTCGACGCAATCGTTGCTCTACCAATAGAAATTTTTGTCACCATATTTGGGAGTGTGAGCTCGAATTCTATACAGCTTGATAATTATTCATGTTCGATTTATAGAGCAAATAGACTGTTCGCAGTGTATAGGCTGTACAAATATACAGTGCAATTCGAAGAACATTTGGGTAGAAAAGTGAAGCCTGTCAAGATGTGCTGGTCAATTTTCACATACGTGATTGCAGCATATTGGATGGCAACTGTAATATATTTGACTAGTTGTCGGGTAGAAGGGTGCGGTGTAAATACGTTGATTGGATATTATGATACGCTTGAAGCAGAAGTACTCGCCAAAGAGGGATTGCTGTACAATGTCTTAGTATCCTCTATGTATTACACATTCAACATATTAACGAGCCTCGGTGTTTCCAAAAAAGTGCCAAGAAACAGATGGGAAGTTCTGGAATTGGATGCAGGAATAATAATCAGTCTGATGATATATGTTTATTTTTGCGCCGAATCAGGAGCAACTCACGTAATCGAGTATGAGACAAAAAATGCAGCCGCGGAGCACCTTATCACGGTCACTCAATTTTTAACGCACCATGGGAACTCGTTCGACTTGATAACGCGCGTTCGAAATCATCTTTGCACGCAGTGGAATTACAATAAATTGAGGAGGAATATGGATGGCAAACTGTTGTCCATCGTATGTCAAGACTTGTATGACAAAATTATTATACAAAGCATAATGAAAAATCTCAAGTCCTCGCTAATATTCTCTGAAGGGGACCAGGTATTTTTGGAAATACTTGCCAAGAAAGCGCAAGTCTTTCTGTTCACGAAAGACGCAATAATTGCTAGAGCTGGATTGAAGACAACAGCTGTGTACGTGATAAGAAACGGATACTGTCAGGTTATTTCTGCATTACCAAGCGACGTTGACAGAGACAGAAAGGAAACTGTCGGTCCTGGAACAGCAATGCTTGTCGTAGAATTTTTACGCAATACGAATAATCTAGCTGACATTCGTGCTATAACGGCATGCGAAATCATATCTATTCAGCACTTAGATTTTCGACAGACCCTCAACATGTTCCCTGAATACAAGGCACAATTGGCTCATGCTATAAACCAGTGCGATGATCTTGCTGATAGAATTATAGTGAGCTTGAGAAATGAAAAGAAGAAGGCTATTTCAACAATCAATGGATATCCAAACCTAGTCTCTCTGGATGAGAAGGCAATCGACGCGCAGTACGTAAAACCTTTTAAAAGAATTGGGGCGTTCTCTATCATCCGTTATCTGATGTTGAGACGCGGCATCGACCCATATGGAAAATATTTCAAGTCCTGGGAGGAACTCCGAGAAGTTGTATGTTTCATGAGCGTCATATTCTATCCTCAATTTTTTACTGCACTGGTGGCGTATCCTCAAGTACGTTTGGCTGGCTATCTATTCGATCTCATTGGATTTATAGACATTTATCTACGGCTACACACTTCGTACTTTGATAAAAACGGCATAATAGTTAGTCATCCTCTACCGACGGCAAAACATTATATTGCTGGTTGTTTATTTGTCGACATTTTAACCAGTTTGCCTCTGGAATTATTCGGATTGGAAAACACGCTCGGATCTTCTAATACCCACTTGACTAAGGCATGGTTTTATTCGATCACTCGCCCGCTCCTACTTTTCAGAATATTCGGTAGATTTGCCACGATGGACAACAAAATTGAACATCATAACACATCGTTGGCTGGGCTTAGGTTTCTACTGATCACTGGAATTATGTTAAACTCGTTGGCATGCGCCAATATGTTATACATATGTGAATTTCAATATAAGAACGACGTTTATGAGAATATCGAATGTGCCGCTTATTCGTGGTTCTCAGTATCCAAATTCAAACAACACAATAATCCTCTGGCGATCTACTGTGTATCCGTGTATTTTTACTCAACTTTTATTTTCCGTTGCGGAAATGGGGCAATATCGACGGTCACAACTGAAGAAATGGTTGTCGTCATGTTTGTTTGCATAACTGTTATACTTATGTGGTGGTTAACAGTTGCACAAATTACCTGCAACAAGATTGGTTGTGATCTCAGTCTTACAGGTTATCGTCAAGAGATACGATCTTTGCTCCGTTACTTAAAAGAAGAAGACGTCTCAATGGAATTGATTACAGTAATCATCGACGAGGTTGAACATCGTTGGAAATGTTCCAAAAAAAGTACAGACTGGAGAAAACTTTTTGAAACTCTTCCAGCGCAGCTCCGTGAAGAAGTCGCCATGGAATTGAACGGCACAGTGTTAGCCGGAGTGGATCTATTCAGAGACCATGACTCGAACGCCATAAGACTGTTGGCCTGCCAGTTTGACAATATATGCTATCGCAAAGGTACTCCCATTATTCGCCGCAATGAAGTTCAAGATAAAATCTATATCGTTAGGGATGGTTTTGTTGATGTTCTGGCAGCTGATGATAGTTTGATATGTACTGTCGGTCCTGGAGGTATATTTGGTTCATTCAGGAGAACAAAGCCGCTGCGGCACACTATGCAGATGATGGCGCAAGGTCACGTACTTCTCTTAAGTATATCAGGGAGTAAGTTTTATAGCACAATTGACGAGTTTCCTGTAGTGCAAGCCAGATTAACTCGTGCCACCGTTGTGGATATTGAGTTTATTGTAGACCCGGTCATGGTTCCAGTATATTCAAAGGAAAAATCGGATGTAGGTACTATTCAAAACAAGGCGTATCGTCCGATGATGTTTATTTCTGAGAAATCAGCCTGGTATAAGTGTTTTTGCTGGATATTATACCTTCCTGTATCCATGATGAGCGTCTACCTTGTGACAACTCAAATTGCTGTGCATGTGTTAGATGTACCAATGAATTCGCTCATTTATTTGTGCGACCTATTATTTTTCATCAAAATATTCATTGGTTTTCACACGAATTTCATTGATCAGAGTAAGGGTGTTGCAATAACTAATTATGAGCAGGTATCGAGGAGATACATCCATAGCTGGGACCTCTTTTGGCTAGATCTGCTCTCTTGCATTCCGTTTGAGATACTGGCGTATGCAATAAGCATTTCCAAGGTCCGTACCCAACTTTTTACAATACTCAAATTGAACCGTCTGCTGAGAATATTTCATCTCTTACAATTCCAAGTCAAGGGGCAAAGAAATTTGTATATAAGCCCGCCAAAGAATATTTTTTATATCTGCACTACCAATCTTGTCGTAGTTCATCTGGGTGTTTGTTTATGGATATTTGTTGCATGCAGAGGATTTGGTTGTAGTCACAAAATTCCACCAGATCGCCAAAATCATTTTGTCACATCGCGAATTGGGGCATTGATGCTGGCTTACCAATACAATCTCGATCTGCTGACCACAGTCGGCTCTCATGACGTGCAGCCCAGCACAATACCTGAAGTTTTGACAACATTATTATTGATAGTCGTCTATCAAGCAATCGTGTTGAATTTGTTAACAGCTGTAGCTACGCTGATTGACTTCACCCAATATATCTTCACGAACTTTGAGATTCAGGCAGAAAGACTCTACTCATTTATGAAGAGCAGATCACTCTCCCCCATTTTACTGCAAAGAATGTGGGATTATTACTTGCAGAAATGGGTGAGGTATAGAGGGGCTTCGATGCCCAGCATTATACGTAGCATGCCTACTTTTTTACAACATCGAATTATGTTTGATATCTATGGCTACTTGCTCGTTGAGTCAGAGGTGTTCCATGGCCTGCACAAAGATTTCCTATTTCAACTTGTAGCCAGAATGAAACGCTGCGTATACTTTCCCAAAAATTATGTTGTACAAGCAGGTGATGTTGATCACACGATGTACTTTATTCATTCTGGAAGAGTCGAGGTTCTGAGTAAACCTCAATCGATCATCCAAGGATCAGGAAGTATTTTCGGTATACGGCAAGGTGTAACGAATTATCTCCCTCATTCCAATGATGTGGTTGCACTGACAGTCAGTGATATCATGAGTCTACAAAAAAATGCGTGGAAGGATTTGCTAGAAGAATACCCATCTGTTGAAATAATTCTCTCGAAAAGATTACCACGTTTGTCCAAATATTACTGACCTATAATAGCTGCAGCTTCACAATATATTCAGTGCTCTTTGGAAGATTCCCTGAAACACGGACTTTGTCAACGTACAGCAAGACATGTGGAAGTATAAGGTACCTAACACGCGAAAATTGTTGCACTAAGTACATTTATTATATCAATGCGGCGAGTTGACGTAAGGTAGCGGGAGTCGCTGGGATGAGAGATCCAAAACATACAGCAGCTGCGTTTATAACAATAAATATTTTATTCCTACGAATTGCTGCATAATTTATTGAAAACTAAACGTCTACATAGAACGGACTGCATTGATTGCTGAATTGGCCAGTGATAACTCAGCACCGTGCAGCGATCATGTTTGCGCGGTGTTGATCCACACAGATTGAGAATTCTTCTACCAAAGCAGAGCACTTTAGCACCTCTTTTGGATTATTCTGGTAGCATTTCAACACCTCGCCACTGTTTTTGTCACAGGGTGATCTTGTTGTTCCAGGAACTGGAACTTCACCACCTGCAACACAGTTACAAAGACTATTAGTACATTGTAGCCTGAATGGGCCGTTGACATGATGAAAAATTTGAGGTACACATGTCAGAAAGAATGTAACCAAAGTTCCAAGTTATTATTTTAACAATCACCATTGGTAAATTCGTCGATGGCTTTCTTGTACTCGGCTTCTACGATGTTATTGATATTTTTGTGAGTTTTTTCCATGTTCTCAAGCCGTCTTTGCCAGTAATGATCTTGATTTTTAAGTTCTTCCTCTTTTTGCCGTTGAATTTCAAGTGCTGATATGGTATATTCGGGATAATAATACACCGGCATTACATTTGCTGAGCCACCTGGAACACCAGGCATTTCTTGTGAAACTAAATGGGGCAGTGGCGTTGCATACGCAGGCTCAGCACTCCTGGATGTATTTTTTCCTCCATCTTCGTCTTCGGCTCCTTGCAATCGCTGGACAACTGCTTTCGATACTTTGATGACACGGACTTCCTCCTCATTAGAAATAGTTAGTTTTCGGGCGCTTTGATTTGACCCCATCTCTGAAAATTGAGGACCAAACTGAAATTGTAACCTCATAACTACTACTTTTAACCAATCCAAATGTGGTATTAGTGGTGATATGAAAATCAATTAATCCTTTCCACATGTACTATGGATTGTATATCCAATGACAGTCAGTTCATGATAACTTGCCACAGGCGAAAATAATGACCATCAATTTACATCCAATGTTAAGTATGTTACATGAATTATAATGGAATTATAATGATTTTTTCTATATCAAGAGTATAATCAAACAAATCACGTTTCGAATAAACTTTATTGAAAATACTTTAATTTGGTTAAGTAGGCTATCGAAGAACGGTTGATCCTTTGTACTCGGACATCAGCAGCTCCTCGGACCGTGGTGCCACACTCTCGAATACTAAAGCATCGTTCAACACTTTCTCCGTATTTCAAAGTGTGTGTAGATCTTCCGTACCAACAAGATTTGGTCCTGTCGTCGCCATACTGGGTTTCAGCGCGTATGTAGCGCATGCCTTGTGGAGTTTTTTTTTTTTCTTCTTAGTAAAGTCCATAGGTAAAGTCCGAACAGTCCGAAGCACGGACGTCGAATTCATTGGCTCGTATTTAGTAGGGCTGGTCTTCAATGGAGATTTATCTTTACCTTTGTCTTCTGCATAACGCGGTCATCTGCGGAGAACCGTTCCTATGGGAGCCCGGTGGGTACATCGGACCGACGTCCTCGCCGAAATTGACATTTTTGCATCTTTTTAAGTATAGCTATTTCTGCAAAATAATGTCTGTCTCACTCCTTTCCAGTAATGACAAAGCACAATAAAAACATCTGGTTTTATATTTGGTTAATTTTTTATTAAATTTTGATTGAAAGTCAGAAATAAAGATTTTGTCTATTTAAAATTCCAAAGTTTAACCTTAACGTCAACGCTCCACCGTAGATCGCGGTGATATTCTCTTTGTCTCTCATTGGCGCTATTCTGGACGTGGACGTAAACGTTGACGTCCCGTAGTATCGCCACGTTAACCACTTATTTATAATGGCAGAATTGACGTGATAAAGTACCTCCCTGAGAACCTTTATATAGTATTACAGAACAACTTTTCTCATCCCCCGGAAATTCTTAATGTTCGAACAAGGACATCCGAGTGCTAAGCAAGTACTTTCATCCATGGGAATATAAAAATGCCAACGAAATTGAAAATGGGTATTTTCATAGTAACAATCATCGGCATTTTATTCATTACTTGCCAGGTAACCCATCAATTATAGACTCAATATCCACAGTCGCCTTGTCACGCTGGAGTTATCCAGATGTACAATGCAAAAAATTTGTACAAGTTTCAGTTCAACTTCTAAATTTTTTCACTTCCCTAACAGCTTTGGCTCATGCATATACCCCACGGTCGTGAATTGCGTTATGAAGGTATTTAATACAAGAAAAATGATTGATTTATGCAAGTCGAGGCTGTATTTTAATGACAATTACAAGTGAAATCCTAATCGATAAATTCACTCATTTTCAGACATTAAAATTCCAGTGATATTGTGGTGGACACCTTTTGTAAGTAGCATAGGTCGTTTGGAAACCTGTGGATCAGTCAAGTGTTGGTTTACACAGGATCGAAACTTTTGGTCGCACAATCACCTCAAGGTATGTTCGGCATTTTTATTTGGTTCATTATATGAATCTCATTTCCCAAGCTGAGAATTGTCAAATAATATATATATGGAGCTGTCCACGTCAACTTGACACGGCTCCAAACCTCGACATCTCCGATTTAATTTTTAATTTTACATGTTATTCTATTTTTGGAGGACCCCCCAAATTTTGTTTTGTTTTTTTTTTAATCATGGCCTTCAGAGCTATGAATTATTTCAACTTTCAAAACGGACCTTTTTTAAAATTCTGAAAAAAAAAAAAAAAAAAATTCTGTGGATGACACAGAACAACCTCCCACTAGCAGAAATGTGGGCAGAATTTTTCTTATATTCTTTTTCAATTTTAGACATTTTTTTTACAGAAAAATGCTTCACTAATAACTGTTATCCTACTAAAAATTCGCAAAAATCTTTCGACTTTTCACTATTTAGATGTTTAAAATTGATAAAAAGATGTAAGAAAAATTTTGCCCACGTTTCTGCGAGTGGGAGGTTGTTCTGTATCATCTACAGAAGTTTTGTGATTTCTTTCAGAATTTTAAAATAGGTCCTTTTTTCAAAGTTAAAAAAATTCACAGCTCCGAAGGCATTGATTAGAAAAAAAAAATAAAAATTCTGAGTCCTCCATAGATAGAATAATAACATATAAAATTAAAAATTAAATCGGAGATATCGAGGCCTGGAGCCGTGTCGAGTTGACGTGGACAGCCTTATATACAGAGCTAAGTATATATATACTAAATTCATCTGCAGAGCATTTTATTCTATGGCAGTAGTATTAAAATTGACGACCTACCCATGCCACGTCAGGACAGCGTTGACTGGGGCCTAATTCATGAAGAATCACCGAGAAATGCTCCAATCTTCACGTCAGAATACGCTCTGGCATTGTTTAATCACTCCGCAACTTTTAGCCGGTATAGCGACGTGCCATTAACACTCGTCGACTTGGACGGTGAGGAGGAATTGATAGGTTTGTACTTTTCCAAGCCTCATCACGATATTGACACAGATAGTCCATGTACGCCCTTGTCTCTGATGTGGTGTGATAAATTCATAAGAGTCAAATCATTCTCATTTTCATTGACAAGTAACAATCAGATATATTCAGGGACAACTTATTTCGTGTCATTTGAGGAGAAGGATAGACTGATAAAGGAATCCCATCTGGCTCCGGTACTCTATATTCAATCCGATTGTGATACCGCTAGTGAAAGGGATTCATATGTTGAGGAACTGATGAAATATATTCCTATTGACTCTTATGGTACGTGTTTGAATAATAAACGTCTTCCCAAAAGGTAAATCTGTCACGTGTTCATATGTAATTAGTTCTGCTAATTGCACTGCAACACATGTCTAATAACTGAAATGATTTACCTTTGCAAGGTTGAGAGTTGATCACTTGGAGTCCCTAAAAGATACAGAGTTCTTATCATTGACTGCTCAATATAAATTTACTATCGCCTTTGAGAATGCTGTCTGCAATGACTACATAACAGAAAAGTTATGGAGACCACTCGTCGTAGGTTCGGTACCAGTCTATTACGGATCGCCTTCATTCAAGGTTATATAGATTCTATCCGCACGATGTGTGGTGTAATCGCTAATTTCATACCTTATAGTGCAAATGAAGCATACTCATAAGTAAAACGGCATAGTATAAGTATATGGTATAATAGTTAATTTCGTACATGATAATCTTTATTTACAGGATTGGCTGCCAAACGAGGGCTCTGCAATTTCCATAGCAGACTTTGCAGAGCCTAAGGAACTAGCGACCTTTTTACTTGCTCTGGCAGATGACGTTTCACGATACCAGAACTTTATAGCTCATAAGTTATCCAAGGATATTGCTAAACGGATAACGAATATTCGTCTTTTGAACACTCTGAGAAATCGCAGTAAAAACATTATGAATGAGTTTGGAACATATGTTCAGACCTTCGAATGTCTTGTTTGCCAGAGGGTACACGCAAAAAACAGAAAACGCGAATCTTACATCGTAACGCAGAAGCATTATGATTGCCCTATACCGGTAAGTCCACTTACCCATAAAATAAATAAAAATAATTGGTGGGTGCATGAGTGGGCTGTTGGCAGATGCAAAGCTAAATTACTAGCAGAGCAGGTTTGGAATAAAACGAGAATAGATCTACGTGAATTAGAAAAGAATCTGTCAAAATTGAATCTAAAGCAAGATTGTTGAATGTATATACGGGCGTACATGCGCATGCATCAATCAATAAAGCAAATTTTATATATTTCCAATGGCAAAAGTGTGGATTTGCTGTATTTTAAAACAAATTGATGGAATGCGGGCAAGTCGTCTACGCTCTAACATTAACAAAATACCTGAACGGGGACCGGATTGACAACCTTGAGTCAAAATCGTATAAGTGATATCCGATCAACAATATCATCTAGAGTCAGATCGTTCGTCGTATATGAAAATGAAGGTAAGAAAATGTCGCAAACAGATGCACAGGTAGTGGTGTAACTGTGGTTGTAACGGTTCAGATCCGAAGTGATATAAAATTTAGATATGTATTAAATATACAGGGTGGTCCATTAAAGTTTGCCACCCCTTATAACTTGGTTATTACTGATTGTATCGAAAAGTGTCATATGGAAAAGTTGCTGTATTCGGAGGGGGAAAATGAGTTTTGAAAGTAAATGTGATCTGAAGGTCATATCTTATAAGACTCCGGTGGTCGCGATGTCATTTTAAATGGGACCACGTCACTGATCAGAGATCAGTGGACCACGTGTTTTCTTGCTCACGACAAGAAACCTGACATCTAAACGCGTTCAACCATGTGCAACATCATGTCTTTCGAACGACTTCCGGCTCCAAAATTCATGACAACACACTGTATCATTCGCATTGATTCGAACGAAACAATCTGTCGAAAATCTTGCGTTCGTGCAACCTCCGACGAGGATAACTTATTTGACTAACTCATTCGGCCTGATGCACCCTTGCTATCATTTTCATTCGTAATTATCCCATTCCGATTACTTGAATCCCAAGTATGTATAGGCGTCAGTATATACCTATAGATATTGTTAGCGTCAGTAATGGCGTCGAATGCTCCATCTGGATAGAGTGTCGTTTCCTCGAATCGCCGCCAGAGTTGATGGGGATACCGCCGGCCGCCATTTCCCGCCAGCATCAGTCGGGAAGAGGGTTTCATCGGAGAAAGATCTCTCTAGTAATTGCGTGTTACAGGCGAGTGATAACTAGTCTTTCATACCTGTGGAAAAAGAAGAAAAAGGGAATCTGGTTTTTCACTTTCCGGAGTCATAAGGAAGAAATAATTTTCACGTGAGTCTGATCGTATCGTTGAAAACTTAATCTTATTTTCTGCCAAAGCCTGACAAATAATTTGATAGCGCGTGACAATTGCCAGAAGATTAGAGCGTTGGTGCGACGCAGTACGACAAGAACCTAAAAAAGTAAAACTCGAGCGAACTCAAACGTGCCAAACAATTAATGGAGATACGGAATGTAAAAATTAAATTAACAATGAATGAAAGTCGGAGTCTGAAAATGCGATTCACGGACGGAACAAATTCGTGCAGGATTTTGGGGAAGCGTCCAAAATGGCGGGGCCGTCATCTCGAACCCGTTCGGTTACCGTGAACGGCAAATAGGATGATGGACAACGATTAATTCGTTGATGATGGAGTTCCGACTTGTGCTCGTTTTATCGAACAAGTCGCGAAGCTCATATTATAGTCGTGTCTGGCAATTATCACTATGATGTTGATGCGACGTGGTGGAGCAAGAGCATATCTGTGGCGTAGTTGAGACTACTTGTGGAGGAACGAAAATAGCGACATACAAGGTCGAATAAGCAGTAGTTGATATGCCGACGAAATGTAAGTAGTATACACCCCTGGACGGAGGAGTTACTTGCATCGATTCGATTGGTGAGTCTACCATTTCCACAAACTAGAAGCTCCGTGCAGAAATTTTATCAAATATTGTCCTCCAGTCTGCGTTGCTATATCTAACCTCCAAACAAGCGTCACACGCCTGTCTCAGCCTATCCCATTCTCCGTTCTCCACCTCCAAATTTGACTAGTTCTTGTTTTAATCGAAAGATTACTTTGGTAATAATGAAGAATACACGTATTTAATAGACCTGGTTTAACTCTATAATTTTCGTTTTGAATGATGGTTTGCAAGTGACATTTTTGATTGTATATCGATAAATCGGTTTTCTTTGTTTCCAGAATGAATTACAAAGCCTTGCTATGTGCAACTCGATCATAGTTGAAAGCTTGATCTTAGTTTATATCGAAGCGGCGCGATGATAGATGATTCAATCATGCTTGACTATTGCGCCAAATGACGTTGTCGGTGCGACACGGTATGACAAGAGTTACAAGAATTACTACTGCGGCGAATTCAGAAATATCGAACAACTCGATACAGGTACGGAAATTGAAAACGTGTGAGCGATGTAACAATAGATGAAACAGCGACACGATTACATTAAATGATCACTCAACCGGTTAATGGCGTTGTTATAATACCTAATTTGAAAATTGAGAATGTACAAAACGAAATGATACGACGAATGTGTAAAATCTCGTTAATGCCAAATAAATGGGGTGAGAATGGCAATCAAGTTCAAATATACAAATACATTCAGAAGCATTTGCCAGCTCACACGATGGTGAACGTCGACATTAGAGTAATACTTGTATTTTGTGACGACCTTCCTTCCTTCATCTTGCGTGCTGTGAAGGATTTTGGAATCCTTTTATTAGCTCAGGTAATTGTAGGTTTGGTTGTCGATTAGCATAGCGCACCTGCACTTTATATAGAGTCACAGATATAGAATTCTCTTACGAAATCATTCATAATCATACCTGTTGACGTTGATGTACCCTGTTACTGGATTGCCGATATAACCGCCAATAATAGAATCGCGAATTTACAACTACTCCGATTGACCATAGAGACCCTGTCATCAGAGTTCGTCCCTCACATCCTCATTCCAGAATTTGAATCGCGATTGTCTGTGTTACCCTACTCACGCAGAATCGTCACCACGCGTTCGGAGTTTTCCCATCATCGTCTCGTCTTGAATTCTTCTCTCACGTGGCCAGAATCGATAGCGTATGGATACAAAAACTAAAACCCGCAATCTAAAATTCAAGTTGATCGGATAATTGATGCATACTAATTAAAGACTCACACGTAAGTAGTTTTTGTTCTCGAGAATCCTAGTGACCTTGTTTGCCTCGTTACGAGAATTCGCTTTTCACCTCCTCAAGTTAGAGAATCCGTGTCTACATTTTCGACACCAAAGTTATTCCTTCCAATACGATCAGAGTTCATCCTACCGTCCGAGAATTCACGCCTGCATACGCGACGCAAGTCCGCTAAAGTGAATTCGCTTTTCTCTTCCTGAAGCTAAGGAATACCTCGGTGTCAGCATTTGCGACACATAAAATTTCTTGCTTCACCTCCTCATCCTACCAGACTCGGTTCTGCACTCGAGATTCGCTCCGAAACAATTCGACCCGAGTTCGTCCTACCGTCCGAGAATTCACGCAAGTGAATTCGCTTTTCACCTCCTCGTCCCAGCACGCGTTCGTCACCCTCCCTTCATATTCGAGCCAAAATAACAGTAATTGATAAATTTTAAACCCTTTATTCATTCGCAATTTTAATATTATTTAATTCCAATTTCATTATACCTTACCCTCGGTATATCGAATTAAACGACAATACAAGAATGTATGGTATGATATTTTCTCTCACGGAGTCCAGTATTCATACACATTAGACTTGTTTTCATTTCTTTTCCATTGTTCGAGCCCCGTCTTATTGTAGTCGTTCGAGCACGACGGTATTAGAAAATAATATAACGCAGAGTTCACACCAGGTCTCAATAACAACGATTGGAGGATATTAAACCCTTTATGTTTTCGAAATTTAGATAACATTCAGTTTTAATGTTATTATACCTCTCATACCCGATAGAATGAATTTCACGACGAGACAAGACCGTGACAAAGGACTGATTATTCGATACGTATACTTATACGTACATGTATATATTCCTTCCAATAAGATCAGAGTTCATCCTACCGTCCGAGAATTCACGCCTGCATACGCGACGCAAGTCCGCTAAAGTGAATTCACTTTTCTCTTCCTGAAGCTAAGGAATACCTCGGTGTCAGCATTTGCGACACATAAAATTTCTTGCTTCACCTCCTCATCCTACCGGACTCGGTTCCGCACTCGAGATTCGCTCCGAGACAATTCGATCCGAGTTCGTCCTACCGTCCGAGAATTCACGCAAGTGAATTCGCTTTTCACCTCCTCGTCCCAGCACGCGTTCGTCACCCTCCCTTCATATTCGAGCCAAAATAACAGTAATTGATAAATTTTAAACCCTTTATTCATTCGAAATTTTAATATTATTTAATTCCAATTTCATTATACCTTACCCTCGGTATATCGAATTAAACGACAATACAAGAATGTATGGTATGATATTTTCTTTTACGGAGTCCGGTATTCATACACAATAGACTTGTTTTCATTTCTTTTCCATTGTTCGAGCCCCGTCTTATTGTAGTCATTCGAGCACGACGGTATTAGAAAATAATATAACGCAGAGTCTATACCAGGCCCCAATAACAACGATTGGAGGATAATCAACCCTTTATGTTTTCGAAATTTAGATAACATTCAGTTTTAATGTTATTATATCTCTCATACCCGATAGAATGAATTTCACGACGAGACCAGACCGTGACAAAGGACTGTTTATTTGATACGTATACTTATACGTACATGTATATATGTACGCTAACAGAATAGCGATAGACTAGAATATGCTGACAGTGCCCAGAATTTATCGGTCAAGAATTTTGGCAGTTATTATCGAAGTTGCGATTATTGAGAAATTACCGCTCTGAAGAGTGAAAAAATCATTATATCTAGATAGGATTTCATCCGATCTTTATTTTCCCGACGGATTCGTGTTCCTAAAATCGAATCACATACATGAACGCTTTGAACGCCTATTGAACTATTTAACCCCCAAACTCAAAAGTTGGATTTTTACTCCTTTATCCGGCGACGTTCGCGAGCTAATTACCGTTAATTCGGGGTCGAAAATAAAAATTATTATTTTTCTATTCTTCATATTCGACAGGCGTTTATACGCTATTCTTGTGTATTTCGAGCTCAGGAATTCGAATCTGCAAGCTAAATTCGTCGATCTATGTTATTGACCTGGTTATAATCCATTGAATAACGTCGAATATTACCCGTGCCAGCGAAAAATTCGGATAAATCTAGTTGAGTCGAAAGAGATATGAATTTCATACGTCCATACTATATCTATATCGCATGATATATATGACACAATTATGTGACGAAAAGGTCGCACCCAGCCAAAATAACAGAAATTGATAAATGTCAAACCATTTATTCATGCTTAATTCCAATATTATTCGATTCAAATTCCATTATACCTTGCATCCCCGATATAATGAATCAAATGAGAAATACAAAATTCTCGCACAAGATTTATAATTCTCAGGTGAAAGCAGCCTCGTGGTATCATCCCAGTCATCGGATCATACGGAACTCTGCGAGTCGAATAATCTCTAGACCGCAGCAGGACATGGAAGTACACCAGAGCGGTCGTGCTATGGCAGCAGAAGGTCCCAACGTACGTCACGATATATATATTTATATTCATACACATAGCACACGCCAACTCGATAGCGATAGTGAAGAAAATGCGGAGAGTTCCCGGAATCTATCAGCCTAGAATTTGGGCCAGTTATTATCGAAGTAACGATTATTGAGAAATCGATACCGTCGAATATTGCCAGTGCCAGCGAAATATTTGGATAAATCTAGATGAGTTAGACGAGGTATGAATTTTATACGTCCATACTATATCTATATCGTATAATATATATCTCACGATTATGTGACGAAAAGGTCGCACCAAGCCAAAATAACAGTAATTGATAAATGTCAAACCCCTCATTCATTCGAAATTTCCATATTATTTAATTCAAATTTCATTATACCTTACATCTTCGATATAATGAATCAAATAACAATACAAAATTCTTACACAAAACTTATAATTCTCAGGTGAAAGCAGCCTCGTGGTATCATCCTAGTCATCGGATCATACGAAAGTCTGTGAGTCGAATCATCTCTAGACCGCAGCAGAACGTAGAAGTACATACAGAGCGATCGTGCGATGGCGGTAGAATGACCCACGTACGTTACTAAATATATATATACAATATGTAAACATACCAGACGCCAACTCAATAGCGATAGTGAAGGAACTGCAGAGAGTGCTCGGAATTTATCGGACAAGAATTTAGGCAGTTATTATCGAAGTTACGATTGTTGAGAAATTAATACCGTCGAATATTACCTGTGCCAGCGAAATATTCGCATAAATCTAGCAATTGAGTTAGACGAGGCGGAAAACTATACGAGAATACTATATCTATATTCATATAATATATATTTCACAATAATCTGACGAAAAGGTCGCACCAAGCCAAAATAACAGTAATCGAAAAATTTTAAACCCTTTATTCATTAGAAATTTTAATATTATCCAATTTAGATTTCATTATACCTTACCCTCGGTATATCGAATTAAACGACAATACAAGAATGTGTGATATTTCCTTTCACGAAGTCCGGTATTCATACACAATGGACTTGTATTCATTTCTCTTCCATTGTTCGAGCCCCATCTTATTGTAGTCATTCGAGCACGACGGTATTAGAAAATAATATAACGCAGAGTCTACACCAGGCCCCAATAACAACGATTGGAGGATATTAAACCCTTTATGTTTTCGAAATTTAGATAACATTCAGTTTTAATGTTATTATACCTCTCATACCCGATAGAATGAATTTCACGACGAGACAAGACCGTGACAAAGGACTGATTATTCGATATGTATACTTATACGTACATGTATATATTCCTTCCAATAAGATCAGAGTTCATCCTACCGTCCGAGAATTCACGCCTGCATACGCGACGCAAGTCCGCTAAAGTGAATTCGCTTTTCTCTTCCTGAAGCTAAGGAATACCTCGGTGTCAGCATTTGCGACACATAAAATTTCTTGCTTCACCTCCTCATCCTACCGGACTCGGTTCCGCACTCGAGATTCGCTCCGAGACAATTCGATCCGAGTTCGTCCTACCGTCCGAGAATTCACGCAAGTGAATTCGCTTTTCACCTCCTCGTCCCAGCACGCGTTCGTCACCCTCCCTTCATATTCGAGCCAAAATAACAGTAATTGATAAATTTTAAACCCTTTATTCATTCGAAATTTTAATATTATTTAATTCCAATTTCATTATACCTTACCCTCGGTATATCGAATTAAACGACAATACAAGAATGTATGTTATGATATTTTCTTTTACGGAGTCCGGTATTCATACACAATAGACTGGTTTTCATTTCTTTTCCATTGTTCGAGCCCCGTCTTATTGTAGTCAATCGAGCACGACGGTATTAGAAAATAATATAACGCAGAGTCTACACCAGGCCCCAATAACAACGATTGGAGGATAATCAACCCTTTATGTTTTCGAAATTTAGATAACATTCAGTTTTAATGTTATTATATCTCTCATACCCGATAGAATGAATTTCACGACGAGACCAGACCGTGACAAAGGACTGTTTATTTGATACGTATACTTATACGTACATGTATATATGTACGCTAACAGAATAGCGATAGACTAGAATATGCTGACAGTGCCCAGAATTTATCGGTCAAGAATTTTGGCAGTTATTATCGAAGTTGCGATTATTGAGAAATTACCGCTCTGAAGAGTGAAAAAATCATTATATCTAGATAGGATTTCATCCGATCTTTATTTTCCCGACGGATTCGTGTTCCTAAAATCGAATCACATACATGAACGCTTTGAACGCCTATTGAACTATTTAACCCCCAAACTCAAACGTTGGATTTTTACTCCTTTATCCGGCGACGTTCGCGAGCTAATTACCGCTAATTCGGGGTCGAAAATAAAAATTATTATTTTTCTATTCTTCATATTCGACAGGCGTTTATACGCTATTCTTGTGTATTTCGAGCTCAGGAATTCGAATCTGCAAGCTAAATTCGTCGATCTATGATATTGACCTGGTTATAATCCATTGAATAACGTCGAATATTACCCGTGCCAGCGAAAAATTCGGATAAATCTAGTTGAGTCGAAAGAGATATGAATTTCATACGTCCATACTATATCTATATCGCATGATATATATTACACAATTATGTGACGAAAAGGTCGCACCCAGCCAAAATAACAGAAATTGATAAATGTCAAACCATTTATTCATGCTTAATTCCAATATTATTCGATTCAAATTCCATTATACCTTGCATCCCCGATATAATGAATCAAATGAGAAATACAAAATTCTCGCACAAGATTTATAATTCTCAGGTGAAAGCAGCCTCGTGGTATCATCCCAGTCATCGGATCATACGGAACTCTGCGAGTCGAATAATCTCTAGACCGCAGCAGGACATGGAAGTACACCAGAGCGGTCGTGCTATGGCAGCAGAAGGTCCCAACGTACGTCACGATATATATATTTATATTCATACACATAGCACACGCCAACTCGATAGCGATAGTGAAGAAAATGCGGAGAGTTCCCGGAATCTATCAGCCTAGAATTTGGGCCAGTTATTATCGAAGTAACGATTATTGAGAAATCGATACCGTCGAATATTGCCAGTGCCAGCGAAATATTTGGATAAATCTAGATGAGTTAGACGAGGTATGAATTTTATACGTCCATACTATATCTATATCGTATAATATATATCTCACGATTATGTGACGAAAAGGTCGCACCAAGCCAAAATAACAGTAATTGATAAATGTCAAACCCCTCATTCATTCGAAATTTCCATATTATTCAATTCAAATTTCATTATACCTTACATCTTCGATATAATGAATCAAATAACAATACAAAATTCTTACACAAAACTTATAATTCTCAGGTGAAAGCAGCCTCGTGGTATCATCCCAGTCATCGGATCATACGAAAGTCTGTGAGTCGAATCATCTCTAGACCGCAGCAGAACGTAGAAGTACATACAGAGCGATCGTGCGATGGCGGTAGAATGACCCACGTACGTTACTAAATATATATATACAATATGTAAACATACCAGACGCCAACTCAATAGCGATAGTGAAGGAACTGCAGAGAGTGCTCGGAATTTATCGGACAAGAATTTGGGCAGTTATTATCGAAGTTACGATTGTTGAGAAATTAATACCGTCGAATATTACCTGTGCCAGCGAAATATTCGCATAAATCTAGCAATTGAGTTAGACGAGGCGGAAAACTATACGAGAATACTATATCTATATTCATATAATATATATTTCACAATAATCTGACGAAAAGGTCGCACCAAGCCAAAATAACAGTAATCGAAAAATTTTAAACCCTTTATTCATTAGAAATTTTAATATTATCCAATTTAGATTTCATTATACCTTACCCTCGGTATATCGAATTAAACGACAATACAAGAATGTGTGATATTTCCTTTCACGAAGTCCGGTATTCATACACAATGGACTTGTATTCATTTCTTTTCCATTGTTCGAGCCCCATCTTATTGTAGTCATTCGAGCACGACGGTATTAGAAAATAATATAACGCAGAGTCTACACCAGGCCCCAATAACAACGATTGGCGGATATTAAACCCTTTATGTTTTCGAAATTTAGATAACATTCAGTTTTAATGTTATTATACCTCTCATACCCGATAGAATGAATTTCACGACGAGACCAGACCGTGACAAAGGACTGTTTATTTGATACGTATACTTATACGTACATGTATATATTCCTTCCAATAAGATCAGAGTTCATCCTACCGTCCGAGAATTCACGCCTGCATACGCGACGCAAGTCCGCTAAAGTGAATTCGCTTTTCTCTTCCTGAAGCTAAGGAATACCTCGGTGTCAGCATTTGCGACACATAAAATTTCTTGCTTCACCTCCTCATCCTACCGGACTCGGTTCCGCACTCGAGATTCGCTCCGAGACAATTCGATCCGAGTTCGTCCTACCGTCCGAGAATTCACGCAAGTGAATTCGCTTTTCACCTCCTCGTCCCAGCACGCGTTCGTCACCCTCCCTTCATATTCGAGCCAAAATAACAGTAATTGATAAATTTTAAACCCTTTATTCATTCGAAATTTTAATATTATTGACTTCCAATTTCATTATACCTTACCCTCGGTATATCGAATTAAACGACAATACAAGAATGTATGGTATGATATTTTCTTTTACGGAGTCCGGTATTCATACACAATAGACTTCTTTTCATTTCTCTTCCATTGTTCGAGCCCCGTCTTATTGTAGTCATTCGAGCACGACGGTATTAGAAAATAATATAACGCAGAGTCTACACCAGGCCCCAATAACAACGATTGGCGGATATTAAACCCTTTATGTTTTCGAAATTTAGATAACATTCAGTTTTAATGTTATTATACCTCTCATACCCGATAGAATGAATTTCACGACGAGACCAGACCGTGACAAAGGACTGTTTATTTGATACGTATACTTATACGTACATGTATATATGTACGCTAACAGAATAGCGATAGACTAGAATATGCTGACAGTGCCCAGAATTTATCGGTCAAGAATTTTGGCAGTTATTATCGAAGTTGCGATTATTGAGAAATTACCGCTCTGAAGAGTGAAAAAATCATTATATCTAGATAGGATTTCATCCGATCTTTATTTTCCCGACGGATTCGTGTTCCTAAAATCGAATCACATACATGAACGCTTTGAACGCCTATTGAACTATTTAACCCCCAAACTCAAAAGTTGGATTTTTACTCCTTTATCCGGCGACGTTCGCGAGCTAATTACCGTTTATTCGGGGTCGAAAATAAAAATTATCATTTTTCTATTCTTCATATTCGACAGGCGTTTATACGCTATTCTTGTGTATTTCGAGCTCAGGAATTCGAATCTGCAAGCTAAATTCGTCGATCTATGTTATCGACCTGGTTATAATCCATTGAATAACGTCGAATATTACCCGTGCCAGCGAAAAATTCGGATAAATCTAGTTGAGTCGAAAGAGATATGAATTTCATACGTCCATACTATATCTATATCGCATGATATATATTACACAATTATGTGACGAAAAGGTCGCACCCAGCCAAAATAACAGAAATTGATAAATGTCAAACCATTTATTCATGCTTAATTCCAATATTATTCGATTCAAATTCCATTATACCTTGCATCCCCGATATAATGAATCAAATGAGAAATACAAAATTCTCGCACAAGATTTATAATTCTCAGGTAAAAGCAGCGTCGTGGTATCATCCCAGTCATCGGATCATACGGAACTCTGCGAGTCGAATAATCTCTAGACCGCAGCAGGACATGGAAGTACACCAGAGCGGTCGTGCTATGGCAGCAGAAGGTCCCAACGTACGTCACGATATATATATTTATATTCATACACATAGCACACGCCAACTCGATAGCGATAGTGAAGAAAATGCGGAGAGTGCCCGGAATCTATCAGCCTAGAATTTGGGCCAGTTATTATCGAAGTAACGATTATTGAGAAATCGATACCGTCGAATATTGCCAGTGCCAGCGAAATATTTGGATAAATCTAGATGAGTTAGACGAGGTATGAATTTTATACGTCCATACTATATCTATATCGTATAATATATATCTCACGATTATGTGACGAAAAGGTCGCACCAAGCCAAAATAACAGTAATTGATAAATGTCAAACCCCTCATTCATTCGAAATTTCCATATTATTCAATTCAAATTTCATTATACCTTACATCTTCGATATAATGAATCAAATAACAAAACAAAATTCTTACACAAGACTTATAATTCTCAGGTGACAGCAGCCTCGTGGTATCATCCCAGTCATCGGATCACACGAAACTCTGTGAGTCGAATCATCTCTGGACCGCAGCAGAACATAGAAGTACATACAGAGCGATCGTGCTATGGCAGCAGAAGGACTCAACGCACGTAACAATATATATATATATATATACACACTTGGCAGACTCCAACTCTCTTGCGATAGTGGAGGAGATGTTTAATGAAGCCCGGAATTTATCGGTCAGGAATTTAGGCAGTTGTTATCGAAGTTACGATTGTTGAGAAATTAATACCGTCGAATATTACCAGTGCCAGCGGGAATATTCGCATAAATCTAGTAATTGAGTCAGAGGAGGTATGAAAATTATACGAGAATACTATAACCATATTTATTTAATATATATTTCACAATGGTACGCCGAAAAGGTCGCACCAAGCCAAAATAACAGTAATTGTTGAATTTTAAACCCTTTATTCATTCGGAAATTTAATATTATTTAATTTAAATTTCATTATACCGTACCCTCGGTATATCGAATCAAACGACAATACATGAACGCAACGATATACATTTTCATATATGTATTCGCTAACGAAATAGCGATTGTATGGGAAATACAGAGAGTAGCTGTAAATTTTTGATCAAGAATCTAGGCAGTACATAATTATGAAAGTTACGATTATGAATAAATCAATTATGTAACATATCAATAGCAGCAACAAAAAAATTCGAACAGATCCAATTGAGTGGAAAGTGGTACAAAAATCAATACAAGTATACTATATATATTTCTGCCTCTCGATCAGGCAATTTACGCATACATGTATAGTATATAATAATAGAAATACATAAATTTCTTAATAAATGAATTTCTGTATTATGCGATTTATACTATTGCGATCTACGTATCATCAATTGTATAATATATTATAACGAAAATACAAACACTTCGGGGAAAAATAAATTTTCCGGCACGAATCCATCTCGCGATTCACGTAAACGCAATCGTATAATATAATCTTTCATTAGGCAAATCACGTATTTCCAATTGTATTGTATAGAATCATGAAAATGTATACATTTTTCTAATAAATGAATTTCCCGCTGTCCTTTTCCAGGCGATTAGGTATATGCAATCGTATAATATGAAGTATCGTAAATACATACAGAAATGATTTCGAAATGTATAAATGAGGAGATGTGTGTGCAGTTATAGGTATATAGATACAGATCCAGGTATTTTCCGTAAGCAAAGTTTATACAGACTGACATATAAATATAGGGTGACTATATAGACTAACACGAAGGCGACCGTTCGATAGAAAATAAGAAGATGTGTCGGAATCTTTCCGCTATCAAAGTAAGTACCAATTATCGCAGTAATACGTACAACACGCACAGATATAGATACAGGCATTTTATCGATATGAAAATTCATATATAGACCGACATATGACAAAAAGAAAACGGAACGACAATCAAATATACATAGCAGGCAATCCCGGGAGTATCGATAAGTTTAATCATACAGCAATACAACAAAGATGTAATGAAGAATGAGAGCATCGTCGGAATTTCCCCGCTATGAACGTAAGAACTAATTATTAAGTAACAAGCATGACACATATAGATACGGGCATTTAATCGATTTCAAAATTCATATTAGTATAGACCGACGTATACCAGACAGAAATATACGGAAAGAAATATAAATATACATACCGAGCAGACAATCCCGAGAGTATTAAATAGTTGAATGATACAGCAATTAAGAAAGATGTAATAAAGAACGAGAGCATCGTCAGAATTTCCCCGCTATGAACGTGAGTACCGATTGATTAACAAGGGGAGGCTGGGAACTCGTCGTCACCGATTTCGACCAAATTTACAGTGTATGTAGGGCTCGACTAGAACTTAGAGCGAGCCAAGCGGGAGCGCTAGATACTCGAGCGTTTTGCAGATATTATTGTTTAAACATTTCATGGGTAGTGAAAAAGGCTATCGAGTCAGCGATTTTACGAGTAGCGTACAGCGCAGCGGCAAGCGTTCGGATTCACAGCACGAAGATCGTGGGTTCGTTCCTAGGTGTGTATTTTTTTTTTTAATTTTTTTTTCAAATTTTACGTTATTTACGTCGCACATAAAATGAATTATTGTATAATATGTCGTATTCAGTGATATTTCCACAAGAAGCACAAAGAAAATTTGTTAAGGGTCTTGGATACCAACATATATATATCATTTTTTATGCGAGATTTCCTAGTTTCAACTATTTAGGCGTATTTTCGACTTATTCGAAAAAGCGAGAGGTGCAAATCCCTTTATTCGTCGCTAGGAAGGTGCGCTGGTCGGAAAAACCAGTTTTTGAAGGTAAAAACCTATGAAATTGAATTTTATAAAATGCGAGGTGCGTCGTGATGATTTCCCAGCGTGGGGCCCGTCATCTCTATTTGCTCCAATTATACACTAGTTTAGTCACTTGCTCACCAGTTTGACTACCCAGCGCACTATCCCAGCAATTAATCGAAGAGAATGCATCTCTCACTTTTTTGGAAAAGTCTAAAATACGCCTAAATAGTTGAAACTACGAAATAGTTGGCAAATATTTTCTTTTCGAGCGGCCATATTACCCTAGCAGGCCCCGAGAAGTATTTCGTAGTATCGAGATTTTCCGCTGCCTTATCAGCGCCAAATTTCGCAAGTCCCGAGGGGAATATAGGAGATTTGGTAAGGATGTATGGAAGGGATGGAGGGGAAGTTGGTCGTGTGCTTGTGCACTCTCTCAGCAGTCATATTGGCAGTCGTAGGCTGGCTTTACCATTGGTGGTTGCTAATGTAACTGGTGATTTCATTGGTGGAATTCAAAGTCCGAAAGAATGCACGAAGCACAAATGAGGCGATAAGGGCGAACCCGCAGAAAATCTCAAAATCTTCGAAATGCTTGCAAATCGAGCAAACGCCACAACGTTGTCATATTTGTGACCTCGATGTTGCCAATTTTACTAGTTTTCCGATTCAGAGTTGCTTCGCGGGTATCCAAGACCCTTAATATTTTTTGAATACTTTTTTATCTAAAAATTTTAATATAAATATACATACCTAGCAGACAATTCTGGGAGTATTAATTAGTTGAATGATACAGCGATTACCAGAGATGTAACAAAGAATGAGAACATCGTCGGAATTTCCCCGCTATGAATGTAAGTACTAATTAATTAAGTAATGAACATACACATATATAGATACGGGCATTTAATCGATTTCAAAATTCATATGAGTATAGACCAACATATAACAGAAAGGAGACGGAAGGAAATACAAATATACATACATGGCAGACAATCCCGGGAATATTAATAAGTTCAATGATACAGTAATTAACAAAGATGTAATGAAGAATGAGAGCATCGTCGGAATTTTCCGGCTATAAATGTGAGTACTAATTAATTAGGTAATGAACATACAGATAAATACAGGCATTTTATGTGTTCAAAAATTCATATAAGTACAGACCGATACACACCAGGAAGAATACGGAAAGTAATATAATATACATACCTAGCAGACAATCGCAGAGAATACCTAGCAGCATCGTTGACATTTTTGTGCAATGATTGTGAGTACTGATCAATTAAGTAATGAACACATACATACATATATAGATACGGGCATTTCATTCAGCTTAATCCGTCTATCTACAGGGTGTCCCATTCCAAGTGAACCATCTTGATTACTCGAAAGGATGAGGTCGTACCAAAAAACTTTTCATAGAAAAGTCGTAGGGTTTCGAGGGGAAAAAAAATGGACTATATTTAATTTGTTTTCAAATGAATTTGAAAGGGTCAAATCGAGATCAACTTTTTTTTTTTCAATAAAATGACATATTTTTTTCTCCAGAATTTGGAAAAACGTTAAATTCTGCACCAAAAAGTACTCGTACACATATGGCCTAAAGTCAATAGGTACTCAGGTAGAGCTGGTCAAAAAAAAGTGCTTACACATGGGCCCGCGCCTCGCTGGTACGCTCGCGGACGCTGCACCACGGCCGCGACGCGTGAACCCATGTATCAGCACACTTAAGAATTGACTTATACACTAAGGATCATATGACCAGTCGTATTCCGTACCTCTTGCTTGTCGGACGTCTAATAAAGATAGTTGTACTCTTATAATGGGATACTAATATTCACCGAAAGACATTACATAATTGGCGACGAGGAAATTGGAATTGTTAAAGTGAATGCAAGGTGCATTATTATCTCTACTATTATTATTATTATAAAGTGAGTAAGGATAGAGGATGAGCAATTCAAAGGGAAATTAGAAGTGGAGAAAGAAAAGTTAATCGAACAACAGAAATTATTAGAACTAAGACGCCAGGAGCAGGATAATTTAAAATCAAAGCTGCATCAAAGACAGATGCAAATGCAACAAGAGCAACAACAACCGGCAGCTCAAGAGGAACAATTAAATTTGCAACAGCAACGATTTGAAAAGGAGCGGCGGTTGATAACGGAAAGAGAAGCAGTTCAAATATCCAGTGAAAACAGTCCTCAAGTGTGAGTTTTTGTTCTGTTATTGGGTCTTTGGCTGAATTTCAAATCGGAGAAGATTGGAGTGTTTATGAAGAAAGATTAAATCAATATTTTGTTGCGAACAATGCGACTGAAGAACGCTGGGTGGCTGTATTAATAACATTGGTGGGTCAAGAGGCTTACAAAATTTTGAAAGACTCGTGTGATCCTTTGATACCGGCTGTTAAATCTTATACAGAATTATGTGAGATATTAAGTAGACAATTTGCTCCAACAATGTCAATTTTCAAAGAACGCATTGAATTTTATAAGATGATGCAGAATGAATCGGGAAGTATTAATAATTGGTTTGCTCGAATCAAAAGTAAGGCGGTTAATTGTAAATTTGGGACACAGTCGGATGATAAAATTAAAGATAAATTTGTGACTGGTCTCTGAAAAGGGCCTATATTAGATAGAGTATGTGAGCAAGATCCGACAGCGACATGAGGTATGATTCTGGATACGGCAAGAAATGAGGAAGCTATATTGGCATCAGCAACCAAGTTATCGGAAACTGAAATTCATCAAATACGTGTCAATAAAACGAGGCAAGACCAGAAGTCTGGCAAGAGGAATAAAGATTGGGAGAAAAAGAAGTTTGGCAAGCAAAACAGAGAATCACCGAAGGAATCGAAGTGTAACTATTGCGGTAGTGTGAGTCATAATTTTGCAAGGTGTAAATATAAAAATGATACTTGTAAAATTTGTAAGAAAGTAGGTCATTTAGCTAAAGTTTGCCGTAAGGTCCAAGGAACCAAAGCAAATAATTTCCATCTTGAGGTTGAAGACAGTGATCGTAATGAAGTTTTTGATATGTTTGAGACGTCTAGTAGGAAGGATGTTGATGGACCAAAATTAGTATAAATAGAGGTTGAAGGTCAATGTGCTGAGTTTGAAATGGATTCTGGAGCTGGTAGGTCAGTAATTCCAAAGAAATTATATACGAGCAAATCGTCACATTGTGAATTAAAGAATACTACCATTAGATTAAGAACGTACGATGGTAGTATGATATCACCCGTTGGTGAAATCAGCTGTTTTATGTGTTTTAAAGAAAGGAAAATTAGAGCTACGCTGTTAGCGGTAGATGAAGGGAAAAGACCCTCGTTGGGTAGAGATTTGTAACGAATCATCAAATGATAGACAGAATGTAGGAAGGGGAATTGAGGATTAGAGAGCGAAGAGTGGGAGTAATAAGAGGTACAAGGCAAGAAGGAATATAAATTAAACGTACTTCCTCGAGATCGGTGATCACCTTGATACATTTAATTCTGTACCTCATTCTTCGATATACATCACACATACACAACATACATTCGTCATCGTTACATTTTTTTAAAAACCTGAATACTTCGAGCATGTCTGCTACCTGGAGCCTGCATTTTAATATCACGGCCTGAACAAATATATATAGTATAATACCTGAAGGCCTGGAAAAGGAGGAAGATCTTGGATGACGAACGAGCTTGGGATTGACAACGCCATTTTAAAACGGTCATGATATCATCATTTTCGAAATTTGACTAATCATTTTCATTTTCATTCTTTCATCTCATTCTTGTGTTGTTTCTTAGTTATTTTACATTTATTTATTATTATTTGTAGGCCGATTATATTGATCTTTTTTTTTGTTATATAAATTCGTACGTATACTTATTCTTTTATTTTGATGTTTTCATGTCTCTCTTTATATGCCCTATTGGCTTCGTCGAACTTTTAATTATTTGAGTACAGTCATATTTATTTTTTTTTGTCAATTTTCATATTTTTATTTTATACACGTCATACAATTCATGTTAATTTATTCATTATTTTTTTTTTTTTTTTTTTTTTTACCACGATTTATCAATAAACTTTTAAGTTATACATTTTCCCAAACAATTTTATCTATATACAATTTTTTGTGATTTATTCATATTATAAATGTTACAGATTTGATGAAATTATTTTGTTTTTACATTACTTCAGTTGATTCTGTAGAAGTTGACGATGAAGTTCAAGTCCTGTCGAAGGAATTTGCAAGTCTATTTGATCAAAAGTTAGGATGAGACGAGTATGAGAGAATTAATGTTAAATTAAAGGAAAATGTGAAACCTATTTTTGTTAAGCCTAGAGCAGTTCCATTGGCTCTTGAAAGCAAATTAGAGGAACAATTGAATAAGTTGGAGGCAGATGGTATTATAACATTAAAGAAGAAAAGTTTGTGGGGCACACCGTTAGTACCTGTTTTAAACAATGACGGTAGTATCAGAGTTCGTGCGGATTATAAAGTTACCGTTAATCGTTTCATCGAAGATGTTGAGCATCCCTTGCCTAGAATTGAAGAACTATTCGCAGCGCTAAGTGGAGGTGATAGATTTACTAAGTTAGACTTTACAGCAGCCTATAATCAATCGGAATTGTGTAAAGAGTCAAAAGAACTTTTAGCTCGGAGTACACACAAGGGAAGTTTTGTAGTGAAAAGATTACCCTTTGGAGTTAAGCCTGCATGTTCGAATTTTTCCAAAAATTATTGAAAAAGTTTTGCAGGGGGCAAATGGTGTAATTAATTTTTCAGACGATATTGTAGTAACGGGACAAAATAAGAAAGGGCTTTTAAATAATTTAGAAGAAGTTTTTCAACGTCTCATGGAAGCTGGATTCAAATTAAATTTTAAGAAATGTTCATTTTTTCAAGCTGAAATTAAATATTTAGGTCACATTATTGATAAGACGGGTTTAAGGAAGGATCCGGGAAAGGTGTCAGCTATTTCAAAACTGTGTAAACCAACAAATATGCAGGAAGCGAAAGCTTTTATTGGAACGGTGAATTATTATGCAAAATTTGTTTCAAAATTATCTGAAATATCATTTCCATTATATGATCCGTTGAAGAAAGCGAAGTTCGAGTGGTCCAGTAAATGCGACGAGGCTTTTAAGCAAATTGAAATTAAGATGTCAGCAGAAAGGTTTTTAATACATTTCAATCCGGAATTAACAATTAAATTGATTTGTGACGCTTCTAAAACAGGTTTGGGGGCAGTTCTTCTGCACATTTTGCCCGATGGTTCTGAAAAACCTATTGCTTTTGCCTCCCGAGTTTCACGTGAAGCTGAAAAGAACTATTTCGTTATTCACAAAGAAGCTTTAGCGATTTTTTGGGGCGTGAACAAATTTTACCAATACTTGTTGGGAAATAAATTTATATTATGCTCGGATCATAAACCACTACAAGCTTTGTTCGGTGAAAATAAAGGAATTCCACAAATGGCAGCGGGACGTTTGCAGCGCTGGGCTTTGTTTTTGAGTGGTTTTCAGTACAGTTTTCAGTATATACGAGGGGAGTCGAACGGAGGTGCAGATGGTTTATCTAGACTTCCGTTGAAAAAGTGTGAGGAGGAGAAAGAAAATTATGATTATTTTCATTTTCTCGTAGAAGATCGTGTACCAGTATCGGCCGATCGAATGAGAAAGGAGACTAGAACGGATAAAGTATCAAGTAAAGTTTATTTATATATAAGGGATGGTTGGCCTGACAGTATTAGTGCTGAATCGAAATCATTTGCAAATAAGAAAAATGAATTGAGTTTGGAAAAAGGTATTATCATCTGGGGATATCGAGCATTAATGCCTACTGAATTGCAATTTATATCGCTAGAGGAGATTCATAGTGCACATATAGGCGTTGTAAAAGTGAAGGCATTGGCTCGTCAGTATTCCGGGTGGCCAAATTTGGACAAAGACATCGAGAGCTATGTGAGGAGTTGTAGGTCTTGCATGTCGATGAGGGTGGCACCCGAAAAAGCAACGTTAATCAAATTCCGTGGAGCGAATTTTCCTTACGGAAGAATTCACATAGATTTTCTAGGCCCTTTTGAAGGGAGAACATTTCTTTTGGTAATTGACGCCTTCTCAAATAGCCTGAAGTTTTTGTAATAGATAAGGTGGATTCTGTTGGTACCATAGAAAAGTTGAGGGAATGTCTCGCGAGATTTGGTTTACCCCAAACTATAATATCGGATAACGGTAGACAATTTGCACCTGAGGAATTTGAAAATTTTTGTCGAAGAAACGGTATAACACATCGAACAACCGCACCCTATCACCCGTCAACCAATGGGTTGGCAGAAAATGCGGTCGGGTCCTTGAAACGAGGAATTAAAAAAGCATTAATAGAGTCAAAAGGTAAACCAATTAGGTTAACGACTATTACAAATCGGTATTTACTTGTGTATAAAAATGTAATACACATGACAACGGAAGAGACATCGGCTAAATGAATGTCAGGAAGAGAGGCGAAAGCAAGATTAGATTTTATGAGATGTTCATTAAGAGATAGAATTAGAGATAAGCAAATTGAGCAATTTGAGGGTCAACGCGAAGTTGATTTCAAACTCGGGGAAATAGTCTTTGCACGAAGTTATAAAAACCCTGCAAAACCTACTTGGCAAAGAGCCTACATTAAGGAGAAATTAGGTTGTAGAACTTATTTATGTAAAGCAGAAGATTCGCAAGTTTTGATGAAAAGACACACCGATCAATTATTAAAAGCGGGAAAATTTAATGAAAAAGAATAAGAGAAAATTTCTGTGCATAGGGAAACACCAACCGTTGAGAATGAAGTTAAGACTGCAACCATTGAGTGAAAGAGTGGATAATAGT
The DNA here is from genome assembly GCA_963978495.1 of Athalia circularis. Classification (NCBI taxonomy): domain Eukaryota; kingdom Metazoa; phylum Arthropoda; class Insecta; order Hymenoptera; family Athaliidae; genus Athalia; species Athalia circularis. Next base: position 11,003 of record OZ021701.1, on the reverse strand, counting down.
GTGAGTTTGGTGGAAGGCCAGGATAGAATACCGGAGGTAATTTCGGAGTTTGTGAATACGAAATCAATATTAAATGAAAGCAGGAGAGAAGAGGTACAAAATGGAAAGTCGCACGAAAAAGTTGAGGAAAAGAAGCTAGGAGAAAAGGGAATTGATAGTACCTAATTGAATGTTAATCAAAGACCGAAGCGGTCGGTGAAGCCCGTAGATAGACTAAATTTATAAATAATTTGTTTTAAACCAGTGGGTAAGATGTATAATGTATGGATTAGGCCGAAGAATTGACCTATAGACTAAGGATCATATGACCAGTCGTATTCCGTACCTCTTGCTTGTCGGACGTCTAATAAAGATAGTTGTACTCTTATAAGGGGATACTAATATTCACCGAAAGACACTACAGTGACGTAGGTTAGAAATACGCGGCCAGACGGTATTTTATCGTAACCTCGATTATAGATACGCGGTCAGACGGTGTTTTATCGGGACGAAGGTTAGAAATACGCGGTAAGACGGTGTTTTATCGTAACCTCGATCATAGATACGCGGTCAGACGGTGTTTTATCGTGATCCAGGCTAGAAATTCGCGGTTACACGATGTTTTATCGTAACCTTGGTAATAGATACGCGGTCAGACGGTGTTTTATCGTAACCTAGGTTATAGGTACGTGGTTAGACGGTGTTTTATCGTAACCCAGGTTATAGATACGCGGTCAGACGGTGTTTTATGGTGACGTAGGTCAGAAATACGCGGTCAGACAATGTTTTATCGTAACTCAGGTCATGAATATGCGGTCAGACGGTGTTTTGTAGCAACCGAAGTTATAGATACGCGGTCAGACGGTGTTTTATGGTGACGTAGGTTAGAAATTAATAGAACATTGTGATTTTCTTATGTTATGTTGGTATGTTTGAGTAGCTTCGGAATGTGTCTTTTGTCTATGATATGTCGTTTGTTCTTGTCTTTTATGTTTAAAAAGCCGCGCGTGTTAATAGATAATAAATAATTTATTAACGTTAATTACGTGTCTATATTTGGTCAATTCGAACTACATAATCTTCAACAGGTTATGGGCCCAGAGCGTTTGTAACTGAGCTGAGTTTAAGTGTAGTGTTTTCAAATTTTCAAATTTTCAAACTTGGATTTGACGGGCTTTTTGTAAATAAAAGATGTCGAAGTTTGCAACAATGGATTTCAAAACGCAAATTGAAAAGCTTTATGGTGCCAAAAATTGGACACGTTGGAAAAGGCAAATTTTGTTACTTTTGCGTCACCACGACGTCTCGGAGATTGTAACAGGTGAAATTAAGAAACCTGAATCTCCGGCGGCGGATGCTGTTGAAGCAGTGAAAATTAAACATGAAGCAGATTTAAAAGCATTCATTAAGGGAGATGCGTTAGCACAGCTGATTCTGGTGGGAAGTTCGAATAATGCTAATATTGAAGTTACCGGAACGTGTGATACAGCTAAAGCAACGTGGGAAAAATTAACTTCGATATATGAACAGAGTTCAGGTCAGAGAGTCGATCGTTTACCGGAACAATTCTTTTCAATTGAGAAAACATCAACGGAGGATATTGCGACACATATCGGTAGATTACCGAGAAATTTCAGGGAATTGAATGATGAGATCAAGAAATTGATAGGGTCAGAATCACCTGAATTACTTTTGATGAGTCGAGTAATGTCTACGCTACCAGCCGAATATTTTGAATTCAAAAGTGTTTGGGAATCAGTTCCTGTAGAAGAACGTACTATAAATAAGTTAACCGAACGTCTTAGACTCATTGAAATGAGATTTTCAGTTAAACCTAATACATCAGTTGAAAAAGAATCAGTAGCACTCTTGGCGAAATCCACAAAAACAACTGAAAAGTTTAAAAGAAAATGTTTCAAATGTCATGAAGTAGGTCATTTTGCGAATAAATGTCCAGAAAAATTGAGTCAAGCACCACAAAATGTGTCAGCAAGTTTTTCAAAAGAAAAAGATTCACCACAAGGTAGAGCATATATTTGTACGATCGAAGGTATAAATGAAGAAGATTTGTGGCTAGCAGATTCAGGGGCATCTGCACATATGACCGGACATAGGGAGTATTTTATTAAGTACGAATCATTCATTACTCCAAGACAAGTTTTAGTAGGGAACAAAGAAGTTATTTTTGCCCATGGTGCTGGGATAATTAATGTAGAAATGTTAATTAATGGTAGATGGCAGCGTAATCATCTCGTCGATGTCTGGTTTGTTCCGAAAATTGGAAGGAATTTGTTCTCTATCAGTCAGAATTTAGATAAGGGATTCAAATTTCAAGCCGATGGAACGAGATGTATTTTAACAAAAAATGGTGCTGTAAAATTAATAGGAAAAAGAACACAGAGGGGTCTTTATACCTTAGAAATGAGAGTTTGTGTACCAGAAAGAACTGCGGAAGTACATATGGCATCAATAGAAGATACTATACAGTTGTGTCATGAACGTTTGTGTCATTAAAGTAAAAGGCATGTTGAAAATAATCTCAAACAAAGAGGAATAAATGTTATTAGCAGGGATGAATTCTGTGAAGGCTGTGTATTCGGTAAACAGCATAGAAGAAGTTTTGGAGTAAGAACAAATCGACCAAAGGAAGTAGGAGATTCAATTCATAGCGATGTCTGTGGACCTATGCAAGAAAATTCGTCAGGAGGTGCAAGATATTTTGTATGTTTCAAGGATGATTATTCGAAATATCGCAGAGTATTCTTCATGAAAGTTAAATCTGAGGTCATTAATTGTTTAAAAACTTTTTTGAATGAAGTTAGTACCGCAGGGCATACTATTAGAGAATTCCTGAGTGACGGTGGAAAAGAGTTCGACAATCAGGAAGTGCGAAATATTCTTGAAAAAGGGGTATTAGTTTTAAAAAAACTATGACGCATGCACCTGAACAAAATGGAGCTGCAGAAAGAGAAAATCGCACTTTAGTCGAAAGTGCACGAACGATTATACATGCGAAAAATTTACCACTAAAGCATTGGGCAGAGGCAATTGGTACAGCAGTGTATACAATCAATCGTACTGGTCCGACGATGGTTAGGGATAAAACACCTTTTGAATCGTGGTTTAAACAAGATGATGTTAATATCGATCATTTGCGTATTTTTGGTACCGAACGTTACGTGCATGTACCTGAACAACTTCGACGTAAGTGGGATAAAAAAAGTATTCAAGGTCGTTTCGTTGGATATTGTGGAGGAAAAGATGGGTATCGAGTCTGGATTTCTGGTACAAATCAAGTCTTGTCAAGTCGAGACATCATTTTCAAACAAGAAAATTTACTTAACAAAAAAATACAGTTGTTGGTTGAAGAAAGTTATGAAAGTAATCTTTTGAAAGTAAATATCGATCAAGAGCGAGCTAAATCTGTACGAGAAGACAAAATTTCTAATAGAGGAGAAGAAGATGATCATCAAGAAGACGAGGACAATGAAGAAGATAATCAGGAGGTTCAGAATCAAGAAGAAGAATCTGAAGAAGGTAATGGAATTGAGGAGGAGAGAATAGAGAGAAATCATTCAAATCCTGATACTAAAGAAATTCCATTGAAAAAGAGAAGAGAAACTCGTAAACCTTCTTCCTGAAAAATAGGAACTGTATCGGTCGCCGGACCATCGACCACGTGTTCGGTGTTCCCCCCCGGGCCCCCCAAAAATGGTTGAGTCGGGGGGGATGGGAACGGGGGGATCGAAAGGATTTTTTCTTGCGGATACGATGGTGCAATAACATTTTCCAGGTTAAGTGGTTTTTGAGTCGCTGGCGCCTAGGGGGAGGGTAAAAATAGGGGGGGTGAGGAGGGAGTATGTGTCGCTCGATGCGGGGTGGGGGTGAGGTTCACGTCCGTATAATAACTTTTCGTTGTGGTGAAAACCGCTCCTTGCTCCCCTCCGGGGGGGAGGAGGGGGAAATTTCCGAGGTCCTAAAAGGGGGTCCAGCAGGTGCGCCGTAAAAAACCATTTTAATCTCCCCCCACCCGAAACTTTCTACCGGAAAAACAGTCATATAACCTAACCTAACCTAACCTGACCCAACCTGACCTAACCTTCTTATTTGGAAGATTATATGTCGACGTTTGCTGAAAAAGAAGCTCCAGATTCTTATGAGTCTGCAATGGCATCTAAAGAAACTCAACAATAATGTGAAGCAACGAATGAGGAAATGGCATCATCAGCTGAGAACGAAACTTGGAAATCAGTAGATCTACCTGAGCACAAAAGACTAGTTGAATATCGTTGGGTTTTACGGATTAAAACTAAGCCTGATGGAAGTCTTGATCGATATAAAGCTAGATCGGTGGCAAAAGGCTATTCACAGGAAAAAAGTATAGATTATGATGAGACATTTATTGTTAGTCCAGTTGCAAGGTTTGATGCGGTAAGAACAATTTTCAGTGTTGCCGCATCGGAAAATCTTGAGCTTCAGCAATTTGACGTGAAAACGGCTTTCTTGTACGGAGAACTTCAGGAAGAAGTTTATACGAGGCAGCCCGAAGGTTACGACGATGGAACTGGAAGAGTGTGCCGGTTATACAAAAGTTTATATGGTTTAAAGCAGGCTCCGAGTTCTTGGAACAAGAGATTTGTTAATTTTATGAAGAAAGAAAAGATGATAGCTAGCAATGCAGATTCACGTTTGTTCATAAGGAGAAGGGATGGAAGAAAACTTCTAGTCGCTATTTATGTCGATGATGGACTCGTTGCCGGTACAAGCAAGCATGAATTATCTCGTTTCATGAATAATTTGAAAAAGGAATTCCAGATAAAAGTAGATTCTTTGAATCGTTATCTCGGTATTCAAATATCTCGTGGCGAAGATGGCTCTGTTTTCTTGAATCAAAATTATTACACTAAAAAAGTTTTAGCGAGATTTGGAACGTCGGAGTCCAATGCTGTCACAACACCATGCGAAAGGATGAATATAAGAGGAAATGAAGATTCTTTCGTTGGAGATGATATTCCTTATAGACAAGCTGTAGGAAGTTTGATGTACCCAGCAACATCAATACGTCCCGATATTGCCTATACAGTGAGCATGGCATGTGAAAATTTCGAAAAACCTGAAAGGTCAAATTGGTTAGCGATCAAAAGAATTTTTAGATATATAAAAGGCACTATAGGATATGGTTTATGTAATAGAACTGATAATGTTCAGAATAAGCTAGAGGTTTTTAGTGATGCAGATTACGCTGGTGGTATCGAAACGGAACGATCACGATCTGGGGTAATTTGTAAATATTGCGGGTGTGCAATATCTTGGTTTAGTCAAAAACAGCGTAGTGTTGTTCTTCCAACTACAGAAGCTAAATATGTAGGTGCAAGTAAAGGAACAAAACAAATGATCTGGATTAAAAGATTATTAGGAGAAATCACGCAAGTTGATTATGTTCCAAATCTTTTTGTTGATAATGCAAGTGCAATTAAATTGGCAAAAAATCAAGAACCTCATAAACGATCAAAACACATCGCTATAAGATATCATTTTGTCCGAGAGAAATATCAAGAGGGAGTTATTAATATTGAACATATCGAAGGTTTAAAACAAGTAGCAGATATAATGACAAAACCCTTACTTCGCGTACGTTATCAAATGTTACGAGACACGTTAGGGATGATTCGTAAAACCTGACATAATATTCTCTTGTGATTCTTTTAAGAATATCACTTTGAGAGGGAGTAACAGAACAAAGTGATTTTCTTATGTTATGTCGGTACGTTTGAGTAGCTTTGGAATGTGTCTTTTGTCTATGATATGTCGTTTGTTCTTGTCTTTTATGTTTAAGAAGCCGTGCGTGTTAATAAATAATAAATTATTTATTAACGTTAATTACGTGTCTATATTTAGTCAATTCGAACTACATAATCCTCAACAGAAATACGCGGGCAGACGGTGTTTCATCGTGACCTAGGTTGTAGATATGCAGTCAGCCAGTGTTTTATGGTGACGTAGGTTGAGAATTTGCAGTCAGACGGTGTTTTATGGTAACCTTGGTCATGGCTACGCGGTTAGACGGTGCGTTATGGCGACGTAGGTTAGAAACACGCGGTCGGTCGGTTTTATATCGTGACGTAGTTAGAAATAGGCGGTCAGACGGTGTTTTATGGTGACGTAGTCGAAGAATAAGCAGTCAGACGGTGTTCTATCGCAACCGAGGTTATGGATACGCGGTCAGACGATGTTTCATCAGAAAAAAAGGTTAGAAATACGCGGTAAGACGGTGTTTGATCGTAACCGAGATTATAGGAACGCGGTCAGACGGTGTGTTATCGTAACCTGGGCGAAAAGAAGAAGCTGCTATTTTGCGGTAACAACTCGCAAGTTATCGCAAAATTTTGTTCGCCTGCGTCGAAAATCCTGAGTTTATAACCCAACGTTAGGTCCTAAAATGCTCGTTTAGGGAATCGTCCAACTACAGGTCAGAATTCGACAATTCTAACCTAAGGTTGGGGGAATTTCCGAACCAGAGGTCACAATCCAGCAATTCCAACCTAAGGTAAGAAGAAAAAAGGCGCCATTCCGTGCCAGAAACACGTGATTTTGTGCAAATTTTTTTCGCCTGCGGCTAGAACCCCTCAATTTCCAATCTAACCTTCGGTCAGAAAATGCCTGGTCAGAAAAGCGTCCAACCCCAGGTTAAAATTCGACAATTCCAATCCAAAGCCGTGGTGATTTCCCAACCCAAGGTGGGAATCCGGCGATTTCAACCTAAGGTCAGAAGAAAAAGCCGCGATTTTGCGCACGTGACACGCGATTCTTTGTAAAATTTCTTTCGCCTGCGGCGAAAATCCTGATTTCCTGACCGAACCTCAGGTTAGGTCAGGTGAGGCTGGGGAAAAGGGTCGCCATTTTGTGCGAAAAGCACGTGATTTTTCGAAAAATTTTTCTCGCCTACGGCGAGATTCGCGAATTCCTGAGGTCAGGTTAGGTAAGATTAGGTCAGGTTAGGTTAAAAGAAAAGGTCGCCATTTTGTGCCGAAAACACGTGATGTTTCAAAAAATTTTTCTCGCCCACGGCGAGATTCGCAGATATATTAGGTCAGGTTGCGTCAGGTCAGGTTACGTCAGGTGAGGTTAGAAGAAAAGGTTGCCATTTTGTGCAAGAAACACGTGATTTTTCGTGAAATTTTCCTCGCCTACGGCGAGGTTAGGTTAAGTTGGGTTAGGTCGGGTTGGGTCGGGTTGGGTCAGATGAGGTTGGAAGAAAAGGTCGCCATTTTGTGCAAGGAACACGTGATCTTCGCAAAATTTTTCTCGCCTACGGCGAGATCCGCAAATCGGTTGGGTCAGGTTGGGTTAGGTTAGGTCAGGTCAGGTCAGGTCAGGTGAGGTTAAAAAAAAGGTCGCCATTTTGTGCGGAAAGCACGTGATTTTTCGCGAAATTTTTCTCGCCTTCGGCGAGACTCTCTAATTCGTGAAGTCAGGTTAGGTCAGGTAAGGTCGGGTAAGGTCAGGTGAGGTCAGGTAAGGTCGGGTAAGGTCAGGTGAGGTCAGGTAAGGTCGGGTCAGGTCATGTAAGATTAGAACAAAAGGTCGCCATATTGTCCCAAAAACACATGATTTTCCGCAAAAATTTCCTCGCCTACGGCGAGATCCGCAAGTGGGTCAGGTTAGGTTGGGTCAGGTGAGGTCAGGCTAGGTCAGGTCAGGTCAGGTGAGGTTAGATGAAAAGGACGCCATTTTGTGCGAAAAACACGCGATTTTCCGCAAAATTTTTTCTCGCCTACGGCGAGGTTAGGTCAGGTTAGGTCAGGTCAGGTGAGGTTAGACGGGAAGGACGCCATTTTGTGCCGAAAACACGTGATTTTCCGCAAAATTTTTCTCGCCTACGGCGAGGTTAGGTTAGGTTAGGTTAGGTTAGGTTAGGTTAGGTTAGGTTAGGTTAGGTTAGGTTAGGTTAGGTTAGGTTAGGTTAGGTTAGGTTAGGTTAGGTTAGGTTAGGTTAGGTTAGGTTAGGTTAGGTTAGGTTAGGTTAGGTTAGGTTAGGTTAGGTTAGGTTAGGTTAGGTTAGGTTAGGTTAGGTTAGGTTAGGTTAGGTTAGGTTAGGTTAGGTTAGGTTAGGTTAGGTTAGGTTAGGTTAGGTTAGGTTAGGTTAGGTTAGGTTAGGTTAGGTTAGGTTAGGTTAGGTTAGGTTAGGTTAGGTTAGGTTAGGTTAGGTTAGGTTAGGTTAGGTTAGGTTAGGTTAGGTTAGGTTAGGTTAGGTTAGGTTAGGTTAGGTTAGGTTAGGTTAGGTTAGGTTAGGTTAGGTTAGGTTAGGTTAGGTTAGGTTAGGTTAGGTTAGGTTAGGTTAGGTTAGGTTAGGTTAGGTTAGGTTAGGTTAGGTTAGGTTAGGTTAGGTTAGGTTAGGTTAGGTTAGGTTAGGTTAGGTTAGGTTAGGTTAGGTTAGGTTAGGTTAGGTTAGGTTAGGTTAGGTTAGGTTAGGTTAGGTTAGGTTAGGTTAGGTTAGGTTAGGTTAGGTTAGGTTAGGTTAGGTTAGGTTAGGTTAGGTTAGGTTAGGTTAGGTTAGGTTAGGTTAGGTTAGGTTAGGTTAGGTTAGGTTAGGTTAGGTTAGGTTAGGTTAGGTTAGGTTAGGTTAGGTTAGGTTAGGTTAGGTTAGGTTAGGTTAGGTTAGGTTAGGTTAGGTTAGGTTAGGTTAGGTTAGGTTAGGTTAGGTTAGGTTAGGTTAGGTTAGGTTAGGTTAGGTTAGGTTAGGTTAGGTTAGGTTAGGTTAGGTTAGGTTAGGTTAGGTTAGGTTAGGTTAGGTTAGGTTAGGTTAGGTTAGGTTAGGTTAGGTTAGGTTAGGTTAGGTTAGGTTAGGTTAGGTTAGGTTAGGTTAGGTTAGGTTAGGTTAGGTTAGGTTAGGTTAGGTTAGGTTAGGTTAGGTTAGGTTAGGTTAGGTTAGGTTAGGTTAGGTTAGGTTAGGTTAGGTTAGGTTAGGTTAGGTTAGGTTAGGTTAGGTTAGGTTAGGTTAGGTTAGGTTAGGTTAGGTTAGGTTAGGTTAGGTTAGGTTAGGTTAGGTTAGGTTAGGTTAGGTTAGGTTAGGTTAGGTTAGGTTAGGTTAGGTTAGGTTAGGTTAGGTTAGGTTAGGTTAGGTTAGGTTAGGTTAGGTTAGGTTAGGTTAGGTTAGGTTAGGTTAGGTTAGGTTAGGTTAGGTTAGGTTAGGTTAGGTTAGGTTAGGTTAGGTTAGGTTAGGTTAGGTTAGGTTAGGTTAGGTTAGGTTAGGTTAGGTTAGGTTAGGTTAGGTTAGGTTAGGTTAGGTTAGGTTAGGTTAGGTTAGGTTAGGTTAGGTTAGGTTAGGTTAGGTTAGGTTAGGTTAGGTTAGGTTAGGTTAGGTTAGGTTAGGTTAGGTTAGGTTAGGTTAGGTTAGGTTAGGTTAGGTTAGGTTAGGTTAGGTTAGGTTAGGTTAGGTTAGGTTAGGTTAGGTTAGGTTAGGTTAGGTTAGGTTAGGTTAGGTTAGGTTAGGTTAGGTTAGGTTAGGTTAGGTTAGGTTAGGTTAGGTTAGGTTAGGTTAGGTTAGGTTAGGTTAGGTTAGGTTAGGTTAGGTTAGGTTAGGTTAGGTTAGGTTAGGTTAGGTTAGGTTAGGTTAGGTTAGGTTAGGTTAGGTTAGGTTAGGTTAGGTTAGGTTAGGTTAGGTTAGGTTAGGTTAGGTTAGGTTAGGTTAGGTTAGGTTAGGTTAGGTTAGGTTAGGTTAGGTTAGGTTAGGTTAGGTTAGGTTAGGTTAGGTTAGGTTAGGTTAGGTTAGGTTAGGTTAGGTTAGGTTAGGTTAGGTTAGGTTAGGTTAGGTTAGGTTAGGTTAGGTTAGGTTAGGTTAGGTTAGGTTAGGTTAGGGTGTTAGGTTGTGGTTAGGGTAGGTTGTTAGGTTAGGTTGGTTAGGTGAGGGGTGGTAGGGTGGGTTGGGTAGGTTAGGGTAGGTTAGGGTGGTTAGGTTAGGTTAGGTAGGTTTAGGGTTAGGTTAGGTTAGGTTAGGGAGGGTGAGGTTAGGTTAGGTTAGGGTAGGTTAGGTTAGGTTAGGTTAGGGTAGGTTAGGTTAGGTTAGGTTAGGTAGGTAGGTTAGGTTAGGGTGAGGGGGGTAGGGGTAGGGTAGGGGGAGGGTAGGTTAGGTTAGGTTAGGTTAGGTTAGGTTAGGTTGGTTTGGGGTAGGGTTAGGTTAGGTGTAGGTAGGTTAGGTTAGGTTAGGTTAGGTTAGGTTAGGGTGTAGGTTTAGGTTAGGTTAGTTAGGTTAGGTTAGGTTAGGTTAGGTTAGGTTAGGTTGGTTAGGTTAGGTTAGGTTAGGTTAGGTAGGTTAGGTTAGGTTAGGTTAGGTTTAGGTTAGGTTAGGTTAGGTTAGGTTTGTTAGGTTAGGTTAGGTTAGGGTAGTTAGGGTAGGTTAGTTAGGTTAGGTTAGGTTAGGTTAGGTTAGGTTAGGTTAGGTTAGGTTAGGTTTAGGTTAGGTTAGGTGAGGTTGAGGTTAGGTTAGGGGAGGGGCGTATGGGGAGGTGTAGGGTTGGTGTAGGTTAGGTTAGGTTAGGGGTGGTTAGGTGTTGGGTAGGTGGTTGGGTAGGTAGGGGTAGGTGGGTTGGTTAGGGTAGGTGAGGTGTAGGTGGGAGGGTGAGGGTTTGGTGTAGGGGGTGGGGAGTTGGTTGGGTGGGTTAGTTAGGGTTTTTAGGGAGGTTAGGTGTGGTGGTTGGGGTAGGGGAGGGTAGGTGTGGTTATGGTTAGGGGTTAGGTTAGGTTAGGTGTAGGTTTGGGTGTAGGGTAGGTGATGGTTAGGGGAGGGTAGGGGTGGGGAGGTTAGGTGTAGGTTAGGGGTTAGGTTAGGTTTGAGGTTAGGTTAGGTTAGGTTAGGTTAGGTTAGGTTAGGTTAGGTTAGGTTAGGTTAGGAGTAGGTTAGGTTAGGGTTAGGTTAGGTAGGTTAGGTTAGGTTAGTTAGGTTAGGTTAGGTTAGGTTAGGTTAGGTTAGGTTAGGTTAGGATAGGGTAGGTTAGGTTAGGTTAGGATTAAGGTTAGGTTAGGTT